>OX393556.1:36744452-37944452 GCA_947650365.1 Chamaelirium japonicum
ATGGCCATGAGGAAGCCCAGCTCCTCCTGCGCCGCCGCCGCGTACATCCCCTGCGCCCGCCCCACGGGCCGCGACGTCGGTTCCGGGCCCTCGGTGAGCCGGTCGTCCATCATGGTGATCACGCCGAAGGCCCACGGGGTGGCCCTCTTCGGGGCGGTGATGGGGACGGCGGTGGGGTTCGGGCCGCTGACGACGTCGTGGAAGTAGAAGTGGAGGTCGCTCATCTTCTCCTTCAGCTGCCTCTTCAACGGGACCCTCTTAGCGAACGAGGTCTCGGCTTCGCCATGGCCGGAGGCCGTGATGACGGATGGGAGGATGACGACGACGGCGACGACGATGAGGATGGAGGATTCAGAAACAGTGGGAGCCATCCCCGATCGCATGTGGTGGGGTGTGAATCTGTGTGTAAGTGTAGTACGTACCACGATTTATAGACACAGGCCATGGGAGTTGTGATCCCATACGGTGATCCGTACCGTAAGGTGGCGGAGCAAATGCATTGACGACCGTCGGTCCGGGTGAGTGACATTCACTAGTCGGGGGGCCTGCCTTCGGACGAGTCTGATGTATGCGGCCCGCCACCTTACGACGTGCGCGCGTGAACAAAATCGCACTCCGTGGTCCACCATTCCGGACCGGCCGTTTAAGTTTTGATCACTTGTCGGTGAAGGTACGGCGGGCTGGATCAGCTGGTCGGCCCAGCACGAAGAACAGCATAATCTGGGAATCCGTACTTGACATGTGATTGAACTAGATGGGGCCCATCTTCACTAGAACACGTGTCACTGTGGAGATAGAGCTGAAGTACTTCGGCCGATCTGTATGATTAGTGTCCTCTTTTTCTGTGGCTGGCTTTTGCTTTAGAGGTTTTTACCGAAATGGCCACCAACTCTCAACTATTGTTGAGAATGGACCCCGTCAAAAAATCTGCACGAAAATGGCCACTGAAAATTCTTTGGGACCTAACTACCCTTTTACTTTACTACTAAAACCCTAGCTCCCATTGAGCCGCCCTTCACTTCCCTCATTTGGACGGCAGCTTCCTCCACCTCTTTCGACGGCAACTGAGAGACGGACACCCATTTCAACGGCGATCATCAAATCCCGTGAGTCTTCCTTCACTTCACCCCCTTTCGACGGCTCCTACACTTCACCCCCTTTCAACGACTCCTATACTTCACCTCCATCCTTTGCGATTTTTTTCATATATGTTTGATTAACTTCTTCATTGTACCATTTGATTACTTTTGATTTCATTAACAACAACAACCAATCGAGAAAAAGGAATAAAATCAACAAAAAGTAGTTGAATATTAACAGCATATTTTAGGACGAAAGATGGACGAAAGATGGACGAAAAATGAACGAAATTGATAAAATTGGCTATTCATCATTATGGTTAGGACGAAAAAGGGATGAAATCGACAAAATTAGCTGAATTTATATTATATTGGTCGTGATGAGTCCTACACTTCACCCCCTTTCAACGACTCATATACTTCACCTCCATTTTTCATATATGTTTGATTAACTTCTTCATTGTATTTGATTACTTTATGATTTCATTAACAACAATAACCAATCGAGAAAAAGGAACGAAATCAACAAAAAGTAGTTGAATATTAACAGCACATTTTAGGACGAAAGATGGACGAAAAATGAACGAAATTGATAAAATTGGCTATTCATCATTATGGTTAGGACGAAAAAGGGATGAAATCGACAAAATTAGCTGAATTTATATTATATTGGTCGTGATGAGTCTAGTATGTATTGGATACGTATGATTAATTTTTGGTATCAAATTTGGTATTGTTGAGTTTTGATATTGTGGTTCTATGCTTAAAATAGTAACATCACATTGTAGGATGAAAAAGTGATGAAATCGATAAAATGATTCATATTTGATATCAAATTTTATATTGCTGAGTTTTGATATTGTGATTCTATGCTAACAGGGATTTGAAATATGGATTCAACATTACCGATACTTTGTTGTTACGATGGAGAATTGTTATATTTGAAAGAAAAATACGAGTACAGGGGTGGAAGAACTAAAAGTATCATTTTATCTACAAAATCGGATTTTGACTGTCTTCTTCAGGAAATTTATAAGATTACAAATGATAGTCTCAAAGAGTATGAAATCACAATAAAGGTTTTATATCCAAGTACACTTGCATGTCCTCCTGCCGAAATTGTGGATGATAATGATGTTGCAGTATTTATTGCCCATAACATCCGAGCCAATAATAGCAATGTCCCATTGCTGATAAGCAGAGTGCTGAAAAATCCGAGATCTATTGACAGGTCGATTGAAATCGAACAACTCGGTAGTAAGAGGAAGTTGAAAGAAACGACACAGGTGTCTCGTAAAACACCTTGTGTAGTTACCCCTCCCGTTGACTTAAAAAATATCTCGACGTCATCGGAGCTTCATTGTTCGATATCGTCATCATTCGGTGTTGGAGATTTGCATACGGATGAAAAGATTGATATTAATTATGGCGAGGATTTCAGTTTTGTACCATGCACACTAGATGTCAGTCAACGTATTGAGTACAAGAGTGTGGAGAAACCTGAAGACAACCCTCTATTATTTGACATTGTTATGAATGACAGAAGGTATGAATAATTTTTTAAAATATCTTATATTGTAATTCTGATGATTAATTAGTTCATGTACTTATATGTTTTTAAATAATATATGCCCAGTAAGGTGAATATAGATGACGATCAGCAGGGATCAAGAAGAGATGCAAAATTATCTATAGATCTTAACCAGAAGCCTGCTGGTTGTCATGTATTGGAGGAATTATTCATTGACACTCCTGCGGATATGGTAGTATCTCCAAAGCACACTCAACAGAATAGTCAGCTGAAGGATAAGGATATTATCTGTAAGCAAGAAGGAAGTAAGACTGAAAAACAAAGAAGTAAGAAAGAAGTACCACTGAGACATAGCCAGAAAGAGTGTTTTGCCAGCAGTAGTTGGATGGAAAACGATGAACGTAAGTCTTCAATACCTGATTCGGTTTTGGTTTATGAAGACAAATACGTACCTAACGAATTCCCTATTGCTGTTGAAGTAAAAGATGATTATCAACAACTTTATCCTAATCAGATGTTTATAGATAAAGACACATTGATCAAGATGGTACAGAAGAATGCTTTATTTACAAACACTGAGTACAAGGTGATGAAGTCCAGCAGAACAAGATATGCATTAAAATGTAAAAGAGAAAATTGCAGTTGGAGATTACGTGCAAGTAGACAAAAAGGGTGTGATGTTTTCAAAATTACTTTCCTAGGCCTACACAACTGCTCATTGCCGCAGCGTGGAATTGATCATCGACAAGCTACAAGCAAGTTGATATGTGATTTTGTGAAAGCTCGAATAGAAGCACATGTATTGTACTCTCCCAAAGCAATTATATGTGATGTGCAACAAGAATTTGGTGTGCAGATCACTTATCGAAAAGCATGGCTGGCAAGGGAGATGGCAATTGCTCTTTTAAGAGGCTCATACGAGGACTCGTATGTAATTCTTCCAGCATATTGTCATGAAGTTGCACAAAATAATCCTGGAACCATCACTAATATTTTAAGGGAAGGAGACAGATTTAAGGCTGTTTTTATGGCTCTTGGTCCATGTTTACGTAGTTTTCAAAGACAAAATCTAAGACCAGTAATAGCCGTTGACGGATCTCATTTAAAAGGCAAGTACAAAAGTACTTTATTTATTGCAACCACTTTGGATGGAGATAATCATATATTTCCCGTGGCTATTGGGATTGGTGAATCGGAGAACAATGAAAGTTGGAATTGGTTCTTAACACAACTGCGGGACAGCTTGGGTCAAGTTAATGATTTGGTTATTATATCCGACCGACACAAGGCTTTATTGGCTCAAGTTCCTATTGTCTTTCCGGATGCTGTACATGGTTATTGTGCGTTCCATATTTCGCAAAACATGTATGCCAAATTCAAACAACAAAGATTATACTCTTACTTTTATACAGCTGCAAAGGCAACAAGAGAATCAAAGTTTCATCAAGTGATGGAAACTATAAAGCACATGAATGAAGATGCACATGACTGGTTACGAGAAATTGAGCCAGCAAAATGGACTACAGCGTATTTCACACGCAGAAGGTATAATATTATAACCACAAATAGTTCTGAAAGTTACAATAGTGTCCTAAAAGATATCAGAGAACTACCCATCACTATGATTTTGGAGCAATATCGGTTAAAGCTCCAACTTTTATGGTTCAAACGAAGAAATACGGCAACAACTTTGACAACAAAACTAACAAAATGGGCAGAAAATCAGCTAGCCGGAGATATGGATAGAGCTCGTGGCACAGCGTGTCATCCTATTAATCTCGATGAGTATATGGTCAGATCTATACAATATTGTGATCATGTAGTTTTAAGCAATCGAAAATGCACATGCCGTAAATTTGATGTGATGGCCATGCCATGTTCACATGCATTAGCCGGAATTGCACAGTATAAGATGGATCCTTATCTATTTTGTGCACACTACTATACATCGGATAACTACAGGGCAACCTATGCAGAATCTATATATCCAGTTGCTGATAAAAGTGAGTGGAAGACCCCAGAAAGTATTCAATCAGCTAATAAACTAATCCCACCCATTGGAAAAAAAACAGCGGGAAGGCCAAAGAAAAAAAGAATTCTCTCACAGGGTGAGGAACGCCGGACTGTCAAATGTGCTAGATGTAAACGTTCTGGACATAATAAAAAATCATGTAACTTTCCTATTATTACAGAGTAAAGGTATCATGTTTTTTTACTTGTTCCCTTTATAACTTTACACATACTTCTTCCAGTCATTATAACATGTCTGACTGAATTATTGAAATCACTATGATTACTTGTTGTTATATATGCATATTATGATATATATTCTTGTTTTTAATTTCTGCATTTTTTTTCAACATTTATAAAACTTATTGAATGACATGATTATACAGGTATCGTACCTATGGCAAATAAATACTATGTGGTATCGTTCATTCCGTTCCTTGGAGGAGGCTGAAGGTCACTTATCCAAGTTCCAAAGCGAGCATCTCCCTCCTGATAAACATCATGATATCCCTTTGGATAGCAAGCGTCATGCACCTTCGGATTGCGTCTCTTTTGTCCCTCCCGCTCCTAAGTTTACCACTCGGGAGTGTGGGTTTTGTATGTTAGGAGCACTTTTGGCTATGATGGTCTTTCTATTTATATTCATTGTAATATGAATGAAGGTGATTGTAATGATATGTGAGGGGGAACTCTATTGTAATGATATTTCTGGAGTATTGCATGTCTCGAATGTTGTAATGTAATGACATATCTTAAGTTTGTAATGTAATGACATTTCTTAAGATTTTGCATTTAAGAAGTTATTCAGTTTGAAAACTGATCTTATTTGGTATTTCTTCGCATCCTCTATTTGGAGTTCATGGCGCAGGAAAAAAGTGCAAACTGATCTTAGAAGAACATTGGATATCTTCTGCTTCTCCTATTACATAGAGAGAAAATATCATACAGAGTGGAAAAAATTTATAGATTGAAAAAAAATTATAGAGAGAGAAAAATAAGGAGAGGTAGTCTCATATAAAAATATTATAGAGAGTGGAAAAATTTATATAGAGAGAAAAAAATTTATAGATTGTTATAGAAAGAGAATCAATATTATAGAGACAAAAAATTATAGAGAGAGAAAAAAATTATAGAGAGATAAAAATTATAGAGAGAAAAAATTATAGAGAGATAAAAATTAGAGTGAACAAAAATTATAGAGAGAGAAAAAATAGACGAAATTTGTAGAGAGAGAAAAAATATAGAGAGAAAAAAAATTATAGAGACAAAAAAATTATAGAGACAAAATTATAGAGAGAAGAAATTATAGAGAGATAAACATTAGAGTGAACAAAAATTATAGAGAAAGAAAACATAAAAGAAATTTGTGATTTCGTCCAATTTTCGTCCAACTTTCGTCGACGAAAACTAGAAGAAATTTGTTATTTCGTCCGATTTTCGTCACAAAGCCCATAGCCACTCTCGGCCAGAACTGACTGTGATTTTTCGGCGACGAAAACTAGACGAAATTTGGTATTTCGTCCAATTTTCGTCACACAGCCCATAGCCACTCTCGGCCAAAACTGACTGTGCTTTTTCGGCGACGAAAACTAGACGAAATTTGGTATTTCGTCCGATTTTCGTCACACAGCCCATAGCCACTCTCGGCCAGAACTGACTGTGCTTTTTCGGCGACGAAAACTAGACGAAATTTGGTATTTCGTCCGATTTTCGTCACACAGCCCATAGCCACTCTCGGCCAAAACTGACTGTGCTTTTTCGGCGACGAAAACTAGACGAAATTTGGTATTTCGTCCGATTTTCGTCACACAGCCCATAGCCACTCTCGGCCAGAACTGACTGTGCTTTTTCGGCGACGAAAACTAGACGAAATTTGGTATTTCGTCCGATTTTCGTCACACAGCCCATAGCCACTCTCGGCCAAAACTGACTGTGCTTTTTCGGCGACGAAAACTAGACGAAATTTGGTATTTCGTCCGATTTTCGTCACACAGCCCATAGCCACTCTCGGCCAGAACTGACTGTGCTTTTTCGGCGACGAAAACTAGACGAAATTTGGTATTTCGTCCAATTTTCGTCACACAGCCCATAGCCACTCTCGGCCAAAACTGACTGTGCTTTTTCGGCGACGAAAACTAGACGAAATTTGGTATTTCGTCCGATTTTCGTCACACAGCCCATAGCCACTCTCGGCCAGAACTGACTGTGCTTTTTCGGCGACGAAAACTAGACGAAATTTGGTATTTCGTCCGATTTTCGTCACACAGCCCATAGCCACTCTCGGCCAGAACTGACTGTGCTTTTTCGGCGACGAAAACTAGACGAAATTTGGTATTTCGTCCAATTTTCGTCACACAGCCCATAGCCACTCTCGGCCAAAACTGACTGTGCTTTTTCGGTAGACGAAATTTGGTATTTCGTCCGATTTTCGTCACACAACCAAAAGCCAGTATCTGGCAGAAATGACTGTGATTTTTTTAGGACGAAAACTAGACGAAAACTCGACGAAACATAGACGAAATTTGTTATTTCGTCCTGATTTCGTCTCACAGCCCAAAGACAGTCTCGGTTAGCCTGATTGTGTAATTTTTCTTCGACGAAACATAGACGAAATTTGTTATTTCGTCCGAATTTCGTCTATATTTTAACAGGTTGTATGGGCAGTCTCTGGCAGGTTTCACTGTGATGCAAATTACAATAAATTACAAACAACATATCATTCCAACTTCCAACAAATTACAAACAACATATCATTCCATTACAAACAACATATCATTCCATTACAAATTTCACTGTGATCCAACTTCCAACAAATTACAAACAACATATCATTCCATTACAAACAACATATCATTCCATTACAAATTTCACTGTGATCCAACTTCCAATAAATTACAAACAACATATCATTCCATTACAAACAACATATCATTCCATTACAAATTTCACTGTGATCCAACTTCCAACAAATTACAAACAACATATCATTCCATTACAAATTCCAACAAATTACAAATAACTTTGATCCAACTTCCAACAATTACAAACAATATATCATTCCATTACAAATTCCAACAAATTACAAATAACTTTGATCCAACTTCCAAATCATCGAGTCATTCCTTCAGTCATAGCCCTTCCATTACAAATTACAACAAAGTACAACATATTACAAATTACAAATTCCAACAAATAACAAGTTCTTTGATGCATCGAGTCATCCCAATCGTCATGGCCCTTCAATCTACATATTTATGCAAAATTTGATATGCAATTCGCCTTCGAAATGAGGTCATATCAACCTACAAATTTAAACAATTAGATTGCAAGTGTAATTATTGAATATTATAACTGACTGAATATTACATTGCAAACAACTAAATATTATACCTGACTGAAATCGATCTTTTTGTTGCAGCTATAATAATTGGCAAAACACATCAAAAATACGCCACAATCAAACCTATATAACATATAAAATTGTTAGTTGTATAAAAGGACTAATATTTTATTGTCAGCATTTCGTAATAAAAACTTACCCATTGTTTTGCCTAGGATGATCTTTACCATTCTTGCTTATCCATTTTGCACCCTGTAATGCATTTTCATCTCCCAAAAAATTTAAAAACATTGGTAGAATTTCTAAAAATGCTTCTATCTTTTTCCTATACTTAGAAACAGGGTCACTATAAAGAGAGTCTATCAAAACTAATTGCCTATCCTGCATATGAAGAATCCCAAGATACCAATGTTGGTTTTCTTCATTGATAGGGATTATTACGTATGAACACTTCCATAACGGAATGATATCCCCTTTATCATCTTTGAGAGGACAACCGAATTCTTTGGGCCACCTATATGATGCAATGAAGGCATACATAAGGTGATCTTTATCTAGGTTGCTTTTATCGTAACTTTGTACAAAGTCCTTCCAATCCTTATAGCATGTTTGACATAATATCTGCAATTCAAACATGAATAATAAATATTTATTGAATTGTGAGAAAAATTTTTATACAAATACTATTAAGAATGAGAGATATACCCAAGAATATGTCCTAGCCAAAGAAATGGTGAATGTTGTACTGGTCTTATTCCTTAACTTGCGCTCTTCAAGTAAGTACATATATACATCAATGTGCTGCAACAATATAAAGTTTTAAACGATTAAATATGACATATCGAGATATATCAAAAAAAATAATTGATATAAACTCACCTCGCTCATCACCCATGATGTGCGCTCATATAGTTTGTTAATTAAGTAAGGGGTTATAAAGAACCCATCAATTACAACTTCAGGCCTATATTGACAATGATACAATTAATTACTAAGAGGCAAAATATGTTATCATTCAAAAATAGATTATATAGTGACTATACTTACAAATTATTTCTGTTGTTATCAAGAAAAGCTATCATTGTCTCTCTCTCTTCAGACGAAAGTCTTCTTATCGATTTTTCCACGTCAACGACCTCCTCTTCTTGTATTTCCTTACGGAGAATTTTTCTCTTTTTGTAGGTGGTGTATGGAGAGCTTATTTTTTGACCCGGTTTCTTCAACCGCTGTGATGTTAAACCTTTGAATGTAACCCTCTCCACCACCACCTCGTCTCCCTCCTCATCATTCTCCTTCTTCTCCTTCTCCTTCTCCATTTTATCCTTTTCTTTTTTCTCCTCCTTCACCTTCTCCTTCTCCTCCTCCTCCTCCTCCTCCTTCTTCTCGTTCTTCTTCTCCTTCTCCTTCTCCTCCTCATCCTCATCCTCATCCTCATCCTCCTTCTTCTTCTCATTCTCCTTCTTCTCCTCCTCCTCCTCCTCCTCCTCCTCCTCCTTCTTCTTCTCCTCATCCTCCTTCTTCTCCTCCTCATCCTCCTTCTTCTTGTCCTTCTCCTTCTGCACATACCGTTAAAGATAAACATATAGTTAATGCATACGTATACAAAAAGCAAATAATTATAGAATACATAGGAATCGTTATTGGTTTACCTGACTCTCTGCAATGATGCATAATAGTTCTCCAACTCTCTCCTCAAGTGAGGAGATCTTCTTTTCATATTTCTCCTCAATTGAGGAGATCTTCTTTTCATATTTCTCCTCAATTGAGGAGATCTTCTTTTCATAATTCTCCTCAAGTGAGGAGAATCTTTCCTCAAACTTCTCCTGAAGTGAGCATAATTTTTTTTCAAATTTCTCCTCAAGTGAGGAGAATCCTTCAGCTTCCGGTGCAGTCAACAACAGCTGATTGCCTTCGAAGGGAGAAGCCTCAGCATCAAATAGGTTTTGCAGCAGATCATTTGTCTTCTCCTCTTCTGTGAGAGTCAGCTCTTTCAAAATCTGAGCCTATTAATACATTCAGACAAAAAAATTAATAATTATACGATGCATCTATTACTTTAATCTAAGCAATTAAAAACTCATATACTTACTTTATTTGAATTCACAATATCATTTATTCTTTGGTGTGACGTTACTCTTGTGTCATACCAATTGAGTAATCTCGGCCATCTTGGATGCTCAAGCATCATGGCACATACACTCCCCAGTTGGGGAATCCGTTCGAATACCCATGCCTGTAGCAAATAATTAAAGAAAAATTAATACAAATATCAAACAATAGATACTATGAATTGTTTATGTATAGAATAATACCTGTAAAATGTACATGCATCCAAAAATATTATACTTTGGTGGCCACTTAGTAACATTTACTGCACCTTCAAGCCCAGATATAATATTGCTATAACAGAGGTTACCCCAAGGGTAGCTATTGAAACCGTCCAGATCATCCACCAATCTCAAATATCTTTCCGGTACGTTGACATTCTTGTTGCTCCCAAGAATGACACTTTCCAAAAGAAGTACCAAAGAAAGTTTAATTGCATCATCTGGAACTGCAGTTGCTATGATTGAAGCCATTAAGGAGGCCTGAGTAGCCCCGCGTGGAAAGTATCTGCTTCTCAAGTTGTCTGACCCTATCTCTAGCATCGGAGGAGGAGGCCCAAGACAAAACCGGAGTCCAGAAACTAAAGAAAACTCCAACGGAGAGAAGGAAATAGTCTGGCCATCCAAATCAAACTTGAGACCACCTAAGTGTCTTTGCCACAAATAATGAATGACACTTGGGGAAATCATAGCTCGTGCTCCGCGTCTCCAATCAAATAAGAAACCAAAACAACTCCTTTTCATCCTCTCCATCATATCTGTAGAATTGTTTTTTGTATCCATTGCCTTGAAGTGCTCCTCAATTTCATTAAGGTATTTAATGCTGTTCCTTGCAGAAGCTTTACCAAAATACCTTAATCTTTCACTTAGGTCCGTGGCCACTTTCTTTTCAACATTCTCTCCCTCTTCTATCTTTCTTTTCTTTTTCTGTACTTCAATAGGTTGTGTAATTATAGAAGCAGAAGGATTGTCCCTATCACCAAGTCCACGAGAACGCCCACGACCACGGCTTCTCTTCACCATCTGTAAACAAAATATATATATGACGAAACTACTATTAGTTATTCTCCAAATACGAAAATACTGTAAGCTTTGTTTGAAGAGAATTGATCTCTCAGTTTCTAGATTGAACAAAATATCCTTCCATTAGTCCATGGATACAGGTAAAGAATTTATCAACTGATTGTGAATTTTCGGCAACGAAACATAGCCGAAATTTGTAATTTCGTCTAATTTTCGTCCAACTTTCGTCACACAGCTCAATGCAAGTCTCGGGCAGAACTGCCAGAACTGACTGTGATTTTTCGGCGATGAAAACTAGATGAAATTTGTTATTTCGTCCGATTTTCGCCACACAGGCCATAGCAAGTCTCGGCCAGAACTGACTGTGATTTATCGGCGACGAAAACTAGACGAAATTTGTTATTTCGTCCGATTTTCGTCAAACAGACCATAGCCAGTCTCTGCCAGAACTGACTGTGATTTATCGGCGACGAAAACTAGACGAAATTTGTTATTTCGTCCGATTTTCGTCAAACAGACCATAGCCAGTCTCTGCCAGAACTGACTGTGATTTATCGGCGACGAAAACTAGACGAAATTTGTTATTTCGTCCGATTTTCGTCAAACAGACCATAGCCAGTCTCTGCCAGAACTGACTGTGATTTATCGGCGACGAAAACTAGACGAAATTTGTTATTTCGTCCGATTTTCGTCAAACAGACCATAGCCAGTCTCTGCCGGAACTGACTGTGATTTATCGGCGACGAAAACTAGACGAAATTTGTTATTTCGTCCGATTTTCGTCAAACAGACCATAGCCAGTCTCTGCCAAAAATGACTGTGATTTATCGGCGACGAAAACTAGACGAAATTTGTTATTTCGTCCGATTTTCGTCACACAGGCCACAGCCAGTCTCTGCCAGAACTGACTGTGATTTTTCGGCGACGAAAACTAGACGAAATTTGTTATTTCGTCCGATTTTCGTCACACAGGCCATAGCCAGTCTCGGCCAGAACTGACTGTGATTTATCGGAGACGAAAACTAGACGAAATTTGTTATTTCGTCCGGTTTTCGTCACACAGGCAATAGCCAGTCTGCCAGAACTGACTGTGATTTACGGCGACGAAAACTAGACGAAAGTTGTTATTTCGTCTGATTTTCGTCTCACAGTTTAAGACTGTGATTTTGTTTGCGACGAAAACTAGATTAGAAAAAATAGGGCTAAGGATTTGGGTCTATAGAGCATACCTTGGCAAATCCGACGAAGCCTGAACGACGAAGCCTCAGCGACGAAGCCTCAACGACGAAGCCTCAGCGACTGTTGACGTTGACGCCGGTCCGACGAACCCTCGACGACGGTTGATCGTGACAAACCCTCGACGACGAACCCTCGACGACGCAGCCTCGGCGAAACCAAGTTACCCAGCCACGACGACGCAGCCGGTTGAGTTGGAGGTTGTCGGACGCAGCCTCGACGAAGGTTGTTCGTGACGAAAACAAGACGAAAGGCTCGATTTTCTCTCAAAACTCGTAAGAAACCAAGTTACCCAGCCGCGATAGGTTTTTACAGTGGTAAGGGTCAATATGTCTTTTTACCTGCTTAGTGTCACCGTGCGACCTGTTTCCCACGTGCCGGTGGCCATTTTCGTGCAAATTTTTTGACGGGGTCCATTCTCAACAATAGTTGAGAGTTGGTGGCCATTTCGGTAAAAACCTCTTTGCTTTAACGTACGCTTTTGGTCTTTGGTGTGAAGAATTGAATGATATTTTGCTCCGACCGTTATTGGAGATACGGACGGGGTAACGGTGCGGTTTTGGTGTGATTTTGAGTAAAATTGTAATGACACCGTAACACCGAATTGTCACACTGAAATTGTATCGCATCGTGATGATTTATCATTAAGTAAAACTAAAACCACACCATTCGGTGCGATATGATACGGTGCACCACGGTTTATCAATAAAAAAATCTAAACGGTATGATTTTATACAGTTTTGATCAAATCGAAACAGTACCGCTACCGCACCATGACGGTTTTATATTTTGACAAACTAATTCCATACGATGATCCAGTCGTGGTGCGGTGCGGTTTACCGCGATTTTCGGTTTTAAACCGCACCACTGCCATCCCTAGTTGGAGGCTTGGAGCAGTGGGCTCGAACGACTGATGTGGTAATCAATGATTGGACCATACCCACTTAATACATGCATGCTATCACGTGGGGCCTAAATTAGACTCAAGCCTTCTGTTACTTTCTGATAGTGGAGTATGATTCAATTATTGATTGCCATATCTGCTGTTGAGTCTGTTGTTACTATTGAAACCAAATTAAGTATTGTTACGAAGAAAATGATAGACAAACCACACAATTTGAAATAAAATAAATGCTTAAATATGTGCCATGATATGGGAGGACTTTGCATGATTGCATGAAAATTACTTTCATACCCGACGAATTACTGAACTTATTTTTTTTTTTATAAAAAAATAATTTCAAAATTTTTTTCTTGTTCATGCCCCAAAAGTTTTCTTCTTCGACCTTTGGTGTGCATCCTTGACTTCTCTCCTGCGCTATCTTCTCTTTGCCGAGAATTTTCTCTTCTTCGTCCAATTATCCGATGAAGATTCGCACAATTCATTCTCTTCCTCATATCGCATTCATCGAAGCTGCCACCAACTTCCTTCTTCTTCCCCATCGTCAGGACCACCAGCACCACCTGCTCTTACCCTTAGGGCTGGTTGACATGGGCCCGAGTTTGATCAAGGCCCGATTAAATCCGACCCATTTGGAACGGGTTTGGGCTTCTAGTTTTGGCCCGAAAGCAAAATGGGCCGAGCCCATGCTTGTATGCCTGACCCGGCCCACTTTAATAGTAAAGGTCGGGTCTACCCAATATATTAAGGAATGAACTTTTTTGTATTCAATGATATAACAATGATTTATTGGAGAAAATCTTGTAGTTTCTTATGGTCATTATAACACAATCTATTAAATAATAATATGTATATTTATAGAATAAGAAAAACAACGATAACAAGCTCGATTAATGCCAAATAACTCCACCGAGAAAAGTTGGTCATTAAAGGCTTTAATTTGGTCTAGTGCCCAAGCCTGAATATTTGATACGGTCTCGTACTTGGGTCTTGTCTTTAAAGTCCGATATGCGCTAGAGAAAAAGATATGGGCTTGGACTCAAACTCGGCCCATTGCCAGCCCTACTTGCCCTCCTCCTCCTTCCCCATCGCCACCCCCTTCCATCCTCGTGCCTCGCTCATCACATGTTTGATATTACAGGACCGAACATAGGACCCTGACATTTGACAAGATCTTTACCGAACGTTGCCTAGTACGTTCAGTAGGATCTCACGGGATATTTTGAACTCCATTCGGCGAAGAACGACATGATCATGTTGAATGTTGTTCTCTATATATGTTCAGTCCTATAATACCAAATAATTATTCGGTGGAGACTCCGTAGATGGGGAAGGCGGAGAGGAAGGGGAGGCTCATGCGATGGGAAAGGAGGAGGGGAAGGGAAAGCTTCGGCGATAGGAAAGGGGAGGGAAAGGGAAGACAGTGGAGCCTCCAATAATGGAGAAGGAGCAGGGAAAGGGGAAGGGGAGGCCCCAACAATTGGAAAACGGAGGGAAAGGAAAGGTGGCAGAGGCTTCAACAACAGGGAAGGAGTAGGGGAAGGGGAGGAGGGGTAAGAGGGGCGACCGAGAGACCAATTACAATTACGAGGGCGAGCTTAATTTGATGGCGACAAACTCACCAGTATCGATGAAGAAGGGTGATGAAAGGGGGTATGCGGATGGGTATGGAAGATGAAGGGATGGGGTATGAAGAGGGCGGGTTGGGGTATACTCAAAATATTTTGGTGTATAAAGAGAGGGGCACACTTTGTTGGGATTTGGGTTGTGCGAACCCTTCGAGCAGCATCGCAACCTTCCGAGCAATGCAAGGAATCAGTACTACTACTACTCCTATAAAACTGAGGCCTTTGGTGCCAAGTGGCAGCCTCCCCATTCCTCTCTCTCTCTCTCTCTCTCTCTCTCTCTCTCTCTCTCTCTCTCTCTCTCTCTCTCTCTCTCACACACACACACACACACACTCACTCCACGACAGGGCGAGTGGCATCGTAATCGTCCGTGCATTGCACATGATTAGTACTAGTAGTTCATATGGCCCGGCATGTTACGTGGAAAGTTGTAGAGAAAAATATAATGAAAAAGTTTACTCACCGCCACTTTAATCGCTCCCGGGGCATCGCGCTAGCTAGGAGCTAGTACTATTTTAATTAGTGGTGCATGCTTTTATCGGCTCCACCATGCAAACTTATGGTTAAACCCGTTTGCACCGAATTAGGAACCTTTTCCTTTTGTCATCGGACCCAAACAATGGCGAACAGAATGTCAAAGGTGCTTGCAAGTGATTTGTGCTCGGAAACCTAGCCTCCCATCCTTATGTCTACGATCTATTCCAATGGAAATAAAAAAAATGAATAGAAAAAAAGGGGGGAAATTTTGCTTTTGTCATCTTCACGAAAGCTCTACTAGAATCAACTGAGCTTTACTTTTGATCTTTACTAGCACAATAAAGAAAAATCAGAAACTAAATGCTGCGCCACATCGGCATTGTTCTAAGAGCACCCCCCAATGGGCGCCTATACACACGATCGTTGGGAATCATAGTGAAATATTGTGGGCTCAGGTTGAAAACGCTACTCCAACGGGCTCTTTCATCTTTGGCCAGAGTTGGTTTTTCCTACTCGTTTCGGTGGGACTGGAGTAGGGAAGAGATTTGTAGTTGGCCTCGGCCTCTGGTTCAAATAAAACAAATCATTTGAAATGCCATTGAGTCACTTTCACTGTTGATTCTCTAAAGAGTCCCTTGCCCTCGCTGTGATGGCCAAGGAGCATTTGGTCCTTTCAAAAAATAAGGAGAGATTTGAGGAGCCCGTTGGATTGCTCTATAATTTTCACTCCATACTCTGCTTACATGGCAGCCAGGAGCCTGAAGAATAGGGAAGACACCTAGGTGCCCATTGGAGATGCTCCAAATCTCTTATGTAGAAAAATTCTCGCACTCACACACTCGGTGCATCCCAATCCCGACACAAATTTAAGAAAAACCAAATAGGCACAACGATAGATGGACAATCAACATAAACGGATCCATATTCTGCAACAACTTGCTAATTAATATGTCTCATCCAATATAATTTTTTTATTTTTTTGGCTGGACTGGCTAGGCGATTAGAGGACAAGGTGCGCACTAGAGCAAGGGCTCAACGAGGTCAGGAGATCGAAACAAGGGAGGCAACGACTGTTATTTATTAATCCATAATCCGATGAATATGACATCAACTGCTAGGACTTGCACGTGCAAACAAGGCACAACGGCCTTGAGGAAAAGTTCGCTCCACAGTGTCCATACAGGGAGAACAGGGAATTGCCTCTCCATCATAGGATAGAGGAAGTACCACCCGGACAAGAACCCATATATTAGTTCATCCAAATTAAACTCCACAGGGTTTGTTTCTTTTGTGGAGTATTTGGACAGATTGGTGAACTACAGGTTTTGGTGGAGTTCTAAAATTTGAACCTTTAAATATTTCTAGTAGTCCTAAAACTTATGAGTTATGAGATTGGCCATGTTAGATACGCTCACGCCCCAAAACCCAGGTCTTGAGGTGTGAGGGTATCTAATGTGGTATCAGAGCTAGGGTTCATTGTCACCTGCTCCGGGTGCTCCCGACTAATCGTGCCTTGCCATGTATGTTTCGCGTGGGAGGATCCTTGCCACCGGTGCTTCGCGTGAGCGGGAGTATTGACGGATAGTCCCACATCTGTGAGGGAGCACCCATCACTTGCTTAATATACCCCCATGTGGATCTCCCCTTTCAACTCGGGTTTTGGGGTGTGAGGGTATCTAACAAGTCATTTTCTGAATCCAACCGAGGTTGTGGAGCAATGTTAAAACCATTTTCATTTCTAAATGAGTTGTAATTTGGGACATACCGGATGGTTACCTCATTATGTGGGACCAAAATCAAAGGATCTTATAATTGATTTGTCTGGAATACAAATGGAGCCCAAAGTACGTAGTCGAGTTCACAATCGAAACTCCATTGACTAGAGTCAATTATCTGGTCAAGTGGCTTGAGAATTGTACACGTGGAAGCATCTGGATTGGATAAGAGTAAATAAGGAGATGGATTGATAGATTTACGACTATCATTCCTATCAGGATATCTCTTTAATTAGAGAATTTTGATACAAGCGGAAAATGGAGCCCAAATGTGCTTCAATTCATCGACATTGATGCATATTTTAACGTAAATTTCAAAAGTTAGGAGTAAGGTTTTCATGATCGGTTTTGGTTTTGGTCTAAGACATGATAGGTGGTTTCGTGCGGGATCGGTGATTTCAACAGTTTCAAATTTGGTGGTTTTGGTTTTGGTTTCGGTTATTTTTTAAAAAATTTAAAATATATAAAAAAAATAAAAGTAGGAAAAATTCAGAAAACATTTAGAACATCAATAAAAGTCTGAAAAAATAGAATTAAAATATTAGTATATGAATCATAGATATTTCACACCTACTTGTCCAATTAATACAAATTACAAACATAATCACTTCTAAAATAGACACAAATTGATAATATGGACTCGAAATGAAATATAATATACAATAATTAGTCTTAAGAAACTCGGAAGTCGATCACTACATCAATTAAGCTAACACTTAGTACCACATGCTATGGCGAAGAGTATCGAATTGCTCATCACGGCTATCATCACCTCGCTCATCGGTAGTACTACTGAGGATAATAGTGCTGGAGGTGCTTGTACCCCAAAAATGATGATACCTTATATTTATAATGATCATTTCAGTGTCAAAGCATGTACTATAATAAAAATAATAGACACCCATGCATTTTCAATTGATACGACATATATAGAGATCCTCTCCTTTGAGTTGTCCCACAAACCCCGACAGATTTATAACTTTACAGTGAACCCATGACACATTTGACAACCTCTTTAGACATTATAAAGATCATTGTATATCACAACTTATCTAAGGTAAATCAAATACAATATTGATAGTGTATTGTTTATTGTGTATGATATTTATTTGCATCTAACAAGGATCATTTAATTTGGCGGATATGAATGGTTTCTTTTTATTTAAGTGACAAATAAATTATAACAGATATATGTGCTCCATGTCTCTATTAAAAAAAAAAGCTCATTGTCCAATGCCCATACGTCTTATGTTATGCAACATCTAGTACCCACTTCATATTGATCTTGTTTTCAGAAGAGTAGGGTTTTTATTTTACTTGACTTATTGTCAAAAATCTGAAAAATTATGATTCTAAATTTTGGCTAAGTTTGGAAGAAAACAATTTTTTTATGAATGAATTATTTTATAAATTCAAAATATTTTATCGGACTTTGAGGCTTTAATTTGATATAATTAGATTTTCTATAATTTTTCTGGTCTAAACTATTTTGTGGTTTTTGTTCCACCAACTTTATTTTTTAGTAAAAACTATTGATTCTGATTTTAAATAGGGACTGAAAAATTATATTTTGATTCTTTTGGATTTGGATTTTTGATTTTTTTATTAAATCTAAAAAAGGTTTATTTGTTTATTTATATAAAACAACTTAACGTAAATATCGTTTATCATTACTTTTTTATTTTCCCTATTACTTAGATATTTTTATGTAAATAAGACTGATATGCAAGCTATCTATTGAAATACCCCTTTATCCTGAAAACCAATCTGAAACTCAAAACCCGGAGGGTTTCAGGAGTGGTTATAATTGATTTCGATCTGAAACAACCAAAACAGATCTATTTCGATCGAACTCAAAACTCCGATTAGAAGTTTATTTTGAGTTAAATAGTTGTTGGTTTGTTGACTTTTGTTACTTCAGGGAATTTCTTTAATTTTTCAAAATGACAAAATATGTCTAATTTATTAGTGGTTTCTACAAACGTAGCAATAATTAAAGGATTAGTAACGATTGGTCTTTATTAGGCCTAAAAATCTACAAGAGAGGTTGGGTTCTTCCCATAATGGAAAAGGAGTCTAGGGCCCTCTTTTGCCTTGGAGCCCACTCACTAGAGAGGAGTCATGTGACTCTTTGCCTATGAGAAGGGATTCCCATCTCTCTCTCTCTCTCTCTCTCTCTCTCTCTCTCTCTCTCTCTCTCTCTCTCTCTCTCTCTCTCTCTCTCACTCTCACTCAAAATATGGAGGTTCTCATGGATTATTACTCAAACATGGCCTCTTTCTCCTTATACAGCCTGATTTTTGCAAACAAATATCAAAAAATCTGCAGTAGTAAATTCACAAAAGTAGAAATAGGTACATGAAAAAAAAGAGACGAGAGATGTTTTTGATAAAAATAGGCACATTCTTTTACTTATTCCAAATTTAATAGAATTATAAATTTGGTAGGATGGGAGGATTGTAATGCTGACATTCAATTTTTTATATAATTATTATTGATTTTCATGAACTGTATTTATTGTAGTTCATCAAATTTCACCCATTTCACTGCATTTCTTTCTCTTGTTGCGATTATGTGGGCTGAAACATTCATGACCGGATCATCTAGCAAGTCCGATTGAGTGTGAGTGAGTTCGGAATTAATCACAGAAGACCGCCAAAAATAAATCCACCACGCGATGAAGCCAATGAATAGGATACAGAGAAGAGCCGATGCAAATCAAACATAAGCAAACATAGAAAATATTTGATAATTTTTATCTGATTAAAACTGAATTGATGGGGGTAAAATGTAGTTTTTAAACTATAGGAGGGTTAAGTGTTTTTGAGCTAAACTTTAGTTAGGCAAAGTGTAATTTATCCAATCCAATATTTAAGGATGGCTATAGCTTTTCTTGGTCTATGTGTAGTTCCGTCTCTGAATCAGGTCCACCACCTTAGTAATTATGGGACGCATTATTGAATCAATTTTTTTCTTTTGTAATAGCCTTGTTGGATCATCTCTCTAGAACAAAATGAAAGGCTCAAGTTATCATGTCTTATGTGATGTATGTGTTCTTGGGTTGCAAAAGGTGGCAAGTAGGCATTGGTTTGATTCCAAAGTGGTTGGAATAATTAATCTCTTAGTTCCACCATAAATTGGATAAAGGAGGTCATAGATTGGGCAGGCCACCTCTTTCTCTCCCCACTAACATGGGCATGGGCAAGGTGGCAAGGTCTCCAACGGCTCTTTTTTTAAACCTCCCAAAGGAGACACAAGGGGGAGATAATTTTTTTTTTCTCTATGGATCAAGAGGAGATAGGACGATCCTTATTTCCTGACAAATATACAAGAACTGACATCCCGTAGAGCCAAAGCGTGAAACGGATCTAGAAAATCTTGGAACCAAACCACAATACGACCCTACTGAGGAGCCAATCCCTCAAGCTGCTACACTGTTATCCTCTCTGAAGATGCTAGATACTCTGCGATCAGCACAAAAGGGTTAAGATTAGGGCTGGCAATTTTGGACTCGACACGACACGAAGTTAGTGGGTCTGGGTCTGGGTCAGGGTTAAACGGGTTTGGGTCGTAAACAGGTAGACACCATAGACACGTTTAATAAACGGATCGGGTCCAGGTTTAGGGTCTGGACACGGTAGACCCGGTAAGACCTGTTTAAAATTCAACGGGTCGTGTCGGGTCTACTCGTAATCCGATACTGTAATATATAGTACCAACGGATCTATCGGGTCAAGTCGGATCGGGTCAACTGAATAGACCCGGCCCGTGTGGTAAATGGGTCTTATCGGGTCTACCCGTTTATTAGCGGGTCAAGTACGGGTTTAGGATCTAGACACGATTAGGGCTGGCAATTTCGGACCCGACACGGCAGACCCGACACGAAGTTAGCGGGTCTGGGTCAGGGCTAAACGGGTGCGGGTCGTAAACGGGTTGACACGATAGACCCATTTAATTAACGGGTCGGGTTCGGGTTTAGGGTCTGGACACGGTAGACCCGAGAAGACCCGTTTAGTATTGAACGGGTCGTGTCGAGTCGGGTCGGGTCGGGTCTACCCGCAATCCGATACTACAATATATAATACCAACGGGTCTTTCGGGTCAGGTCGGGTCGAGTCGGATTGAGTCGGATCGGGTCAACTTAATAGTCCGGGTGATAAACGGGTCTTACCGGGTCTTATCGGGTCTACCCGTTTATTGGCGGGTCGGGTACGGGTTTAGGATCTAGACACGATTAGTTAAACGGGTCGGGTCCGGGTCTGGGGTTTTTGGACACGAACCTGACTAGACACGACACGAACATGACCCGACCCATTGCCACCCCTAGACACGATTAGTTAAACGGGTCGGATCCGGGTCTAGAGGATTTGGACATGACCCGAAACTAGACACGACACGACCCGACCCATTGACATCCCTTGTTAAGATCCTCCTACAATCGGCCAAAACAAGAAGAGGAAGATCATTTTTGCTACCCGATTGATTCCTTGCACTTGCTTACCGTCCAATCGTAGTCTGCCATGTCGTCCATTAGAAAGTCAAATGGACGATATGGTGGATCACCATTGGACCATAAGCAAGCGCAACAAATCGATCGGATAGTGACAACCCATTACAGCCTTTTTAATGGATGACATGGCAAACCATGATTGGGCCGTAAGCAAAGTGCTGCAAATCATTCGAGTAGCAAAAATGCTTTCGACAAGAGGGCGTTTGAAGTAAAAAAATAAACATGGGTCCTATAGGGGGAAACCACTCATGTGAGTGTAGGAGGAAAGGGAAGAACCCTAACCCCACCCCCCCCCCCCCCTTCTGGATTGACGGTTTGGTCCAACTCATTGACGGTTTGGTCCAACTCAACTACATCACCAACGACAAATTTGGGGCTGCAACGTGGCGAGATTTTGTCGTCATCGCCTCCCTTTGAGGCTCATAGGTCAAATCCGACGCAACGTCCATTATCTCCTGCCGTCTCCGGCCACCGCCCGACATGCGTAAGGTCTTGTGCAATGCATGGGCGTACTTTAAAGACTGTGATCCTCCCACTCCGGTGGGTCAGTCGAGCCCGACACCTCTCTCTCTCTCTCTCTCTCTCTCTCTCTCTCTCTCTGAACTTGTTTGGATGATCACACCTTTCTTCTTTCTTGGAGGATTTTTTTCAGAGCACGCGCCATCCCCACCGAGGGAGTTGCGCCGAAATATCTTCAAGCCCGTGCTCTTTTCTCTTGAGGTAGGTCATTGCAAGCTAGGGAGAGGACGGCCTTCTTTCTTTCTTTCGTTCTATGTATCCCACTACCATAAAGTGTTCTTGGGTGTGTCCCCAATCATTAATCAAGACCTATGGATACATATGATGGGTGGAGACTAGGGTGTAATAGTGCTTTGCACTATGATGGCACCAAGAGGACACTTTGATTTTCAAGCCCAAAGAGATCCAAACCCTATACTTAGCCACCAAAAGAGAATAGATCACTTAGATATTGGCTTCTTTTTTCTACCACACCACCCCTTTTCCAACCAAGGATGTAAGAAAGATGCCCACCCGGGGATAGTGGAGTTGACAAAGTAATTGTTGCTTGGGTGAGGAGGTTGTGGGTTAGATTTTCTCCCTTGAGTTCCTCCCTCGCAAGTTACCAAGAAGTACATAGGGAAGCTTTCAAGTGGATCGGTGCGTATTTTCTGAGGGACTAGTCCGCCAGAGAAGGATGCTGACTACTTCATTGTGAAAGGCTGGTTCACCATGGTCATGGCATGGGCATGCATGGATGCATGTGGCATGGACGTGTATGTCATGACCATTGTGAGTATCCAATGGTTAAAAGCAAAAAATAAAAAGAAATAAGGATCAATTGGGAATCACATCATGGATGCGCGCTAGTTGCTAAGGGGGTGTTTGGCATGGTTCCCCCAGATTATTTGTTGTTCCTGGCATGGCTATGTATTTTTCAAAATAAATGTTTTGCCAGAAACAGCAGAACGATCAGATACACATGTACATGTGCACACAAGTTTGTGTAAAGAATCTCTTAGGGGATATACTTTAGTTGAGCAAGCAAAGAAACTCCTAAACTCATAGGTGTCGACGAAGCAATGCGGACAAACTACTGAAATCTCTATCTAACTAACACCAAGAAAAAAAATGTACTAATCATGATATCGAGATGGTCAGATAAAGTTGGTGTAGCATGCACGTTTCTCATATATTCGTGCGTGTGGCCAAAATCATGACTAATTGTACACTGAGAAGAAAAGAATGCCTCATTGGCCGCAAATTTAAGACCTTTTGTACCCAGTGTCCTGATTGTTCTAGCTAGGTTGCGCGTAGCCCATTGAAAATCAAACTATTGAAGACTTAGTTTTTGGACAGGGATTGGAGAAGCTCAGTGGGGGGGTTAGGGTTCCGTGTAAGCAAGTGGCTAATCATTAGAGGATATTGGAGAGCTAGTGGAGTTTTTATAAAAACTAAAGATGGGTAATTGTAAGCCGGTTGGAACTCGGATTGTATCACTCTTACAATGTCTTGTAATTTTTTTTTTATTGAAAAAAACCATTTGAACATGCAAGTGGACATACTCTCGGACAAACTGTGGAGGACGAGGGGCGGCGTCGGCCGATTGCGTTGGGCGCCGGCCGATGCCCCCCACTCCTCCGCAGTTTGTCTAAGAGTGTGTCCCGTTGTATGTTCTAATAACAATCAAGATTATACTACTCAAGAGTTAAATCTGCCACCTCAACAAGATTGTACAGCTATTGATGGTCAAGATAGGGCAAGATATTCACATGGATAGGATTGGAATACAATTAGTACAAAATCAGCCTCAACAAATACTTGCTTTATTTGATTAGCCTTTATTAAGGATCTTCCTCACATGAAAATCTCATTATACTCAAGATGTAATATTTACTCTAAATGATAATGGAGGATCTTCCATATATAGAAACCCATTATACACATGCTGTAAAATGTACTATATATATGCAATGGTTGGCTCTCTCATCTCTCACGTTGAGAATGAGAACACAAAAGCGCGCTCTTGTTTGTGTTTCTTTATGGTATCAGAGCCTACACGAGAGAAAGAGAGTTTTCTAACACAGCCTCCAATGGATTCATCCTCCTCTTCTCTTGTCACAAGGTACCCATATCCATCATCCATCCACTTTGAACGTCGCCAATTTTATGTCACTGAAGCTGACACACATTAACTATCAACTATGGAAGACCCAGGTTCTTGGATTTATTGAAAGTCAAGACCTCTTGGGGTTTATCAATGGAGATTGGACTATGCTGTCTCATACCATCTCTATCCCAGACACTGAAACTGTTGGAGGTAGTAAGGTGGGTGTTAATCCAGAGTATACATATTGGAAGCGATCCGACCGACTTCTACGAGGGTGGATCACAAGTACGTTGACTAAAGAAGTTCTTAGCCTCGTTGTCGGTCTTGAAACTTCAGCAGAGGTATGGAACATGCTAGCAAATACGTCCATTCGCTCAGGTATCCACTGAACGTGAATTTCAATTATTTCAACAACTACAATGTATGCGTAGAAACAAGTTTCCTTCTTTGAGTGACTATCTAAGGAGCTTTCAAGTTATATGTGATGACTTGGCTGCCATTGGTCGTCCTCTTCCGGAACAAAGTAAGGCCATTTGGCTCTTAAATGGCCTTGGATCCAGGTACGAGGCCTTCACAACCTCAATGTTGAAACCCCCCACTCCGTCATACATGGATCTTGTTCCGCTATTACAAAGCTATGAGACTCATGATAACTTGCACTCTGATTCAGTGCAACAAAACTTCGCATTTTTTGGCCAAAAATTTGGCCATAAAAATTTTAAAAATAACAAGGGTCGTCAAGGTCAATACCATAATCACAATCAGAATTCTCAATACTATGGAGGGCAAGGACACAATACATTTTCATCACAAGGGCGTGGCTTTCATCAGTCTCAGTCTCCTAATAGGAATGGTGGAAACTCTCATGGGAATAATCTTTCCCATTTAAACAATAGGAATGGTGGAAACTCTGCTGCGAAAAATCAAACTCAAGATGGGGAACGCAGTGTGGACACCAATCAGATTTGTGGTAAGAGAGGTCATATGGCTCTTAGGTTTTGGAACCAATTCAACCACACCTTCCAACCCACTGACATTCCTGAAGCACTAGCAACGATGACTATTGCTGATAGTCAGGAAGCCGATTGGTTCACGGATATTGGAGCTACAACTCACATGACAGGTGATCCAGGTAAACTCTACAATTTAAGACCATATTTTGGCAATGATTCTGTTATGGTAGGAAATGGTAACAAATTATTTATCTTACACTGGTGATTCTTCCTTAAATATTGGATCTCAATCACTGCAATTAAGAAATGTTCTATTAGTCCCTGATATGAAAAGGAACCTATTGTCAGTTAGTCAATTAACTAGTGATCATCCTTACAATTTTGAATTTTCTTCTACTGGATTTATAATAAAGGACAGGAAAACAGGAAGAGTGATCACGGAGGGGACCAGAAAAGGTGATTTATATGCCTTAGAAGGACAACCGGAGGCTCTTTTTTCAACACGATTCAGAACTGCTGATGAAGACGTATGGCACAAACGTCTTGGACACGTGCAGCCTCTCGTTGTTAGATTTCTTTCTAATAAAGGTTTGATCAAAGTATCAACATGGAATAACCGCAACTCAGTCTGTGAAAGTTGCCAATTAGAAAAATCATCTAAGTTACCTTTCCTTAAATCAGACAATGCAAGTACTGCGTTATTTGAGAAAATTCATTGCGATTTATGGGGACCGTCACCTATCATGTCTGTCCAACGGTTTCGATATTATGCTTGCTTTGTTGATGATTTTAGTAGGTTCACATGGTTTTTCCCTTTGCGTCAAAAATCAGATTTTTTTGTTTGCTATTTAAATTTTAAAAATTTTATTACAAGACAATTCGAGAAGAAAATTAAAGTGTTTCAATTAGATAGGGGAGGAGAATTTAGTTCATGAGAATTTTTAGCACATTTACAAGAAAATGGAGTCGTACACCAACTTTCATGCCCCGGGATCGGCATATTCGAGAATTTGGAAGGACATTGCTTTTTCAGTCAGGTGTGCCAAAGGAGTATCGGAATGACATTGCTTTTTCAGTCAGGTGTCCCATATCCAGCCCTTGGTATGGTACCTCCATTTCAAATACTTTTTAGCAAAAGTCCTGATTATTCTTCTTTTTGGATATTTGGTTGTAGGTGTTACCCTTATCTTTGGAACAACATGACAAACAAGTTTGAGCCTAAGTCACTACCATGTGTCTTTCTTGGCTACAGTGATCGACATAAAGGCTATAGATGCATATATCCGTCAACCGGACGTGTTTATGTGTCACGCCATGTTGTGTTCGATGAGACGGTCTTTCTTTTTTGACACCCAAGTTCACTCTATGACAGCCAACAAGGTGAGGGGGAGCTCACCTCATTTTCAGAATGGGTCCACCATCCTCAAACTCCACCCCTCAACTCTGACGATCATGACCTTCCATCGGGCGTTCCAGTTGCACTTGATAACCATGCTCCATCTTCCCAACCAATCCCATATGCTAATGATCACAATCCTGTCCTACTTGATAATGCTCCAGATGTTAATCCCTCATCCCCTCTGTCAATGACCCAACTGGAGGAACCTATAGCAGTTACGCCACCATCATTTGTTGCGCAGGAACCACTTCTAACTGATCTAAACTCAGCCTCGCCGTCATCAATGGCTCATATTATCAACGATCATTCAATGGTCACACGTGGCAAAGCCGGTACTATAAAGCCAAATCCATGGTATACAAATCTTCATCTCTATTCATCTATCCCAAAAGAACCAAAAACTACACGTTCAGCACTAAACCATCCTGGGTGGCTAAATGCGATGAAGGAAGAATTAGATGCACTGCACCAAAATCATACGTGGGACTTGGTACCTAAAAATTCTCAAATGCATGTGATTGGTTGCAAATGGGTCTATAAGACCAAATTAAACACAGATGGCACCCTGGAACGTTTAAAGGCCTGCCTCGTGGCTAAGGGCTATGCCCAAGTTGAAGGTATAGACTTTTCAGAGACTTTCTCTCCTGTCATCAAATCCGGAACAATTCGAACCGTCCTAACAGTAGCTACTGTACAAGGATGGGATATTCGACAATTAGATGTCAAAAATATTTTCCTGCATGGGAATATACAAGAAGCAGTCTACATGGACCAACCACCGGGCTTCTCTGATCCTACTCGGTCCAATTATGTTTGCAAACTAACTTGAGCTCTCTATGGACTCAAACAGGCCCCACGAGCCTGGTTTGATCACTTTAGTGATTTCTTATTATCACTTGGTTTTTATTGCAGTGTAGCAGACCCTTCCTTGCTCATATGTTGCTCGGAACATGGAATGTTGGTGCTTTTACTCTATGTTGATGACATTATCTTAACAGGTGATAACTCCGAGATCCTTCACCAATTTATTCAGAAGTTGGGATCTGAATTTTCCATGAAAGATATGGGCCCATTACACTACTTTCTTGGGGTCGAGGTTCATCATTCCTCTAGAGGTCTTTTTCTTTCCAGGCCAAGTATGCCCATGATTTACTTGAAAGAGCTCAAATGGAAGGTAGTCATCCTATTCACACCCCTATGGCAGTCAAATCTCAAACAAGGTGGCAAGATGACCCATTTCCCGATCCGACTTACTATAGTAGTTTGGTAGGCACCCTTCAGTATTTGACTTTTACTCGGCCGAATCTCGCTTTCAGTGTGAACTTTGCGTGCCAGTTTATGCAGTCTCCAACGATACACCATTTTCAGATCGTAAAGCGCATTCTCCGCTATGTCAGTGGCACCATCAATCATGGGCTTCATATTCTATCACATTCACATTTGGACCTCTATGGATTCTCGGATGCAGACTGGGCTGGATGTCCAATTACAAGGCATTCTACAATGGGGTTCTGCATATTCCTTGGTAATAATTGCATCTCTTGGTGTGAGAAGAAGCAGCGTATTGTCTCTCAATCCTCAGTAGAGGCCGAGTATCGGTCTATGGCTCAAACAACAGCTGAGTTGGTTTGGCTCACTTTTATTCTTCGAGACCTTCGGGTTGTGCTCTCCAATCCACCGTCTTTGTTTTGCGATAATATTAGTGCACTTCATATGACAGTGAATCCGGTGTTTCACGCGCGCACCAAACATGTTGAGCTTGACTATCATTTTGTACGAGAGAAGATAGCTCTCGGTTCACTTACGACTCGATTCATTCCATCGTCAAATCAGTTGGCTGACATTTTTACCAAGCCCTTGCCAATACCTCATTTTAATGACTTGAAGATCAAACTGGGCCTCTCTATCTCTCCCCAACCCAGTTTGAGGGGGAGTAATAACAATCAAGATTACAATACTCAAGAGTTAAATCTGCCACCTCAACAAGATTGTACAGCTATTGATGGGCAAGATATTCACATGGATAGGATTGGAATACAATTAGTACAAAATCAACCTCAACAAATACTTGCTTTATTTGATTAGCCTTTATTAAGGATCTTTCTCACATGGAAATCTCATTATACTCAAGATGTAATATTTACTCTAAATGATAATGGAGAATCTTCCATATATGGAAACCCATTATACACATGCTGTAATATGTACTATATATATGCAATGGCTGGCTCTCTTATCTCTCACGTTGAGAGTGAGAACACAAAAGCTCTTGTTTGTGTTTCTTTATGTTCAACTAGCAGTGCTCTTTATAAATTGTAAGGAGGTTGGAACATCCCGTTCTCTCTCGTTTGTCCATTCCAAGGGTATGTTTGTCATTTCATATTGTTTATCATGGTGAAATAACCAAAAGTCCTCGAGATGGACCAATGAGAGAGAGCGGGATGCTCCAACCTCTTTAAGGAGGTTGAAACAAAATCGTTCTCGTCGTGAGGTGATGTTTTGCAGAATTTTATATTGAAAGCCTTTTTGTTAGTCTACTTTGGAATTTTTTTGACCAAGCTGATTAATAAGGCACCAAAAGATGGTCAATTGTATGCCTATGGATCGGAACATGTTATCGGCTCTAAAGCAGCTATAGAATAGAATCTATATAGCATGCTACGACTGTTCATAAGCTGACTAGGACAAAAAGTCACAGAATAGATCTAACCGTTGGAACATGTGAATACGGCTCTCTGATAAATCTTATTAAAAATCTACTATAAAGATATTAAAAACCTATGATAAATACCTATTCAATGGCATTTAATAGTCATTTGAAGTGAATTAATATTTTTTTAAGGTTAATTATTACTCTCCTTTTCTCTATAACAAGTGTGAATCACATCCTGAAGGTAGCCTCTTCCAAGTGCCGACAGGCACATCGCCACTCTAACAAGGACGTATGTGTCCTCTTCATAACAAAAAAATAAAAGGAAAGAAAAGAAGCAGCAAGAACACCATAGCTTTCTCCATTGGAAGATTAAACCCTAGAATCTAATCAAGAAAAATAGAGAGCAACCCAAAATATAAGTAGATTGCAATGTGATGAATAGGATCAAATGAATAGTTTAATTCCTCCAAAGATATTGAATTTCCAACCTAAAATAATTTAGATCCTGATTAATGCTAAAAAAATTGACAAAAAGTCTAAAAAAGGCTCTAAAAGTATATGAGCTCACAAAATAATCTTTGAACAAGTAAGAGGGTTTAAAGAATTTTGGGTCTAGCCCATCAGATCGGCCTAATTGTTTTGCACACAGACTCGATTCATTAGTCAGAACCTAGATCCCGATCAGTTAGGAGCATATAGGAGTGTATAGAGATGGGAGATCCCATTTCCTATCCCTTTATGCAGAGGCGTCCTACGATGATAAGACTCATGTTGCTTGGAGTGCAATCAAAGCAACTAATACGTAGCTCCTTGATAAAAGAGGGGGCATAACCAAGAAGAAATAAATCTAAATTATGAAAATCGAAAGAAGCCAAGGAGATCCCAGTGGATGTCGTGAGCAAAAAGACTGAGGGCGAGATTGACGGAGTCTGAGGGGAGCACGGATCCAACGCCTCCTCTGGGCCTTTGGAGGTCAACAGCAAGGAGCCCAGAGAGGTGCGATTAGAACACCTCCCCCAAGCGTACGGTGGCCGGCAGGGCAACTGACAAACCATCGAAGGCTGGGGGACCCACCCCCTGAGATAGCTGATCGATGGCTGACACTTGAGCAGTGGAGGTGGGGGACTTTCCCTGGCCAGTATGCTCGGGTGGTTGGTATGAGGAGCAGCTCAAGACGAGGCCACGATGGGTGACTAACTGATCGATCATACATAAGTCTTGATAGGTCAGATCGTATTACCAATTGCCCTGGCAGATGGATCTTGATGGATCATGTCTGGGTGCCCATCCTGGCACAAAGTCATTGAGCAATGAAATTCCATACGCTGATGAGCGGTTAGACGGGGTCACTGACAAGTAGTTGGTGGAGGTGCCGACGAGCACCATAGTGAAGGAACCAATGGGTGTGTGGGTCATCGATGGACGACAGAGGCATGGATTGGGTGTACGGGTCGTCGACGAATGATGGAGACGCCAACTGGCATGGTGGTGGTAGAAAAGCCATGGACATGCCGGCAGTAGAGCATGGTGCATAGACATAGATAGATGACAAAGGCATCAACTGGGTGCGTGGATCGTCAACGGACGATAGAGACTTTCCAAAACATACGTGACACTCGATCCTCATGTGAAAGTACACATGTTTTGAAAAGCATTTTGTGCTTTCTTCCTCTGAAACGTACCCTCCCCCAGTCTTCTCACTTTTTTTTTGGATGATTACTATACCTTCCATATCCCATTCTCGAATCTACAACGTACCCTAGCCTCCCCCGACCTTCCTCAGCATACCCCTTCCTTGCATATACCCTGATGTTCACCTCCGATGTCAGTACCTCTACTGCCAGCACCCCCAATGCGTGCCCTTCTTCTCTCCTTACCACCCTTCCCCTTCTCCTACCCCAAAGTCAGATCCTTTGTCACCTCCGTTTCCCCTCCTCCCCCTTTATTGCCCTCCTTTCCCATCGTTGCCGCCTTATTACTTGGAATAAAGGGCCAAACACACCGAATTGAAAGACAATAATATTCAACATGATCATGCCATGGTTATGATCGTTATTCGGCACAAAAACACTGAATATCTAAACTCTATTCGGTGGAAAACTGTTGTACATAAGGATCTTGCCAAATGTTATTATGTATGGTGAAAACTAATATACATAAGGATCTTGGCAAATGTTTTTTTTTTTTTGGTGCATTGAAGGGGAGATCACAACAGACCACAGAAGGCACCATAGCCTGGTACAATCAACAGAGAATCGCCACTTCAGTGAAAAAGAAACTGCCACATCTCGGCGGAGACACCCACGTCCTAAAGCTGACACATACATCGCCACACCGGCGAACAACCACATACATTGCCTAAAGCCAAATGTTATTTATGTATGTTTGGTCCTGCAGCACTGAATAGTGGGTGGGACGGAGATAATATGTGGAAGGACAAGGCCAATAGGGGGGGGGGGGGGGTAGCGGAGCAGTCATCCTTTGATAGGAAGAGCAAGACCTATCACTGTCATATTTTTACGATATAACCATTAGCTTTTTGACTCTCCCATCTTTGATAAGCATGAGGGTAGAGAAATATTCATCATTGTGACAACACCCGAGTGCTCCAAAATACCGACCTCTTGAAGGGAGGAGAGCATAATGAGTATATTAAGAGAGGCCACTCTGCTCTCCTTACTGATGAGGGATTATTCATATGGGATAGTCCACACCCCCCTTTCACACGTGGCAAGGCACAATCGGGTGACGCTTTCGAAGCCAGTCTAGCTCTAATACCATATGACAACACCCAAGTTCTCCAAAAGGCTGACCTCTTGAAGGGAGGAGAGCACAATGGGTATATTAAGAAAGGCCATCCTGCTCTCCTTACCGATGTAGGACTATTCCGATGGGATAGTCCACAATCCTAGGAATCTCCTTCTAGGAGTAAATCATTAAGAAGGTTGGAAGAGTTAAATGTAAGCGATCTCTAAATTCAACTTACAATGGTATATAGCTCAGAAGGTATGTGGTCACCGGAAAGCTTATCATTTTTCTTTCTATTTTTTTTAAGTTTTTTTTTACTTCTACTAGTTCATAGCCATGATAGATAATAGTTGTAAGTTTTTCTGCCAACATACCAGTGATCCTACTAGCAAACGTGGGTTTCCAAATCATGGTCCACTCGACGATGGAGCCTAGGGAACAAATGGAGACCTCTTTGAATCTCACCACTATATACAGTTCCAGAAACACCACACTCAACGGGGTGTCCTCAACCCAAGTATCTTCCCAAAGTATGATCTTCCTACTATCGCCCAATAATCTTGTTACTAGATTTGTACGCATCGTTGATCTTCACAATTCCTTTCTAGAATGGGGACAACTTTCCGAAGACCCTGCTCCTAACTTGGATATGGTAGAACCTCTTGAAGTATCTATTTTTGATGATCTCACTCCACTTATCTCCTGCTGCATTCTGAAGATGCCACCACCATTTCCGCAGTGATGCTGTACTAAAAGCTTAAGGGTATATGATACCCTATCTCCTTGGTCCTTAGGCAAATAAATAGATAATAGTTGTTATGGATGTGTTTTAGCGGTCATTGTATCATCCGATCGACTTGTCTCAACACATTAATAATTTGAGCCATTTGAGATTACACTATTTAGATTGGTTTCATAAGTGTGTCTATTGTAGTTGTTTAAGCATTTAAAAGTGTATTTCTTAATAAATAAATAAATAATCAAATAATGAAAAAAACATATTTGAAAACTAAATCAGATACATTTCTGAAATCCAATCTGAAGCGAAACCCACCAATGAGAGCATATCGGGTATTAATCGGGTCCTCGTACTTATGGAGTTGGAAACTAAAGGTTTTGAGGTACGTATATCGAATACGCTTTCCCCTCTGTTGTTGATAGAAAATTTGCAAACATGCTTACATGATACAACAAAGTATTATGGGATTTTACATTCAGCAACAACAAAGAACTCCGAAGAACTCTAGTTGAGAATGAATATATATATATGAGAAACAAGATGCTACCTTTGAAAGCAGCGTTCTTTGCTGCTTTGACAGGTCGCCGGTGGCTATCAAAGCCATAAACGACGACAAATGTCATCCAAACTCACAACCGGGAGGTGTTAGAAGTCACCGGAGGTGGTCGCCGGCGGTGGATGTCGTCGGAGGTTGCTGGATGAGGTGATGTGATGAATGGACGGCTCACAATGGACGTAGTCATCGTAGTCCTCTATCAGTGGACACCGACATGTAGTGTCAGAAGAGATCATCGGTGGAGGTAATCGAAGGTTGTTGATGTTGATTCTGGCCGGAGATCACTTGTGGCGCGGCCGTGGTGGGTTGTCAAAGCAGCAAAAACGCTGCTTTGAGAGGCAGCGTCCCGGCCCTCTCTCTCTCTCTCTCTCTCTCTCTCTCTCTCTCTCTCTCTCTCTCTCTCTCTCTCTCTCTCTCTCTCTCTCTCTCTCTCTCTCTCTCTCTCTCTCTCTCTCTCTCTCTCTCTCTCTCTCTCTCTCTCTCTCTCTCTCTCTCTATATATATATATATATATATATATATATATATATATATATATATATATATATATATATATATATATATATGGAGAGAGAGAGAGAGAAAGAGAGAGAGAGAGAGAGAGAGAGAGAGAGAGAAGAGAGAGAGAGAGAGAATCAAACTAAGACAAGTGAATGATTCAATGTATCAAGAAGCCTAAAGTCTATCTTGTTGTAATGACTTCAAGTGGATACACCAGAGGCATTTTTTCATAGGGGTTTGTCACTTGGCTTATAAGGCACTTTTTCATTTCCGAATGCACCTGTCGGGTCAAAACACCCTTCACAATTCGAGTATGTAAAAACAAAAATATTCTCATCTCAAAATTTCAGATTTGGTGTACGAGTGTACGACAATATCTCTCATAATTCTACTAAGCTAAATATAATAAGAGAAATTCTACTGTACCGACTTTGGTACCATATCGAAATTCATAGGGACCATCCGATGACTCTATGGTGGATTGAGGCATCCACCTAGGGTTCATCCCATGGTCCCTAAAAGAATGCTCCCACCACTCTGATGCATGAAAAATAAGATAGATGCTGGAGATGGGTTCACTATGGTACTGAATTTTTCTCTTTCGGTACCGTAGTGAAACCCATATAATAAACACCCACATTGTGATATTCTCAATATGGATCGGATTCGCACCCTCCGAGAGTCCAACGCAAACCCGATAATTTTCCACACCTATACTTTCTCTTGAATTCCCTAGTCCATAGTCCCTACCAACAAAAAAGATAAAGGCTATAAAAGAGATTTATGCCAAGCCTCTTTATAGCACCTACATGCTGGAGGAGCATATTTGAGTCTAACTACTAAAGCTGACCCCCTCTTTTGCAATGATAAGGAAAAGTTGTGCAATGTTTATATCTTTGGGTGCCAATGTATGTAAGAACATAGATACCTTTTTAGGTGGAACTTAGGGTTTTCTATGGTTGTTTAGAGAACAAAAATAATTAAAATATAATACAAAGAAAAGTTAATTATTCTGAGTGGACATCAAGAGTCCACGTAAGAGAAATCTTTTGATTTTTAACAATTCCAACGGGTAGAAAAGCCTGCCACTAAGACGAGAGAGAGAGACCCACCACAACCGAGCAGGTGGAAATATGCCGTAGCTAGCGCTTATTCAAATCCTTGACCAAGGCCACGGGTTGCGTATGTCTTACCAACTGATCGAGCCGATCTGTTGTCAGGGACCTTAGGCACATTACCCCCTTATTTAATGCAAGTAGATCATATCTTAAGGTTTAAAAGGACCAATATAAAGGTAGTAAGCACACTAAAAATGGGTGGACGTGATTGCGATTCTGCACCGAAGACGCAGGGCATCATATACTCCTTGGCCTTCGCTTGGTTCCTATAGTGTAGGAGGCTAGTGGAGAGGCAAGTAGGTATTGGACCTCTAGTGGTGCACGGATGGCTTGGATCGTAGGATGTCTCTTTCAAAGTCCACATGCACTACAGGAGATGATCCTCGATGGACGGCCGATTGTGATGCACTGGAGATCTGGCGTGATGATTGTTTTTTTTCCTTCCTACTTTATTTATTTATCAATGGAATCACGAGTACGATTTTGTTCCAACCTCCTTAAAGATGTTGGAGCATCCCGCTCCCTCTCATTGGTCCATTCGAAGGATATGTTTGTCATTTCATACTGTTTATCATGGTGAAATGACCAAAAGCCCTCGAGATGGACCAATGAGAGAGAGCGGGATGCAACAAAATCATTATGATGGGATCACACAGTTCGAAGGCTTCAGTTTCAGTATACCATAATTTGATGTATAACCAATGCCCTGTTTGGTTAACGGAATTACCTCTCAACAATCAATTTCATTTTCATTGTCTAAACCTATTTGGTTCGCGTAGAAAATGAGAAATTTTTTTTTGAACAATGACTATATTATCCAAATCGGAGGTGACCGGAGTCCTAGATTATCGACGGAGAAGAAAACAAGAGTAGGTGATAGAAGCCCTAGATCATCGACGGAGACAGGAGCAGGTGATTGGAGCCCTAGATTGACAAAAATGAATGAGAAAAGAGCAGAATACCGAAGCTCGTTACCGGAGTAGGTGATCAGAGCCCTAAATTGTTGAAGGAGAATGAGACATGTGCAGGGGACCAAATCCTAAAAATCCCAAGAGTCAGAACGACTATGACCAAGTTGCCATGTCATCTTCTGGAAAAACCCCCCTCATTGCCCCCCCCCCCCCCCCCCCCCCACCCAACCCAACCTCGGGAGGAATCCATCTCCCTCCTCTAAGCCGTCGAACGCAATAATGATCTTCCCAGGCAACGATTTCTGCTCTAAAATTTGCAAACCAAACGACTCAACATCATAATTCAATTCCAATTACGTAAACATATAAGGATGGCAACGATACGGTTTTGGACAAAACCGAAATCGCACCGCAACACCAAATCGTCACACCGAAACCGCACCATGCGGTGCAGTGTGGTGTACTACGGTTTATCATTATAATCATCTAAACGGTACGATTTTGGTCAAAACCGAAACCGCACCGCTACACTGAAATTGAAAACCGAAACCACATCCCACCACGTCGATTTTATATTTTAGTAAACCAAAACCACACCCTACAATACGGTTTACCGTGGTTTTTTATTTTAAATCGCCCCGCTGCCATCCCTAATTTAAATCCTGGAGCCAAACGGAGACCAAAGGTGGTGGACACAAGCCCAAAGATTTTTTTTTTTTTTTGGGTACATTTCAGAGGGGATGTCACAAACGGACCTCTGAGAGGCGTCACATGCCGACACTGAACAGAAAACCACCAGTGTGGGGAAAGACGACCGTCGCCCGACGAGATACAAACAACAGTGTCACAACTGACACACCTACAGAGACCTCCACTAGACAGTGGCATATAGATAACACCAAAGGGGAGGGCACCTCCACCGGCGCCACATACACCCCGGCTCATCGGCCACCAACCAAAGAGACACGGACTAAAACAACAAACAAAAAGATACAAACCAAAATTGGCGACCTATCGCCATCTCCAGCAGATCGGCTCTTTCAGATCGAAGGCTCAAGCCCAAAGATTTTACTGCTACATGAAGCAAGCAATGGCGGGGACGATGCCTACTTGTGTGTATTTCTTGCCGGTTGGGCTAAGTGGGACTCACCGGTAGGGGGGGGTTAGGGCTTGAGTGGTGGAGAGCAACGGATGACCGTGATAGAGTTTGTACAAATTTTGCCTAGTGACATCATCTTTGCTCAGTTGGTTAGATGTACGGCTTTCGAGGCATGTGGGGCTCTATTTTTTTTAGGGGAATGCTATTCAACCAGACAAAAAAGTCTTTACATACTCATTAGAGACCCGTTGACAACTGTCTGTTACCTGTCGATTGAACTGAGTGTGATTCACTTATCGGGCCGGGGTGTAACAGACGGCTGTGATCGGATCTGGAAAGAGTTTGTAAAGCATTCTTTATCCAGTTGAATAGTATTTTAAATTTTTATTAATAAATTTCTCAAAAATCTGAATCTCATAAAATTTTGTACATAGTGCAAAAATGACTTTCGTTTTTTTTTTCTTTTTCCTTTTGACATCGAGGGTGTCCCAAAACCTTTTGGGCAATGCAGCCACTTAGGGTTTAGATTAATCTCTCTAGAAATGTGCACCGATCGACTCGAAGACTTTCCTATGTACTCATGGATAACTCGGGGGCAGGAAGAATTGAACCCACAACGTCCTAACCAAAGCATCAGTTGCTTACCGACTCCCCTATCTCTGGGCGGGTATATAAGACTTTTTTTTCATGTTTTATTTTAGATGGGGGATTTCATGTGCTCTCCACTTTTTTTTGACAATTCCCTCATTTCATGGCGAGTTAGGCTTGGATCCAAATAAGTTCATTACGAATAATGGAATACATAGCCATACATAGCCAATCAAGTGGCGGATAAAACATAATTATAGGAAGAAGCTGAACAAGGTCGTGATGATACCGGCTGAGGGAGAGGACCAGAGGATTAAGGATGTATTTATGTAGAATCAATCGTTGTTGAAAGCCTAGATAGATCAAGATTACAAACGACGAAACAAGAGATGATCGTCATTTCCATCATGGGAGCCACGGAGAGCGTCCAGTCTCAGCTAATCTCGAAAATTTTCTTTTCCAAAGATTAACCTTTGTTAGTATCTTATCATACTTAGAATTTTTTTTTTGGGGGGGGGGAGTTAACGGTTCGTCCCTGGTCAAAAGATTAACTAGCCTAAAAATTGGTCTCCACAACTTTCGAGTGTCGTGTGCGTAAAAACATTTTTATCTCAATATAGACCTACTGTGGTGAGAACTATCATCGTGAAGGAAAACCTAAAACTCTTGCCATTTAGATGCATATGACTCTTCAATTCGACTTTATGAGTCATTTTCTACAAATTTTCCAACAACGGGGGCACCACTTGTCCGACAAGGCGAAGATTTTCTTGTGGTTGGCTTTACACGACGTTATTCTTACCAATGTCAACCTTCATAGACCGAAGACCTCGCTGGTAAGCCTCGGCTGCTCGATGTATGGACCCCATCCAGAAGGAGTAGATCACCTTCTCCTCTCGTTCCTCTCCGCGAAGCAGATTTGGGACTACGTTAGGGGTAAGATAGGGATGGTCTCCGAACCACCAGCCCTGCTATCACTTTGGACCACGTAGAGACACAAAAATATCAAGAAGAGCAAGGGGTGATGGGACATGTTGGCCATTGTAATTTGATTGTTTGGTCAATCTGGCATGAGAGGAACAGGAGAATCTTCACTGACAAGCCGGCTACGTGAGAGATCACACTTAAAAAGACTGGAGACTAATTGAGCAGTGGGTCCTTTTTGTGAAGCCTAGAGGGCTCGAACCGCTAAGATAATTTTTCTGTTGTTCCATGATCAATCTTTGGATCGATCGGGTATTTTTGCTTGACCGTTCCCCCATTTTAATTTACAGATAGGGGTCAATGCCTAAGGCCTTCCTTTCTCATTTGAGGTTTTTTTTTTAAAAAGGGTTATTTTGAAACCCCCCCCCCCTCTTGACAGAACCATCTGTCAGGCGTCAAAATGGGGGGTAATCCTAATATTGAACAAGTTGGGGGGGGGGGGGGGGGGGGGGATAAGTCAAAATAATAATTTTTATTTCTCTCCCGTTTTTCCCTATTTATTCCTCTCGATCTCTATCTCTATCCCCCTTCAAACGCAGCAGTCGTCACTTCTTAATCATATTTAAGAAAACTCTAACAATCGATCCCCCCTGATCCCAACATCATCCAGTCCCTCTCCTCCCCCTCCTCGACTCCCTAACCCCCTTAAGAAATTAATTGGAGGGTTAGGGTTTGATGGTTTTTTGTAGCTCCACCATCCCCTTCAAGAAATTGGATTCGGAGAAGCTGACCTGATTGTAGGGGGGTAAAAAAGAAAAAATAAAAGAGGGGGAAGAAGAGAGGGCTGACATGGTCGACGACCATTGGCTCCGTCCGTGGCCCTCTTTCTTGCTCCTCTCCGATGACTGCTCCCCTCCAAGCTCCGGTCATGGCTTCCTTTGCCTTGACTGAAGGGAGGAAGAGGAGGGGTCATACTCTCCTATCTCCGACTGCTCTTCCACGATTGCTACACCCCCTTAGTGGGAGATGAAGATCCTAAGAAGGAGTTAGGGCTTCCGTGTGGGGGATGAGGGGTTGGATGATTTGGGGATAAGGGGGGATCGGTAGTTAGGGTTTTCTTAAATAGGGTTAGGGGACGGCGGCTGCTGTGTTTGAAGGGGGGTAGAGATAGAGATCGAGAGCGATTAAGTGGGAAAAACGGGAGAGAAAAAAAAAACAGATTATTTTGACTTACCCTCCCCCCCATTTTGACACCAGACAGACGGTTCCGTCAAAAATGAGGGGGTAATTTCAATTTAAACAATTCGGGGGTAACACAAAACGCATTATCAAAATGGAGAGAGAGGGGTAAGTCAAAATAACCCCCCCAAAAAAAAACTTTATGAATCATTCATCATTTACTATTTAAGGGGACTATTTACTACCATCAAGTTTTTCCTACAATAAAATTGAAATAAATCTCAACTATCAAAATCGTAATGCTTCATCCTCCAGATTATGGTGGCGACTTTACATTGAGGAGGATATGAGCAGCTGTTATCGGGGCATCTACGCGATGCCTGCCTTTTAGGAAAAGGATAAGTTGGAATAATAACATAAACATCGTTGGACTTTGGACAACTTTCCAAGAGTTCGGATCTCCTCCACTCAGTTGTCGGCCCGGTCGGTGGGCCCGGTGTGCATCACAGCCGCATGATGACAGACGGCCTTTAATCGATCGTACTTCAGCCGACTGCATGCGGCTATGATGGACATTGGGCCCACCCACCGGGGCCGACCGGCCGATGGGAGGGGATTTGTACTCACTTTCGACAAAAACATCATTTATTCCCTTCCTCTTGCCCTGCTGATAAATAATGTTATCCAAATCTGCTTTGTTCTTCGATGCGAGAAGGAGCACATTCTTGCCGAGGCACCATCCCTATGATCTAGGGACACATCACATGAAGGCCTGGCTTCCACCGTCAGTGGGCTGTGGGCCCCGCTCACACAAAAGGTATGAAAAGTGTGTCGACGTGGCGACACGGGGAATGTCCGTCTCCTGAGAAAAAATTTTGCTCTAGTGAGGGAATGCTCCGGATGCTTCCGGACCGTTCCTTAATGTACAAGGAGAAAAGGAGCAGTCTGATGCTGTGTAATGTCGTACATCTATTTGCACATGTGAGTCATGTGGCATGTGCAATTAAAGTTTTATGTGTTAAGGTGAAACTTCATTTGCATAATTTTTTTTTTTGAAAAATTCCTCTTATCAAAGCGGGATTTGGCTTGGACCCCTACATGTTTATTGAGTAAACAGTAGATTACAAAACAACAGGACTAAAGAAAGATTCAAATGGAGTGATCTCAACAAAGACGAGAGTAAAATCTCCACGGACTCCTGAAGCTTCCCGAAAATAGCTGTGGCCCATAGCTTGATGGTCTCCACCATTTGTCGGACGATCTCTATGATCGAGCTGAACTTCTTTTTGAATATTTTTCTAGGTATTTCTCTTGGAACTCTCCGGTTGTGCCATATTGCCTCACCACAGAAAGAGTAGGCTGGATGGATGATAGGAGATGTCCATCTTTCTCTTGAAGTAGTTCCAGATCTCCATCATGTACAAATTAAGCTAGCATGTGCATGACTTACTTAACATAGACCTGATTGATGGGCCATGCACCATATTTTATTCCAACCTCGGACAACACAAGTTTTACGATCAATGCCATTCAGAAAGAAAATGGATCCCATCACGCATCCGATTTTTTTTTTTCACAAATCAGACTGATTATCTCATTACAGATCCGACCCTAACCGATTAATCACTGGGTACCAATCCCAACGGTTTGTCCATTACCAGTGGAATTAATCGGTTGAGCGTATGATCTGTTCCAATACAAACCGAAAATATTATTAATAGTAAGACAATTAGAATCAACTAGGTTACAACGCTCCTCATCGATGATGGAGGAGATACAGTCAGGCGATGCTATTCAACCAAACAATTTGCAAAACCTTTGTTGTACAAAGTGAGGTAGCTCGATCACGATCGTTCATTGCACCGATCACCCAACAGTGAATCACACTAAACCCTACTGGCAAGCAAAGAGATGGCTGTGAGTGGAGCCATCTCAGTTTGTATAAAAATGTTTGTACAAAGTGTTTAGCAGAATAGCATTGCTCGTGCTATTGAGCTAAAGGAAAGAGTGATGCTAATCAAGCAGACCAACATCATATTATATGTCGGGTGGCTACGAGCATTGTTGAAATATACTGCTGAGATTATATGTCGGGTGAAATCGCTGAAATTTAAATTAACATATTCATATTCAACCACACGCTCATGTTCTATATCGGGTTGAGGCGGGTTGAACCCAAGACCTCAACCCTAACCCAACCTAACTTGAGCTCGGGTTGGTATTTCTCAACCCCAACCCAACCCAAAAGATAAAAAAAATCCAACCCTATCCTATCAAAACTTGGGTTGGGTCACATTGGGTTTGGGTTAGCCCAACCCAAGTTGCACACCTGACTGCATGTTAGTATTTACATGTGTGGTAAAGGATGTGTCATGCCTAGCAAGACATGTGTACATATTTACGCATATAAATATTGTTAGCGCAACACATGACATTCATCAATGTGGAGATATCGACTAAGTTCCCCACCCTTCTTTTACCCCTTCAAATAAAAAATTGCCTCTCCAATTTGTGTACAACAAGAGTATCCATTCATCTCCAGCAACAGTATCAATCCGTCTCCAACTGGAGTATCAATTCGCCAGTTAATTGATACTGTGCATGTAGCGGTTACTTCAATGATTTTATTGTTGCCGCTATAGTGAAATCAATGTGGCAAGAGTATCAATTCGGCTAATTGGTACGTACTCTTACTAAACCGAATTGATATTGTTGTTATAGTGATTTCATTGTAGCAATAGTTTCAATTCGGCTAATTAATACTCTTACCATCGAATCAGTCCGCTTGCTAGAGATGAATGGATACTCTTGCCGGAGGGATAGTTTTATCATTTAAAGGGTTGAAAAGTCAACGTTTTTGGTTGGGGACTTGATGTATAAAGTCTTTGGATGGGACTTTACACTTAACCTAAATGTTGGATGTCCTTTAGCTAATATACAATCTCTTAGAGGGATCTAACACATATTATCCCAAAATAACAAGACCATAGGATTAGAAAATTAACATATGAGGCTACATGATATATTGACCTATGTAATAAAGGATATGAGACAGCATCTATGCATATGAACATAATTAGTGCAACACATGACATTCATCAATGTGTATGTTAAATTCAAGAGAATGCATCAGCAATAATCTCATCTGAACTAATTCTCGTTAATTGAAAAAAATGACTTTAGATGATTGATTCAATTCTACCCATTGATCAATTGGTTCTAATCGTAGGCTCATTTTATTCGCAAGTGGGTATAATAGGTAGAAGAAGTTATAACTTGCCCATAATGTAACCCACTCTCAACAGCTAGTGGGAATTGGTGAATGTAGATTCAAAGTGGGACTTCTTGCAGTGCATGGATGGGAGAATGAATAACATCATATCAATCCATCCCGCATAATATATATATATATATATATATATATATATATATATATATATATATATATATATATATATATATATATATATATATATATATATATATATATATATATATACTAGTAATGGTCGTGCCTGTCTGCACTACAACGTCCGCATTCGGTGTCAAAACATATTCGACTATTGAGAAGTGGCAAAACTCTCTCTCTCTCTCTCTCTCTCTGTGTGTGTGTGTGTGCTACGGGCCCAACGATCAGCCTCGACAAAAAAGCAAAAAAGCTCCCCTCACCCCTATGCATTTCATACCTTATTGTCCATCGAGTCAAAATGATAGGATTCAATGAACCAGCGGACGATCTGCAGCTGATTGTGATCAATTTGATGTTGAGGGGATGAGGAAAAAAATTTAATACCCTAATATGGTTAGTATGATGTCGAGGGGATGAGAAACGAAAGAATTCTAATGCCCTAGCGCAATCAATATGATGTTGAGGGGATATATGATGAACAATAATATACAATATCCTAATGCAGTCAATTTTATGACGGAGGAATTCGATGAAGCAACAGTGAGACGATTGGCACCGTGACTGTTGAGAGAGCAACAAAATTTTTGAGCAGAAAAAAAATAGGAAAAAATTCAGTTATATATAAAACTTTACTAATTATCAAAAACTCTTAATCTTCTTTATTCCGACTCTTGACGTCTATTACTGATTTTAGATAAGAGAGGTTTATTATCAAAAAAACCTCGTGTCAAAGTCAATTCACTTATATATAAAACCTCATCAATAATATTTTATGAGCAAGCCTAATTTATATTCACTAACATCACGATTCTTCTTCCTCATAAATTCCTTATCTATAACCATATTTTTCTTCCATTTTTTACCATTGACTAGAAAAATAACATAATAGGACTATACAACCTTATCAATAGGATTAGTAGATGATATGTCATGTCTAATACAACATTATCAATATATTATAGATGTTTTCAGTATAATCATAGCATTCAATTCACTAATGCCTTTAAAATCCATGTGAATGCATTAATGTATGTAATATATTTTTATGAATGATAAACGAATAATAGGTTCAATTTCTAAGATCCAACTGCTGTAGCTCGTGTGTCCTAAGCGTGGATTTTCTGTATTAACATTAATAAAGATGACTTTGGTTATTGCTTTAATTAGAATACTATTATGGTATATGATAATACTCATATAATAAAAGGACCCTAGGGAACACAGTAGGTCATTGAGGCGCATGGAGGATCCATGCTTGGGAGACCCAGTGGACCAGTTCTGTGTAGACCTAGAACTAGTTCACAGCTTAGGTGATGTCGGTCGCTTCACTGAGAACAAGTTGTTGGCAGGTAGAGGATATGGTGAAGTCTCCACGGTACGTTGGGTTACCCGGCTGGCGCTTGAGTGACATGTAATCCCTACAGGTTATCCGACGTCCAGTGTTGGATGGGTGCGTTTTGATGAGTCAATATGTCCACACAGTTAACCCAGGCCTGGTGGTTGTCAGTATGACTGACGACGTTCTGGATACTAGGCATAGCACCGAAAGGTGTGTGGTGTTATAGATGACAAGTCATCAAACCCTAGTCAGATGATCGATCGGGATCTGACGGTGCTCCCCACCGCCCGAGTCGTATCATGGCACCAGTAATAGGAGGGACTAAGGATTATCGGAGTATAGTAGAGAACAGGGTTACGAGGGAGTAACATAAGTTTAGGATCACTAGAGTTCAACTCGCGTCGCACTCTGGGTGGCTACGCGGGTTAATAGGATTAGGGCTGATTAACGGAACTTTCGGTGTATCACCGGAACAGTTAATCAGGGATCCGATTGGAGCTAGAGGTCCCGAACCTTGAAGGTTCCACCATGTTGTTGCGTATAGAAATTGTTCCCCGACCTAGTTGGATACTTTGGATGCGAAGTAGCGCGATGGAGCGTAAGCCCGGAGCCAAAGAACCTAATTCATATGTGTTACGGGCCGTAGGGGTATTTTGGTAAGTACTGAAATATGGCTCAGAACACATTGAATATGGATCTTAGATTGAGCGGAATAATTCCAGGAGCTCACAGGCACTGACGGAACTCGATTCCGAGTAGCGCACCTCACTCAGTCTCTCTTTCCGTTTTCTACTTTTCGTGAAGGGCGTTTTCGTCTAGGCTTCACGATTGACACTTGGATATCCCTAAAACCGCCCCCCCTCTATCCTTATCCTACTAGGGCCGGCCCTAGCCTCCTTGGAGCCATGGGAGACCGGCCCTATAAAGGAAATAGGGAGGGGAGGGCCGGCCTAAGTGCTCCATCTCCTTAGGAAATCCGAACCTCCCCTTTAAGCTCCTCCTTTGTGGTTTCGGCCAAGGAAAAGAGAGGAATAAGAAGGGAGAAGGAAAAGAAAGGAGAAGGAGAAGGAGAAGGAAGAAAGGAGAAAGAGGAGGAGAAAATCTCACGGCTCACCATCGTCTTCGCAACGGATTACTCCGTCGGCTCGTAATCCCTGCACTCAGAGACGGGATTTCGAGGATTCTTCAATTCGCAAAGGACAAGGTGCTATCCGACAGTTTTCCTTGCGATTCAAGTGCAGTTCTTCATCGTTCCGTCGTCTCCGGATCATAGATCCAAAAAGGTATGATGATTCTAAACACCTAACTAGATGCATGCATGTCTTCCGTAGATCGTAGTATGCCTCTAGGGTGTCCGCACATATGTTAAGATTATAGATTTGCATGTAGATTGTTTTGTAGAATTAATTGTAATGAAACATACACCGTATGATCTTCGGATCTTTCTTTTGCTTCCACTGCGACTCTGATTAGCGGATTCAATTCCAACAATTGGTATCAGAGCACGCTTTTGGTGTATGTTTCATGCATGAATTCGTGAAAATATCATGTGAATATATGATGGCATATGTTTTCGTCGGGGTTCGACGTACATCATGCATATGGATTGTGCTATGTATCGTCTTTTTGTAGGTGCCGCGCTGAATAGTAATATATGATTGCATGCATCCGGGGGTCGGACCCCGGATTTAATTTTTTGCATGCAGTGTCCATGACACTGCATGCGGGCCCTGCCGGGCATCGTCGCATGTGGTCAAATGGACCCCGCCTTGCATGCGGAGTCGCGAGTTCGGCGACACATGTTTTAAAATATTAAAATAATATTAATAATGATTGCTTTTGATTGTATGGACACCGTAATTAGGATTCCCTTAAATTAAACAATAAATTGAATAACTAATAATTATCGGAGCCCACCCTCCAAAGAGGAGTATGGCAACCCTAGCACACGGGTCACCGGGATGAGTGTTTTATCTTATTTATTTATTATGTCGCATGGGTTGCGAGAGGAGTACGGGACCATGGGTAAATTATTGAAAATGGTTAATCATTAAATAAACTTTTGGTAACTTCAGTTTGTATGTTGAAAAATGTTATATGAGAATCTACCTGGTTACAGGGTAGGGACCCCGTGCGCGCAAGGGCCGTGAACCACCCTGCGCGTACAGCCGAAGTTAAGTAGGTTAGGGGTCACGGGCAAGGGTTGTGGTAAAGCCAATAGGAGGTGCCCTCGAGTAGGGATTGGCCTAGCAACCCTGTCCCGGGGAGTTGAGGTCCCCATAGTAAAGCAAGTTGGGCGGTAGAGCTCCACCGTGAAAGACGGGAAACCCCTTATGATCATCTGGGTGACTAGTGCATGGTGTTGGTGGATGCACGGTGAGAGAGTTGGCCCTCTACATCGAAATAAAAGGCCCTATAGTAATGCCCGACCGGGGGCAGGATGAACAAAATATCCGGGGTTCACATTTTGATAGTGTGTGTTTTATCTATGCATGAATTTAGAATTGTATGACTATTCACATGATGACTTCGTGACTTTATCTGAACGTCTTATTTAATTTGTTCTTTAATACTGTAGAACATTGAATGGACTTTATGTTAGATAATCTAGTGACAGTAGGAATTGCATGTGAATATAGACTATTGATAGGTTTAGGTTTCATTATGCAAACTTTGATTCTACTAGAACTGATAGATCTTATCTTAATTTATTAAGATTAGTTGTCTCATATTATTAAAGACTATTAGGATGTCACTAGCCATTAATTTGGCTAATCTCCCAATTTCTTATTGGGGGCTACTCTTTCCCATGAGTAGGCTCAGTTGCAGGTCCGGAGGCTCAGGAGTAGCAGTAGGATTCCAGAGGCGGAGTTAGAGTTGCAGTGTTACCTTTCTGCTTAGTACGTTCATCTCGTAGTCTTTTCTCTTCAGACATTGTAATTGTATTGGAATAAGAGTTTTTATTAGTTAGTTAGTATTCTATGGTTGTAGTTGCAATGGTTCCAGCTGAATTCTTTTGGGTAGGCCTCTCCTCAAGGCCCCAAGCCTAGGATAGATCATGATGAAAATATAAATGCATATAAATGACTAAATTGATTAACCTTGTAGATAGGAACTCTAGACTGGTGTACCTGAGTGTTAGGGAGTGGATGAGACTACGTGGCTAGCCATAGGAGGCTTGGGCCTCGTGCTCCCTCAGATAGACTCCTGTCAGTATGTAGTGGCACCGACAGGTCACTCATACTGAGAGGATATGACTTTTGAAGGTTGAGCTTGACTAGATAATATATTCTCTCTGTTGATAATTTCTCTTCCTTTGCTTTTTAATAAAAATATTTTTTGAAAAATCAAATTTAAAAGATTCCCCTCTTGTTTCTCCCTCCTTCTTGTTTTTCATATTAGAGAGCGTAGAAGCCCTGTGAGAACCCAAATTGGTGTAATTAATTGACCAGACCCAAAATCCCATCCTTTTCTCACCTCACACCCCAGGGATCAGTCTTCAGATTTCTGGGGCGTGACATTATCCTTTTGTCAATATGCCGAATTCAATTTGGTGTTTAGGTTTACCCTCAAATCAGAAGTAGGACAGACATTTAGGCCTATGACAAAACTATCAACTATGGACTATACAGCTGAATCTTCACCAGAGGCATTTGGGGTAACTTCTTACATACTTTGGCTAATATATCTGACATTTGGATAACCTTCGACATTCTTTGGCTTGTCCAATAGGTATTTTGGATAACCTTTTTTTAAAATAAAATTAAAACATAATATTATCTTGATTTTGTCATGGGAATCAAAATATTAGCATTGTTCATGTTACACATATTGTGTCCAATAAACAAACGATTTCATCATTATCCAAAATATCTATAAGAGAATATGGGATCGTAGTAGGATATAAAACCTTTATAGAAATATCATACTCTTCCTCACTAATATTCATAATCCGATAATGCTTTTGAATAAGTTGGTCAAAAATAGCAAACAGTTGCAAGCGAAAAGTTTTGGTTTTACCCCTCTTATACCCATACTTCTTTTTTGCTTTAACGAATTCTCCATCATATATGCATAGTATGAGTATATGTAAATCCATATTTAACACACTGCAATAACAATAAATGAAAATTTTCATGGTCAAGACAGATTTCAAGATAAGAGAAGCATTAAAACGAGGCTTCGATTGAAATGTGATAGCGTATGGATCATTGATATGCGTGACACATTAGTGAAATGTGTCGACGCTTCAAACTATGTGCCGATGCATTAAATGTTGCACCTCAATTAAAAGTGCCTCAATGCACACGTCTCAATTAAATGTGTCTCAGTTAAATGCGTCAGCGCACATGATTGGCACGCACAAGAATGTGTTAACATACTTACACATAATCACATTTGTAGTGAGTATGATAATAACACATACTTGCAAAAATGCATGAACCGGCGATCAACATCTAGGGTTTCATTGATGAAAAAAAATGGGATTTAGGGTTTACCTGTTGGACGACTAATTGAAGTACCGACAAACCTTGGAAATGATTTTGAAACTTTCAAATTCTAATGGATGGTCTAATAGCGACAGATTGCGACGGCTCCCCTTTGAAATCGGTCGTTGCTCGTCGGGATAAAAGAAAATGACTCATTTTTAGGGATGAAATGGAAGGAAAATAGAAGATGATTCCGAAACTCAGGAAATGATTCATATATCTAATGGACGAAGAACAAAGAGGATGCACGAGGAAAGAGACTACTAATCAGCGATATGGGAGAAATTGTAGGTAAAGTCTACTTAGATTTTGGGAAACTTAAGTACCCCGAAATTGGGAGGCATTTTTGAAAAACTTGTTCTAAGTGGGATGGTGTTGGGGTTGCCTGTCCCAAACTAACCTCGTGGCCATCCTTAGGCAGGACTAGAGGTTGAGCCATCCCTAGACAGGGGCTTAGCTCTTTGGCTTATCTCATAAAGAAGAAAAAAAAAAAAAAACCTCTTTGGCTAGTGGCTACGCATGCACACTAGGGCTGGCAATTTCGGATCCGGCACGGCAGACCCGACACGAAGTTAGCGGGGCTGGGTCAGGGATAAACGGGCTCGGGTCGTAAATGGGTCGACACGATAGACCCGTTTAATAAACGGGTCGGGTCCAGGTCTAGGGTCTGGACACGATAGACTCGGGAAGACCTGTTTAAAACTCACCGGTCATGTTGGGTCGGGTCGGGTCGGGTTTACCCGCAATCCGATACTATAATATATAGTATCAGCAGGTCTATAGGGTAATGTCGGGTTGAGTTGGATCAGGTCAGATCAACTTAATAAAACCCCGTGTGGTAAACGGGTCTAGCGGATCTACCCGTTTATAAACGAGTCGGGGACGGATTTAGAATCTAGACACGATTAGTTAAACGGGTCGGGTCCGAGTCTAAGGGTTTTGGACACAATCCGAAACTAGACACGAAACGAACCCGACCCGATACGACCCATTGCCACCCCTAATGCACATAGTACACACAGCAAGAGCATGAGGCATGGGGTCTCCAACTGCATGCATGCATCTCTGATGGAAGCCATCAAAGAGTACTCCCTTCTTTCGAATCCAGATCTTCTGTCCCATTTTTCTGCTCATCATCTGCTTGTCAAGTCATAGCCGTCCATGGCATATATATCCGACTTGTGCATCGCACTCAGCCCTAATCGGTAGGCAAAGAAACGGTTATGATTAACCATGTAACATAGGCTTCCGTTTATACTTATCATTGCTGTCTCTTTACCTACCGATTGAGATTGAGTGTGATGCACCGATCGGATATGAATACAATAGACGGCTGTGACTTAGGAGGCAGAGGATGGGGGCAAAGGAATGCCGCAGAACTGAAAGATTTGGGTTCCCCCCCTCCGCCCCAAAAAAACAAACACCGCGAGCGCACGCCGTTGGACACGCTGCCTCTTTCATTCCTTTCCAAGAACAGCATATACGGACGGTGGACAGCTCGATGAGCCGTGATCCCCTCCCACGCCGCCACGTATCCCCTTCCTTGTGGCCGTTTCTGTTTGGCATGGCAGCCACCGGACCCCCTTGCCCTTAAATACACCCGCCCCCTCACCCCCCCCAAGCCCACGCTCAGAACTGAGAATCCCTAGCTAGCTCGACCACTCCAGCCTTCTACTACACTTAGAGAGAGAGAGAAGAGAGAAGAGAGATGCCTTCACATGGTGAGGAAGAGAGCCGGGATGGAGGCAGCAGTATGGAGTCCATCATGTCTTCATGTGGGTTTCCGATCACTCTTCAGGTACTCGTTAAGTGCTTTCGATCTCGCATCAAATGCAATGCCCGCACACCATTCATCTAACTTCATCCTGAACCCTGCACTGGTGGTGGTGAAGTTCATCGACATATGTTACCGCGTAAAGCTGGAACCTAGGGCCGGCGGCGGTGGCGGTGGCGGCGGCGGCAGGATCAGGCGAATGCTCTGCCCTGGCAAGGCCGACGACCCACCGCAGCAGGAGGAGAGGAGGATACTGAATGGGGTCACGGGGATGGTGTCACCGGGGGAGATGCTGGCCGTCCTCGGCCCGTCCGGGAGCGGCAAGTCGACCCTGCTGAACCTGCTGGCCGGCCGACTCCAGGGGAAGCACGCCGGGGCCGTGCTCGCCAACGGACAGAGGCTCACCCGGCCGGTGCTGAGGCGGACCGGGTTCGTCACCCAGGACGACGTGCTGTACCCGCACCTCACCGTCCGGGAGACGCTGGTGTTCTGCGCGCTGCTCAGGCTGCCGGCGTCGCTGCCGCGGGGGGAGAAGGTGGCGGCGGCGGAGGCGGTGATGACGGAGCTGGGACTGGGGAAGTGCGCGGACACGCGGGTGGGGAGCGCGTTCGTGCGGGGGGTGTCGGGCGGGGAGCGGAAGCGGGTCAGCATCGGGCACGAGATGCTGGTGAACCCGAGCCTGCTGCTGCTGGACGAGCCGACGTCCGGGCTCGACTCGACGGCCGCGGCACGGATGGTGGCCACGCTCGGCGGGCTCGCGAGGAGGGGCCGGACGGTGGTGGCGGCGGTGCACCAGCCGTCGAGCCGGGTGTTCCAGATGTTCGACTCGGTGCTGCTGCTGTCGGAGGGGAGCTGCCTCTACTTCGGCCCGGCCAGGGACGCCATGGACTACTTCGGATCGATCGGGTTCGCGCCCCGGTTCCCCGTCAACCCGGCCGACTTCATGCTCGACCTCGCGAATGGTGAGCCCCGCCTTGGATTTTTTTTTGCTAAATTACAGAAATTTAGCCCAAAATCACTTAACTGTTACGGATATATACTTAACCCCTGAAGTAATTTTTTTTTCTAAATCGATACCTATAGTTTGAAATGTTAGCAATATACCCCATTTGTCAAACTAACAATTTTTTCTTTTGGTAATCTCTATCTATGCAAAACTGAAGTGAAGGAAAAAAATATATAGTTTATTAACTATAAGGTACTAAGTGAGTTTTGGCTAAACTTCAGGGGGCAAAGTGTAATTTTCACTTTTGAGGGACTACCATAGCCATAGGAATTAGTACATCACCTTAGTGGACCCCCTTGGACTTGAGTCGTCGCACTGTTCCCGAATTCGAACTGGTGGGTCCCTTGAGACATCATTATGGGTGGGGAATTAGTACTACCACTCCACCGCCACCGGTTGCTTAGTGGATTCCCACCGGGGAGGGGGGTGGCATTACAATTTTGATCTTACCGGATTTTGTCTCAAACTAACCCGACGGGGGTTTATCATAAAATAAGAGTGGTGCCAACGTGGTCCACTCCCAATCTACTATAGCTTAATCACTGTAGCACGACATGGGTAGTCCGGGTGAATAGGGATGGAAGCGGTGTGGTTTAAAATCGAAAACCGCACCGTATGGTGCGGTTTTGGTTTGCCAAAATATAAAACCGTTGCGGTATAAACTCACACCGTTTAGGCAATTATAATGATAAATCGCGGTGCATTGCACCACACCGCATCGTATGGTGTTGTTTCGGTTTTATATAATGGTACACTGTCGCGGTGCGGTTTCGGTGTGATGGTTCGGTGTTCCGGTGTCGTTTCGGTTTTGTCCAAAGTCGCACCGTTGCCATCCCTACAGGTGAATTCATTCCGACTAGGGTTTGCAATATCCAATTCAGCTAGATGAAGCCTTGGTTCTACGGCTATAATGGTGGCATGTTCTGTTTTATCCCTCCGCTTTTGCTATAGGCAACCCCCACTGTTTTCGGTCATCGTCTACCACGTGTAGACCGACGCCCACTTCCGTCGATGGCAATCCAACGCCACCGCTTACTTCTCTTCCTCATCCTCCTTTCTCTTCTCCTTCCTTTTTTTTTTCTCCCTCTCTTGTTCCTTGTTTTTTCCTTCTCGGGCATCCAGAAAATTACAACACTCGGCTTTATCAGGCCGAAGGGGTGGCCGAATGCAAAGAAGATGGATTCGGCGTGGCAATGTCAAGTCTTGCGATTTCTAGGATGATAAAAAACAAGTGGAGGAAAAATGAGTAGGAGGAGAAAAAGAGGTGGAAAACGGAGGAGGAGGAGGATGAGTGAGGGAGGCGGAGGAGACAAATCGACGGTGGTGGGTTGTCGGCCACGACGTGCAACGATTTGCCAAACAAAACAATAAAAGCAAAAGAGGAGAGATGACCTTTAGAGAGGGTCTGCCTAACCTATGCCATAGAATGTATCTAGCCCCATATTTTCTCCATTTGGAAATCGAAAGTGACGCAAAAATTACTATTTGAATTTTAAAACAATAATTATATGAATGTTTCTTCTTTATTATAGATTTGTTCACTAGTTTATATGAATCAGTTGAAATGTGGGCACTACTTCACTCAATTTAAAAGGCAAACTTGGGTCCCAGGTGATGTTCAGTCAACTAGCAATTGTGTTGACCATTATTAACAGGTCAAGAATTTTAAGATATCTTCGTAAATTTTAAGAATATTAGGATTTTTTTGAAGATCGGATCAACGAATAATGAAAGTGATGGAGATTTTGTACTTTTCGTTGAAGATGACATGTTCATTTTTGATTCACTAGGTTGCCACGATGAATCATGCACAATGGTGCGTATCTGAGATGACAAAGAAGGGGAAACAAGATGACGGTGTTTCTAGTTTAGTTCTTGACCATCTAGAATGCCTAATAGATGGATAGCATTTCTTTTATAACTAAACTAGAACATCATCCTAAGTCCTAATTTTTGAACTCTATCTAACCATTCATAAGAATAGACGTAGGGCTGGGATTCGCCACTTAACCACGGCACAACGGGTACACACTTATCACCCAAAAACTCAAGTAGGATCCTTATTATGCCTCTTTTGTTGTGCCATACTTATGCCTCTTTTTGTCATTTCCATCTAATCAAAAATGACTTGAAGGGGTAAAATGTAGTGTATTAATTATAGCGGGGTTAAGTGATTATGGGCTAAACTGCAGGGAGGATAGTGTAATTTATCTTAAATATTAATATCGAGCATTGGGCTAAAACGGCAATGGGGTTTCGAATTCGTTCGCCACAGTAGCATTCCGCTACTCTCGTCACTACATGCAGCAAACAAAATAACATTCACTATTATGTGGTCCTCATGCCCTAGTGAATCACATCGTTGTTGCCAGAACAAACCACGCTCCTGAGAAAATCCCGACTGCTCCCATCGCCACATGCAACAAATGCTATGATTGGATCCCGGGCGAATCATACGCCCCTTCACATCGAATAGGGTGGGGTTTTGAAAACCCATTGGAGTGCTCTTCAATATCTACTCCCTATTTTATCTACATGGCGGCTAGAAACTCCTAAAATAGAGAAAAGCACCTAGGAGTGGGTTGAAGATATCCTTACTCTAACATGTAGATCATTTTCTGGGCCCCACTAAGGCATTAATGTAAACGATCTATTATTCTCTTTATAACGAGGCATAATGCCTGTTATTTCAAACTTTCTGCTCCGAACACCTCACCTCAACCTTTTCTTTTCCTTTCGTCAGTGGGGGAAGCGGCGGATCCATTGATCTGATCATTTTTTATTTATTTACTTTTTTTTTCTTTTTAATAATTCAAATTCTAGGTACCTGGTGGGGCTCCAGGGGTTCTCGCAGGACACGTGGCATCGAAGTGGGTGGGGGTGTTAATGGTGGTCTCATGGGGGAGCACGTGTCTCTTGGCCCGCGGTGGGCGGCTAACCATTTTCCTCCTTTTCGCATGCTTACTTGCACTGATGAGTGATGAACGGTGTCGTGTCCTTGCTCCGTCCATCATTGTCATTGCATCCTCCTCCTTTTAATTCTTGTCCTTCTTTCTTTCTTCCTCCTTCTTCCCACTCTTATTGTCTCATTGGAGCCGCCGGTCCCATGCAACTCAACCTCCCCCCACCCTTTCTTTCTTCTTTTTCATTCCTACAAATGTGTTAGTCGGGAGAGCCCGACATGTCTGTTGGTTGATCTTAATTAACATGGTGTCTTTCCTCCATGTCGATACCGACCGACATAGACCACACCATGTTGGTAAGAGGAGCAAACGACAACAATGGCAGTTGTTCCCGACCAACATATCTCTAGGAATAATAAAGGTAAATAGAGGAATTGGTGGTGGTGGTGGGGGGGGGGGAGCGGATATGTTCAATTATTAACTGAGACAAGTTTAAACCTGGAGTTTAGGCTCGTTTTAATTAAACAGACTTTGATTAGTGGATTAAGCCTAGCTGAGCTTGAGCAACAAAATTTTTAACCAAACTAGTCTGTTTGGTTGGAGGGAGTTGGAACCGGCGTGTTCCAACTCCCGTGTGTTTTTCTAAAGCGGCTGTTTGGTTCCGTGCGGAGGCGGACGACCAGACGAGTTTCAACTCCTCCGTGGGTTTTGATCGTATAGAAAACACGTGAGTTTGTACCCCACGGTTTTCAGATGGAGTTCCAACTCATTCCGTTTGTACCCCACGCGTGAGTTGGAACACACCGATTTTAACTCCCTCCAACCAAACAGACCCTAAGCTTAAAAAGATCAAAGCTCAGCTTGAATGCAGCTATACTTGAGCCATAAGGAGAAATATACCCTTTCTCGTCCACAGTTAAATCATCTCGAGTTATATTCATGGATGGCACCAATACTTTCTTATTTTGGCTCAAGGAAGGGTGGGGTCACCATGAGACCCCCAAGAGTCGCCACAGCCGGACCGACATGACAAACCACAACAAATACCGCCACTCAGCGGAAACGCCACAGATCGGCACAAGCACACAAAACCCCGCAATGCCGGTAGGAGAATAGGGCGCCATAGCCTGAAACCCAAATCTTCTGTCCCATTTCTCGGCTCCATCGTCTGCCCCCGAAATCACAGCCGTCCGTTGCATCCAGACCCGACTGATGCATCGCACTCAATCCCAACCGTCAGAAAAAGGGACGATGATGATTAGCAACGGACGGTTGTGATTTTGCGAGCAGAGGATAGGGCAAAGAAATGGGACAGAAGATTTGGGTTCCACAGCCTGGCCCGGCACAAACACAGACTAAGCCGTCACTCCGGCATGAGTGATGCAAACTGATCCAAGATTTACATCTTGTGACAATCCAATGCAGGGGTTGCTCGGATTGAGTACCAGGGTGAAGCAGAGCGATCCAATGTGAAGCAATCGCTAGTCTCAGACTACAACAGATCACTAGCTCCCAAAGTGAAGGCCCTTGTCAACGCCGCCGCCGCCGCCGCCGCCGCCGCCGCCGCCGCCAATGGAGTCCAAACCGGGACCCAGAGATCCGGCGACAAGGAACACAACGACCTCAGCCGCATCAGCTGGCCCAGCCAGTTCGCCATCCTCCTCCGCCGTAGCCTCAAGGAGCGGCGGCACGAGTCCTTCCAGTCCCTCCGGGTCTCCCAGGTCGTCGCGGCGGCGCTCCTCGCGGGCTCCATGTGGTGGCGCTCCAGCGCCCACAACGTGCAGGACCGGCTCGGCCTCCTCTTCTTCATCTCCATCTTCTGGGGGGTCTTCGCGTCCTTCAACGCCGTCTTCACCTTCCCCCAGGAGCGCGCGATCTTCACCAAGGAGCGGGCCTCCGGCATGTACACCCTCTCCTCCTACTTCATGGCCCGGACGGCTGGCGACCTCCCGATGGAGCTCGTCCTCCCCACCCTCTTCGCCGTCATACTCTACTGGATGGCGGGGCTGCGGCCCGAGCCGTGGGCGTTCCTGCTGACGCTGGCCGTGCTGCTCGGGTACGTGCTGGTGGCCCAGGGGCTGGGGCTCGTCCTCGGCGCCGTCATCATGGACGCGAAGCAGGCGTCCATGGTGGCGACCGTCATGATGCTGGCGTTCCTGCTGACCGGAGGGTTCTACGTGCAGCACGTGCCGGCGGGGATGAGCTGGCTCAAGTACACGTCCTTCACCTTCTACGGGTACAGGCTGCTCATCGGGGTGCAGTACGGGGGGAGCAACAGAAACAGGGCTGTGGTGCGGGGGCTGGAGGGGCAGCTCAGTGCAGTGGTGAGCATTGCGGTGTTGATCCTCATGTTTGTGGGCTACAGGACGCTGGCCTATGCTGCACTCAGGCGCATCAAAGCATGATCGCATGCACACCAACAGCAAATTAAGGATTTGCAAGTAATTAAACCCTCCCGAACCACCCGGTGGTGCTGCTATCGACTCCCAACTCTGGATCAAACGGAGGCGCGTCAAGTTGAGCAAAGTGTAAATTTATCGTCGAAGCTATACATTCGGGGATTCCAAAACCCCACGAAAACTACCAGTAATTATGAGAATAAAATGATCGATGATGTGTCGGTAAGAATTCTGAAACGATGAGTATGATCTGTATTCATTCATGAACATCTTGATTCCCAAGAATTCGTTTTCGAACATAGGTCCGATAGACTCAAAGAAGAAGATTGACCTAATCTATAACCGGAGATGCATTGTGTTTCTCGTTTCTGTCAAGTCTTTATCATGGTTGTTCTTCTTTTCCATTTACATCATGTAGAAGAGTTTTAGATGATGCTATGAGCCCTTGTAACGCTACTGATGTGCGTCTTCATCTTAACCATGGCCGATGGTACAAAACAGACTGGGTTTTTATTTCTTGGTTGATGTGTGTCTCCATCTCCGGCTTATAGTTTGTTGCACATAGATAAATGTGATTCCCGATAATAAATCTTGCTTTCTACCCTCTCCTTCCAGAGTCTTTCATACTTTAGGAGAACACAAGAGGGTTGCTCCCTGGTTGAATGAGCTTAAATTGTGTAACAAACAAGGTAGGTCTCTCTATCCGCCAAGTGATCCTAGGTTTCTTAGCATTTCCCCTCTTGTTGATGCTAGGTTGATAGCTGGTCAGAAATTCTCATCAATCTTCGATATTCCATCACTAATTATATTTATACGACAAAATCTATGTCTATTCATGAATATATATTAGACATGACAGTGGGTTGTGTAAATCTTTTGATTTGCCGTACGTTTGACTCACCAATGCAGGCTGAGGTATATGAAAGTATACACATAAAGCAGAAAAGTAGAGAGAATCATAGGATATCCATGCACAAAAGAGAGTTAGCATATGTTGGAGAAAAAAAATACCTCAAGAGGAAGTCTGAATACGAAAGAACTATAATTTTTATGTACAGAGAAATGGTAGATTATGTCACTTAGAGAGTAAAAGATGACAACAAGAGAAAAAAAAAAATACTAGAAGTTTGGCCAGTTCTAGCAGGGATGAGTAACCACAAATTTTATAGACTAGATGGGAAATCAGAATAGATAAATAGAGCTGGTCTACTCAATGAAACATCTTCTTATCGGATAATATAAGGTAACAAGACAAAAGATAGGAAAATATCTGAATTTATCCAATCTTCCACAAACTAAAGTGAAATCAAATGTTAGGCATACTGTGAATCTATGGTAAATGTGGGGTATTTTGCTAGGATATTCAATATTTAAGGCTATTTTTTCATTGTAGCATTTAATGTAAACATTTTTGAGAAAAAATATTCGTGAATATTGAAAGTTCTTTATGTTTGATGACAAAGAAAGACATATGAATGATAGTCTTACTAAAGAGTGACAAGAGTCTAGGGAAGCCCCATGCCTACAGGAGATATATACTGGAGGTCTGGTCAAGCCTTGGCCTCGAATTTTTTAGGGCAAATTACAGAAACATCTCTATTTCCAAACAATAGCCCTCCTACCAATACAACTACTTTATATATAGTGTTTGCCTTTTCCCTCTATTTAGACCAAATCTCTATCTCCCATCTCTCTTACAGTCATTTCCCTCTCTACTTCTTTCTCTATCTTCGACCACTGCATCTCCCACTACTCATAGCTTGAATGCCGCAAGGAGGTGTGGATCGAACAGGCTTTTCAAATCGAGTTCTAGTTGCCCGAGCGCCAACATGTCAACCGCCTCTGTTAACTTTCCCCAGCCTTCCTCTGTGAGTGTGTGTGTGCGCGCGCGCGCGAGAGAGAGAGAGAGAGAGAGAGAGAGAGAGAGAGAGAGAGAGAGAGAGAGAGAGAGAGAGAGAGAGAGAGAGAGAGAGAGAGAGAGAGGGGTGGGGTGGGGAGGGGATCTCATACAAGATCATGATGAAGCCCTTGTTGTGCTCGTCATCAGGGGAGGGGTTGGAGGGCTGTGGTCTAAGGGTTGCCGATATCTTGTCGCCATCACTATTACCATCAACCTGAAGGTGTGCCCTTCATCATCACATACAGCAACACCATACAATAGTATGCTACCATTCACTGCCTCATCAAAAACACTACCCTGCCAACGCACTTTCGTCCTTGAGCAACGTTGGGTCTACCTATGCATGTTTGCAGGAACATTGCTATCTCTAGCACCTTCACAGAAAAGGCGGCCCCAAGTAGCACTAACAAAGCGCTTCACATCCGTGTAAGCTCGGTCAGTCCCCATTAGGGGCAAGTGGTAGAGTGTTGTCCTCATGTTTCATTGACGACAGGAGCATCTCTGTGGATGTAGAGGAAATAAAAGTTTCGAGAGAGGCGAAGAAAAGGGAGAGATGCAGGCTTGGTCCCTATAGGACTAGACCCATGATGCAACTCCGAAGAAGGTTCTCAGATTACAATCAATCTTGGATGATCATCTCTCTCTAAGGAAGAATAAAACGAGAGAGGATAAAGGGAATGGAGTACCACTCTAATCTCAAATACTCAAGAGTTGAAAAGTCTCATACTTAATCACTATGTTATTCTTGGCATTTTTCATGGTGCATCAAACAATAAGCCCAAGTAAAGGCTTCAATTCATAGCTTACAAATTGTAAGTTATGAATTGAAGCCACCACCCCAAACCCACAAACCCAACCCCCGGGACCCAAAAGAAAAAGAGAAGGGAAATTGGAACAATTCAGCTATGACATAACCCAGACTAACCAGTTGCCCTCTTCCTCCCAAAATCCTATGAAGTAGTGTTAAAGCAAAACTCCACCCAGATCTCGCGCAAGCGAATTGATATAAAATAGGGGCATTCACCAAGAAGAATAAGTTCAAGTAAAAAGAACAAAGATCAAGAATTCTATTCACATAACCACATCTAACAAGAGTAACATACTTCAATGTCTGATGGATCTCATTCATCAAGTATGGCTCTTTCATGTTACCTTCCAGCCAGTAGTTTACCTTTGCCTACCTTTGATTCTCAAAAGTATTGTTTCAAGTGATCTTAAAATTTTGCTACTTCTGCAAAATCACATCATCATTAAATTAAGAGGCCCCATAAAAACTTCCTGATCTTAAAATTTCTATGATACCATTAGTAGACGAGTTCACGAAGAGACCCTTCATAGTCATGAACTAGAAGGGAAAACAATTTTTTGTGAGATAACTGCTAGATTAAGGAAATAAAAGAACTACTAGATTAAGAAAATTTACATGGGATCAATGAATCATCTATAGCCAAGGAAATGGAATAACATTGAAAACAATGAAAAGTATAAAGCTTTAACTTAACCTATAGCCAAGGCAACAGAATCTCATCAAGCCCCCACTAACTTAGCATCATAGAAAGGAATCATTTGTCCATATTCTCATTCACCATAATCACCACACTTTTATCAACTTGGAGGCTGACATCTTTGATCTTTCCAATCAAACCACACAACAAGAATATAAAATAAAATAAAATTTTCATAAAGAAAGCAATGCAAAAAACCCATAAAGCAGAGATATTAGATATAATTAAATGGAGAGAGAGAGAGAAACCCTGATGGATAGATGGGTGAGGAGGGAGAGACATTACACCTCAGCCCTCAGCTTTACCAAGGTCCAAGAACACCCCAAATCTACATCAAAGATTCAAAATTGATCAAAAAATTTATTACCAACAAACTGAAATTGCTTATACCTTAAGTTGAGAGGATACCCAACTCAAGAAATTGGAGATAGAGGATGAAAGATTTAATTTTTTCTTCAAAATATATTGAATCAAAACAAATTAAAAACATGGGATGCCAACAAATGGGTCGCTCACCTCTTTCAATAGCAACGGAGGCAGTGGGAAGAGCCCGAAGAGAGAATGAGAGATGGGAGCTTTTAGGGATGGGACGGCAACATCAAAGTCCAAATCCAATGACTCCAACTCTAATTTTTTTTGTTTGGTGCCGTGTCGAGACTCTATTAGTTCATGAGGGTTCCACTCAATCGTGGTCACCCAAGAGAGCAGCGGCTCTCAGAGTTGGGGGCAGCATAAATCGGTGTTTCCTGTTTATTTTTCTCTACTCTTCGTTCGCTGAGTGGTCCCAACTCAAATCTGTGAAGCAGACACTCAGAGGGGGAGGGAGACTACATATCGAGACTCGAGAGAGAGGAGCGTCGTGTTCGACCTGTATCAGCATCAAGGAAAAAATATGGGACACACGCTGGGCTGTGTCATACACGTGTCCAAGATGCCCCCCCCCTCATGGAGTATTAGTGCTTCCAATGGGCTCGAGTAGACCCGACCCAACTAGAAAACCGAACTCATATATATTAGTCAACATGTATGACAACTCCACATATATATGTCAAGGATTTGGACTTGTGGGATACATCGCACTCGCACATGAGTAACAATTTGCAGTTTGCTAATGTGGACCCAACTACCAAGAGAAGTTCACTGTGTGGCTAAAGCTTAAAGCCCAATCTAGACCTCTAGCTTGCTAGTAAAAAGCTGGTAGCCATTATTTTTGACCTTAACGTGGGTCGGGTCGGTTCGGGTCTATGCCCAATTCGGATTGGTTCGGGTTTCAATATGGTAGAACCAAACTAGTTCGATTCAGTTCTGGGTTGGCTCAAAACTCAACCAACCCGACCCGAGCTGCACCCCTAGGTGCAACTCGGGTCAGAGTTGCATACCTTCCAATACTTTCTTTGACATCACATTCATGCAACTTCCTAAGTCAATTATTATCTTGTAATTATTTTCCCCGAGGTTTGTGCAAGTGTGGAAAATCGATGTACACTTCCAGTCATCGTCATTCTTTGGTAAGGCTAAGATACGACACATCACATTAACATAAGCACTCTCATCAAAAGAATCCCGATCACACACACTTTTCTGAATCTTTTGAGATACTTCTTCAATGTGTGCTTCATTTTCCTCTTCTTCGATAGTATCAATATGGAGATTCCTCTTAGCACATTGAGGAGCAATGTGTTCTCTCTTATGGCATTTGAAACAAACTAGCCCACTACTACCTTGTTTGGATAATTCAGTCATAGATGCTTTCCCTTTGTTAACGAAAGAAAATTGAATGCAACGATTGCTACCTCTGTTGTTACTAGGTACAATTTAGGCAGATTTCGTACTTCTGTCACTAGTCTGGAATTTGTTAGAAGAAAACCCCTGTCTTGAAATCCAAACTTCCTAGTGACAAGAGGACGTGATATTGTAAGCATGTTCAAGGGTATCCAATTTATGAGGATATAGTTCTCGTTTGAGGTTTGGTCGAAGACCAAAAAGAAACCTAGATACTTGTTATTGATTGGTCTCTTCTATCTCACATATGATGGTTAGTTAATTGAGCTTGCCTATATACTCGACCACGGTCATGGATCTTTGTTGAAGGTTATGGAATTTGTCACAAGACAATCTCTATAAGATATTGGGAGATACTTTTCAGAAAGTTTCTCCTTCATTATTTCTTAGATGACGTTGAATTTTGACCTCTTGCACGTTGTCATTCCACATTTAGCTAATGCAGTTTGGCTTGCTCGACTAATTTCATCTTCGCAAACCTAAATTTTTGACCCTTGTTCATTTTTTACCAGTCAAAATAGACTTTAGTATCAGTCAGCCATTAATGGAAAGTTTTAGAGTCCATTTTGTTGTCCTATGCCAAAGCATCAACCTTGACCTGCTTCATCGTAACTTTATTAGGGTCACGACGGTTACTCCTTTCCTGTTAAAATAAGTCTTGATCAAACCATCAAAATCATCTTCTACAGCACCCCAATCTTGAACAGGATGTGCACGGTCATGTGCATGTGAGAATGCTCTACGTGAGCTTGTGGCCTAGGGCTTTGGAAGTTGTTCCTAGGGCCAAATATTGGTGGAGTCTGTTGAGGTTGAACAGGTCTACCATTGACTCTATTTTCTCTCACCCGAAGGTTTTGTTCATTGTTCCCTTGAAGTACTATGTTTCCAACAACTTTATTTTCATTTTCAATGTGGGCCTTTGGTATCTCATCAGGAGGGACTTGGGCAGTAAATGTCTCTAACTGAACTATATGAGTTTTTGATGTTCCAACTCAGTTTCTATATCTACCATCCTCTGGCAAAGTTGTCCAATAGCTCGTCTCCTTGTTCAATGATCCTAATTCCGCTCAAAAAGAGTCCGGGTCCAGCAGGTCTAACCTAGGCTTTGATACCAGTTATGATGCAAGGCAGTCTAAAGGACAACAAATTTAAGTTTAATGATGTGAAATGACTGCACAAGTGCAAATAGACTTATATGCAAGCAGACAAAATGATTAATCTCCTAGATCTAGTCCTAAGGCAATATTGTTAATGTGAATGTGATTTCAATTGAAGTAATGAAATAATAAAAGCAGAGTACATCAACAATGCAATTATTTCAAGCAGGTATTATGAATCAAAATAAAGATTTTCCCTTGAGAGTATTCGAGTAACCGATAGACTACAGTTCAAAACACGACCCATAGTACACGTCATACTTTGTGCTAGTCGGAGGGTAGTCCACACATTTATGTCTTGATTGATTCATATAATGGAATCCTCAAGCAGGTTTCTACGTGGATGAGGATGTATTGTGGTAACTGCTTGCATGTAAATGTTGTCTATGGATAGAGGGAGTGTATGCAGATATATGGTGCGGGAAGAGGCTGTGCAGTCGCAAGCCAAGGATTAGGTTTTGGAAGAGTTTAGGTCAAGTTTAGTTTTTAGGCAGCAAGGGTATTTTTATCTTTTCACAATGTTCAGTTTTTCGGATTTGGATGAAATTTGGTGGAGATGTAGGATTCGGTGTTAAGAAGGCTTGATAAATTTTTTGGGTCGATCGGACCGTTGTATGTGAAAGGATAGAATAATTTCTAAATATGTATTGTACGTTGCGGATTTGATATTTGACGAAATCGGGTTCCGATTCCGATCAAACTTTTGGGGCTTTTATCTTTAGAGCTTTAGGATGATGGGAAGGTTATTGGGTTAAAGTTTTGTATCATTTGGATTGCTAGATTCAAAGTTCTAATGGGGTTTGGTTTCAGTTATGTTTCTATAGGTTTTGGTTATGGATGTGATGAAAAATGATTGAAAAGATTTGATCTTGCTTTCACTGTGGTATCAATCCAGAAAACACTAAAAGAAAGTGAAAATTGAGAGAACGATGATATCCGATCAAATAGATAACTATTGTACTACATCCCTTCGATGAATGATATATCCACGGAGGTTTTGGGCTACTGTAGATCAAGGAATCGCTTCCCGGAGGCCTTCGGTTCCACGAAGAAAATGAAGATTGCAGCAAAGAAGCAATTTTTCATTAATGATGGCATGAGATAATGTTCCAGGAGGCTTTAACAGCCTTCATATAGAAGCCACAAGAGAGAGAGAGAAGAGAAAGAAGATGCCCAAACTAGGCTGGTGGCTTGGAGGAGTTCCCCCTTTTGCAATCGATCATAAAACGTGCTCGGTTATATGAGTTCGAGCTAACAGAAGTCCAAGTCGGGTCCCCAATAACTAAAATAAATAAAAATTACAGCAAATAAAGATTGAAATAAAATTTGAAGGGCACTTTGTTAGCCAAATCCACTGTGTCGGATCTCCTGGTGCAGTCAAACATAACTTCCAATGACGCCTTTGGTGTTCGGTAGCTAAATCCTCTTGTGTAGACCTCTGAATTACAGCATCCTGATCTTGATCCCCATCACCATCATAATCTTTAACCCATCTATGGCTAGGCACATCAACGATGTTTACAATGATATCCTCACGCACCAGATGAACTGGACCCACCTAAGGGAATTCCCACAAACGGCTGTTAGAAACTTCCCCAACAGCCACCGGGTGGTCTCCTTCACCACAGGGAGCCCCTTCGCCACGCCAGGCTCCTTCCTTTTATGGCATAAAATCATTTGTGTTTTCTTTTATGATATTGCAAAGAAATTGAAGAGTTCAAGTAGATTATTATCATCACTTTATTTAATCTAAGTTACTTTTGATCCTACCACTCCATTGGATGTTTGCAAATACACGCACCAATATAGGAGATTAAAAAAGAAGTCCCCACTAAACTTAAAATGATATAAGGGATTTTTGCATATATACACCTAACAAAGTTTCATATTGAAAAAAAACCCTATGTTTTACAAAATTTTCTATGCACCCTTCTCCTATCTTGATTTTTGCAAAAAAAAAAAAAACCATATGCTTACCTTTATGACCATTTTACCCTTGGTCGCCACCAGTGCGTGTACTAAAACCCTTCACATATCTTGATGTTTGCACACACAACAAAAAATATATACCAAAGCTGATTTGAGTGTCATTTAAAGCCTTGGAGGCCAGACTGTAAGTGAGTTGTACCGAACGAACTCTAATTGCATCGATCCCGCCAGATAAGAAGCCCTCGACATTGCTGGGTTAGGCTTTAGTGTGTTTAAAGAACACCTTCTCAGGTGAAGAGTTTCATGTTGTCCTCAATGTAAAATCTACGAGTTTCCAATGTATATTGTGCATCTGCAAAGAATAATCTGCAAAGCCAACATATGATACAACATAATATTTGCTCTCCAGATAGATCATCAGTAGAGAACCTCATCTAACATCTGTTGTGCACCATAACGTGAACCGTCTCCCAAGCCACAAAATTGAATAAAGCTTATAAACCTTCACAATCTTCAGTCCCATCTTGTAAATGAACCTTCGCGACATAAGATTGTGCTATCTGCCCCATCAATAATTAATGTGCGGTATCAGTCGTTGCAAACAAGTCGATTCATGAAGAAGTAGGGACATGTGTAACATATGAAGAAGTAGAAAAATATAGGTCTGTCAATTAGTCGAGGTCTTCGAGCGACTACTTTCCTCTGTAACTTCTTCGTGCTCCTATATTATCTCGATACGGGTAGTAGGCAGATCATCCAGTATGCCATGCCATAACCATGCCACTTGTCGTGCCGCCTAAACGTATGGAGCTCCATCGGTACTACTAAGTGTAACCAAATCAAAGAATGCATAATCTCTCTTGATATTTGATTTGCTTGTGCACGACTGTGGAATCAAAAACAAAGGCCGTAGACCGAACAGTGTCTGTAGCATTGCCAACAGATGTGTACAACCCCTTTTAACTTGGTTGTAACAATTTGCAACACCTGCCCTTTGTTTAATTCATTCCAAGCATTGAAACTGTCACAACTTGTAATCTAGTCTAATAACATTTACGGTTCCATTTTCCCTTGGAGCTTTGGAGGTCTACAAAGTCTAACTTCATTCATTGTCTACTGACACATATATGACATCTTTTGCTGGATACTCACATGGGGTCATCTGACAAACCCTCATGTTATGGTGATACAAAAGAATTCCTCCCCATTGTCCCAAAAATTCGAAGCCCTTGTTGTCTTTCAAGATCCCAACGTTGGGCTGCTTTCCGTGCATGAAACACTATGTCCTGATGCTTCATGTGCATAAAAGAGAGCCGAGGATCCATGAGAATAATGGGTTTTTTACTCTGAATTTGCTTCATGAATTTCCTTTATGATAAACTGGATGCTCAGGCGTGTGTGTGAACACAACATGTTTGTTGTTCAATGTCCAAGGAGTGAATGCTGTCCGAGTATGAGATTTCCTCTATCCCATAACCAAGGTATTGAGATGAGGTCCCATCATACATATAAGAATCATTTCCGCCCTCTACTTTACCGAGGTGGGATTAATCCTCCAACACCGAGGGCATCTTCATGTTCGAGAAAATAATACCAATCCATCTGGAAAGCTCACGTATATGTGTACGATATTGAGAGATCTTTTCCGGTGATTTTTGTATTCTGCTTTGCCTAAACGTCTCTCTATGATGATGTCATCGAGGTTATTCTTTTGTGCACACAAGTATGCAAACACTTGCTTATTTTCTCTTCATTCTCACAAAGTTAAAAGTTCCAATCTTGAAGCCCTTTTCAGTATTAAGCTTCCTAAGGTCTGATAATCTTGCCAAAAAAAAAGTGCAAATCAAGTATTCAAAATTATGTAGATCAGTTTTGAACCATTCGAATTCAGTTTGACTAGTTTGACAAGCTAAAACCTGTTTCAGTGCCATGTTTTGGATCAACCCATAAATCTCCCAAAACATTTTGTCCACGATGAAATTTTCAACCGTGTTCTCACATGCATTCCATAATCCAAAGCTTACTGATTATTTGAACCAAACAAAGATAGACCAATCAATCTCACTAAACATTTTGTCTAGTATGAAATTTTCATTGGTGTTTTAACATAAATTCCAAAAACCATAAGTAATTCTCTGTTCGATCTTCACTTCATAGTCCAACTCAAGTCTCCTACCAATCGGGCATTGGCCCTAATTACGATTCTCACTTCTAATATAAAGATCTGGTGATTTATATTAACTAATATAAGGTTCAAGGCGCCTTTTCTAACTGCTTTCCGAACCGGTCCTCGTGTTCTATAGGCTCAGGCCACTGCGAGTGCGACGCAATCTATTACACCAACCTTGGTGGGGCTTGTGGAGATTTCGCTTTTATGCAGCAGACGCACGGTTTCTCGGTTTCTCCCATGTGAGAGGTTTTAACTATTGCGCTTCATAACTAAGGGTCATTGGATTTCAACCGCCGAACCACGTAATCATCTTCTATCTTTGTGATAATCATTGTTACGCGGCAGGAAATCCACACTCGGCACTTCGCAGATTCCCATCTCTTCGGCCTTTCTAACAGTGTGTGTGATTGTGAAAAGAATTGAAATCCAGAAATATGCCACTACTTCACTATATATGTACACAGTTAAAATGAGCAGACATGGCCTGAAGAAGAGAGCATACCTCAGAGGAGAAGGCAGATAATCTCCATTTCGATTTCTGCAGCGACTGAAGCAGGCATCGACACATCGGTATCTATCGCCAGCCGGCGTCCCTCGGCACCGCATCGATGATTGCATTGTGCCATTGTAACAAAGTTCAAGGGGGATGATTGCATTCCTCCCCCCCTTGAACTTTTCTCCACACAAATGGCGGCTTCCCCATCAACAAGCCCATGAGGTTCCCTCTTAAGAATTACCCGCCAAAAGGCCTGCTTGATCTGCCCATTAAATTTCCGAGACCATCTTGGTCCCAGTTTCCCCATAACCAAAAACCCTATCGGGAGCACCACCCACCATCTGATTCTTGCAGGACACCACAAACAGAATCCGGGAGCAACCAGCATTCGGTGGCGGGGAGGAGGAGGTGGTGGGCGGCCGAGGAGATGCGGAGTCGGCGCGGAGCAGGCGTCGAGGAGGGGGACGGCCGCGTGGGGCGAGAGCAGAGATGATGGCCCTGTAGGTAGGTAGTCGTGATGGAATCCGTACTTCCTCGCGGCCAAGGGCTAGCAGTGTTCGGCAAAGATTTGTCTTGTATATTGATCCAACATGTCCCGGTAAACGTCCAAAGGCAACCCACGCTCATTGCCGCCGGTCGCCGGCCATCTGCATGCAGCCATCGACGCCGGCAATCCGCCACCACGGGCTCTCTAGTTGGCTCCCTTGGCCAGAGTAGTGAGCGGGTTGGTGGATATAGCAGTCCAATGGCCTCCCTGCTTGGCTCCCTAAAGTAGGGCTTGCTATTCCGCTCGCCACATTTAGCAAGCGAGATGGGTTCGCTATCCACGCTGACCCCACCACAGAAACGTTGCGTTCGATGAAAATGAGAAATAATAAAGGGCACCCTCTAGATCTATATGAAGACAAGATTATATGAAGACAAGATTAGGGTGATCCATTGATTCAATGATAGTTGGAGTTCTTCCGTGTGCAAATGCAGTTCAGAATCAAACCAAACGGCTTCAGCAAACGGGCAATGGAAAAGTATATGCTCGTTGGTTTCCTCCACCTCGTGGCAAAGGAAACCGGCCTTCACGTGAGGGAGACGGGAGGCGATTCTCGCCAAACGAACATCTGGGCCTTCGAGAGGTAGCCCTTGGACTTCCACAGTATACCCCAGTTGGCTTCCACCGAAATAGTCCAGCCCGAGGCTTCATTGAGGCTAGCGAAGAGGGCCCAATAGGTCGATTTGACACAGAAGTAGCTGTTTGAAGAAGGGGTCCACAATTAGGGGCGTAGCCAGAAATCTTTTTTGGGCTGGGCCGAAACTAAACTAGTTTTTTTTTACAATAAAACTTACTTTATAAAGAATACTAAGCAAAATTTTTTAAGCGAACATTGACAGTACTAGAAATTATATTAATATAAAAAAATGTTAATTATACTTTGTCTTCCTGAATTTTAGTTCAAAAACATTTAACCCCCCTGTAGTTAAAAAAACTACATTTACCCCCATTGAAGTCAAATAAAAATTACAAAATGACAGAAATTAAGTAGTTGACAAAAGGAGTATTATGCTAACATTTCAAACTTTAGGGAGCGTTTTGGAACAAAGCAAACTATAGGGGGGTTAAGTGCTTTTGGCGGCGATTCACATTTCGTGAGGGCTCATAGGTGATAGCGATTCAAATACGTGTCGCGAGGGGTCAAGGGCCTTGCTGGGTTGATGCCGGCTGAGGTCATGGTTGAGGCGGGCTGAGACATATACTTAATAATATGAGCTAGTATTTTTCAAAACTCAGCCGGGCTATAGCCCAGCCGAGCCAACTATTAGATCCGCCCATGTCCACAATAACTTGTCTGAGTCTGGGGATATAGAGAAGTGCAACTTGAGAATAGCTGCTATCTCAATTTTGGTGGAGGCCTAGAAGGGTGAATTGCTTTTGTTTTCCATGATCGGATAGTGGGGTCAATAAGGTCTAACACCAAAGGCTGACGATTTTCTCCATCAGGCATATGAATTCTCCAGTCGAGAAGACTCCAAACCCATTGATCTTCCCAAACTTTGATAGAGCATCCATCTCCCACGCTCCAACAGGTGAAAGGCTGAATGAGGTCCCGACCCATGAGCAAACTTCTATAGGTCCCCAAATCCCCTCCCTTTCGTTTACAAAACTCGAAATTGGTATCTCTCAAGTATTTTTTCCCCAGAACTTGAACCCACCAAAGCTCCAAATTCTTCACAAAAAGTCCAAGTGAAAACCGAGCCCCCCCCCCCCCCCCCCCCCCCCCCCCCCCCCCTCTCATGTTTTGGTTTAATATCATCAAAGTCAACTTTGATGGTTCGGTCGACAATGAATGTGCTGGAGCTGGGTATATCATTAGAGATTACGCAGGCAGAATCCTTAAAGCTGGAGCCATCCCGTTAAATACTAGATCGGTTGCCATTGCTGAGGCTCGAGCACTATGGGAGGGAGTTAAAGCTACTAATGGAATCTCTGATCAAATATGGATCGAAGGGGATTCACTAACTACTATTATGGAAGTTCAACAACACCACATTAGTTCCAATTCTATTATTGCAGATATCAGGCACATGTTGAGTCAGTTTGTCTCCTGCAGAATCTCTCATGTCTACAGGGAAGGCAATTCAGCTGCTGATTGGCTCTCTAAGCAAGCAACGAAGATGAAGACTCCAGTAAGTTGGCAGCGAGAATATCCACATGGCCTCCGGGTTCTCTGTCAAGACGACATTGGTCCCCGTTGTTTTTGCCGGTCAATAGCCTTGCAGCATGCTTCTATTATCTAGTCTGATGTAGTTAATCTCCTAGTAGTGAAATATGTAATTCTATTACCAAAAAACAAAAAAAAAAAAGTGCTTCTAGCCCAATAGATAGAGGTGTCTTATGTTGGGCTCAAATCCCCACCAGAAAATTTTTTGGAATGCATTAAGTTTATTGATAATTACCTTTGGGATCAGCATAGAGACATAAAGTTGGAATCAAAAAGTGACTACCTACCTTTTAAAAAGGCCTTCTTCCTTCAATCAATCACTTACTTTTTAAAGAAGGCCATCTTCCTTCAATTAATAGGGAAATAATAGGGACCCAGTGGAGATCCATAAGACCTCCAAATTCATAGCCAAATCTACTTGTCTGTCATGTTTCATATAAATAAAGTGGTGGACTTGTGGGCAGAAAAAATACACAATCTTTGGCGAGAAAAAAAATATTATGTGCTCCTTCGGTTGGCAGGCTTTGAACTATAGTCTCTCATGTGCAATGGCACTTATAGGCATAGCTCTAACAAGATACGCACGTCATCTTATAAAAAAATTTAAATCGATCCTTACAAACTAGTCAGAATGGGTATTAACCCATAAGAAACTTATATTTGCACATCGATCGTCAAAGCTATATAAAGTTGTGCATATTCACCACTCCATTATTATTCATCAACAAAAAAGTGGCTTGAACACGATGAGATTCTATCATGAGGTCCAAATAACCATTTTACCTAGGGGTGCAACTCAGGTCGGGTTGGTTCGGGTTTGAGCCAACCCGGAACCAAACCAAACCTTTTTTTTTTTTGCAATTAAACCAAACTAGTTCTGTTCTACCATATTGAAACCCGAACCAACCTGACTTGGGAATAAACCCAACCCACACTAAGATCAGTTTGGTTCAAGTCGGTTCTGGGGTTGGTAGTTAGCCTAAAATAATAATGGTCATCGGCTATTTACTAGCAAGCCGGAGGTCCATATTTAGTCGGGTCCACAAAACTTAGAACTGAACCAACCCGTTTAGTCAAAATATCAGAACCAATCCGCCCCATTCGGGTTGGGTTGGTTCTCGGTTTTACCCGACCCAAGTTGCACCCCTAATTTGACCCATGGCTAAAGGGTGGCTTACAACCTGCATTGGCTAATTTCAATTGTTTTAAGTATAAGTACCCTAACCCTACTCCAGTCTCCCCTAAATCTGGTACAACACACCATACTCGTCCATCGGGTCTCCACACTCGGCCAGTTGATTATGCATCCCTCCTCGCTTACACCTAACAATTAACATGAGAATATTTAAGTATATTCTCCCTTTTGAGACGGTAGCTACACAGAGAAAGGATATACAAATATAAAGTTTTCCAGGGTTAATACATAAATTAAGCTAATCTGCAAAGGTCGATTTGCAAAAAAAAAACCATCCACTCAAGAGAAATTCTATTGACACAACAATATTTTCTCTCAAAACATTGTTTGAAAGTTTTTTATATCACAATATTACCCCCAAGTAAAATGATCAAAATATTCAAAAAAAAATTCTGTTCGAGACATATTCGGTCGACCAGAGCCGAACAAGATACAGTCTGTTCATCCGACAAGAGCTGAACAATGTATAGTACGTTCGACCAACCACAGCTGAACATATCGTACCCAGCCATGGTCGGCCGAATGTAATGTACCATGTTCAGCCATGGTCGACCAAACATACTGTATCATATCAGCTTTGGTCAGTCGAACGTAGGGTTTGGATGTCAGTAGATAACGACAGAGAGAAAATTGCCAGGAGGAAGAACCTACGATGCCTAGACGGGGAAGCTCAAGAAGAGGCAGAGAGCGGAGAGGTGCTTGTCAGAGCGGTTGATGAAAGAGGAAGGGGTTAGGGTTTGGGTGTGTTTGTAGAGTAATTTGGAAGAAAAAAAATAGTATAGAATTTTAAAAAAAATGGAGATATGCTGTGAATATATATATATATATATATATATATATATATATATATATATATATATATATATATATATATATATATATATATATATATATATATATATATTTTTTTTTTTTTTTTTTTTTTTTTTTTTTTGAGAACCTCTCCTAAAGGAGGGAGGGTTAGGCAGCCCCCAACCAGTTATTGTTAAAACTAATCACGAAACAATAAGATTACAGAAATCGCGTGCCTTGGGAGAAAAAAAAAGGCCAACCAAGGTACAATCCAAATTTTGAAGGTGGAGACAGCCGACCTTCGAAGGGATTCAGCGCTAGTCGATTGCCTGTTGAAAATCCTCCTGTTACGTTCCAGCCACGAAACCTAGAGAATACTCATCACGAGTATATCCCACGGGATGCGGAACTCCTTCATGATCTCATGACGTCTCCACAAATGCCATAAAGCGCGAAAAATTTCTAGGATGAGAGGGTAGATCACAAACCCTCTCAAAGTGATCCCAAATTCGCCTAGCCGTGGGACAGCCGAGTAAAAGATGAGAAGGCGATTCGTCTTCAAAGAGCAGGATGAGTTGGAAACGCTCGGGAGGTTTCGTTTCAAAAGATTCACCTTCGTCAAAATTTTGTTCCTCACTGCCAACAGGGAGAAGATCTTAACTTTGGCTGGGACCTTAGATCTCCAAATCGTCGCCAAGGGGGAGAATTTTTCCACCGGAGGAAGCAGCTTTTTGTAGAAGGATTTAACCGAGAAAATCCCTGACGGATGCCATCGCCACTTCACCCCGTCCGCTCTGTGAGAGAAAGTGGCATCCGAAAGGATCGTCTTTAGGCCCTCCAACTGAGATCGCTGGGCAAGCAAAAGCAGATGCGAAAATCTAATGTGCCACCGGAAGCTCGAACTTCGAACTTCACCAAGGAGCAAACCGACGCTTTAGGAAGACGGGCCAGGGCGAATAGATCCGAGAAAAGCTGATCGAACGGTCTGTCCCCATTCCAAGCGTCTCTCCAGAAACGGATACTCCTTCTATCGCCTAGAGTGATATTATAGCCCTGCCGGTAAGGACCTGTCACCTTGAGGATACCTCTCCAGAAGTGAAATACGGTCGGAGACCCTCCCTCTCGAATTGATTGGGGAGATATATGAATTTTTTAAGCAAGAAAGTGCGGGAAGAGAATGTGGTGTGTGAAAATGAATATTTGGTGTGTTGATTGAGTGTGATCGAAACAAAATCATTTAAATAAATAATAAAAAAGCAGACAGCACCCGTCTTCATGTGAGTTTTGACTCCTCTACGGTTCATCCTCTCCCTCACACTCACATCACTCTCCGTTGGAGATGTGGCGAAGTCACATCCGTCCGATGGAAGGCACCCCAAAAACGTGTATCCACTCAGCCCAGCTGCACCCCCTTTGGAAGGTTGTGATTCCGCCACATCACCAACAGAGTGTACCTAGGGAAAGAGCGAACTGCGGAGGAACGGCATGCAGATGACATGATAAGGCCCGCCCACTTGGCCGGGTCAGTTGCTGAGTGGGGAATCAAGATACGTAACATCGAAGGTTGTTGCCCACCACCACAACTACTGCCACTACTGTCAACCAGTGCCGTACCACAGACCATCCGCAACTTTCAACCAACATTACTATGTTCCAGTTTCAGCATAGGGGTATTTTGGGCATATTTCAGCCGGGGGTTATACCCCATGGTTCCGGCTAATTACAGCAAAAATAATACTAGGATCATCAAAGTTATTAAAAAAAAAAAAAATTATTAATCTAAAATCTCCTTTTAAGAAACTCAACATTAGGATAAACCTAATAAAGATTTTTATTTAAGCTCCAACCCTTCTAACCAACTCAACAGTAGGATAAATCCCTATAAATATTTTTAATTCCGAGACCATCCTCCTCTTTCTCCGATCAACCATGGTGGAGCGGTGGAGGCTGGAGGTAGAGGCGGCTGCGAGCAGCGGTGAAGAAGGCAGCGGGCTTGAGCGACGATAGTGGCGGAAGCGGCCGCAAACAGTGGAGGCGGAGGTGGCGGGCGTGAGCGACAGCTGATTAGGTTGGGATTTCTAGGGTTTAGGGTCCATCCCATGCATGGCCTTTATATCTTTATTAGGTTCGACGTCGGCAGCGAGTGGTTCGGTTAGGTCCGGCAGGGGGGAGGGGGTTCGATTAGGTTCGACGACAGTGACGGCTTAGAATGAGGGGCAGGCTGGGCAGCATATATACCTAAATTCGAAGGGAGGTGAGGGCATTTTCGTTCACAGAGGTCTGAGCTCAAATGGAAAGATTGTCGGGACTGCAGCTCTAACTGATCTTCTAAAAGTGATTTTTGCTAATCCTAACCCCCCCCCCCCCCCCCCCCGCCCAAAAAAAAAAAAAAAAACATGATCATATTCTTGCACCATGGATGAGAGCAACACAGGTCTGCCATCGCCTCCAATCATGTTGGGATGAACACCACCCACCTCTGCCGTTCGTATCATCCTCCTCGTCCTCATCCTTCCTCCCTCCCCCTTCCTTCTCCTCTTTTCCCCTCCTTCCTCCGGCTGTACTCGGTGAATGCATGCCGAGTGCCTAAACTGCGCACTCAATCATGCTATGCCAAGTACAACTACAATCCATTCGGCAATAGGAGGCCAAGTACTCAACGGTAGCCGAATGGGTTGTACTTGTACTCGGCATCGCATGACCAAGTGCACAATTTAGACATGCGATCCCCGAGTACAAGTGGAGGAAGGAAGGGGGGAGAGAGAGAAAAAAGAAGAATGAATGACGAAGGAGGATGAAGAAGAAGGAGGAAGCTATGGATTAGATGGGATTCGGCAAGTGGCATCAGTAGGAGGAATGAGGCAGGCTCGACAGGAGCGGCGAGCGGTGGTTTGCACCACACATTACCTGCGCCGGGCTGTGCTGCCCTTAATATCCTACAGTTACTCCTATAAATTGTGCTGTATTTAGCCGGACCCTACCCCCACTCCTTAGTCTAATAATCAATGACGCCGTGCCTTGCCGAACAAACCTGACACCCCCAACCCAGTGTACAGTACATTAGTTTACTCTCCCCCACCACAAGTCCTTAATATAGTCAACTGTGTCGACTATTTTAGGCGGTAGCTCCAGCTAACGACCTCCGATCCACTCACTCGCGGTGATCTTTTATTGTTCACAACCGGTGGCATGCAGGCTGCCATGAACGTACACACAAGTTTCAAAATTATTAAAAATAAATAAATAAATCTTGATGCCGGTTGAGATGGAGGGCTGAAATTATGTGACCAAAATGCCCTTTCATTTTTCAGTAGAAAGGATGTACAAGATCTATGTTGAAAATCCTGTTACACCACATAAACGAAATGGACATTTTGGTCACATAATTTATGTGGCCAAAATGCCCCTTCAATTTTGAGATGAAGGGGTGCAAAAGAATCATGTGCTCAACTCAAGTACGTCAATGCACCGACACTGACCCCCTTCCAATAGGGTGCAGCCACCAGGCTCAGCCTGGTCGCCGCCACTACGTTGAAAATCCTCTTACACCAGTTCGACTGACGTAAACGAAATGGGCATTTTGGTCAATTGGCGTAAACATTTTTTTTAATAATTATAAAACTTTTTATCCGTTTATTAAAGTATTATTATCTTAGAACTTTTCTGAAAATTAAATTCTATAATAATTATCGATATATGTAATCTTGATTTAACCAAAAATATAATAATAGTCTTGACTATTAACAATCTAAAATAAAACATTCAACCTTGCCAAATATGGAGGGACATCAACGTAGCTTTTTTTATCCTCCATCTAAATTACAGAAAACAAGGGAATTTAAGACTAAATAACAAAAGGAACATATATTTATTTAATTTACTAATCGGGTTTTATTTATGTACTTAACTTCAGACCGGACGGGAGTCATCAGCCGGCCCGGCGGTTCAGAAGGAGGTCGTAGGAGCCGGCATGGTGGCCGGACCGGGGAATGCGGATGGTGGACTCCGCGACCGAGCATGCCGCCTTGCAGGAGCCGTACATGTCGGCGAGCGCGAGCCAGCCGCCGATGGCCGCACGGACGGCCCCCCGCCTCCCGGCCGCCCCCTTCATCCAAAGCTTCTCCAGCTCGTCGTCCCCGGCGGGGCGATCTTTGGCGCACTCCGCCAGTGCCGCCGCGAAGGGATCCAGAGCGACGGGGGACCGGGGATCGGGCCGCTTCCGCCGGGGGAAGGAGGCGCCGGAGGTGGATCTGAGGGGGGGAGGGAGGGGGAGGAGGAGCTCGGTGGGGCTGGAACTGGGGGTGCTGACGGCGGGTTTCTTCTTGGGGACGCCGGGATGCTGCTCCCATGAGAAAGGGATGATGGAGTGGAGGTTGTGGTGGGCGGGGGAGGGGGAGGGGGAGGGGGAGGTGGAGGTGGAGAGCGAGGAGGCGGAGCCGCAGAAGGACCTTGTCCGCCGTTGCGGCGGACTCCCAGCGGCCGGAGATCCGTCGTCGGCCTGCTTCGGCGTGAAGGGCGACGACCCACCAGCTCCCTTCATCTCCCCCCAACTCACACCGAGAGACGGAGCCGCTTATCGTACTGCATCTCACTACTGTTTAAAAGTGTGCGAGAAAGCTGGGGATATGAACCGGGTGTAGCCCGAGTGCCCGACAATCTCACCTCCCCTAGACCCACTTAAATCCCACCACGTGCCCATGAATCTGTAGCATGGCCCCCGTTTCGTTCACCTCCCTTGTAGGTGGGTGACCATTACCCTATCATTTGGACCGTTGGATATTCAAAAATGGATGCGATGTACTGGTTGTTGGTGCGCCAAAGTGCATCCAACGGCTTAGAAGGGGGAGGTAGGGTTCACCCAACTTGATGGAGGGTGAACAGATTTGTTAGCTACATGAATATAGTAGTGAGATTCCACAGCTGACACAAACACATAAGACTAGAGGTATTTTTTTTTTCCCTCGCTCTCCGGAGCGAGCCTTCCCCTCCTTCCTCCCTCTCTCCCCCCGGGGTTGAGCCTTTCCCCCCGCTGCCACACCCCCGCCGCCTGTCCTCTCCCTAGACCTTCCTTCCCTCGCTGGCCTCCCCCGCCGCCCCCTCATACCCTATCATATCCTCTGGTCCGCTCCTCAGGGATCATCCATCCATGGCGAATTTAGGGCTAGAGGATATCCTGCAAAAATTCAAAGACACAAAGATCGCGGGTTCGACGGCTTTCGGTGACAATGAGAAGAGGAAGGATGGGGCGGTAGAAGCGTCGCTCATAGGTAATAAAGTTGCTTTTCTCAAAGAATCTCTGCAAAAAGCGTGGTCGGCCATGGGAACGGTTAAGGTCTCGGATTTCTACGATTCATCCTTCCTCCTCGAATTCGATTCCCCGCAAAACTTGGAAAAAGTTTGGAGGCAGGGCCCGTGGTGTTTTAACAGGGATGCGGTGATTCTATCTACATGTGTTCACCATCTCCAACCCCATGAGTACTCATTCGATGAGCTCGATATTTGGGTTCAAGCTTTCAAGATCCCCAGGGGCTACATGACCAGGGAGTCGGTGCAAACCATAGCTAAAGAGATTGGTTTGCTCCGGCCTCTGGAGGTAGGAGTGGAGAAACAATGGACTACCTTTGCGAGATTCAAGGTCCGCATCAACGTTCACAAACCGCTCATAGAGAAAGTTGTAGTGGATCTCAAGAATGACGGGAAAGCCATCGAGATTTGGCTCAAGTATGAAAGGCTGCCACGGTACTGCGACACCTGTGGGTTACTGGGGCACACCAGCCGCAGCTGTTCTCTGAGAGACGGGGCTCTCTTTCATCTTGGGAACGAGAATATTGAAGAACACACGCGCAGAGAGTTGGAGGCCATCTTGATCCCGAGGTACAAAGAAACTCTATTCGCCCCAAATGCCATCCGCCCCAAGAGAACCTCTGTCCAAAATTCCACCCTTTCGGGCGAAGACTCAGACGACGGATCATCCTCGCCGGTCTTCAGATCATCTTCATCCTAGACCCAACCCCGCGGCGACAAACCCACCCCTAGCACGCAGGTCGACAAAACTAGGGCTGAGGTGGCAACTCCCGCGAACCAATCAGGAAAGATGGAGAGGAACGGCAAGCTATCCATCCGGAAGGATTGGGTGGGCGTTACTAGCTCATCCCCCAAATCAGGTGCCGAGTATGGTAAGAGCTTGGTGAGTTGCCATACAGAGAACGAGGCTCCAATGGAAGGTATTGATGGTGTGATCGATGCAAGGATGGAAAACTTACTCTTCAGAAAACTCGGAATTCTCCCCCGCCAGCCACGCAAGAGGGCCCCAGCCAAGAAACGGGTACAACCCGACCCGAAGCCGGCAATCAAAAGAAGAAGAACTCCGGAATTGGCGGCTACTTTAGAGGGGCCCCCTGCTCCGAAAAAGTTTAAACTTCAGTCCCCCGCTGAAGGTAACATCTTACTCCTCGATATGAACTCCACGGTGGCAATGGCCGATGAGCCATTGCCACTGGATAAATGAAACTGTTAAGCTGGAATTGCAGGGGTCTGGGGAGTCCCCCTGCAATCCAAGGCCTGAAGAATCTCCTCAGCAGGTCCAAACCGGATGCCTTGTTCCTGTCTGAAACGAAATGTTCCCCCAGCAAGATGCAAGCTATTCAGGAATTTTTAAACTTCGGATATTACTTCGATGTCCCAGCGACCGGTCAAGCAGGGGGTCTCTGTTTGGCGTGGTCGAACATGATCTCGATTAAAGTGATCAACAGTTGCGAGCATTTTATAATAGCGGAAGTAAACCAGCATCCCCACTCATGGACTCTCATTGGTTTCTACGGGCACCCCCAAAGGCAATTCCGCCCGGCGGTCTGGGAGCGGGTTTATCAAGTAGTGGCCCCCCTCAATCTCCCTCTCTGCATTGTTGGGGACTTCAACGATTTGCTCTCGGCTTCCAATCGAGATGGTGGATCCCCAGTCACACCGGAGAACTGCAAGAATTTGAAAGAGTTCTCGGACAATCTAGGCCTGATTGACCTTGGGTTCCATGGTCCAGCTTTTACTTGGGCAAACTATCGGGACTACCCGAGCTTCATTCGGGAGAGATTGGACATGGCTATGGTCAACACCGAATGGAGGCTCAGGTATCCTCGCGCGGGGGTATGGCATCTTCCAAGAATTGGGAGTGACCACTCTCCCATTCTCCTGGAACTCTTTCCAATGCCAGCTAGGAAAGAAAAAATATTCAGGTTTGAGGAATTCTGGAGCTCGGACCCGGAATTCATACCGACAATCAAAGAGGCTTGGCGCAGTCGGGCCCCTATAGTGAATCTCACAGACTTCGATAAGAACTGCAAGAAGGTGGCAAGGGCCTTGCTCGTCTGGAGCAGGAGGACTTTCGGGGTTATCAAGTCCCAGTTAGGTACGGTGGAATTGAACTTAGCCAGTATTCAATCAATGGAACCCACGAGGGAAAGTCTAGCGGCAGAGTCTAGGCTCAGACAAAAGCATCAACATCTCCTCGATCTTGAGGCTACCTACTGGAGGCAACGGTCGAAAAATCACTGGCTCACGAGCGTGGATAGGAATACCAAGTTCCATCATCTGGCCGTTCTTAATCGGAGAAGACGAAATTGCATATCGGGCATCATGACCCCCCAGAATATCTGGTCGTCTAACTCGGCTGAAATCAAAGGGGCTTTTATCGACTACTTCAATACTCTTTTTGAATCCTCATCACCCACGGCAGCTGACCTTACTAAATTCGGTTTTGCTAGTATTATCTCCAACGAGGATAATGAATGGCTGACCGCTATTCCCGAGCCAGAGGAGATCAAGCGGGTTATTTTTGCTATGAACAATCTCAAGGCCCCAGGTCCGGACGGGTTAACGGCGGGTTTCTACAAGAAAGGTTGGGCGGTGGTAGGGTCTGATCTTGTCAAGGCCGTCCAGAATTTCTTCATCACCAAGACCCTTTCACCCCAACTAAATGCTACATTCTTAGCCCTCATCCCCAAAAAGTCAGCAGCTCAGACCCCCAGTGATTTCCGGCCCATCAGTTTGTGCAATGTGATCTATAAAGTTTGCGCCAAAATTATCGCCAACAGGCTGAAGAGATTCATTCCTCGTTGTATTTCCAATACTCAGAGTGCATTCGTCGCAGGCCGGAATATAACAGACAACAGCATCATCGCCCATGAAGTTCTAGGCCACATCAAGAAAACCACAGGTAGAAGAGGATACTTTGCACTAAAGCTCGACATGGCTAAGGCTTATGATAGAGTGGAGTGGTCCTTCCTCATGCAGGTACTGAACAATCTGGGTTTCTCCAGGAGCTTTAGTTCGCTAATCCTCGCTTGTATCTCTGGCGTGTCTTATTCAGTTCTTATCAATGGAGCTCTGGAAGGTCATATTACTGCTTATCGGGGCCTGCGTCAAGGTTGCCCCCTCTCACCTTATTTGTTCCTTCTGTGCTCTGAGGGCCTCTCCCGGTTGATTCAGGATGCCAAAAATCGCAAGCTCATCCACGGTATTCGAATCGGTAATCAAGGTATCACTGTCTCTCATCTATTCTACGCTGACGACATGTTCATCTTTGGCAGAGCAACAGATCAGGGAATAAACTCTATCAATTCCATCTTGGATCTGTACTGCCAATGGTCGGGCCAACTGGTAAATTTCAATAAATCCAGGATTACTTTCTCCCGCAATGTCGCCAGAAGCCGCCTTGAAGCTATAGCCTCCAGCATCGGAGTCCACATCATGTCGCAGCAAGAGTTGTACTTGGGGTCTCCCCTCTTTTATGGCAGATCCAAAATTAAAGCTTTTTCCTTCATCGAAGACCGATTCAAGTCCAAACTCAAAGGATGGAAGGCTAAGACCCTCTCCCATGCAGGTAGAACCATCCTTCTGAAAACGTCTCTCTCCTCCATTCCAAATTACTTTATGTCCTCTGTGATCATTCCGCTATCGGTCATCAATAAGCTTCATGCAATCCAGAGAGATTTCTGGTGGGGGTTTGATCCTAATAAACGTCACCTCTATTTACTGGGATGGAACAAGATGTTCCAGCCCAAATCGGACGGGGGATTGGGTATCCGGGTCCTTGCGAAGGTAAACCAAGCAATGATAATGAAACTGGCCTGGTCCTTCGTGGCGCATCCCGACCGGTTGTGGGTCCAGATTCTCTCTAAGAAGTATGGTTCCCAGTCTAATTTCTGGACACTCAACGCTAAGAAGGGATCATCCCAAGTTTGGCAGAGTCTCCTCAAGGGCCGGGACCTCATTCGGCCGCTCACTTGCTGGAGCGTGGGCGATGGGCAGTCCATCAAACTGGTAGGGGACCAGTGATACCGAGATTACCTGGGTTTGCTATCCGAAGCGAGGTGCCCGAGAGGTTACAGCTACCGGTCTCGGAATTTATTGATCGTGCATCCCGAACCTGGCATACCGAGAAGCTCCTGGAGTGCGGTCTGGGGGCATTGGAAACCAACGCCATCCTCTCTATTCATCTTGCTGCTGAGCCGGTACCTGACCGACTCATCTGGACCCCATCTTCTACAGGACAATTCAACGTGAAGTCAGCATACTGGGCCATTTACTCTCGTTGCAACGAAGCTTCATCCTCGAGTTCATTCATCAATTTCGACTGGAAAAGACTATGGAAATCTAAAGAATGTCTCCCTAAGGCCTTAATGTTCGTCTGGCGAGCTCTCAGGGGGTGCATTCCCACTCTCAAAAACCTGGCTAATCGACTTCCGTTCATTGACAGCACTTGTACGATTTGTTCCAGTGCAGACGAATCCATAGAACACATCCTATTCAATTGCTCCTTCTCCCGGGCAGTGTGGTTCAGCTCTCACCTCCACATCAACACGGAGGGATGCATCAATACTCTTCCCCAATGGATTGAGCTCTTACTTCAGAGGGACAAGTCCCAGGATTTCGCCTTCAGCTATGGGACCCTCCTTTTGTGGAACATCTGGAAAGCCAGGAACGGTTGGGTCTTCGATAGAGTGCAGCCAAAACCCCATGACATCCTGACTGTCTCCAACGCCCTCTTCCAACAGCTTCATTCCTCCCGGGTCAAAGAGCTGAAGCTGCACCCCTCCCACTGGCTCCCGCCAGACCCGGGGGTCCTAAAGGTTAATGTAGACGGTGCATTGAACCACACAATGGCGGCTACTGGTATCATCATACGGGATAGTGCGGGAGCACATTTGTACTCGGCGGGCGCCATCTCCCACGCTTGTGAGGCCATTGAAATTGAGGCCAGAGCGTTTCTACACGGGATGCAAGCTCTGAAAAGAGCCGATGCTTCCTCAGTAATTGTGGAGGGGGACAATCAAGTCCTTATCCACCTCCTGTCGGACGGGGATCTTTCCCCTCCATGGCGGATACAGAGCATTGTATCTGACAGCAGGTTGTTATCTTCGGGATTTTCCCGGGTTGTTTTCTCCCATGTTCGAAGGACCTTTAATAGCTGTGCAGACCAACTGGCGAAGCATGCTCTTCAGGTTCGTCAGAGTTTCTCCTCCTTCTCTACTCCTCCTTGTATCGCCCCCCTTCTTCAAGCTGACTTGGAGTTGATTAATAATTGTAACCAAATTCCGGTTATTGGGCTGGGGCGCCATGAATAGAACCCCCGTAGTTCCCGTCAAAAAAAAAAAAAAAAGACTAGAGGTGAAATCTCCTCAAGTAACCCCGCCATGGTCGGGAGCTCGTGTGGGTCCGACGTGCAGTCCACTCGAGTGCAATTCACTTGTAGGGTCACTCGAGCGGGTTGGGGTCAACTCAAGCCCAACACAAGTACTAAAACCTCCAATCATAACCCAACCCCCATCCTGAGATGTCTAGCTCAAGCCTAACCCAAGCAAAAATTTATATTCTCGGGTTGGACTCGGATTAGCCCAAATTGGTAGGACTTATCGGGTTGTGCAAGTTTGGGTGTACTTATTGTTTAAAATCTTATTCTTTGAAGATCAAAATCTAAAAAAAACTTGTATTTGCTAACACTACCATACAACTTTTTTTGGCAATTCTATCCACGCAATTTACTAGATCATTAGTTAATGTCTTTATTTGATAAGCAATAAGCAAATAATATGGAACTGGGTGAAAAGGATGACTGTGACTACAACCTCTTAATATATGAGTACTCGGGATGGTTGTGATTGTTACCTATATATCAGACTCATAGATATACATGAGTACTCGGGTTCGGGTTCGGGTTGGGTTGCCCGACCATCAACCCGAGCCCGACCCAAATTCAACTCGGGTTGCATTTTTTCAATCCTAACCCAACGCAATCTTCAAATACATCAATCCAAACCCATCCAAAATTCGGGTTGGGTCGGGTCCAACCCGCCCAAGTTGCAGCCCTACTTGCCATTGTGCGACTGTGATGCCCATCACTGACTAACTTAAGGAGATTAACTGGAGTACACAATCCACGTGGCATGCATCATACTAAGATGTGTGTGTGTGTGTGTGTGTGTGTGTGTGTGTGTGTGTGTGTGTGTGTGTGGAAGTGCATTTTTGTGTGGAAGTGCATTTTTGGAGATACATTTGAAATATTTAATGAAAGATATTAGAGATTAAAATTAGTTAAAATTTATATTTATCCATTCACAAAGCTATCCGAAACAAACTCTTGTTCAACGGAGATTGATACATCAACAACCACAAGAGCATATCTTCTTATTATGATTTGTCATAACCACTTTAGAGTATAAGGCTCCGTTTGGTAAAAAATATCTGGTGCAGTAAATCACTTTGAGGTAAATATTCAGAATATCGTGTATGACTTATCTCACTTGTTTTGCAGTATCTAGTACAGTAAGTCAATTGGTGTCTCTGGGATACCTCATAACTGAGGCAACTCAATACCGCATAATGAGTGTTAAGGCGAATTCCTTGTATCCAGATTACCTGGTAATTAACCATAATATCTCACATGATACTTCAAACCAACGGAGCCTAAATGTATATATAAGCCTTGAATAAAGAAAGAGAAAATTATTAGTCAGTCCCCCACAAGTGACTTTTTAGCGCTAAAGACGCTGAACGGACCATTTAAGCTGGGATCCCTCTGCAAACATGGAACACCTCCAACAAAGTTTAATTGCCTCATTATTTTAAAAACCCATCATATTTCGCTCAAATTACAAACCCTGTCATCAACTTCGAACATACATATGCACGGTAGCAAAAGTTACTATTATTTTCATAATTTTACTATTTGCTACAGTGAAAATCATTGTAACAAATTTTTTTTAAAAAAAGCTCGATATATATTTTTTTAAAAAGCTCGATATAAAATTTTTATATTTTTTACAATTTTTTTGATACATCTTATTTATTAAAAAAAATATCTATAGTGAAATCACTATAGCAAGTGTTACTCTTTAATACAGAAATGCAACTCTTTATATAGAGGAATATTTTGGTAATAAAGAGAAACATATGCTATAGTGAAATCAAGGTAGCAATTTTTTTAATATATCTTATTTTAAAAAATAAAATAACAACAGTGAAATCATTATAGCAAATGATACTCTTTTAATCGGAAATGTTACTCTTTATGTATCATTTATTTTTTGAGAAAACTCGTTTACAAAAAAAAAATGCTACAATGAAATTACTGTACCAATGCTACTCTTTATTATCGAAATGTTACTCTTTATAAAGAGTAACATTTTGATATAAAGAGTATCATTTGCTTTAGTAAACATCATTGTAGTAAATTTTTCTTAGAAATTTTGTTTAAAAAATTTTTCTACAGTGAAATCACTGTTGCTATTTTTTTTTTGACGTTGAATGAAATTCTGCATATGAAGGATATAGAAGAAAATTGTTATTTTGGTCTTTGTCATAAATTTGTTAGATGTAACAAACTTTGATTGCGATGCATATACCCCACGTGCCATTATGAGTGACTACATGTATTAAAATCTGTATCATGAGAACCACAACTAAAAGCATATATCTGCTTCGGTGTCCCTACACTAAGCCAATATATTTCTCAAGGACCTACAACACAATACCCCTTAAATAAAGGGGCAGTTAGCGGTCGGTCACCCACAATTGACTCTTTTTAGCGCTAAGGACATCGAACAAATCGTTTAAGGTGGGATCCCTCCGCAAATAACGGAACACCTCCAACAAGGTTTAATTGCCTAATTATTTTAAAAAATGCATCGATATGTATCCGATTTTACTCAAATTATAAATCTTGCCATCAGCTAAAATTGGAACATATATAGGCATTGTAACAAACTTTACTATTTATTTTCGGAATTTTACTAGTTGCTACAATGGAATCACTTTAGCAAGTTTTTTGGACAAAGCCCGATATAAATTTTTCATATTTTTGCTACAGTGATTTTAGTGTAGCAAATGTTACTCTTTAGTGATTTTAGTGTAGCAAATGTTAGCGCAATATCCCTCTTTTGCCAACTACTTTATTTCCTCATTTGGTAATTTTTATCTGATCAAAACTAAATTGATGGAGGCAAAAGCCGTAAAATGTATTTTTTCACCTATAGGGTAATTAATTGTTTTTGAGTTAAACTTTAGGGGGGCAAAGTATAATTTACCCTAAAAAAAATAATAGCCGCAGTGAAATCAATATAGCAAATGTTACTCTTTAATACCAAAATGTTACTCTTTAAAAAGAGTAACATTTCGGTATTAAAGAGTAACATTTGCTATAGTGAAATCATTGTATCAATTTTTTAAATAAATCTTGTTTTAAAAATAGAATAAGAATAGTGAAATCACTGTAGCAAATGTTACTCTTTTTTCTTATCAAAAATGCTACTTTTTATGTACCATTTTTTTTTGAGAAATCTTGTTTACAAATTTTTTTTGCTATAGTGAAATCACTGTAGGAAATGTTACCCTTTATTATCGAAATGTTATAAAAACATTTTGGTATAAAGAGTAACATTTGCTACAGTGAAATCATTATTGTAATTTTTTTTGGACGATGAATAAAATTCTGCATATGAAGAAGGATATAGAAGGAAATGGTGATTTTGGTCTTTTTTAGAAGTTTGTTAGACGTAACAAACTACGATCGTGATGCATAGACCTCATGTGCCATTATGAGTGACTACACGTAATAAAATCTATACAATAGGGACCACAACTAAAAGCATATGTTTCGGTATCCCTATACTAAACTGATATGTTTCTTAATGATCTAAGGCATATTAGCCCATAAAAGAACTAAAAAGCAATGACGTACTCACTATAACCATTCATATGGAATCAGAGCACAAAGATCCCTTTCATCAATCTCCTTTTTTTTTAACATCTAATCCGACTCCCTAGACAATTTGTAACCATCCCACTGATCTCGTTCCGAGTGAAAACAGCAACTCGGTACAATTAAAGGGGTGAGTAAGATTTGTTAAGGTAGTCTTGTTTCCTCAAAAAAAAACGTGTTTGCTCAAAAAAAAAAAAAAGGTAAATTATCACTCCCTAAAGTTTGAAATGTTAGCGCAATACCCCTCTTTTGCCAACTACTTTATTTCCTCATTTGGTAATTTTTATTTGATCAAAACTAAATTGAAGGAGGCAAAAGCCGTAAAATGTATTTTTTCAACTATAGGGTAGTTAATTATTTTTGAGTTAAACTTTAGGGGGGCAAAGTATAATTTACCCTAAAAAAAATAATAGCCGCAGTGAAATCAATATAGCAAATGTTACTCTTTAATACCAAAATGTTACTCTTTAAAAAGAGTAACATTTCGGTATTAAAGAGTAACATTTGCTATAGTGATCATTATATCAATTTTTTAAATAAATCTTGTTTTAAAAACTGTAGCAAATGTTACTCTTTTTTATCGAAAATGCTACTTTTTATGTACCAATTTTTTTTTGAAAAATCATGTTTACAAATTTTTTTTGCTATAGTGAAATCAATGTAGGAAATGTTACCTTTTATTATCGAAATGTTATAAAAACATTTTGGTATAAAGAGTAACATTTGCTACAGTGAAATCATTATTGTAATTTTTTTTTGACGATGAATAAAATTCTGCATATGAAGAAGAATATAGAAAGAAATGGTTATTTTGGTCTTTTTTAGAAGTTTGTTAGGCGTAACAAACTACGATCGCGATGCGTAGACCTCACGTGCCATTATGAATGACTACACGTAATAAAATCTATACAATAGGGACCACAACTAAAAGCATATGTTTTGGTGTCCCTACACTAAACCGATCTGTTTCTGAATGATCTAAGGCATATTAGCCCATAAAGAAATGAAAAGCAATGACGTACTCACTGTAACCATTCATATGACATCAGAGCACAAAGATGCCCTTCATCAATCTTTTTTTTTTAAACATCTAATCTGACTTTCTAGACAATTTGTAACCATCCCACTGTTGTCGTTTTGAGTGAATACAACAACTCGGTACAATTAAGGGATGAGTAAGATTTGTTAAGGTAGTCTTGTTTCCTCAAAAAAAAAAGACACAAAGCAATGCATCATCTACTCTCAGAGTAAACATCTTGATCAATTACTTTCCACCACAAGTGTTACATCTACCACAACCGAGCAAAGCTCGACTAACCCCAAGCCCCTTATTCCTTTCTCACTATGTCATCCTCACCACAAAATTGACCGTCAATAATTACTCGAAGTGGTATTCGCAAATTGTTCCCGATCTTCGTGGTCATGAAGTGCTTGGTTATGTTGGTGGGTCCATCCAATGCCCTCCTCGGCTCATCAACACCGAATCCACCTTCACCTTGAATCCGGATTATGCTCTCTGGCAGTGCCAAGATCAGCTATTACTGGGGTGGCTTGTCGGTCCTCTTTCTGAGGATGCCCATGCCTAGGGGTGGCAATGGGTCGGGTCGGGTCGTGTCGGGTTCGTGTCGTGTCTAGTTGGGTTCGTGTCCAAAATCCCCAGACCCGGATCCGACCCGTTTAACTAATCATGTCTAGATCCTAAACCCGTACCCGACCCGCTAATAAACGGGTAGACCCGATAAGACCCGGTAAGACCCGTTTATCACCCGAGACTATTCAGTTCACCCGATCCGACCCAATCCGACACGACCCGACCGGACCCGAAAGACCCGCTGGTATTATATATTATAGTATCGGATTGCGGGTAGACCCGACCCGACACGATAAACGGTCTTCCCGGGTCTATCGTGTCCAGACCCTAAACCCGGACCCGACCCGTTTATTAAACGGGTCTATCGTGCCGACCCGTTTGCGACCCGAACCCGTTTAGCCCTGACCCAGACCCGCTAACTTCGTGTCGGGTCTGCCGTGTCGGGTCCGAAATTGCCAGCCCTACCCATGCCCAAATGATTGGGCTCTCTACATCTCATGAGACGTGGACTGCACTTGAAGCCCACATTCTCTAACTCCGCCTGGAACTACAATCTATAAAGAAAGGCATTGATCCTCTTCGCAAATACTTCCACCGAGCCATCGATGACCTCATTCTTTATGTTCTTGGTGGTCTCCCCTTAGAATATGGGCCCTTCCAAACCTCCATCTCCACACGAGTAGAAGTTGTTTACTTTGCCAGCTTACTTGGGTATATTCTCTCTGAAGAGTTTCGTTTGTCAAGATGCTTTCCCATTTGAGAATTTTTTTTGAGAAATCTCTCTCAGAGAATGAGGTGGGGTTCGTCCTAGACCCATACCATCCAAAAGATAAAAAAAAAACAAACGAAGAAACGGACCAAAAAAAGGGGTCGCAAGGACCCAATAAACGAAGAAAAAAACCCTAAAAGGCATTAAAAAGGGAGCGACAAGACCGACTCCTAGAGCACGGCTCTCTCCTTGCAGAGCTACTTTCCACGACTTCTGGCCACCCCTAAGTTGTGAAAGACAAGATCGGCCTGATGCTGAGAGTTGTTGAAGATCCTGTGATTCCACTCTCTCCAAATGGCCCAGCAAGTGGCAATGGCTAAAATGCCCCAAGCCTTACACATCCATTTGAAGAAATGCTCCATAGATGGTGCAAAAGCCCTCTCCGATCCATTTTCGCCTACCATAAAACTTCGTAAAACCGAGAGGGAACCATTCGATGATGCAACTTTATATCGGAGTATAGTTGGTGCACTCCAATATGTAACGTACCATCACACAACCTGGTCTCTCATTCTCAGTTAATAAAGTCTGTCAGTGCCAGTACATGCATCGGCCTACTATTGAAGATTGGACAACAGTAAAACGGATTCTTCGATATCTCCCTTTCGATCTAACGCTCACTCACTTGCACAATCATAGCTTATTCAGATGCTGATTGGGCTGGATGCCTGATCGAAAATCCACAAGTGGATATGCAATCTTTATTGGACCAAACATAGTTTCTTGGTTGTCTCACAAACAACTCACAAACATGTTTTTGCTCATTCAAGCACATGGCATGAATATAGGGCCCTTGCCGAAGCCACCGTCGAGATTTCTTGGCTTCAATCATTCTCACGGAGCTTCTCATCTTCCTGCCTATGTGCCCAAATGGTGTGACAATATTGGAGCTACATATCTTACAGCAAATCCTATTTTCCATACCAGCATGAAGCATATTAAGATTGTGTTTCACTTCATACGGTACAAGGTGGCCAAATATGATCTAGAAGTCTGCTACATCTCAACCTAGGATCAACTTGCAGATATCCTAACAAAGCCTAGCTCTTTCCAACGCTTTCAGTTTTTTCGTGACAAGCTCAGCCTCCTTTACGAGATGCTTCGCTTGCAGGGACGTATCAACGATAAAGATTAGTTAAAATTGATCTTTATCCATTCACATAGCTGGCCGAAACAAACTTTTGTTTAACATAAACTAGTCAGGCCTGTGCCTCTCGGCACTCGGGCGGTCGCCTTCAACAGCCAAACACTTTTGGCGAGGGGGCCCATATTCGGTGGGAGCGTCAAAATTCATTGTACGACGCCCACATTCAAGAGGGGGGTGGAGGTCCACATTTGGTAGGAAAACACTTTCGACGAGGGTGGCAAAATTAGTTTGGTAGTGCCCACATTCGGCGTGGGCAACCGCATTCGACCGCAAGGCACATTTTCGACGTGGGTGCCCATATTCCTTCAAGATCCAATCAGTTAGGCAAAGTGAGAACACCACTACCTATCAGCACTACAGCGGTTGCCTTTGACAGCAAGACACATTGACAGGGGCAGATTCAACATGTGCAACACATTCAGTGAAAATATATATTGAATCTTTTCAGGTGAAGCAACCATCATCTCTCTCTCTCTCTCTCTCTCTCTCTCTCTCTCTCTCTCTCTCTCTCTCTCTCCTATATTGTCATTTGATGCATTAACAGGTACCCAGCAAACCAACACATCATATAAAGATTCACCCGAAACCGAAAATAAAAAATTCATCATAAGTGCATTCACATGCTTTCAAAAGCTAGTTAAAATTTTAAGGGGGTCGATTCCTGCTATTGAAGCAGGTCAAATGTTTATACTTCTTGATGAAAGAGGGGAAGGATATCAAGCATCAAATGATAATATATGATGTGATTTTTTTAAGTTTATCCACTGTTGGACATGATGAGTGTTGTGATTTTCATTGGATAAGAAAAGTACATGGAATCTCAGCTGGTACAGATGCAGATCCATGATTTTGTTATAACAAAGAATAATGGAAACTCATATTGACGGTCCCATTGAATCCCGAGCTAATATATATATATATATATATATATATATATATATATATATATATATATATATATATATATATATATATATATATATATATATATATATATATATATATATATATATATATATATATATATTACCAAGACATTTAGTACTCATTTGCATGTCGGGCCCAGTAGCTGGTGGGGGCCAGCTCTCTCTGAGCTCTGAGTAAGGAAGCGGGAACCGTAGCGTAGGCAATTGACATCATTAACTCACCGGGTCAAAATCGATTGGAGAAGGGACTAAAGAAGCAAAAATCCTCAGTACTTCCTGTACCGAACGGGTCTCTCTGATTAGGTAGCGTGATTGCTACGTAGACCGACTGGCAGATCGAGGAATCAACGGTTGCATCAGACCCAACATGTCAGAGGAGACGATCTTGCAACAAAAAGAATCAAGTCATGATAGAAAGACTCAACAAAGAAAATAAAACATTTTAATTATATCAATCGGATTCATCAATTAAATTTAATCCAATTGCTTTACAAGCACAAGGAAAATGATAAATCTCATTAACCACAACTTGTAATTCCTTTAAGAAAGACGAATAATATTCTATTAAAATGAGAATCAAATATTCAATTCGAGAAGGATGTATATGGAGATAGATGTTCTAATAGGGAGTAACTTGTAATTTCTTGAGAATGATGCAGAATGAAAGTGTCCTTGGGAATCGACGGGCACCACGAGGTCATCCATCTTAGTAATGCCACATTCTCACTATACCACAATTACAACAATGTGGAAGATTTTTTAGCCCATGCCAACGTCAATTGAGACAACATAAGAGATGACAACATTTTTTAGGCCTAAATGTGGAACATAAGGAAGCAAAAAACATATGATAGAGCAGTAAAATCAAGTTTGAGTGGTGATAACATTCACTTCAAGATAAGTCAGATATATGAATCATCTAGATGTAAAACACAACCATTGGTCTCTTTAATGATTTCTTCTCAATGAGTGCACATATATTGCTCATACAAGCAGTAAAAAAAGTGTGAACAATTATAACTACCAAATACTAGTAGAGCATAGGTTGTGTAACATCCACCCCAAACACATAAGATATTATTTGTTTTGCCCATTCCTGGATGAGGACTTCCCAGGAAGTCACTCATCCTAGTACGACTCTCACCCCGAGCATGGTTAACTATGGAGTTCTTACGAAATCCGTAGTGGTGAACGGTTTTAAAACACATCTTCTATGTTTGGAAGAGAAATTATACAAGTAGCTCAGGATCTCCTTCTATCCAGTGATGTGAGACTAACTCATGGCCTTGGACACCTCACCTCATCTCATCCATCTTGACATCACAGTTTTAGGAGGCTTGGCTCTTGGCTATTGGATCTTGGTCGTCACAATCCACCCCCTTAAGAACTACACATCCACATATACTGTCAGACCCCCCTCATCGTGAGGAGAATCGGCTCTGGTACTATTTTATAATATCCACCCCAAACACACAAGATATTGTCCACTTTTTTTCATGCTCGTACGAAAACTTCACAAGAGGTCACCCATCCTAGTACTACTCTCACCCGAGCAAGTTTAAATACATAGTTCTTACGGGATTCATAGTGGCGCACGGTTTTAAAACACGTCTTCTATCATTGGGAGAGAAAATTATGTAAGTAGCTCAGGATCTCCTTCTCTCTAGGTGATGTGGGGCTAACTCATGGCATTGGACACCTTACCTCCTCATCCATCTTAGCATCACAGTCTTTAAAAGTTCTCATGCAGGCACGGGCACGGGCACAGCGGACAATATCTTGTGTATTTGGGGTAGATATTACAAAATGGTATCAGAGTTGGTTCTCTTCACGATGGGAGGGGTCTAACCCTACACGTGGACATGCAGCCCTTAAGGGAAGTGGATTGTTGCGACCAAGATCCAATAGTCAATAGCCAAGACTCCTAAGACTGTGATGTCAGATAGATGAGGTGATATGAGGTGTCCAAGGCCATGAGTTAGCCCCACATCACCTGGAGAGAAGGAGATCATGGGCTATTTATATAATTTTTTCTCCCAAATATAGAAGACACGTTTTAAAATTGTACGACATTACGGATCCCGTAAAAACTCCATAGTTAAGCTTGCTCAGGCGAGAGTAGTACTAGTATAGGTGACCTCCTGGGAAGTACTCATATGGGCACGGACAAAGCGAACAATATATTGTGTGTTTGGTGCGGATGTTACAAGTTGCATCCATAAAGAAGAACACCACATAGTTGCATATCAACAACAGAATATGGGAAAAGATAAAAAGTACACAAAACCTTAAGGACGACATTATATTTTTGTGGTCGCAGAAAAAAAATTCGGGTCGTCTTTATTGCGGATCACACGAGATTACAAATTTTTGATCAGGAGATTGTGGGAGAGATCCTCTGGAGGGTCCCTTTGATCCGCGTCTCCACGTGGTGTTCGTGCGAGAGCTCTGAAGGGGTTGCCCAGGACAGAGGTCTTTAGAGGATGAGGGTTTTTGAGAGGCTAAGGAGTTTCCACCGTTGATTTTGTCCCTTCCGTGCTTCGCGCTTTTCTCGGCTAGGGAGGCTTTGGGCTTCGTTCCTCGGTCTTCGTGTCTTCCTCGATCCTTGCTCAACCTCGGCGTCCTTGATCGTCGGTTCGCGGCGTCGATCGTGTTTTTGGCGTCAGCTTTGGCTTTAGCTTTCGGCTTTTGCGTAGCTTTGGCGTGGCTCTGGCGTTTGCTTTGCTTTGGCGCTTGCGCTTGAACGTAGGCGGGTAGAGACTTGCGATGCTTTAGTTCTTCCGGACTTCGCGTCGTATCGGCTAGAACGTGCGGTGCTTTGCTCGTGACCGTCGTAGTTGCTTGGCTTTGGCACGTGCGTTGCTTTAGCGCGGGCTTTACCGGTGCGTTTGCTTTGGCTTCTTGCGTCGGCTTTGACTTTAGCTTTGACTCGATCTTTTTCTCGAACGACTGACGTTACTTCTTCAAGGCTTCTTTATTCTTCCGGCTTCCTCGACGGTTGTGGCGTCGGTATTGGCTTTTCGGCGGGGGTAGCACCGATCTTCGTGCGACGGTTGTAGCGTCGGCTTTTGTTGATGAAGACGGCGGGTGTAGCACCGGCTTCGGCACGACGGTTGTAGCGTCGGCTTTTGTTGACGAAGACGGCAGGGGTAGCACCGGCTTCCGTGCGACGGTTGTAGCGTCGGCTTTTGTTGACGAAGATGGTAGGGGTAGCACCGGCTTCAGGCCTTCTTCTCCAAGCTTTCTTCTTCGTGCGAGGAGTCGACGCCTTTGTTGAAGACGACGGGTGTTGTCGGCTTCGATCTTCTTCTCCGGCCTTTGCTTATGGCTTCTTCGGAGTTGATGAAGATCGTTGGAGAAGTCGGGATGACGACGACTCCGGGTCTTCTTCTCCAAGCTTTCTTCTTCGTGCGAGGAGTCGAAGCTTTGATCTTCGAGTGCAAGGTCTTCACGTTGATGAGGACTTGAAGGGTCAAGGACTCCCGTAGGATATGCTTGCCGTGCCTCGTGAAGCCTTCGGTCTTCAAGCGTTGGAGCTCGTCTTTGCAGAGCCTTTTCCTCTTCAGCTTTCGACCCTTGATGCCTTCCCCCACCCCCTCTATTTATAGGCAAAGGGGGGAGGTTGGGGGAGATATGGCTGAAATCTTTTTGTTTCCTCCAATATCTCCCCCCATAACCATCAAGATATTGTTCCCTTATTTGGGGAAACAAACTTGATCCCCTCCTTTTTAGGTGGGGTGGTTATGGGCTAGATGTAACTCGATCTTCAAGGATCGAGTTGTTATTTTTGTTGCACTTTTGGATCGGATGGCGACACAACGTCATCTTGTCCGTTGGATCGAGGGATCGTCGTGGATCTACGGTTGTGTAGACGTCCACGCCACCTCCCCCCGCGTCAAGGCGGTTTTGATCTTTTTTTTTTCTTTTCTTTTCTTTTTCTTTTCTTTTCTTTCTTTTAGGGCCGGCCCCACCTCTCCATGAGGAGGGGGGCACGGTTTTCAAGAAGGGGGGGCTGGTGGGCCCCCTTTTTGGGTTTGGGTAGCGGGTCCAGTGGGACCCGTTTGCTTTGAGTCGGGCCATTACACGCGAATTGAGTTCGCATGCGGGCCGAGTTCGCATGCGGGCCGTTGCGTGCGGGCCGGGTTTCGCATGCGGGCCGTTGTGTGTGGGCCAGGTTTCGCATGCGGGCCGTTGTGTGTGGGCCAGGTTTCGCATGCGGGCCGTTGTGTGTGGGCCAAGTTTCGCATGCGGGCCGTTGTGTGCGGGCCGAGTTTCGCATGCGGGCCGTTGTGTGCGGGCCTGGTTTCGCATGCGCGAGTCGGGTTTCGCATGCGGGCCGTTGTGTGTGGGCCAGGTTTCGCATGCGGGCCGCTGTGTGTGGGCCAAGTTTCGCATGCGGGTCGGGTCCAATCCGTGGGCTAATTTCGGTGCCCACAAATGCCCCCTCAAGGTCGAGTGCGCCCGCGGGAAACGCGTAGCATTTGGCCTTGATCGCGTATTTGCGTGGGTTTTGGGTCTTTATAAGGACCCCTTCTTTTTGTTTCCCCTCATCGTTGAGGGCTTCCGACGGCTTGGAGACGAAAAATCCTAACTAGGGTTTCTTCGTCTAGGGTTTCTTGCTTCCCGACGATGACGCGAGGGATAAAGATGATCACCCCATGGAGTTCGAGAAGACGAGGAGATCGTCGAACTGCGGCAGATGGGGTACCACAGGCGAGATGGATCTTCCTTCTCCCCTTTTTTTTTTCTCCTTCTTCTTCTTCTTCTTCTTCTTCTTCTTCTTCTTCTTCTTCTTCTTCTTCTTCTTCTTCTTCTTCTTCTTCTTCTTTTCTATGGTTTCTCTTTCCCTCTTTTTTTTTTTTTCCTTGATTTCCTTCTCTGGTTTCTCTTTCCCTTTTTTTTTTTTCCTTTTTCTCTTTCCGTCCGTTTCCCTGTTTCGTCTTTTCTCTTTCTTTTTTTTTTTTTTTTTTTTCTTTCCTTCTCTGGTTTCGGTTTTTTTTTTTTTTTTCTTTTGCTTTTTGTTTTGTTTTTTTTTTTTTTTCCTTTTGTTTGACATGCAGAGAGGGGGTCGCGACCCCTGTGTGTGATGGGCCGCGCCTTGTCACATGCAGCGGGTCGTGGGGCCTCTTTCTTCTTCTCACCTTCTTTTTTTTTTTTTTTTTTTTTTTTGGGTGGAGACAGCAGCAACAACAACGGTGGCTGTGGCCACGGGCTCGGGCGCAACTGGCACGGGCGTGGCCGGGGGCTGCGGTGGCGGCCGGCGCGCGGGCTGGAGGCGGGCGTGGGCGCGACGGGCACGGGCGCGGCCGGGGGCTGCGGTGGCGGCCGGCGCGCGGGCTGGAGGCGGGCGTGGGCGCGACGGGCACGGGCGCGGCCGGGGGCTGCAGTGGCGGCCGGCGCGCGGGCTGGAGGCGGGGGCGCGAGGGCACGGGCGCGACCTGTGGTGGCCGGCTCGAGTTCCGGCGGGCGCGTGCGGAGCGACGGGCTGACGTGGGGTGGCATGTCGGCGCAGAGGCGGTCGGTGGTGTCAGGCGATCGGGCCGGGCACGAGGCGAGCGAGCGCAGGAGGCGCAGCGGCGGCCTGCGGCTTCGGGCGCCTGGGCGCGGAGGCCAGGCACAGCGCGGGGCGCGAAGGCCAAGCGGGCACGGACCTGGGTACAGGCGTGGGATGCAACAGCGAAGGCCAGGTGGTGCGGAGGCGGGCTCGGCCGGGAGCTGCGGGGTGTGGCCGGCACGCGAGGCGGAGACGGGGCGCGGCCGGGGGCTGCAGTGTGTGGGCGCAGGTCGCAGATCGAGCGGAGCTGCGAGTAGTCGGCGTGGGAGCAGCTCAGGCACGCGACGACTGCGGGTGAGGGCTCCGGCTGGGGGCGCAGGAGTTGGAGACCACAACCCCGTTTGGGGGCTGTGGGTTTTCGGAGAGAAGTATTTTTGCTACGGCCCCCTCTATATTTTTGGTTTTGGCATTAAGAGGCTGTGGCCCTTTGGTTTCTTGGATTTTGAAGGAAGGAAAGGGCTGCCGACCCCTCTCCGGTCTTGGGTTTTTCATGGGGCTATGGTCCCCTTTGGGGCTGCAGCTTTAGCTCCCGTTTTTTTTTTTTTTTTTTTTTTCAGACTTCTGGACTTGCACTGCCCTTTTCTTCTGGAATTGACCTCGCATCTTGATTTGACTTGCACTTTTCGTCTCCTTGTAGGACTCATCCCTTCGAGTGCTTTTCGAAGGCCGACGGGACCGTTGAGGTCTACCGCGAGAGTAGAGCAACTGGCAAGGTTGCACCTGGGCAAGCTGGGCGAGACGGGCTAGATGTTCCTCTGGACTTTGGAGATAACTTTTTCTGGTGGTGATGTCAGCTTGGAGGACATCGAGATGGGTGTTCTGGAGTTCAACGAGGAGGAAGACGAAGCCACTAGCATTGACAAGGAGCAGCCTGTCTTGGTCGTCTTTTGCTTGCTGATCTTGACCTCGGTGACAGCTCCAACAATCTTTTTGGCTTCGTGGAGGTCGCGAAGGATGCAGTCCTTGGCTCGGGGCCCCCTTTTTTTTTTTTTGCCATGACTTGATTTGTTTTGTGCCTGTATGCGTGACTGATTTGTGCTTTTCTCCATTTCTTTCTTCAGGGTCCACCGTTATGAGAGCTTTCCGTCGTTTGGATGGATCGTCGATGCGGTCTCCCATGGGAGTACGCATCTTCGTTCTCCTTTTGCGCTAGTCTTCTACTGCCGTACTTCGAAGCAGGAAGCGTGTGTCGAAGTTGGACGAGCTCATTCTCACCGATGAGGGATCTTCACGGCAGATCATTCGGTCGAGTCCGGAGTTGCCATTCAGGAGTCAATTCCAACGGATGTTTTGGCCGCGGCTTCTTTGTCAGTTCTTGTGGCGTCTTTGACAGCCGTCACGGCGATGGTCTAGGACGCGGTTCCCGTGCTTGGGTCTTCAGGACAGGATCGCGCCATGTCTCAGCACTTAGAGGCTTGCCAGCGAAAGTGTAGATCGCAGAGCCTTCTTTCTAAGTTTCTTTTGGAGAGTTGTGCTGGAAGTTTATCCAGGCGGCACTTGCACCCTTCCAAGAGGAGGGTCTTGACGCTTTGAGTAACTGGGGGATTTCCTGGTGGATGGCTCCTTGTTTGAGGAGCATATGTGCACCCTTTTGGCGGACAGCTATGCTTATTGCTTGCAACGGGCTTCACTAGAGGAGGACGTTTCCTTGGCGTTGGCAAAAGCTGAGGAAGAGGAACGTCGACTGGAGGGGCTTCACACGTTTGCTACTGCAGACTTTATTCGGGTGCAGAAGAAGGTGGAGATTACTCGCGCGTCGCTTCGGAAGCTGGAGTTCCTCCTTGCAAAGCAGCGTGCAAAGCTGGCAACACGTTGAGCTGGTCGGGCGATCGAGAAGGCTTCTGGAGTGAACCTTGCGAGGCAGCATGCAGAGCTGGCAACGCGTCGGAAGCTAACGGCTTCTCTACCACTGGAGTTGCAGCGCGTGTAAGCTGCGGGAGGCGGGCCGCTTCGGCGCCTCTAGGGCTTCGACTTGCTACCCATGCGTTGCTTCAGATGCTGGAGTCCCGTTTAGAGAAAGCTCGAGCAACCGAGAAGACTTTTGCAACGGAGCTTGCAAAGCAGCGGGAGAAGCTTACGAACCACCGAGAGCTGGTGGTTTGACAGAGGCTGACGGCCTCTCGTCCCACGGAGTTGGACTTGCGTCTTTTCTGGGCTTATTTTTCTGGAATGGTGGTTTACTTCTTTTTTGTTTGGACTGAACCTTTACAGGCTGCCTACGTACCCTACTGAGAGGGATCAAGTCACACGTAGTTCCTTTATTACCCTTTTTTTTTTTTTTTTTGGCAAGGGGGGTAACCTTGCGCTAGGCAAAGTACCTTTTGAGGGACTTGCCACTGGTAGGCAGAGTCGCTGCTGGTTCGCAGTTGTCATCCGCCTTCTTCGTTTCAATGTAGTTAGAAGTGAAGATCTTCTTGCCTGGAGTTTTGGTGATTGCTGGAGTTTGACTAGAGTCGATGTCTCGGTGGTTTAGAAGACTTTGTTCGTCGCTTTTGGAGAGACGAGCTTGAGTCTTTGTCAGGCGATGTGGTATCGCAACTGAGGGTAATGAACCCATATGCTCTGTGCTTTCTTTGTTGCAGCTGGATTTGAACATCAGCTCGATGGAGTTTTGCCCCCGCGTGTTTCCTAGCTTGATTGCGAGTTGCTCGAAGTTGGTGTACTCAGAAGACTCGGTTGAGCTCGAGACATGCAACAGACCATGTAACGGTAGTGCCATCTCTTGCAAAGTGATGAAGTTGGCCTCGGAGAATGGTGACGCTGGTTCTTTTGCTGGAGTGGAAGGTGATCGTCCTGGCTTGCGAAGCCATTGAGATTCGAGTCGCAGGACTGAAGCAGCTTGAGCAAGCAATGGAACATGTGACATTGAGCTTGATTTGGAGTTGAGGTGAATTTTCTGTCTCGATGCTGATGCTTCTTTGTCTTTGTGCACCGTCTGGCTGGAGGATGTCTCTAGTTTTGCAAGTAGAGAGGTTCTGTCCCTCGCAACTGCTTTGACTTCTTGGGCTCGTGGAGCTTTTGCTGGAGGAATTTCTGCAATGGGGTCTTCGGCCTGGTGGCACTCGACGTCAGCAAGGTATGCTTTGGCCTCGTTACACGGCTTGCCGTTTACGGCGATGCTTCTCTCCATGCTTTCGATATTGGAGCTGTCTTCTTTATCGTCTTCCTGGAGCACTTGATGAACTTCCATCATGCAGCAGGAAATCTTGAAGTTTTGATCAGCTTCAAGGAAGCGATTGGGAAAGAACTCCTGGAGTGTTGCTAGCTCTAGGCGTGTTTGCTGGAGATGATTTTCCGGACTTACTGGAGGTACTTTGGATGTCTTCCTTCCTGGAGCTTTGCTTTTCTTTTTGTAAGTTTTTCGTTCCGGAAGCTTTCTTGTTACCCGATCGAGCTTGCGACTTCTTGGCATCCATGGCCTTCATCTGCGAGGCAACATGACCCATGCATCTTCATCAGTGGATTCTTCGTTACCATGGTGAAGGTCTGGAGTGGCAGCTGTAGGTTTTTCATGGGTCGGGGAGATCTGCTCCTCTGGGGACCTTGGTGGTTCGTCTTCTGACTCCCACCCGGTGGGCTTGATTTCTTTCATTGAGACAGGCGGAGGTTTGGAATAGAGGACGTGGTAGTAGAATTTACCTGAGGGCTGGCCTAACAGACCGACCTCTGGGTCTCCTTGCTCGTACCTTGTCTGGAGATTTGTGGGTTCTTCATGGGTCGGGGAGACCTGCTCCTCTGGGGATCCTGGTGGTTCGCCTTCTGACTCCCAGCCGGTGGGCTTAATTTCCTCCATTGAGATAGGCGGAGGTTTGGAATAGAGGACGTAGTAGTCGAATTTACCTGAGGGCTGGCCTAACAGGCTGACTTCAGGGTCTCTTTGTTCGTCTCTTGCTTTGAGCACATGCTGGGATGTAGCTTTGTTTGGAAGAGGGAGTGTTTGCGCGAGAGGCGGTTGCCCCCAAGGCAGTGAGGATTTGGCCCTGGGCACTACAGGAGCATACCGTCGTTGTCTTCTTGGAGCTAATTTCGCCATCGATCTTTGACAGACGATGCACAGCCTTGCTGAAGTGCGTTGTGGAGCAGTCGGTGCTGGCGGGAAGGAATCGAAGGTGATTGACGTCATATTTGACTCGACGATATCACCAGAGTCGATCTCGATCATCCCTTGCTTGGCGAGTGCCATGATCTTATCTTTGAAGACAAAGCACTTCTCGATGGGATGGCTGACCATCCGGTGGTACTTGCAGAAGAGCGGATCGTTGACTCGATGTGCTTGTTCCGGCCTTTTTGGTGGCGGAAGTTCGATCATCTTTTCTTGCATCAACTGATCAAACATGGAGGAAACTTCCGAGTCTGGGAAGGGATACTCCTTAGCTTCAAGCTCCTCGAGAGTCATCCTTGGTGGCCGTTGAGGCTGAGGAAGTGGTATGGCGGCTCCCTTGCCTTTGTCCAGCTTGCCACCGATCTTGAGTGGTTTGGAAGTCGAAGCGAGGTCGGTGACATTGACTTGCTTTGATGCCGCCGGTTCGTCCTCCTCTTCTACCTTCTGGAAGGCTATGGCCTTTGAGTCCCTGTGATTTGCTAAGCTGAGCTCCATGTCGTGAGCCCGAGTTGCCAATTCTTCGAAGGACCGAGGCTTGATCCCTTTGAGGATGTAGAGCAAGCCCCAGTGCATGCCTTGGGTGCACAACTCGATAGCCGAGTCTTCAGACAAGCGATCTCGCGAGTTTAACACAAGGTTTCTCCAACGATCGATGTAGTCGATCACCGGCTCATCCTTCCTTTGCTTGGTAGCAGTAAGCTCGGTCATGCTGACGATGCGCCGAGTGCTGTAGAAGCGGTTGAGGAATTCCCTCTCCATCTGATCCCAGCTGTCAATGGATCCTGGAGGAAGATCAACATACCAGTCAAAAGCATTACCTTTGAGTGTGCGAACGAACTGCTTCACCATCTCGTCGCCGTATGTGCCGGCGTTATTGCAAATTTCGACGAATTGGGCAATGTGTTGCCTTGGGTTCCCCTTTCCGTCGAAGTGTTGGAACTTTGGTGGCTGGAACCCGGTAGGGAAGCGCAGCTGTTGGATCCTTATGGTGTAAGGCTTTGAATATACCGCCGTAATCGGAGGTAGGCTGCCGTCGTGGGAACGCATCATGTCAGCCACTAGTGCTTGTATTTGCTGGGAATTCATCGTTGCTGCCACTGAAGGTTGCGCGGCCACCGAGACCGGCACGGGAGCCGAGGAAAGTGCAGGAGTAGTTGCTAGTGTTGCCGGGCCAACTTCTGCAGGAGCAGGAGTTGGAGACGGGGCTGGAGCAGCTACTGGAGAAGCAGGAGGTTGACCGAATATTGCGACATCCCTGGCACTCAGCCTCTGAAGCAAGGTGTTGATGTGACGATCTTTCTCTTCCATTAGTTGGGTGAGCTGAGCCATGTGCTCACTCATTTGCATGACTTGGAGCTGGAGAGCGGACGGAGGATGATGTCGCAGGACGTCTCGATGTTGTACTCCCGGACCCTCGCCATCGTCGTCGGAGACGTAGTTACGCTGACTTGCTTCTGCTTGATGACGGATGTTTGCCCCCGGCAAAGGAGGTGCAAAGTCCGCTGGAGAACCCGAACGGGTTCGGGGTTGGGGCTGGTCCTCCCCAAATTTCTGGACAGATGTTCCAGGATTGAGGCTTGTTTCTTCATGCACCAAGGCCTCATTGGCGCCTTGGCGGGCATCTTCGACAGCAGTTTCTGGCGTGAAGAAGTCCGTGAGAGTTTGAGTACGCCGAGTGTAGACGCGTACTACCGGGGGAATGGCATCCTCCGGGTTTTCTGGATCACCGTGTTGGAGTAGTGGAGACTCGGCGATAGGTGAGAGACTTGTTGGAGCAAACGTATCATCGTTCGTTCCGGCCATGGCGAACTTGAAGCAACTCCTTCAAACGTACGGATGAAAGGAGAGGAGGTCCCACCGGGCGTGCCAGAAATCTGTGGTCGCAGAAAAAGATTCGGGTCGTCTTTATTGCGGATCACACGAGATTATAAATTTTTGATCAGGAGATTGTGGGAGAGATCCTCTGGAGGGTCCCTTTGATCCGCGTCTCTACGTGGTGTTCGTGCGAGAGCTCTGAAGGGGTTGCCCAGGATAGAGGTCTTTAGAGGATGAGGGTTTTTGAGAGGCTAAGGAGTTTCCGCCGTTGATTTTGTCCCTTCCGTGCTTCGCGCTTTTCTCGGCTATGGAGGCTTTGGGCTTCGTTCCTCGGTCTTCGTGTCTTCCTCGATCCTTGCTCGACCTCGGCGTCCTTGATCGTCGGTTCGCGGCGTCGATCGTGTTTTTGGCGTCAGCTTTGGCTTTAGCTTTCGGCTTTTGCGTAGCTTTGGCGTGGCTCTGGCGTTTGCTTTGCTTTGGCGCTTGCGCTTGAACGTAGGCGGGTAGAGACTTGCGATGCTTTAGTTCTTCCGGACTTCGCGTCGTATCGGCTAGAACGTGCGGTGCTTTGCTCGTGACTGTCGTAGTTGCTTGGCTTTGGCACGTGCGTTGCTTTAGCGCGGGCTTTACCGGTGCGTTTGCTTTGGCTTCTTGCGTCGGCTTTGACTTTAGCTTTGACTCGATCTTCTTCTCGAACGACTGACGTTCCTTCTTCAAGGCTTCTTTATTCTTCCGGCTTCCTCGACGGTTGTGGCGTCGGTATTGGCTTTTCGGCGGGGGTAGCACCGATCTTCGTGCGACGGTTGTAGCGTCGGCTTTTGTTGATGAAGACGGCGGGTGTAGCACCGGCTTCGGCACGACGGTTGTAGCGTCGGCTTTTGTTGACGAAGACGGCAGGGGTAGCACCGGCTTCCGTGCGACGGTTGTAGCGTCGGCTTTTGTTGACGAAGACGGTAGGGGTAGCACCGGCTTCAGGCCTTCTTCTCCAAGCTTTCTTCTTCGTGCGAGGAGTCGACGCCTTTGTTGAAGACGACGGGTGTTGTCGGCTTCGATCTTCTTCTCCGACCTTTGCTTATGGCTTCTTCGGAGTTGATGAAGATCGTTGGAGAAGTCGGGATGACGACGACTCCGGGTCTTCTTCTCCAAGCTTTCTTCTTCGTGCGAGGAGTCGAAGCTTTGATCTTCGAGTGCAAGGTCTTCACGTTGATGAGGACTTGAAGGGTCAAGGACTCCCGTAGGATATGCTTGCCGTGCCTCGTGAAGCCTTCGGTCTTCAAGCGTTGGAGCTCGTCTTTGCAGAGCCTTTTCCTCTTCAGCTTTTGACCCTTGATGCCTGATAACTACTTCTTAGCTTATCGTTGTAGAAAAGTAATTTATCAAAAATTTTCAATACCTGCAATTATAAACTACAAAATTTAACTAGTATATGGCAAGTAAGGATCGAACCTCACGTAATTAGATGCCTAGAGAAAAGAGATCACAAATAACACTAAATTGAAATGAAGGGAGTTTTTTTTTTTTATTATTTAAAAAATAATTTATTTTAGAAAGTAAATAGTAGAACTAATACTAATAATTGAAAATTTTAGAAAATATAAGAAGAAATTCCGCCTAGGAGAGGGATTTGTAAACCATGGTGAGGAGCCGACTTCTCTTGCAGCGTCACTCTCGATAATCCACACTTGAGAACGGAAGTTTTACCGCCTCAAGTGGAAAATTTAGAATTAAGGACCATTTTATCTAATTTAATTATATAATACCCTCACAATTTTAAGAACAAGGTCCTTCTTATAGTAAAGAAGTATAACTCGCTCAGTTGTGAGAATTTATATAACATAAATTAGATTTGAAAATAATAAATTTAATCATCTTAGTCGACGATTCAATGTGGGAGTTTTGAAGAATCACCGAATCCCTAATAGAGGATGGGTGATCTTCACTCTCGCTTTAGAATTACAATCAACTAACTAAGAGGAATAACATTAAGTGCAATCAAGAGTGACTTATAAGAGAGAAAACTACCTACTTAATTACCATGGCCTCAACCCCTCTCCCTGGCGGAGTGGAGTTTAGCCGACCATGGTGGAATTATGGATACAGTAAATAAAATGAGACATTGGAAAAAGAACAAAGAGCATGAGAATAGAGCAACAGAATAAATTTTATTAAAAAAAAAATGAATACGATTACAAGTACTGCAAAACCTTCTTCTTGAAATGACCCGAAAACAATGTTACGTACTCTCTTCGCACACTCTCCCTATTACAATTTGCTGAACACTCTATGGAAAACTGGATGATGATAATTCCCCCCTTTCTTCATGCCCATGACCCTCTATATATAGCGGCTTGTAGCTTGCTCCCAAAGGCGTAGGATTTGGTAAGATTGTCTTCATTGGTATGAAGTAAAGAAAAAAATTAAAAGGGCAGAATTGAGGGAGAAGGAGAGAGGGTCGGTTTAGAGAGAGAGAAGAGAGAGGATTGTGCATGGCTTTGATGGATCACGGAAGAGAGGAAATGCAGTGAACGGTTTGTGATTAATTTGGACCGAAAGAATGGAAAGAGAATTCGGAAAAAAAAAAGAGTAGGAGGATCGGTTGGATGTGATCGGGTATGCATGGCTGAGGTTTGTGGATGGCTACGATCCGGCCTCATCCGGATTAGGAAGGAAGGGGAACGGTTGTGATTGGGTTTACTTAAAAGAGAGAAATAAAAAGAGATTTAGAGAGAGAAAGATATAAAAAGAGAGAGAATTAAGGAGAGAGATGATTGAGGAGAAAATAAAGGAATGAGATTACTGGGTTCGGTTATGATGAGATTGGAAAGAGAGTAGATATAGAATCGGATGGATCTCACGCACAGGGTCGATACGAGAGAGAGAGGATCTTAAATGGGGAATAAATCATAAAGATGGGAAGAGAGGGCCGGGTACAGCTGGGTTTGAGAGAGGAGGATCTCAGTTGGGATCTAGAGAGATAAAGAAGAGAGAGAAAGGAGATTTGGGCTGTTAAGAAAGGAAAGAGATAGAGAGAATTAAGGAGAGAGAAAGAAACGGTTTTTAGAGAGAGAATCCGAAAGAAAGAGAGGGTTTCGGCTGGGTCTCGGTCGGGTAAGAGAGAGGAGAGGATAAGGAAAGAGAAAAAACAAGGAAAGCTAGAGAGAGAAAAGCTTGGGCGGTTGGGATAGATAAGGAATGAGAGAGAAAGAAGATCGCAGGTGAGAGACGGGAATGCTGATCGGGTCGAGCTGATCCTAGGGACGGCTGTGATCAAGTGGTCCGTGAGATAGAGAAGTCTGGAACGCTGCATGCATGGGGTTGTTGTGCACAGCTTGGTTGATTCAATGTATCTATTGATGGCTTGCAAAGGACGGCTGTGATTAGTTTTAGAGAAGAGAGAAACGGGGAGTGGGCTCATGCATGGGTACGTAACGCATCAGACGGCTGTGATATTGTTAGAGAGAGAGGGTCGGCTGGGTAGAATGCAGGGATAAGTTGGACGGCTGCATGCGTGGGTATTATGGATGAGTTGGTTAGCAACGGATGGCTGTGATTATGGGACTGTGGACGGCTGTGATCTCATGAATGAGGAGCGGCTGATCGTCTTCGGATGGTTGCGATGCAATCAGACGGTTATGGTGGTCGGTTGAGAGAATCCCGGAGAGAGAGCAGAGAGAAGATTAGAGAGAGAAAACGGGTTCTATTAGTCCAAAAGATACGAGCCGGGTTTTGTTGGGTGGATAAGGAAAGCACTGGAGTTTTTGTTAGGCTCCAAACCGTACAGCATTAGTTGGTTTTGAATTAAGAATAAAAAATTTAAAGAAAGAAATTGAAGAGAGATACAAGGTGGTAGCTTGTATGGGTTTGGACGGTTACGATCGGACGGTGGATTTGTGGCTTCAGATGGAATGAATGTGCATGGGTAATGCATGCATGGGTTTTCTGTGTACTACCGGGAGTCCAATTGAGTTGGTAATGATGGGTCGATGGCTAAGATCGGGTATGTTAGTATGTTCATGTTGGGTCGGAAAGTGAGCCGTATGCGCTGCTAGATGGCCAAGATGGGAAGAAGAGAAGGAAAATAAAAGAGAAGGGAAGAGAGAGAAAGAAGGAGCTGGAGAAGGAAGAAAAGGTGGCTAATTGGGGTGCACCACTGTGGACGCGGAAAAAAGCGCGGGTCGTCTTTATTGCGAATCACACGAGATTTCAATTGTGGCCGGGACCCGGGTTGCTCGGGTGTAGCGAGTCCGAGTTGCGGCGAGTTTTGATCAGGGGATTGTGGGAAAGATCTTCTGGGGGATCCCTTTGATCCGCGTCTCCACGTGGTGTTCGTGCGAGAGCTCTGAAGGGGCTGCCCAGGACAGGGGTTTTACAGGGAGAGGGTTTTGGAGAGGCTAAGGAATGTCCACCGTTGCTTTGTCCCTTCCGTGCTTCGCGCTTTCTCGGCTAGGGGGTTTTCGGCTTCGTTCCTCGGTCTTCGCGTCTTCCTCGTTCCTTGCTTGACCTCGGTGTCCTTGATCGTCGGTTCACGGCGTCGATCTAGCTTTTGGCGTTGGCTTTGGCTTTGGCTTTGGCTTTTTGGCTTTGGCTTTGCTCCGACGTGGCTCTGGCTTTTGCTTTGCTTCGGCGCTTGCACTTGGACGTAGCTGGGAGAGACTTGCGATGCTTTCGTTCTTCCGGACTTCGCGTCGTATCGGCTAGAACGTGCGGTGCTTTTGCTCGTGGCCGGCGTAGTCGCTTGGCTTTGGCACTTGCGTTGCTTTGGCGCGGGCTTTACTGGGGCTTTGCTTTGGCTTCTTGCGTTGGCTTTAGCTTTGGCGTCAACTCGATCTTCTTCTTCGAACGACGTGGGCTACTTCTCCGGTGCTTCGACGGTTTACGTATCGACTGGACTTCTCTTCTTCTCCGGGCTTCTTTGGCGTGATCGGAGTCGAAGAATGCTTTCGAAGATGGTGGGGGTAGCACCGATCTCCGTGCGACGGTTGTGGCGTCGGCTTTTGTTGATGAAGACGACGAGGGTAGCGACGGTCTCCGTGCGACGGTTGTAGCGTCGACTTTTGTTGATGAAGACGACAGGGTAGCGACGCTTCAGACGATCTGCTCCAGGCTTTCTTCTTCGTGGATGGGGCAGGCGTTAGTCGAAGACGACGGGGTGATGACGCTTCGCTTCTCTCCTCCGGGCTTTGGGGCTTGATCGGGATCGAGGATTTATTGGAGCCGACGGGGTAGTGCCGCTCCTCTTCTTCTCCGGGCTTTTGGGCTTGATCGGAGTCGAAGCTTGTTGGAGACGACGGGGTAGTGCCGCTCCTCTTCTTCTCCGGGCTTTTGGGCTTGATCGGAGTCGAAGCTTGTTGGAGACGACGGGGTAGTGCCGCTCCTCTTCTTCTCCGGGCTTTTGGGCTTGATCGGAGTCGAAGCTTGTTGGAGACGACGGGGTAGTGCCGCTCCTCTTCTTCTCCGGGCTTTTGGGCTTGATCGGAGTCGAAGCTTGTTGGAGACGACGGGGTAGTGCCGCTCCTCTTCTTCTCCGGGCTTTTGGGCTTGATCGGAGTCGAAGCTTGTTGGAGACGACGGGGTAGTGCCGCTCCTCTTCTTCTCCGGGCTTTTGGGCTTGATCGGAGTCGAAGCTTGTTGGAGACGACGGGGTAGTGCCGCTCCTCTTCTTCTCCGGGCTTTTGGGCTTGATCGGAGTCGAAGCTTGTTGGAGACGACGGGGTAGTGCCGCTCCTCTTCTTCTCCGGCCTTTGCTTCTGGCGTATTCGGAGTCGAAGGGTTCTTCTTCTCCGAGCTTTCTTCTTCGTGCACGGAGTCGAAGGGATGATCTTCGTGTGCAAGGGTCTTCACATTGATGAGGACTTTCAGTAAGCCGATCCCTCGGGACAGGCTTGACTGTGCCTCGTGAAGCCTTGGGTCGATGAAGAAGCGTCTCCTCTTCTGCAGAGCTCTGGCGTTTCGTCTTCAATTTCCCGACCATTTTTTCCTTCCCCCACCCCCTCTATTTATAGGCAAAGAGGTGGGGAGAGAGATATGGGAACTTTTTAATTTTAAATCCCTTTTGTATCTCTCTCATAATTACCCGGATTTTATTCATCCATTGATGAAGGGAATAACATTTAGTTGTTTTCCTTTTCTGGCGGGTGCAATTATGGCTGGATTTTGCGCACGAAATTGATGGCGATCGGGCGCTTCGTCTTGTGCGTCGGATCGAGGGATCGGCGCAGATCCGCGTGTGTGCAGACGTCATACGCTACCTCCCCCCGCGCATGACGGTATTTTTTCCTTTTCTTTCTTTTCTTTCCTTTTCTTTTCTTTCCTTTTTCTTTTCTTTCCTTTCTTTTCTTTCCTTTTTCTTTTCTTTCTTTTTCTTTTCTTTCCTTTCTTTTCTTTCCTTTTTCTTTTCTTTCTTTTTTCTTTTCTTTCTTTTTTCTTCCCTTTCCTTGCAGGGCCGGCCGGCCCCTCCATGGGGTTCGGTCCCCACTAGGGCCGGCCCTATAGGGTTCGGACCCTAGTAGGGGCCGGCCCCTCTTGGGGCGGGGTCCGAGTCCGTGTCGGCGCGCGCGAGTCGGGTCCGCGTGTCGGGTTTGCATCCACATCGGCGCGAGTGAGTTGGGTCCGCGTGTCGGGTTTGCATCCGCGTCGGCACACGTAAGTCGGGTTCGGGTCCGACGAAATTCGTGTGTCTACAAATGCCCCCTCAAGGACGAGTGCGTCGGTGAGAGCGTGTCGGGTTTGGACACGTAAGAATCGTAGAGCGCTTGTCCTTGATTCCTTTTATGGGCGGGGTCGGGTGTCTGTTTAAGGACCCCTACCCCCTTCATCCGCCATTCTGCTTCTTTGCGAAGGTTCCGCCGGCTTCTGGAGACCGCCGTCGGAAGAGAGCTGCCTGGGGTTGCACGCGACTTGCTCCGTATTCCCGGTGTCGCCTCTTTCGTCGGCGGCGATGGTGCGCGATTTGGCGGTCGTTGCGAAGGCGGGCTTGAAGCGATGATGCGGCGAGGACCGAGGTGAGGAGGATGGAGGAGCGCGGCTGAGGTGCGAGTTGCCTTCGCCGCCTCTCTCTTCCTCTTTCTTCTTCTTCTTCTTCCTTTTTTTTTTTTTTGGACCATGGGAGCAGCGGCGGCAGTGGTAGGGTCGGCCGAGGCTGCGGCGGCTGGGTACGAGGTCAGCGGCGCGCGGCGCGCAGAGCTGGGTGCCGGTGCGAGCAGTTGGCTGTGGCTCTTGCTTGTAGAGAAGACCTTCGCTATGATTTCGATCATCTTCTTCGTTGCGGACCTCTTTTTGCTCCAAAGATTGCACGGACGTCGAAGGTGGCCGCTGTACGGAGTTCGAGTGTGGCACGAAGGCGGCTGGAGTACGAGGATGGCCACGATGCATCTCGGCGGAGGACTATTGCCCCTTCTTCGGTGTGGGAGTGCAATGGCGAGGCCGATTGTCGCAGCCGAGGTCGATGACGCAGGCGTAACGAGAGAAGGAGGCGGAGTCGTCGTGGCCGAAAGCGGTGACGACGGCGCAAAGAGAGGAGGTGGAGTCGTCGCGTGTCAGGTATGGCGACTCTAACTCCCTTTTTCTTTTTCTTTTTTTTTTTTCTCTTTTCTTCTCTTTCTTTTCTTTTCTTTTTCCTTTTCTTTTTTTTCTTTTCTTTCCTTTTCTTTTCTTTTCTTTCCCTTTTTTTTTTCTTTCCTTTTCTCTTCCTTCCTTTTCTTTTCTTTCTTTTCTCTTCCTCTTTCTCTGGTTCTTCTGGTTCGCGGAGGCTGCAGCGCGGTGGTCCGGGCGGGCGCGGGCCGTGTTGCGAGCGGCGCGGTGGCCGGGGCGCGGGCAGGCGGCGTACGGCGCGGGAGCGGGGGCTGCAGGCGATGGTGGCGCGCGAGGAGTGCAGGCCGACGGGGCGATGGCCGGGCGCGGGCGCGGACGCAGCGGTGGCCGGGGCGCGGGCGGCGCTTGCGGGGACGCGCGCAGGTGGCACGCGGCGCGGGCGGAGGCCGTCGCCGGGGCGCGGAGCCGGAGGTCGGGCAGGGCGGCGGCGTGCGCGAGTCGGGCGCGGGGGCCGGCCACGTCGGAGTCGGGCGTGGGGGCCGGCGTGCGCAAGTCGGGCGCGGGCTCCCTCCCCCCCCCTTGACTGGATCGGAGGAGAAGGAGGCAGCGGGCCCCCCCCCTCCTCTGCTGTCTGGTTCTCTTTGGGGAGAGGAGGCTGCGGGCCCCGCTTTCCCCCTTAGTTTCCCTTTTTTTCTTTTTTTTTTTTTTTTTTCTTTTTTTTTTTTTTTTTGGGCCAATGGGGAGGGGGCTGTGGTTTTCTCTCCTGACCGAACACAACCCCTCTTCTTTTCTTTTTTTTTTCTTTTTTTTTTCCTTTTTTTTTTTCTTTTTTTTTTTGTCTCTCCTCTTCTACCGGTCGGATGCGGAGAACAACAGCAGCAGTGGTGCATGGCGCAAGAGCTGCGACACGGCGGCATCCGGCATGGGCGCGGAGTGCGATGCAGACGCGGGCCGTGGCCGTAGCGCAATAGCGGTGTATGGTGCGGCACGAGGCGCGGTGGCCAGCTGGTGCGGCGTGGGGCCCGGAGGCCGGCTGGTGCGGCGTTTGAAGACAAAGGCTTCCGTCGGCTTGGAGACGAAGGCTTCTTCGATGCTTGGAGACCATCGGCGGAAGAGTGCTGCCTGGGGTTGCACGAGACTTGCTCCGTCTTCCCGGTGTCGCCTCTTTCGTCGACGGTGGCGGCGATGGTGCGCGTCGCTTGAAGACGAAGGCTTTCGTCGGCTTGGAGACGAAGGCTTCTTTGACGCTTGGAGACCGTCGGCGGAAGAGTGCTGCCTGGGGTTGCACAAGAATTGCTCCGTCTTCCCGGTGTCGCTTCTTTCGTCGACGGTGGCGGCGATGGTGCGCGTTGCTTGAAGACGAAGGCTTCCGTCGGCTTGGAGACGAAGGCTTCTTTGACGCTTGGAGACCGTCGGCGGAAGAGTGCTGCCTGGGGTTGCACGAGACTTGCTCCGTCTTCTCGGTGTCGCCTCTTTCGTCGACGGCGGCGGCGATGGTGCGCGACGCTTGAAGACGAAGGCTTCTTCGATGCTTGGAGACCGTCGGCGGAAGAGTGCTGCCTGGGGTTGTACGAGACTTGCTCCGTCTTCCCGGTGTCGCCTCTTTCGTCGACGGTGGCGGCGATGGTGCGCGTCGCTTGAAGACGAAGGCTTCCATCGGCTTGGAGACGAAGGCTTCTTTGACGCTTGGAGACCGTCGGCGGAAGAGTGCTGCCTGGGGTTGCACGAGACTTGCTCCGTCTTCTCGGTGTCGCCTCTTTCGTCGACGGCGGCGGCGATGGTGCGCGACGCTTGAAGACGAAGGCTTCCGTCGGCTTGGAGACGAAGGCTTCTTCGATGCTTGGAGACCGTCGGCGGAAGAGTGCTGCCTGGGGTTGTACGAGACTTGCTCCGTCTTCCCGGTGTCGCCTCTTTCGTCGACGGTGGCGGCGATGGTGCGCGTCGCTTGAAGACGAAGGCTTCCGTCGGCTTGGAGACGAAGGCTTCTTTGACGCTTGGAGACCGTCGGCGGAAGAGTGCTGCCTGGGGTTGCACAAGACTTGCTCCGTCTTCTCGGTGTCGCCTCTTTCGTCGACGGTGGCGGCGATGGTGCGCGACGCTTGAAGACGAAGGCTTCCGTCGGCTTGGAGACGAAGGCTTCTTCGATGCTTGGAGACCGTCGGCGGAAGAGTGCTGCCTGGGGTTGCACGAGACTTGCTCCGTCTTCCCGGTGTCGCCTCTTTCGTCGACGGCGGCAGCGATGGTGCGCGTCGCTTGAAGACGAAGGCTTCCGTCGGCTTGGAGACGAAGGCTTCTTCGATGCTTGGAGATCGTCGGCGGAAGAGCGCAGCCTGGGGTTGCACGAGACTTGCTCCGTCTTCTCGGTGTCGCCTCTTTCGTCGACGGCGGCGGCGATGGTGCACGACGCTTGAAGACGAAGGCTTCCGTCGGCTTGGAGACGAAGGCTTCTTCGATGCTTGGAGACCGTCGGCGGAAGAGTACTGCCTGGGGTTGCACGAGACTTGCTCCGTCTTCCCGGTGTCACCTTTTTCGTCGACGGCGGCGGCGATGGTGCGCGTCGCTTGAAGACGAAGGCTTCCGTCGGCTTGGAGACGAAGGCTTCTTCGATGCTTGGAGACCGTCGGCGGAAGAGTGCTGCCTGGGGTTGCACGAGACTTGCTTCGTCTTCCCGGTGTCGCCTCTTTCGTCGACGGGGGCGGCGATGGTGCGCGGCGCTTGAAGACGAAGGCTTCCGTCGGCTTGGAGACGAAGGCCCTCCTGGCGGCTTGAAGACGAAGGATTCTTCGACGGCTCGCGAAGACGAAAGCTTCAGTCTTGGCGGCGAAGCATTCTTCGGCGGCTTGGAGCCGAAAGATTCTTCAGCGGAGTGTTATCGTCTTCTTGGTGCGGGAGCATAATGACAACGGCACGGCGAAAAGACGAAGCCGAGTGTGGTGGCGATCGCCTGGTGCGAGGATAAGTCGGAGGCGTTGAAGGCCAGAGAAGGCGGCTCCTTTTTTTTTTTTTTTTTTTACCTCCTGGTCGGTCTTGCACTTTTCATATCCTTGCAAGATTCGTCCCCCTGAGTACCTTCCGAAGGCTGGCTAGATTATTGATGAGGTCAACCGCGGGTTTAGAGTTACTAGCGAGGTTGCACCTTTCTGGTAGCAATGTCAGCTTGAAGGACACCGAGATGGGCGTTCTGAAGAGGATGACGAGGCCACGAGCATCAACAAGGAGTAGACTGCTTTGGTTGTCTTTTGCTTGTCGATCTTGACCTTGATGACAGCTCCAGTGGTTCTTTTGGCTCTGTGGAGGTCACGAAGGCTGCGGTTGTTGTTTATGCGCCCGCCATTCTTCGGGTTGCTGCTTTTGACTTCAGTGGCAGTTTCCATCCTTCAGGTTGGCCTGAGTCTTTGCATGAGCCCGGTGGATTTCAAGGCAACGACTCTTTTTCTGCGGAGCAGATGCGCACCTTCTTTGGAGGGTGGCGAGCTTCATTGCTTACGACGGTCTTCGCTGGAGGACGCTTCCTTGGGCTTAGCTGCGACTGAGGGGGAGAGACGTCAAGCATCGCTTCAGAAGCTGGAGAATGCCCGAGCGACCAAGAAGACTTCTGGAGCAGAGTTTGTGAAGCAGCGGAAAGCTGGCGACGCATTGAGAGTTGACTGCTTCCCTACCCCTGGAATTACAGCGCGTGTAAGTTGTTGGGAGCGAGCCACTTTGGCGCCTTAGGGACTTCGACTTGCCATACTCGTGCGTCGCTTTAGAAGCTGGAGTTCCTTTTGGGGAAAGCTCGAGCGACCAAAAAGACGTCTAGAGCAGAGCTTGCGAAGCGACGTGAAGAGCTGATGAAGTGCCGAGAGCTGGTGGAGCAATCGAGAAGGCTTCCAAGGCGGACTATGCGAAGTAGTGTGCATAGCTGGCGATGCGTCAGAAGTTCACGACTTCTCTATCCTGGGAGTTGCAGCACGTGTAGGCCGCGGGAGGCGAGCTGCTTCGGCGCCTCCGAGGCTTTGACTTTCTTATCATCTTTTGGTTTGCTGACTGGACTTGTGGATTATGCACTCACTTGCCTCTGGACTGGCCTCCTGGGACGACGTTGGGATGTTTCCCTTTTTTTTTTTTTTTTTTTTTTTTTTTTTGTCTAGACTGAACCTTTGTAGGTTGCCTACGTACCCTACTGAGAGGGATCAAGTCGCACGTAGTTCGTTTATTCCCTTTTTTTTTTTTTTTTTTTTTTTTTTTTTTTGGGCAAGGGGGGTAACCCTGCGCTAGGCAAAGTACCTTTTGAGGGACTTGCCACTGGTAGGCAAAGTCGCCACTGGTTCGCAGCTATCGCCCGCCTTCTTCGCTTCAATAAAGTTGGAAGTGAAGATCTTCTTGATTGGAGTTTTGATGATTGCTGGAGTTTGACTGGAGCCGATGCCCCGACAATTTGGAAAGATTTGTTCGCCGCTTTTGCAGAGACGAGCTTGAGTCTTTGTCAGGCGATGTGGTATTGCAGCTGAGGGTAGTGAACCCATGTGCACCGTGCTTTCTTTGTTGCGACTGGATTTGAACATTAACTCGGTGGAGTTTTGCCCCCGAGTGCCTTCCGGCTTGATTGCGAGTTGCTCGGAGCTGGTGTACTCGGACGACTCGGTTGAGCTCGAGATGTGCAACAGACCACGTAACGGTAGTGTCATCTCTTGCAACGTGCTGAAGTTGGCCCCGAAGAATGATAACGCTGGTTCCTTTGCTGGAGGGGAAGGCGATCGTCCTGGTTTGCGAAGCCATTGAGGTACGAGCCGCAGGACTGAAGCAACTTGAGCAGGCAACGGAATGCATCGCATCGAGCTTGATTTGAAGTTGATGTGAATTTTCCGTCTTGGTACTGGCGCTTCTTTGTCTTTGTGCGCTGTCTGGATGGAGGATGTCACTAGTTTTGCAAGTGGAGAGCTTTTGTCCATCGCAGCTGTTTTGACTTCCTGGACTTGTGGAGCTTTTGCTGGAGGAGCTTCTGCAACGAAGTCTTTGGCCTCGTAAAACTTGGCATCAGCAAGGTGTGCTTTAGCCTTGTTGAACAGCTTGTCGTTGGCGGCGATGCTTCTCCCCATGCTTTCGATGTTAATGCTACTTTCTTCATCGTCTTTCCGGAGCACTTGGTGAACTTCCATTATGCAGCAGGAGATCTTGAAGTTTTGACCAGCTTCAAGGAAGCCAATAGGAAAGAACTTCTGGAGTGTCACTGGCTCTAGAAAGCTTTGCTGGAGGAAATTTTTCAGATTTGCCGGTGGTACTTTGGACGTCTTTTTTCCTGGAGCTTCATTCTTTTCCTTGAAGGACTTTCTTCTGGGGAGTTTTCTTGTCGCCCGGTTTTTCTTATGGTTAGCCAGACGTGCTATCCTGTAGCTTGATCGTCGTGGCCTTCTCCTTCGAGGCGCCATAGCCCATGTGTTAAGATCTTCCTCGCCAAGGTGAAGAACTGGTGTTGCGACTGAAGGCTCTTCCTTGATCAGAAGGACTTGCACTTCTAGAGACTGTACCGATTCATCTTCTGATCCCCAGCTGGTTGGCTTGATTTCTTCATTTGGAATCGAAGGAGACCTGGAGTAGAGGACATAATAGTCAATTTTGCTCGATGGTTGGCCTAGCAGGTTGACTTCGGGGCTTCTTTGTTCGTCTCTAGCTTTGAGCAGGTGCCGGGACGTAGTTTCGTTTGGAAGAGGGAGTGCTTGCATGAGAGACGGTTGCCCCCAAGGCAGTAAGGATTTGGCCCTAGGCACTGAAGAAGTATGTCGTCGTCGTCTTCTTGGACTGCCCCCTTTCTTTGAGTCATCAACGGTGGACTGCCCCCCTTCTGCGAGGACCGACGGGGCATCTTGCAATTCGTCGTCCGAAGTAGAAGTATTACCGTTGTCGGGAGCCGTAATGGAGATATGATTGACGGCAGCCATGGGTGGGTGGGTGGGTATTGCAACGAAGTCCTCGATTGGCATCCCCAAACGATCGAATGCCGACTTCTTCTTTGATTGTTTGACTGGCCCGAGCCTCTCGAAGACGGATGTGCGTTTTCGATTCGACCAGTCTTTACCGCCTCTGGTTTGCTTTCGGAACAAGGCTTGGCATCGAGCCCGTCGTCGTCTTCTCCTGCTTTTTGGATGGCTGAGGTAGGTAGAGAGTGCATCGGAGATTGTCGATCCTTCAGCTGCTTCATCTACCATCCTTGCCTCGATGTAGTTCGAGGTGAAGGTCTTCTTCGCTGCGGTTCTGATGACCAACGGAGCTTGACTGGAGCCGATGCCTCGGCGGTTCGGGGGAATTTGTTCTCCGTTTTGAAACAGCCGAGCTTGAGTTCTCGTCATCCCATGTGGAGTTGCTGCTGGTGGAAGTGTGCCCATGGTGCTTTCTTCGTTGTAGCCGGCTCTGAACAGCAACTTGGCAGCATTTTGCCCCCAACTCCCTTCTGGCTTGAATCCGAGTTTCTCGAGGTCTGCCGATTCGACGGGTCTGCTTGGATTCGGAGCTTGCGTCAGACTCGGTAATGGCACCGTCATTTCTTGCAGAGTGATGACATTGGCCTGAGATAACAACGGGGCCAGCTTCCTTGTCGGAGTAGAAGGCGATCGCTCGGATTTTCGGAGCCACTGAGGCGTGAGACGCAGGACAGGCGCCGTTTGGATTGGCAACGGGGTATGTTGCATTGCTCTTGACTCGAAGCTGATGCGCATCCTTTGCCCAGGTTTCGGCGTTCCTTGGACCTTGAGTCTTGCCTCGTCAGAGGGTGGCACCGAATTTACGGGAAGATGAGTCTTGTCCTGCTTCACTTCTTCAATCTTTTGGCCTCGAGGAGCTTTAGCTGGCAGAACTTCCGCGACTAGGCCCTTTGCTTGGTAGAACTTAGCGTCGGCCAGGTGTGCCTCGGCCTCGTTGAATGACTTGTCGTCCGCAACTATGCACCTCTCCACGCCTTCTTCGTAGTATTTGAGGCACTGGTGCCAGGTGGAGACCACGATGCCGTTCTCATGCAGCCATGGTCTTCCCAACAGGAGGCGATATGACGTCTGGCAATCGATGATGTGGAAGAGGACCGTTGTATCCAGCGGGCCGATGGAAAGCTTCAAACGAATGATTCCGACGGTGGACTGTCCGCCTTGGTTGAACCCTTGAATGACCAACTGACTTGGCGAGAGCTGGTCGTCGGTGATGCCGAGTTGCCGCATTGTCTGAATGGGCAGGATGTTGACGGCGGAGCCACAGTCCAACAAGATTCGGTTCACTGGCTTCTCCTTGATGTATCCTGAAACGTAAAGAGGCCGGTTGTGCAATCGCGTTCCGAGTTGCAGGTCCTCGTCTGAAAAGGTTATCGTTGCATCGCACGCGGTTACAGCTTTGCGCTTCTGGTCGTCCTTCTTCTTCTTCTTGTAGCTATCCGGATCAGCCAAGGCCGCAGCCATTGCCAGGCGAGCCTTCTTCGGGAGATGCAAAGCTTCTACGAGAGGCATGTGTAAGATTGCTTCGTCGCGAGAGGCGGTGCCCCCTTCGTCGGAATCGTCCCCCTCGTCGGTGGAGTCGCCTTCTTCAGAAGTCTCGCCTTCGTTCTTTCCTTCCGACACTTCATGGACTTCGACCATGCAACAAGACACCTTGACGTGTTGGTCCACTGGGAGGAAGTGATCCGGGAAGAACTCTTGCAAAGTTGTCGGCTCTGGAAGACTCTGCTGAAGGATATCGTCTTGGCTTGCTGGCGGCACTTTGAACGCCTTCCTCCCTGGAGCCTTGCCTTTCTTCTTGTAGGTCCTCCGCTTGGCGAATCCCCTCATCACACGGTCTTGTTTGAGCTTCTTTTCTTGCCACGGCTTTCGCCGCCGCGGTAGCATGATCCATGCTTCTTCGTCGGTGGATTCCCCTTCGCTTGGATGATGGTCGACAGAAGCAATTGGTTCCCTCGAAGGCACTTGTTCTTCCTGAGCCTCTACTGGCTCGTCTTCCGATCCCCAGCCGGTGGGCTTGATTTCGTTGACCAAAACGGACGAAGGCTTTGAGTAGAGGACGTAGTAGTCGAACTTGCCCGAAGGCTGGCCCAGCAAACCGACTTCTGGATCTCCTTGCTCGTATCTCCTTTGGAGCGTTCGTTGGGATGCAGTATTGCTTGGAAGAGGTGCTGGCATGAGCGATGATTGCCCCCTGGGCAGCGGTGTTTCCTCCTCGGTGAGCGCAGGAGTATGTTGACGTCGCTTTGAGACTTTCGGCTGGGAAGTTGACTTAGCGATTGGAGCTTGACGATTGATGCGCAATTTGGGCATGCTTCGCCGAGCAGCGACGAGTACTGGCGAGAAGGAGCCGAAGGTGATGGACATCATGTTGGCCGTAGCAACCTCCCCGGAGTCGATCTCTATCTTCCCTTGCTTAGCGAGCGCCATGATTCTTTCCTTGAAGACGAAGCATCTTTCGATGGGATGACTCACCACCCGGTGGTATTTGCAGAAGAGAGGGTCGTCGACACGATGCATCTGCTCGGGCCTCTTTGAAGGAGGGAGCTCTATCATCTTCTCTTGCAGCACCTGGTCGAACATGGAGGAGACTTCCGAGTCTGGGAAAGGGTACTCCTTGGCTTCGAGCTCCTCGAGAGTCATCCTTTGTCTTAGCGGCGGAGGCGGTGGTATGGCGACTCCCTTCTTCTGATCTGGCTTGCCACCGATCTTGAGCGGCTTGGAGGTTGAAGCGACGTCAGCAACATTGACTTGTTTCATTTTCGTTGCCGGTGGCTTGTCCTTCTTCTCTATCTTTAAGAAGTCCTTGTTCTTCAAGTCCCCGCGGTTTGCTAGGCTGAGTTCCATGTCATGAGCCCGAGTTGTGAGTTCTTCGAAAGACCGAGGCTTGATACCTTTGAGGATGTAGAGCAGACCCCAGTGCATGCCTTGGGTGCACATCTCGATGGCCGAGTCTTCAGACAAGTGGTCTCGTGAATTCAGCGCGAGGTTCCTCCACCTGTCGATGTAGTCGATCACTGGCTCGTCTTTCCTTTGCTTGACGGCGGTGAGTTCGGTCATACTGACTGTACGTCTGGTGCTGTAGAAGCGATTGAGGAACTCCCTTTCCATCTGGTCCCAGCTGTCGATGGTCCCTGCAGGAAGATCAACGTACCAGTCGAACACGTTGCCTTTGAGGGTGCGAACGAATTGCTTCACCATCTCGTCGCCATATGTGCCGGCATTATTGCAGGTCTCGATGAAGTGGGCGACGTGCTGTCTCGGATTTCCCTTTCCATCGAAGTGCTGAAACTTTGGCGGCTGGAATCCGACTGGGAAGCGTAGCTGCTGGATCCTCGTAGTGTAGGGCTTCGAGTATGCCGCCGTGATCGGAGGAAGGCTACTGCCGTGGGATCGCATCATGTCGGCTATCAATGCTTGGACTTGCTGAGCACTCATCGCAGCCGCTGCCGGAGGTTGTGTGGCCACCGAGGCTGGCATTGGGGAGACGACTTCCACTGGGATGGGAGCCGAAGAGAGCGCTGGAGTAACTGCTTGAATCGTCGGAACAACCTCTGTAGGAGCGGGAGTTGAAGACGGAACTGGAGCGGCTACTGGAGAAGCGACGGGTTGGCCGACTGGTGCAGCGTCCTTTGCGCTTAGCTTTTGGAGCAGAGTGTTGATGTGACGATCCTTCTCCTCCATTAGCCGAGTAATCTGCGCCATGTGCTCGTTCATCTGCATGACTTGGAGCTGAAGAGCGGACGGAGGATGGTGACGGAGAACGTCTCGGTGTTGCATGTTTGCATCCTCGCCATCATCATCGGAGACGTAGTTACGCCGACTTGCTTCTGGCTGATGATTGATGTTTGCCCCCTGCAGAGGAGGTGCAACGTCTGCTGGAGAACCCGAACGGGTTCGGGGTTGGGGCTGGTCCTCCCCAAACTTCTGGACATGGGCTCCAGGATCGAGGCTCGTTTCTTCATGCACCAGGGCCTCGTCGGCGCTTTGGCGAGCATCTTCGGTAGTAGCTTCTGGCACGAAGACGTCCGCAAGAGTCCGAGTACGCCGAGTGTAGACGCGCACCATCGGAGGAGGATCACCCTCCGGATTTACTGGATCACCGTGTCGGAGTAGAGGAGACTCGGCGATTGGTGAGAGGCTTGGAGCAAACGCATCGTTGTTTGTTCCAGCCATCGCGAACTTCAAGCAGCTTCTTCAACCGTACAGATGAAAGGAGAAGAGGTCCCACCGGGCGTGCCAGAAATCTGTGGACGCGGAAAAAAGCGCGGGTCGTCTTTATTGCGAATCACACGAGATTTCAATTGTGGCCGGGACCCGGGTTGCTCGGGTGTAGCGAGTCCGAGTTGCGGCGAGTTTTGATCAGGGGATTGTGGGAAAGATCTTCTGGGGGATCCCTTTGATCCGCGTCTCCACGTGGTGTTCGTGCGAGAGCTCTGAAGGGGCTGCCCAGGACAGGGGTTTTACAGGGAGAGGGTTTTGGAGAGGCTAAGGAATGTCCACCGTTGCTTTGTCCCTTCCGTGCTTCGCGCTTTCTCGGCTAGGGGGTTTTCGGCTTCGTTCCTCGGTCTTCGCGTCTTCCTCGTTCCTTGCTTGACCTCGGTGTCCTTGATCGTCGGTTCGCGGCGTCGATCTAGCTTTTGGCGTTGGCTTTGGCTTTGGCTTTGGCTTTTTGGCTTTGGCTTTGCTCCGACGTGGCTCTGGCTTTTGCTTTGCTTCGGCGCTTGCACTTGGACGTAGCTGGGAGAGACTTGCGATGCTTTCGTTCTTCCGGACTTCGCGTCGTATCGGCTAGAACGTGCGGTGCTTTTGCTCGTGGCCGGCGTAGTCGCTTGGCTTTGGCACTTGCGTTGCTTTGGCGCGGGCTTTACTGGGGCTTTGCTTTGGCTTCTTGCGTTGGCTTTAGCTTTGGCGTCAACTCGATCTTCTTCTTCGAACGACGTGGGCTACTTCTCCGGTGCTTCGACGGTTTACGTATCGACTGGACTTCTCTTCTTCTCCGGGCTTCTTTGGCGTGATCGGAGTCGAAGAATGCTTTCGAAGATGGTGGGGGTAGCACCGATCTCCGTGCGACGGTTGTGGCGTCGGCTTTTGTTGATGAAGACGACGAGGGTAGCGACGGTCTCCGTGCGACGGTTGTAGCGTCGACTTTTGTTGATGAAGACGACAGGGTAGCGACGCTTCAGACGATCTGCTCCAGGCTTTCTTCTTCGTGGATGGGGCAGGCGTTAGTCGAAGACGACGGGGTGATGACGCTTCGCTTCTCTCCTCCGGGCTTTGGGGCTTGATCGGGATCGAGGATTTATTGGAGCCGACGGGGTAGTGCCGCTCCTCTTCTTCTCCGGGCTTTTGGGCTTGATCGGAGTCGAAGCTTGTTGGAGACGACGGGGTAGTACCGCTCCTCTTCTTCTCCGGGCTTTTGGGCTTGATCGGAGTCGAAGCTTGTTGGAGACGACGGGGTAGTGCCGCTCCTCTTCTTCTCCGGGCTTTTGGGCTTGATCGGAGTCGAAGCTTGTTGGAGACGACGGGGGTAGTGCCGCTCCTCTTCTTCTCCGGGCTTTTGGGCTTGATCGGAGTCGAAGCTTGTTGGAGACGACGGGGTAGTGCCGCTCCTCTTCTTCTCCGGGCTTTTGGGCTTGATCGGAGTCGAAGCTTGTTGGAGACGACGGGGTAGTGCCGCTCCTCTTCTTCTCCGGGCTTTTGGGCTTGATCGGAGTCGAAGCTTGTTGGAGACGACGGGGTAGTGCCGCTCCTCTTCTTCTCCGGGCTTTTGGGCTTGATCGGAGTCGAAGCTTGTTGGAGACGACGGGGTAGTGCCGCTCCTCTTCTTCTCCGGGCTTTTGGGCTTGATCGGAGTCGAAGCTTGTTGGAGACGACGGGGTAGTGCCGCTCCTCTTCTTCTCCGGCCTTTGCTTCTGGCGTCTTCGGAGTCGAAGGGTTCTTCTTCTCCGAGCTTTCTTCTTCGTGCACGGAGTCGAAGGGATGATCTTCGTGTGCAAGGGTCTTCACATTGATGAGGACTTTCAGTAAGCCGATCCCTCGGGACAGGCTTGACTGTGCCTCGTGAAGCCTTGGGTCGATGAAGAAGCGTCTCCTCTTCTGCAGAGCTCTGGCGTTTCGTCTTCAATTTCCCGACCATTTTTTCCTTCCCCCACCCCCTCTATTTATAGGCAAAGAGGTGGGGAGAGAGATATGGGAACTTTTTAATTTTAAATCCCTTTTGTATCTCTCTCATAATTACCCGGATTTTATTCATCCATTGATGAAGGGAATAACATTTAGTTGTTTTCCTTTTCTGGCGGGTGCAATTATGGCTGGATTTTGCGCACGAAATCGATGGCGATCGGGCGCTTCGTCTTGTGCGTCGGATCGAGGGATCGGCGCAGATCCGCGTGTGTGCAGACGTCATACGCTACCTCCCCCCGCGCATGGCGGTATTTTTTCCTTTTCTTTCTTTTCTTTCCTTTTCTTTTCTTTCCTTTTTCTTTTCTTTCCTTTCTTTTCTTTCCTTTTTCTTTTCTTTCTTTTTCTTTTCTTTCCTTTCTTTTCTTTCCTTTTTCTTTTCTTTCTTTTTTCTTTTCTTTCTTTTTTCTTCCCTTTCCTTGCAGGGCCGGCCGGCCCCTCCATGGGGTTCGGTCCCCACTAGGGCCGGCCCTATAGGGTTCGGACCCTAGTAGGGGCCGGCCCCTCTTGGGGCGGGGTCCGAGTCCGTGTCGGCGCGCGCGAGTCGGGTCCGCGTGTCGGGTTTGCATCCACATCGGCGCGAGTGAGTTGGGTCCGCGTGTCGGGTTTGCATCCGCGTCGGCACACGTAAGTCGGGTTCGGGTCCGACGAAATTCGTGTGTCTTCAACCACTTATCATGGTTTGAAGCCAGCTCATTATGCCTGAGTCTTGTTCTTCTAGTGCTTGAGTTCAGAGCTACGTGCGTGCCGATTTTTGCCAAAATATCCTTCGCGAGCTCTGATATTGCGATTTCATTTGTTTGTCATTTGCGTGCACTATAGATCTGCTCCCAAGGTATTGTGATAACATCTACTATTTAGTCACACTCCATTGTAGCTACGCGCGTTGAGGACGAGTCCTAGTCACTGCGAAAAAGACATAAAATGATATCCATCAGTTCCTTATAGTAAAAAAAACAGTAAAATGATTCTCAAGCTTTATAATTTCCATGCAGGTAATGCATAAATGCAAATCAATATACCTATGTGTTCGTACGAAATTATTCTATGCAATGATGAAAATAAAATTTATGCACTTTACGTGTAATATTAATGTTTTATGATAAGATATGCATGAAAAAGGAAGGGATAATTCGCACCATATTGACACTTAACACACCCCCAAACTTGAATCTTTCTCGTCCTCGAGAAAGCTAGCAAACAAAATAAACTAAGAAAATAATAGAAGAGCAAAAATAACTTAACTCACTTTCACAGGAATCGCGATTGCACTTAGCACGTGCAACAAGCCGTTAAACCCCTGGGTTACCCCAGTGGACGAGTTTTGTCTCGTGAGGGTTTGCAGTGAATATACCCACAAAATTCTTCTTTATTTTTTTATTTTTTTTTATTTTTTTTTTAGAAAATAAAAGATGAAAACTATTTCACAAAATAATTTAAAGTACTCAGAGTAAAGATGTCTAAGGCACAGAGATTGTAATTTTTATCAGCCCGACTTCTGACTTTTCAGGTATGCAGGTTGAGTTCTCGTGATTAATCCCCCGTTAGAAAATATAAAAACTTTCATGCTTGTGTGCACAGTGATGTATGGACTTACACAGAAGGGGTTCAATTCGTAAAGTGGTGCTAACACAAATAACTTCCTAGAATAGGTCAACGACCTTAGGCACTGATTCAAAACTAAGCAGCCTGTCTAGGGTAACGAGAGGTGTGGACTTTCACTTTAATGCCTCGTGGGTTTTATCTGTGATGCTCCAGCTTACTCATATTTTTACATCGGTGGCTTTCACCCTGATTGTTTTCGAAGGTTCACACAATCTAATACATACTCAAACTTCGTGAGCCACATATCTCCACTGATTTTTTTTTTTTTTTTTTGGAATAAAACTCTGTTGCCTTTTTACTCTTGTGATGATTTTCCCATGAGCACTAGTCGACAGCTCCCACACCAGTTGGCGTAAGGTGTCAGGCATCAAGATTCCCCTACGGACCTATGCTCGAGTTTTTCATCACAAGCCCGCAAATAACCTTCACAATAGGTAGCCCTTTTCCGATGCACCTAGTCTAATCCACAGGTTCCTTGTAATGATACCCGTTATATATTTTTTCTTCTCAGCGAACTAAGTGGACAAGGAAGTCATAGTTCATCAGGCCTCTAGGTTATTATTAGGTCAACAACCACTAATTTGATTCTACACCCTAACTGTGTGAGTCCAAGTGTAGTGAAAGTTCAGGATAGATATTTTCACACTCTCTAACGAGGTATTAATAAAGAAAACTCAGTTAGACATTACCCTTGAAGTTATTCATCAGGCTTTAGAATGATTTAATACCATGTGCCTCATGATCCTACTTAAGTACATAAAAATTATAGTGCGAAACTTCTGAAATTTTTTTTTTTTTATTTTTTATTTTATTTTTTTTTTGAAATAGATAAAACAAGAAGATCAAAAGGATACGAAAAACGCTAATTTATGAAAAAGAAAATGAAAACATGCAAATACAAATTCCTATAGATTTCTATACGAACGCTGTAGTTTTGGTAGGGGACTACAGACTGGACACACATACGCTGAGACGTATGTGCCGAGCTGTCCCACTATAGCGTAAGTTGATGCAATAAAATTTTTTTTATTATTATTATTTTTTTTTTTTAATTTTTTTTTTTATAAAACTAAAACTGGTAAATTTTGTAAAAATTAGATGTAAACAGGATTTTGTGAAAATACATCACACCCCCAAACTTAAAATAAGCATTGTCCTCAATGATGCATGAGTACGAGAAATAAGGGATGGATATAAATGATAAATGATAAGTGCATACATCTGAATGATAAGACTTGCTAAAATATAAAGAAAACAGAGATATATACATATGAACAAAAGCTCTAGCAGGTATAAAGATTAATCAGGTAAGGGCTTCAGTTCAAAATCAGGGGGCTGAGCACTCGATGGAATATGCATATATGTTTTGACGTCTTTGATGGACCTGTCAACATTGAACTTTGCGCACTGAACCAAACACGTCTCTAGGGGATCATGATAACATGATTCCTCAAAGGTACTTCCAACCAAACTATCGATCATATTGACTTCATTGGAATTACCCATGTGATGTTGTTGGTTGCTAGTATTGAAGACATTCAATTGAACTTGCATATTACCGAACGAAAGAGTCATAACTCCATTTCGACAATGAATAACTGCATCAGCTGTTGCAAGAAATGGTCGACCTAAAATCACCGGGATTTGAGTACTTGGATTTATGACAGGGTCAGTATCGAGAATGACAAAGTCAGCAGGGAAGTAAAATTCATTGACCTTGATGATGACATCCTCGACAATTCCTTTTGGGACCTTAATAGATCGATCGGCGAGACTCAAAGTGATATTTGTGGGTTTTAATTCCCCCAATCCTAGTTGTTTGTACACTGAATACGGTAAAAGGTTCACACTTGCACCCAAGTCTAAAAGACACTTGTCAATGACTGTGTCTCCTATACGAATGGGAATTGTTGGAGAGTCAGGATCATTATACTTGGGAGCAATTTTCTGTTGGATGAGACCAGTGGCTTGGGCGGCCATGGCAGCTTGATGAGAAACAGAGGTTTTCTTCTTGACAGTGGTAAGGTCTTTCAGAAACTTAGAATAGGATGGAATCTGTTTGATGGCCTCTAAGAAAGGGATGTTGATCTGGACATTTTTAAAGACTTCTAAGATTCCATCAAAATGATTATCTTTCCTAGTTGATTGTAATCGCTGGGGAAAGGGAGCCTTAGGCACATATGATTTCTCTTTTGTAGGAACATCTAAAAAATGGCTCTTGTCCTTATGTGGGTCCTCCTGACTGGCTTGAGTATCACTGGGTGGTTCAATATTATTGTTTACTTGTTTGCCAGACCGCAAGGTATGGATAGCGTGAACGTCACTTTGGGTGGAGCCAGAGCTAGTGCCAACTTCAAATTGGCCCTTGGGTCCATGTTGAGAAGTAGACTGCCCTTTAGGGTTAGGAATTGGCTGGCTCGGAAATTGGCCTTTCTCTCGCCCTCCTACTGCAGCTGCTATCTGACCTAATTGCACCTCCATTTTTGCTATAGCCTGAGTGTTGGCTTGAATTAGCTGGGCATGGTTCTGGTTGGTCTGGTTTTGAGATTGCATAAATTGGTGAAACATATCCTCCAAAGAAGGTTTTCGTTGATTGGGAGGTACATAGGGAGAAGTAGTAGGCTGGGATCCTTGATTGAATGACTGATTCGGAGGGAATGACTGATTATTGGAAGAGTAGGTACTAGGACCTTGAAAAGATACGCCACCATTTCCTTGTGATTGCTTCCAAGCAAAATTTGGATGACTTCGCCAACCTGGATTGTACGTGCCACTATATGGATTGTTGTTCGGGTTGGGTGTATGAAATGAATTTAGAGCATTTGCTTGCTGTGCCTTAGCGATGGGGAGACCGGGGCAGTTTTCCACCAGATGATCGGTGCTATCGCAGAGAATACAGATAGGGGATTCAATAAATTTGGAAGGCACATGAGCTGATGATTTGCTTCCTTTTGATATTTCTAGGGCTTCCAGTCGACGCGTTAGGGCGTTAAACTTAGCATCATGCTCAAAGTTTGAATCGACTTTATGTATGCCAGCCTTGTTGGTGGGGAGTTTTCTAGTCTCGGTGCTAACCGGTTCCCATTCGAGAGTGTTTTCGGCAATTTCCTCGAGGTACTCCCAAGCATCCTCAGCTGTTTTTTCAGTGAACCCGCCATTACAGAGAGACTCGATCATGGTCTTGGTCTGGTAGTCTAGACCTTCATAGATTATTTGGATAAGACGGATTTTTTCAAAACCGTGGTGAGGGCATTCTAGGAGAAGGTCCTTAAATCTCTCAAAATACGTATATAACGTCTCCCCTGCTAATTGATGAAATGCATTAAGGTTCTGACGTACGGACATAGTTTTCTGTTTTGAATAAAATTTTCGATAGAATGCTTCAGCTAGGTCAACCCATTTATTGAATGTGCCTGGTTGGATGGACTGTAGCCATGCCTTGGCCTTTTCTTTCAGTGAGAATGGAAACAACCTAAGTTTAAGGGATTCTTCGGTCATTTGGTTGTATTTCATCGTCCCACAAATATCCTCAAATTCTCGGATATGTTGATATGGGTTTTCACTCGGTATACCCCGAAAAACTGGTAGCATTTGTATCATTCCTGATTTGATTTTGAAATTACCCGTGATGGCGGGAATCGAGATACATGAGGGTTGGGTGGTTCGAGTGGGGTACATATAATCCTTAAGTGTCATTGCACGTGGTGGATTTTCCTCTCCCATTGTGTCTAAAATTGAGATATTACTGACAATGGTACTAGGAATTGCTAATGGTTCGGTACGTATTAAACGGTTGTTGACACGATTCCAGTTAAGCATGCACTATATAAAAATCTCAAATTGAAAAATAACACAGCAAGTCTATTTGAATTAACTATTTTATGTGAGAAGGGATGAATAATTTTATATTTCCTAAGTTGATTAACTAGACCAGCTCCTATTCTCTCTTCGAGATCGGGCTTTAGAAGTTCAAAGGAATATTCCTCAAAAATAACGACAACCGGATCAGTTCCAGGAAGGAGGTGGAGCACTAGGCTCACTTAAATACCAAGCTTCCTTAAGCAGCTTTGTGGCCTGTTTGTCAAACCGATCGTTGGCGTCGTCAATAATGTGGAATAAACTTTGAAAGACCTTAGCCTTTTCTAGATTGAGCTTGGGCTTACCACTTAAAAGGGTCAAGTAATTAGTAACCAGGTAGGTCCCGGGGTGTGTGGATTTCCACAATACCCGTAACAGGTTTTTAGGCTGTCATAAAACTTACCTAGACATTACTAACCACAAGACTATTCAGTGGGGTGGCCTTTCGCCGCTTCCTTTCCAAGAGCCTATTGAGCTCGAGAAACCCTATGGCCAACGTCTAATGACTTTTACTATTAATTAGGCTTAGGTTGAATGCAAGGTGGTGATTTTTGGGCTACGGATAGGTGATGAAATCCCAACCGTATCTTATGAGGGTGATTGCCCTTAAGATTATTTTATGCAAATGATCCTAAATTAATGCACAATGCATCACATAAGAAATACAAATTGCAGAAAGTAAATAAATTTTGCTTAGCAGCTGATAAAGGACGGGTGGTTAGCTCCCGTTCTTTTCAAGCTATTCAATGCATGCCCTGTAACACCCTAGAAAATTGTTACTATCAATGCACAAGTTGAGTGTACACCCCACACTTAAGCACACATACAACTTTAAGAGTTGTATGTGCCGAGTCGGCGACAACTTTGCAAGGTTGAATGCAATTTTTTTTGGACTAAGATTAAAGTTTGCACATTAATCGATTTAAACTAATTACTATGATTACGAAATAAAAGAGCTTTTGTAGCAAACGTACCTAACCTTCGTTGTTTTATATAGCCTTACTTGTGAATCTTTTCCACGGCCTTTACGTAGGCAACGGCGCCATTTGATAACTACTTCTTAGCTTATCGTTGTAGAAAAGTAATTTATCAAAAATTTTCAATACCTGCAATTATAAACTACAAAATTTAACTAGTATATGGCAAGTAAGGATCGAACCTCACGTAATTAGATGCCTAGAGAAAAGAGATCACAAATAACACTAAATTGAAATGAAGGGAGTTTTTTTTTTATTATTATTTAAAAAATAATTTATTTTAGAAAGTAAATCGTAGAACTAATACTAATAATTGAAAATTTTAGAAAATATAAGAAGAAATTCCGCCTAGGAGAGGGATTTGTAAACCATGGTGAGGAGCCGACTTCTCTTGCAGCGTCACTCTCGATAATCCACACTTGAGAACGGAAGTTTTACCGCCTCAAGTGGAAAATTTAGAATTAAGGACCATTTTATCTAATTTAATTATATAATACCCTCACAATTTTAAGAACAAGGTCCTTCTTATAGTAAAGAAGTATAACTCGCTCAGTTGTGAGAATTTATATAACATAAATTAGATTTGAAAATAATAAATTTAATCATCTTAGTCGACGATTCAATGTGGGAGTTTTGAAGAATCACCGAATCCCTAATAGAGGATGGGTGATCTTCACTCTCGCTTTAGAATTACAATCAACTAACTAAGAGGAATAACATTAAGTGCAATCAAGAGTGACTTATAAGAGAGAAAACTACCTACTTAATTACCATGGCCTCAACCCCTCTCCCTGGCGGAGTGGAGTTTAGCCGACCATGGTGGAATTATGGATACAGTAAATAAAATGAGACATTGGAAAAAGAACAAAGAGCATGAGAATAGAGCAACAGAATAAATTTTATTAAAAAAAAAATGAATACGATTACAAGTACTGCAAAACCTTCTTCTTGAAATGACCCGAAAACAATGTTACGTACTCTCTTCGCACACTCTCCCTATTACAATTTGCTGAACACTCTATGGAAAACTGGATGATGATAATTCCCCCCTTTCTTCATGCCCATGACCCTCTATATATAGCGGCTTGTAGCTTGCTCCCAAAGGCGTAGGATTTGGTAAGATTGTCTTCATTGGTATGAAGTAAAGAAAAAAATTAAAAGGGCAGAATTGAGGGAGAAGGAGAGAGGGTCGGTTTAGAGAGAGAGAAGAGAGAGGATTGTGCATGGCTTTGATGGATCACGGAAGAGAGGGAATGCAGTGAACGGTTTGTGATTAATTTGGACCGAAAGAATGGAAAGAGAATTCGGAAAAAAAAAAGAGTAGGAGGATCGGTTGGATGTGATCGGGTATGCATGGCTGAGGTTTGTGGATGGCTACGATCCGGCCTCATCCGATTTAGGAAGGAAGGGGAACGGTTGTGATTGGGTTTACTTAAAAGAGAGAAATAAAAAGAGATTTAGAGAGAGAAAGATATAAAAAGAGAGAGAATTAAGGAGAGAGATGATTGAGGAGAAAATAAAGGAATGAGATTACTGGGTTCGGTTATGATGAGATTGGAAAGAGAGTAGATATAGAATCGGATGGATCTCACGCACAGGTTCGATACGAGAGAGAGAGGATCTTAAATGGGGAATAAATCATAAAGATGGGAAGAGAGGGCCGGGTACAGCTGGGTTTGAGAGAGGAGGATCTCAGTTGGGATCTAGAGAGATAAAGAAGAGAGAGAAAGGAGATTTGGGCTGTTAAGAAAGGAAAGAGATAGAGAGAATTAAGGAGAGAGAAAGAAACGGTTTTTAGAGAGAGAATCCGAAAGAAAGAGAGGGTTTCGGCTGGGTCTCGGTCGGGTAAGAGAGAGGAGAGGATAAGGAAAGAGAAAAAACAAGGAAAGCTAGAGAGAGAAAAGCTTGGGCGGTTGGGATAGATAAGGAATGAGAGAGAAAGAAGATCGCAGGTGAGAGACGGGAATGCTGATCGGGTCGAGCTGATCCTAGGGACGGCTGTGATCAAGTGGTCCGTGAGATAGAGAAGTCTGGAACGCTGCATGCATGGGGTTGTTGTGCACAGCTTGGTTGATTCAATGTATCTATTGATGGCTTGCAAAGGACGGCTGTGATTAGTTTTAGAGAAGAGAGAAACGGGGAGTGGGCTCATGCATGGGTACGTAATGCATCAGACGGCTGTGATATTGTTAGAGAGAGAGGGTCGGCTGGGTAGAATGCAGGGATAAGTTGGACGGCTGCATGCGTGGGTATTATGGATGAGTTGGTTAGCAACGGATGGCTGTGATTATGGGACTGTGGACGGCTGTGATCTCATGAATGAGGAGCGGCTGATCGTCTTCGGATGGCTGCGATGCAATCAGACGGTTATGGTGGTCGGTTGAGAGAATCCCGGAGAGAGAGCAGAGAGAAGATTAGAGAGAGAAAACGGGTTCTATTAGTCCAAAAGATACGAGCCGGGTTTTGTTGGGTGGATAAGGAAAGCACTGGAGTTTTTGTTAGGCTCCAAACCGTACAGCATTAGTTGGTTTTGAATTAAGAATAAAAAATTTAAAGAAAGAAATTGAAGAGAGATACAAGGTGGTAGCTTGTATGGGTTTGGACGGTTACGATCGGACGGTGGATTTGTGGCTTCAGATGGAATGAATGTGCATGGGTAATGCATGCATGGGTTTTCTGTGTACTACCGGGAGTCCAATTGAGTTGGTAATGATGGGTCGATGGCTAAGATCGGGTATGTTAGTATGTTCATGTTGGGTCGGAAAGTGAGCCGTATGCGCTGCTAGATGGCCAAGATGGGAAGAAGAGAAGGAAAATAAAAGAGAAGGGAAGAGAGAGAAAGAAGGAGCTGGAGAAGGAAGAAAAGGTGGCTAATTGGGGTGCACCACTTATCATGGTTTGAAGCCAGCTCATTATGCCTGAGTCTTGTTCTTCTAGTGCTTGAGTTCAGAGCTACGTGCGTGCCGATTTTTGCCAAAATATCCTTCGCGAGCTCTGATATTGCGATTTCATTTGTTTGTCATTTGCGTGCACTATAGATCTGCTCCCAAGGTATTGTGATAACATCTACTATTTAGTCACACTCCATTGTAGCTACGCGCGTTGAGGACGAGTCCTAGTCACTGCGAAAAAGACATAAAATGATATCCATCAGTTCCTTATAGTAAAAAAAACAGTAAAATGATTCTCAAGCTTTATAATTTCCATGCAGGTAATGCATAAATGCAAATCAATATACCTATGTGTTCGTACGAAATTATTCTATGCAATGATGAAAATAAAATTTATGCACTTTACGTGTAATATTAATGTTTTATGATAAGATATGCATGAAAAAGGAAGGGATAATTCGCACCATATTGACACTTAACAATGCCTTCCCCCACCCCCTCTATTTATAGGCAAAGGGGGGAGGTTGGGGGAGATATGGCTGAAATCTTTTTGTTTCCTCCAATATCTCCCCCCATAACCATCAAGATATTGTTCCCTTATTTGGGGAAACAAACTTGATCCCCTCCTTTTTAGGTGGGGTGGTTATGGGCTAGATGTGACTCGATCTTCAAGGATCGAGTTGTTATTTTTGTTGCACTTTTGGATCGGATGGCGATACAACGTCATCTTGTCCGTTGGATCGAGGGATCGTCGCGGATCTACGGTTGTGTAGACGTCCACGCCACCTCCCCCCGCGTCAAGGCGGTTTTGATCTTTTTTTTTTCTTTTCTTTTCTTTTTCTTTTCTTTTCTTTCTTTTAGGGCCGGCCCCACCTCTCCATGAGGAGGGGGGCACGGTTTTCAAGAAGGGGGGGCCGGTGGGCCCCCTTTTTGGGTTTGGGTAGCGGGTCCAGTGGGACCCGTTTGCTTTGAGTCGGGCCATTACACGCGAATTGAGTTCGCATGCGGGCCGAGTTCGCATGCGGGCCGTTGCGTGCGGGCCGGGTTTCGCATGCGGGCCGTTGTGTGTGGGCCAGGTTTCGCATGCGGGCCGTTGTGTGTGGGCCAGGTTTCGCATGCGGGCCGTTGTGTGTGGGCCAAGTTTCGCATGCGGGCCGTTGTGTGCGGGCCGAGTTTCGCATGCGGGCCGTTGTGTGCGGGCCTGGTTTCGCATGCGCGAGTCGGGTTTCGCATGCGGGCCGTTGTGTGTGGGCCAGGTTTCGCATGCGGGCCGCTGTGTGTGGGCCAAGTTTCGCATGCGGGTCGGGTCCAATCCGTGGGCTAATTTCGGTGCCCACAATTTTTTTAGTCATTAAGAATTATTTGGTGAGAGCTCCAAATATTTGCAACAAGCAGAATGCATACAAACTCATATAAAAGTTGTCAATGCACATCAGCAACAGAATAATGGAAAAAATGTATACTAACCTCAAAGACTACATTATACTTTTCTGGCCATTAAGAATTTTCTGGTGATATTTGATTGCGAGCTCCAAATATTTGCTACCAGCAAAATGCATACCTAATAACAGATTTTCCATCCTCTTATCCAGCTCCCTAATCCTAGCTTCAACTGTGAAACTTTTCTCTCAAACCTCCAGTGGGAAGTGAAGCAGATATCTGCACACTTTTGCAGGTCATTCTCCTTTGTGAAATCTAACAAACATTTTTTATTATCAGATTGAAGTGTCAGATGGAGTTTAGTCTACCACAGCATTTCTAAATCACTCGCCAAATTATCCAAGAGGTCCGTGTGGAATCAGTGTTATTGTGAGTAACACTTCATGAATTCCTCATTATTTGCGAATCTAATCAACAAAAAGTATTTTCATGAGGATTGTCAATTTCATCAATGAAAAACAAAAATTTTATAAAAAAATTGAACTAAACAACAAAAAATAACTAAGCAATGAAAAAAAACCTTTGTGGTGTCAGCTTTAAAACATCATATCAGTTGAAAACCACCCCTTTTGATTTATGAATTGAGAGAATGATTTATCACTTATAAATTATAGCATACTACTACCATTGGCCTCTTCGGTGCAGTACTCCTCAAATTTTTATTTTAAGATTGAGCTCAAATCATTAATTACGAGAAGGAGGAATGAGCAGAGCATATATACATAAGGGAACATGATGTTCAAGAAAAAATCAATCACAAATACATGAATTTTAAACATTAAATTAAGTAAAATACAATAAAAAAAATCATGAAATAATGAAATAAGAGAGTAACAGAAGGAAAAAAAAAACCATTCCCTGAACATCTAATATTATAAAATAGTTTATATATCTATACTAAAATGGAAGCCCCTCTCCCGTGTTGTGACACGTGGGCGTCTTTTAAAGAGCTATAATTCTTCTTCCGTGTTTGAACGCGGATCTTTTTTAAATTAATTTAAAAACCTACCAAAAAGATGATAAATTTTTATTCAATGGTATTTAATGGTCATTTGATATTAATCTCTTTCTCTAACAAGTGAATCACACTCACTTCAGATTTCACACTTCTTCGAACAGTTGCAATGTCGTCTTTGCTAAATAGCGTGCATCAAGCATATTCGAGCATTGTCCGGGTTTCTTACTAGTATAATACTAAAATGGAAGCCTCTCTCCCGTGTTGTGACACGTGGATGTCTTTTAAAGAGTCAGAATCCTTCTTCTGTGTGTGAACACGGCTTTCTTTTAAATCCTTTTAAAAACCTACCATAAAGATGATAAATACTCATTTAATGACATTTAATCGTCATTTGATGTTAATATCTCTCTTTCTCTAACAAGTGAATCATACTCATTTCAGATTTCACACTTCTTTGAACAGTTGCAATGTCGTTTGTGCCAAATGGTGTGCATCAAGCTCATCCCGGCATTACCCGGGTTTCTTACTAGTATGAGAATGAGATTGGCATTCTCTGATGGAAGCTAAATTAAGGCATTATCATTCTCATTTTGTTCCCTACATGACGCAAGAGCCCAAAACAATGATAAAAATATACTTAATTGGGATCCTAAAAATATACAATAAACAACCCATAGAACATCTCAAAAAATAACATCAAAACCTGATTATAAATCACAAGGGGTTCATCTTTCTATTAGTAAACCAGTCGAGGTTATCCGTTGAGATGGAGCAAGCATCACACAACAACCTAACCTAAGAAATGGCAAGGAGAATGGCTTCGTCCTATTGCAAAGGAAGGATAAAGGGAGGAGGGGTTGCTATTGTTGCCTCTCCTTCTCGATCTTCTCTCTCAAACGGGTCTCTTCTCTGTCAGATTTAAGACCGGAAGAGGACAAATGAGGTCACAGATAGACAAAATTTGGGGACAAAATCGAGAAAGGGATTGACGATCACACTCGTCTGGCGACAATCTCTCTCTCATGCCGAAGAAATAGGGGAGGATAAAATTTGGAGATGAAAATCAGTGAGGAGTGCGGCGATCACAGCCGTCCAACGACTTTCTCTCTCTCTCTCTCTCTCTCTCTCTCTCTCTCTCTCTCCTCTCCCTCTCTCTCTCTCTCTCTCTCTCTCTCTCTCTCTCTCTCTCTCTCTCTCTCTCTCTCTCTAGTAAAGAAGAAATGGAGGAGGACAAAATTTGAAGATGAAAATTAGTGAGGGGGGCAGCGATCGATCACAGCCATCCGGCGACAATATGAGAGATCACACGGCTTCGGAGGGAGCGGGATTTAGGGGTTCGTGAGCAAGGGTATCGCAATGGGGAGAGGGGGTTTGGGGCTTTCCATCTGAGGACAACGAGAAAGATTTGGATAAAACAGACAGATATGGTTGAGGGGTGAAACGGGAGCGGTTTTTAGCGAATTGGATTTCGTGATGGACGACTGTTATTTGAAGATTTAGTTGTTTCCATTTGAAGATTTGGATAAATTAATCACAACCTTTCTTTGTCTTTTATGTAAATCAATCACAACAACATATTTGTCTCTTCATGTTTATCCCCCCCCCCCCCCGCATACACACACACCCAGCCACCCACAAAACCCTGAAATATTATATAGATTGATAAGTCAACAACCACAACAACTTATCTTTTTGTTGTACTTGTTATATCCAAGTCACATTATGAATGTATATATAAGCCTTAAATGAAATAATGAAAAGCAATAAAGTACTCATTGTAACCTTTCTTAAAAAAAACTTTAAATTTTATAAGGGGTGTCTCCTCCTCACCCCAATGTGGCTCCATCCATGCTAAAAGGGTCTTTTAATAAAATATTGCTTAATACACCCACTTTTGACAGAAATAAATCATCATCAAACCATTGCTTGGTGGATCCCATATCATCCAACAATGCACATGTCATTTAGGTTGTGACATTTTGGAAGGGTGAACAAAATTGCTCTCGAGATTTTGGGTGTTGCATACATGAACTAGTGAATCAAGAGTTGACAATCTATACCTTCCAAAAAAAAAGAGAGTTGGCAATCAATTGTGTCATCTATGTTAAAGCAGAGGTTAGAAACAAAGCTCCAACAAGATATGTGCAACCAACGAGCTCTTGGCCTGGTGGTATTTCCTCTCTCCCATGTTTGAGAGGTTTCTTGTTCGACTCCCGGTATGGACACCATGGAGCGAACTTTCCTCATGGCATAGTATTATACATAAAATATGTTAGGGATATCTTAGTTATTTTTAGTATAACTTACTTTGAGAGGTACTTCTCTTCTTAGTATAACTTTGAAGAGGAATGTTTCTCTCTCTCTCTCTCTCTCTCTCTCAACTATATTTTGATCCCCTCCCCCTTTTCCTCTTTTGCGGGATCGGCACTCGGGGTCAATCGCATCAAAGCCGTTTGGGGGTGTCGTGGCGGGTGCTCGATATCGATCACATATTCAGAGCGTCCGTCCCCAGGCGTCGCCCTAAGGTCACACTAGTATAATATAAGCTGGAGAGAGAGAGAGAGAGAGAGAGAGAGAGAGAGAGAGAGAAACTGGTCTACGTGGCATCTCCCTCTACCTAATAAAGTTTTTTTTTGGTTTCCTGAGTGCATTGCAGATGGCCGCGGAATTTACCTCTGGGTGACTTCAAGCGGACAGTTGAGATGAAGCCCAACCCTTGAACGACGTGAGATCTTGAAGCTCAACGAACGGGGTCCTTGAATCCAATGGCTCCTAAGCCTTATGAAAAAGGAAAATGCTTCTTATCCATCCTATTCTTCATCCAGATCAAGCCATCCTGATGTGGCACCTGAACAATGTACAGCTGTCAGTTGCACCTCAACTCCGACAAGTGAATCGCACTCAGCCCGAAAGACGGTTGTGATCAAAGGCCACATCAGGATGGCCTGATTTGGATAGACAACTAGATGGCTGAATAGCATTGTTCTTTGAAAAATTAGGAGCTGAGTCGGAATATATTGCATCCACATGTACTTTGTTTCTAAATTATGTATTTTTTTGGAGTAGAGGATTTGGTATATACATAGAGTTAAGAGATATGACAATTTGTCTTGCATCCAAGTCTCGAAAATATATCTAGAGGTTTTTCCACAAATGATCACCAAATTTGTCGTATTACTCATACAAGATGCACAGCTCAAGACAATTACTTTTATGACCACCAAAAAAAATTTGGACAAAAAATGCCCTTGATATAGCAATTCACTTCTTCTTTCGTGAAACCAGTAAAGTCTCAAACCAAAATCCTTATGTTAATTTGAGTGTGTTTCAGTGAAACAATAGGGAAAGACAAACTTCCGACGTCCTCCCTCCGACCTCTGACAAGGGTTCAATTGCAAGAAAGAGCATAAGTAGTGAGGTTTTTTGTGACTTCTAGCAAAGGAATAGAGAAATAAAACTCCCGACAACTTTTCAACGAACTCAGTGAAATAATGGAAAAAGAAAACCCCCAACAACCTCCAAAAGACCTCAAAAGAGTGCGAGTAGTTGGGTTTCCGGCAACTTTCGACAAAGGAATAAAGAAATATAATTCGGGCGACTTCCTGATGACCTCCGACAAAATAATGAAAAAGCAAACCCCCAACAACCTCCCAACGACATCCAACGGTGAGAAAAAACACGAGTAGTGGGTTCCGATGACCTTCGATAAAGAAATGGAGAAAGCAAGCGCCAATGACCTCTAGTGAAGCCATAGCGAAAATAAGTCAAGCCGGCGATGGACATGAGGTAAGAAGGTAAAGTTGTGACAAGTTAGTCAGATTGCAACGTCCATGTTATATTCATGTTTTACGTTCAGTTTGCGTTCAACTTACGTTGAGGTTACATTCAAGCTATGTCATGTTGCATCCTTGTTGCGATTATGTTAAATTCGTGTTTTACATTCAAATTGCGTTCAAGTTATGTCATGTTGTGTTCATGTTGTGTTCATATTACATCCAGGTTTTACATTCAAATTGCGTTCATGTTACGTTAGGTTGCGTTCATGTTACATCCAGGTTACGTCCGGTTACGTTCAGGCTGTGTCTGGGTTACGTCTAGGTTACATGAAGTTGTGTTTAGGTTTATGCCTTCAATGGGTTTAGGAGTCGAGCAAAGATATCGGGAGGAAGAAAGGTGAAGTTGTTTCAAGGTTACAATAAGCTGTATTTAGGTTTATACCTTACTTGGATGTGTTGGCTTGTATGAAATCCTCATAGAAGGTCGCCGAGAGGTTGTAAAAAGTTTGCATGCTTTCTCCATTCCTTTGTCGAAAACTCCACTATATGTGTCCCTTCTTGCCTTGTAACTCTTGCCAGAAGTCGTTATGAGGTTGCCGGTTGTTTTCTTTCTCCAGTGCATCTTTGGAGGTTGTCGGGATGTCGCCAGGAGTTTCCTTCCCCATTCCTTCGTCGGAAGTCGCCTGAAACCCCCACTACTTGTGTTATTTCTTGTAGTTAAATCCTTGTCAATGGTCATTAGGAGGTGTTTGGGAGTTTACTTTCTCCGTTTTTTTATCGGAGTGCACCTGATTTTGAAACGCAACTAAACATAAATATTTACATTTTAGATTCTATAGATTTTATAAAAAAAAGCGGTGTTTTGATGTTATAGGCATTTTTGTCACAAAAGAATAATCTATGAATATGTGAGTGACTTCACACATGCTGGTGGTCATAAAAGTAACTTTTTCGAGCATTGTACTTAACTTGAGTAATACCACAAACTTGGTGGTCATTTAGGGTGTGTTCTTTTGATCGAATGTAGATATCCAGGTAGTTAAATGCCCTGAAACATTTAGTTGCCAGTAAAAATAAATGTCTCATGATTAAATATCCCATGTTCTCTTATCCTGGGCAAATGTCTTTAACTTTCCTAGGCAATCTAATTCTTCTGTTCTTTTCGTCTATAGACTTTTAATGGGATGTACATCTATTTCTCTTGGGACCCCTCGCAATGAAAATCGATCAATAATTGATTTGAGGGATTTATGCATGCTCAGGTTATCATCGCGCGGCCGCACGAGCTCCCATCTGATTGGCCGAAGGAGATCGGGCGAAACCCTAGACCTTCCTCCTCTTCCGCGCATCACACGAGAGAGATGATCGGATTTTACGGTGAGAAAATATATATGTCCGCAAGTGGTTGGACATTAATATCATGCCACTTTAGGTTAGACACTAATGTCAGTTTTGTTAAAAATGAAGGATCGACAATAAAACTATTTAAATACTTAGGACATTTAATTTCCATGCCAAATGTCATACCAGAAGAACACACCCTCAAGAAAAAAAAAAAAAAAAAACCTGAAATAGTTCTTTACCCGCCATCATATCACCGTCGAACTAAAGAGAGCACCGCCAGTTGGAGAGTAAACATCGAACCTCCAACGATCGAACGTGCATGCCTCTCTCTCTCTCTCTCTCTCTCTCTCTCCTCTCTCTAGCTTTCTCCATTAATGACGACCCCGAAACTCACTGCGCCTCTCCCGGTTTCCCGCAAATCCTTTAACCATCGGATCCCGAGCCCAAGCCCTAAATTTAGCTCGCGCCCCATCGATCCCCGTCGCCATTTCCCGGTGATGGCCGCCTCCTCCTCCCTCCGACGCCTCCGCTGCATTCGAAGACCCGAGATCCGGCATGGAAGATGAGCGTCATCGGCACCTCCACCGCCTCCCGGCTTCTCCCCTTCCGGCGGCATCTGCCGCCGGCCCCGGACCGCCGCCTGCCGTGGCACGCCCGGATCCTCGACCCTGGCAGCGACGAGGTCCTCCTATGGAACCGCGTCTTCCTCGTCGCCTGCCTCGTCGCCCTCTTCGTCGACCCCCTCTACTTCTACCTCCTCTACGTTGGTGGCCCCGCCTGCATGCGCGTCGACCTCGGCATCGGCATCACCGTCACCCTCTTCCGCACCATTGCCGACCTCTTCTACCTTGCTCACATGCTCCTAAAGTTCCGGACCGCCTTCGTAGCCCCGAGCTCCAGGGTCTTTGGGAAGGGGGAGCTCGTCACGGATCGCCGCCTGATCGCCCTGCGGTACCTCAGGGGAGACTTCATCGTCGATCTTATCGCCACGCTTCCAATCCCTCAGGCAAAGCTTCCCTTTTACCCTACCCCTCTCATCTTGCTTGTTTTCCATATGTTGCTATCTATTTACAATCTTTTTATTTATTTCTAGAGTCTCTGTTAAACCATTCACTCATTAAGTAAACCTCAAAGAAAACAACGGAATCCTTACAAGTATAACAAAAGAAATGCCAATCGAATCACCGCCTCTTTAGATCCACCTTCCAAGTTTTTGTTGGCGCCTTGGCGGCGGCGGCGGATGGGTGGGTGATGTTAATTAATACTTAGCTGAAGTGATTAGCTACAATCAACAAACCATTGGGATGAATAAGTATACTCTGCAAAATTTTCTCCTATTACCAGGCATGGGTTCAGGCTAGTTCACCTTCATAGGTAGCCCGCCTTCTGTGTAGTTTGGGGATGTACCCACTACGGACACACCGGAGCACCCACTGGTGGTACCTTCAACACTTGCTTTTGATTTAAAGCCCATGACAAATATTTAAAAAATACTTATGTTCAAGTTTTCTTAAATTGGGCTTGCCAAAAATGAATTTAAGGCCACATTGGAGGCGCCGGGTGCGTATCAACAAAATGGCCATCCCATGGTCACCGACAGATCTTGAAGTCATTATTGTCATATGCGATCGCATATGCGCAAATTGTATATGCGGCCATTGGGTTTGTGAGGTTGCACAGTCATATATGTGGCCGCACAAGTCCAATGGATCTTTTCTCCCCTCAAGCGTTATTTCCAATTCACCTATTCTTTATCCCAAATCCATCCAACTTCTCCTCTAACCACTTCCAAACTTCCCCTCCTTTCATTTCGTCAATGGCTAACATGGATGAGGGATCCGGTTGTAGCGATAATGATCCTCTGAAGCTGTTTAAGACAAATGTTCCCGAGTGGAAACATGGATACTTCAAAAGTTCGATGCTTAAAATATTGTGGTATGCGTTCTTTGCAATTACGAAGTCAAGGGTGGCATCGCAAAGCTCAAGCAGCGTACCTAAGATGTCCTCATAAAAAATAAGCACATTTTAAGTACCATTTGTCGTAAAATTACTATATGCCATAGGGTAGTCCTTATGACAATGTCGAAGGAACCCGGTTCTCATATATATATATATATATATATATATATATATATATATATATATATATATATATATATATATATATATATATATATATATATGCTATAATACGGCACGTACGGTACCGCACGTCAGCCGTCTGATGCACCCGTTGCGTGCATCGCATTAACGTAGCGGTACATCAGACGGCTAACATGCGGTGCCCCACGTACCGCATACTGCATACCGTATTATAGCATGCCCCTATATATATATATATATATATATATATATAATATATATATATATATATATATATATATATATATATATATATATATATATATATATATAATCTTCCATGGATGCCACATGGCTGATAGATACATAGGTGCTCCTTGGCACTTAAAGAATATTCTGTCACTTGCCTTCCTTAGAAAATGTACTACAGCTAGGCCACTAGATAGTGACACATCCCAGGGAGGACCACCAAATTGCGTAGGTGGCGGCCCATTATAACACTATCCTCAAGTTTAATGAGGCAATATCCGTTTGTGAACAAAATGCAGTGGCCGTATCTGTGAAAACTGTGATTATCATTTTTCCACACAGCTCGATTTGCAGTAACAAATATGTCACCTATAATTGTCTTTAAGACTTTAAATGTTGGGAAATAGGAAGTTCTAATTATATCCTATTCTTCCATGTAGACAACGATATCAGTTTTGTAGGGCATAAATCACTGTTTTAAAACTCGCCGAGTCGACTCGAAACTCGGCCGAGTCGACTCGAAACTCGGCCGAGTCGACTCGACTCGGCTGAGTTTCGATCCGACTCGGTCCAGAACTCGATTTGGCAACTACTCGGACCAAAACTCGAGTGACTCGGGCGAGTCACTCGAGTTTTTGGTGTGTGTGACTCAGTTCGAGTCTTGATCGTTGTATTTTTTGGGGTAAAATCGGGATCCGGTAGAACAATTTATGTTTTGTAATGACATGTTATTTGGTGATAAGCTTTAAGGTCATCAAAACTTGTTAGATATCCATTTTTAAATACATATAATATTAAAATATATTATATAATGTCGAGTTTTTTGTATCAAGTTTTGTCGGGTTTTAGCCGAGTTGTCGAGTCAACTCGACTCATTAAGGTTTCGAGTCGAGTCGAGTTTTCGTGTTTTAAAACACTGGCATAAATCACTGCTTTAAAACTCGGAAAAACTCGACCGAGTCGACTCGACTCGGACAGATTTTGAGTCGAGTTATTTCGCCGAGTCAGAACGAGTTTGGATAAAACTCGACCGAGTCGGACCGAGTTTACTTGACTTGACTGACTTTCGAGTCGAGTCCGAGTTTCGAGTTTTTAAACAATGGCATAAATTGATTGTTTGGTTGAGCACTACTGTAGATATTAGACCGGATAATGCTCTAGTTTACTGTATTCCTTAAGAAGTGGGAGTATGTAGGTGATATAAACTTAAAGATTTCTTGTTAACGAAAGTTCACTTTTTTGAATTACTGCACTGCGTTTATTTTGTGTATCTATCAAAATTGTAGTTATTTGTATTTTCTTTTTTCTTTGTTACAGATCATAATCTGGTTTGTGATACCAGCAGTGAGCAACTCCTTGGCTAATCACACTAACAATACGTTGTCCCTGATTGTCCTACTTCAGTATATCCCAAGGCTGTTTCTCATTTTTCCTTTGAATGCACGGATTGTCAAGGCTAATGGAGTTGTTACAAGGACTGCCTGGGCCGGAGCTGTGTACAATCTGCTTCTTTACATGCTGGCTAGTCATGTATCTTATCTAACTGCCTTGTTGCTATTCTTTACTAATCATTGTACATTTTATAGTTAACTTTTTGACAAGCTTGCAATCCATACAGGGTCTTGGAGCCTTATGGTATCTTTTGTCCATGGAACGGCAAAACGTCTGCTGGGTAGCAGAGTGTGCTAAAGAGAATGGCAGCATGAATATTCCAATATGCAACCCTAGTTTTCTGGATTGTAGCAGTTTGGAACAACCTGAACGAAAAGCCTGGGTGAACACTACCAATGTTATTGGTAATTGTGATGCTACTAACAGTGATAGTAGTTTTAATTTCGGCATGTTTGCGGATGCTTTGACTGATGAAGTTGTTGGAGCAACATTTTTTGCCAAGTATCTCTATTGCCTTTGGTGGGGCTTGAAAAACCTAAGGTACAATGTCCTACACACAAGATCTCAGTTTTGAATGCCACATGTTTTTTTGAGCATTTTAATTTTCCTCTTAACTATTCTTGCTCCTATATTTTGATGCTAAAATATTTTTTTTAAGGAAAATTTGTAAGTTGTGATGCTTTATTTGGCGAAGTATTTAGCTAGACTAAGGAAGAGAAGATAAGAGATAATGAGTAACACATACATATGGAATCAAGTTAAAGAAATATGGTTGTATCTTCACCCCTAAATCACCATAATTTATTATTTTTTCATGGACCAACATAACAAACCTAAGATAGTTTCTTAGTACTAAGAGGGATATTGGTATCTCACACAGCTCATGATGACCCTATAATGACTTACAAATAAATTTTTATCAATCCACTATATTAAGAAATAAAGATTTCCCGAATATATGGCCTTTTACTTTTTACTTGGGCCATAGGTATCCTATCTGAACACCCTATAATGACTTCGTTAATTAACCCTAAAATAAAGTCAATATTCAATAAAAATGATCAGAATCTTTATCAATGTAAAATTTGTTCTGCATGAATTTCTTTCGCCATGTAGAGGTTTTCCTTGATTCATGAAACTTTTTTGGAATCCATAGTTAAAAACCTTCAGGAGTTCTTTGGTCAGCGAATAGGACCTGAATAAGCTCCCAATGGGGGTTTATCCAGCTAAATGATCAATTAAGCAGTGGAATAAAGCCTAAAGACTAATCTGTTTATCTTGATTTATATCCTCATATATTATCTCAAGTGGTGGAATCTTTAGCATATTTGTTGTGTTTGCTTTATCCGAATGAAATAAAAGAAAACTAAATAAGATGATGCCCATTGATCTACTCTTGATTAACTTTTCGAGAAGCTATCAGGTCTTTATTACATGGATAGAAACAAGTGCATTCAAACAAAACTCACAATTAGCCCTTGAATATCTATTCTACATAGAGAATATATTCTTCAGACAATTTTCCTATTTTCAAATTAGTATGTCCAACGGTTTTCTTCATATAACTACCTACATGTTGCTATAATTGCAGAAACCACCTCTAATGTAACTATTTGCAAATCAGCTCCTACATTATTTCCTTAATTTAGAAGGAACCACTTATTTCTTTTGAAGTATGAAGAATGTCCCTACCTACCACTTGATTTATAGGGTTGCAAGTGGTTGCGGGCGAGTGATGTGAACCTCATTATCTTGATTTTTTTGTACTGTCCATGGTGGATGATCAAGGAAAGTTGTATACGATAAAGTTACAGGATGCAAACCTCATCATCTCCTGTGATCAAGGAAAAGAATTCTTTGTAATTGTTAGGTTTGAAATTCTAGTCCTGTAGTTTTTCTGTTTTATTGATACCATTGTCAACTCTTGTAATTGTTGTTCTTGTTGAACCAGCTATTTAATATTGAGTCAAATGATTGTAAGTCGGGTCAAGGGATGGCCTTCTAGTAGTAGGGGGTGATTGGTCAGAGAATAGGACCTGAACTGCACGAACTTAGCCCACTGCTTAATTGATCATTTGGAAATTTAGTCCTCATCTAGACCTCCTGATCTTCTTGCTTTGCTGCTATGAGGCTCTTATGCTTCACCAACATCTCCATAAAGCAAATATTCTTCATCCTGGTATTATGGATATTCATCATACGCTGGATCAACATCTGGGACAACGCTAGTTTCAAGAACCTGACTTTCAATCATGAGTTGTTTTCCTTTCTCCCAATGAGCAATATGCTTTTATCAATCTGTCGACTTGTCCCAACTCTCTGCTCTTGATGCAACAAAGATTTTGGTTGCTGCTATATACTTTCCCTCCTGTAATACCAATGTTAAGACAACCATAGGTGCTGGAGTTGCAGCCCTAAGACCACCAGAGCTGTACCCTGCGATCCTACACCTATGTCTTGAGCTCTGTTGCCTATGTATTCCAGCTCTTCTTTTTCAAAGACTTCACTACACTACAAACTTGTGGATTCAGGGCCACATGATGAAAGAAGCCTTTTTGACACATCAAAAAAATTCAGGAGCACCGTTCAGAGAAAGAGTTGCAGGTGCCTTGAAATTCATCTTCTTATAATCTTGTGCAGCAAAGGTGCTGCCCAGTGATGACGCGCGAGAATAATCAAAAGCAGCAACAACACTTCATATATCCACTTCTCTTTCATGAGCATATTTACATGCAAATGATCATGGTTTAAATTGTCCGATTTTGTACAGACCATGGAAGATTTTCATTCTGACAATAAATCTGGTTCAGTACTCGTGAACCGATTAAATGGTACTTGTGAACCATTTATTAATTGTGAATTACACGTTTTTTTTTTTTTTTTTTTTTCTGTTTTCTTCCGATCTTTTTCCCGATTTTTGCTAAATTTTTTTTGTTAGAATACATATATCTAATTATTACCTAATTTATTGATTTTCCCCGATTTTTCTGATTTTTTTCGTTTTTTTTTTCCCTTGTCGACTTTTTCCCGACTTCCGACTTGGTAACATTGCTCAAATTTATCAACAATATTATTTGTTATAGTCTTTCTAATGGCACCTGAGGAATCCTTTCTCAGGCTTGGGTCAATCTTGTCCGAATGCTGGAGCCCTAGGTCGCATAAGTTTATGCCTTGTGTGACAAGTTATTGTTCCACATAGTCTCACTTGATGCGCACACGAGGCTACAAGACTATGTGTGTCCTTGACATGCGTTCGCGCAGTTCTGCCTTGATTCGGTTATTGCTAAATCGTGAAGCTGCGTTGACATGTCATGTGCTAATTGATGGGAATCCGACCAGTTGATTCCCCCCCCCCCCCCCCCCACTCTTTTTTTTTTTCACGTTTGCCAGCCATTCATCAAGCTCCTGTAATTAGCTGGACATTTTATCGGCGGCATTGGATACCCTTATAGATCGAAGTTTCATTTTGTGTATCCCTAAAAGGAGAGTTGTTTCTAGGTAGGTCGCTTTGTGGGGTAAGTAGACTTGTACAGTTGTGGCGACCTTGGTGGCCAAAATTAAAGATCTTAAAGAAAATAAAATAGCTCGAGGGTCTGAAAGGGGTGGCGCAATGGCTGAAATGGATGGTGCTAGGCCGAGGAGCACCTGATGAGCTGAGGTTGTTTACCGCTGGGGTGTTTTTGGCGTGATGCTAGGATGAAGAGAACAACAAGTGTATACCCTTATATTGTTTTCCTTCAAGCACCTAGGGAATCCTTTTCGATCGAAGACCAAAGGTCTCGAGCAACTAATCCGACAGAACAACTCAAAAGATAAAAAAGTATTGTTAATTACTTCATGCTCATTCCAGCTTTGAAATACCATTTGTACGAATAAGTATCCTCGTCCAAAACTGTGTGACCTAAAATCTCAAACCTTGTGTGAAATATTACATCCATGATTATCTTAAAAGCATCAAATCAAAGCGACATATATCAAAACCACTTGATAATGGAAGAAAATATTTAAGTGCTTTCATAAAAAAGAATTACTGAATCTAAATGAACTGCAATTTATCGGATCATCAATGACTGAGGAAATTCCATTATGTCATTAAATAAGATTGTCATTGTGATTTACATATAGTTTCTCAACAATTATCGCCAGTGCTATTGGATATTAAACATAAGGTTTTGCATCAATTTCTAAGTAGATGTCTACTTATTTAAAGAACATGTGTACTATCTTAATATGATGTGTGGTTTAGGAATGGACTATTCTTTATTCTTAGAGATAAGTATTTAAAATACTGGTTGATAAATATGGAGTCTATTGTACAAAGAATTATCTTCTGTTACAGACTGTTTCTATTTCACCTATTTCTTATAAAATTTGTGGTAAGTCACATTTGGTGTTCATTTGCAATGTGTCCTTTTCCTTTTGTTTTCATTCAGTTCATATGGGCAGAACCTGACAACGAGTACTTTCATTGGAGAAACATCGTTTGCTATGTTTATATGCATCATGGGACTTGTTCTATTTGCACAGCTGATTGGAAACATGCAGGTAGGATATTTATTCTAATGACTTCCTCAAGCTTAAATTTCTTAATGTCTGTCAATTAAATGAGGAGTTTATTACTGTCTATATGGGTACACTGTACACAAATGGAAATGCAGTGAAATGAAATACTTTGCTAAAGTTCTTTGTATGCTTAATTGCTTATATACTAATATGCTTACTTGTGTTTGCAATGGTTATTTTTTAGTTGTAGTCAGTTATCTTGGTAATTGATCATCAGTTTGCTTTGAGTTTTTGACAAATCTACTAAGGAGGTTCGGCCTGCAGACAGTGGTTTCCATGTTAATGATTTTATATGAATCGCAGTGGTTGACCTCATTACTTTAAGTTCATGTTTGCTTTGTTTCTGATACATATATCCATTTACAAACATTTTGTTTCGACTTCTTTATCTGATATGTTCACTGTTCTAAAAGGCGGTCCGGGCGGCCGCCTAGACGTTTTAGGGGGTTGGCCGCTCCGCTTAAGTATTAAGCGGCACTGCAGATGGGTTGAATTAAAGCGGGTGCTTAGGCGGGCTCCAAGCAGGTGGGCAAATTAGTAATAATTTTTCATAAAACCCCGACCCCACCTGATCCCCTCCTCCCTTTTCACTACATAACTAGATATCTTAGATATTCCAAAGGCGCAAAAAATGCTCTCTTTCCCCTGCCTTGCAGTCAACCCCGATCCCCTCCTCCCTTTTCATAAAACTTTTATATTCAAATCGGTTGTTTTGATGTTTGCATTTGTAAAACTTTCTATTATTGTTTTTTTATATAGAATTATGACTTTATATATATACATACATATAGAATATATATAATATATTTTATATAGGTGGGCACCCGCCTAGTCGTCTGCCTTCCGCCTTGAAACCACTTGACCGCCCGCCTTCCGCCTTCCGTTTTTTAAAACATTGGATATGTTTTATTACTTCATGCTTACTTTGTTTCTGATACACATAATCATTTCCAATCATTTCCCATCAAGTCAGGGCACACTTTGTGGATCCTACTTTGCAATTGGTTCTATATAAGCTCATTGCCTCTAAATGGATAGCGTCTCCAAATCATTCATCAACACTTCCATCCTATTTATCAACTCTAAAATGGATAGCCCTCAAAACAGGCTTTTACCTTCTCTTTTCTCTTTCTGCACATGGCTAATTTGAGGTCATGTTCATGCTTTTATTTATTAGTTTCCCTTTGCGGAAATAGTGCAGTCTTTTATTAAAGCTTGTGAGGTGTGGAACAAGTGGTGTAAAGGGTATCTGAAAGAATGAGTTGATGATTTCCAGTTTGTGAGTTTGCTTCTCTTTTTTCTCGTGTCCTCTTCTTGTCTCTCTTTCTTTACAGCTATATTCTTGTCTATATTCTCGGATGATCATTTATTTTTCTTTACAATATTTTCTGCATTCAAATACCAAGTAGAACTTGAAGTTGTCCTCTATTCCTAAAATTTCAGTATCTGAAAGAATGAGTTGATGATTTCCAGTTTGTGAGTTCGCTTCTCTTTTTTCTCATGTTCTCTTCTTGTCTCTCTTTCTTTACAGCTATATTCTTGTCTATATTCTCATATGATCATTTCTTTTTCTATACAATATTTTCTGCATTCAAATACCAAGTAGAACTTGAAGTTGTTCTCTATTCCTAAAATTTCAGTATGCAGGCCTGCTTTCAGTGATAAAATTGAGTATCACTGCTTTCAGTGATAAAATTGAGTATCAAAGTATCAAACTTATTAAAACCCATATCTAATTCAATAATTCTAATACTTTCAATTGCATCTCTACTTGTTTCCATAGTAGAACTAAACCCCAATATCCAAATCCTTCGCAGAAGATCAAAAGTACGGATATGTACCCTTCAGATTTTTTGGACTGCAAACCTTAGTTTTGTAACTCGACTCCAGCGAGTTAGAGGTATAGAATGCCTTGTCGTGGTCCAAATGTTGGGACTCTTGACATCTATTCAGATGCAATCTAGGTGTGGGTGTCCCTTCCATTTTGATGTAAGCAAGTCGTACATCACATTTGGTGAGGTACTCTTGGCAATCACACATGTTTCTTGGCGTATCTAGCTCTCCGGTTGTCGATCATGTCGCACTAGTCAAATTACTCGATAGTGGCAAGCCAATCAGAGAAGATGGTCACATAATGCTTCCCTTTAAAATCCAGCACTTCCAGTTTCACCTTCTTTGTGATGTCTCTGACAGTGTCTCGTGGCTCACCCCGGTCCATTTCTATTAGCTCACTCATCCACTCAAACATAGGGTATTGCGGTGTAGCGGGCTGTACCTCGGGCCTTTGAGGAGAGGGATAAGAGGATTGTTCATTAGCAACGTTTTCAGACCCATCGCCTGGTTATTGCTTCTCGCATCGTCGTCTTGCCCAATTGCGGTTGGGTTGTTGCAGGTCGGGTAACACGAGTCTTCACCTCATCCAACCACATGTTGATTCCCTCCAATTGTTTCAAAATCCGGAATAACATTGTATCATTTTGTGTCTCTCTCAACCTTCCCTGATCGAGTCAACATGGTCTTCGATGATGGCAAACGAAGGCTGCACAAGTACAAGAAGGATCGCTTGCGATGGAGCGCAATGTTGTCACCAATGGCTATGGCTCTGGGTAGACTCCCACAGAGAGTAGCAAGGGAGGCGACGATTGACAATCGAGAGGGTAGGGATAGCAATTGGGCACTAGTGGCAAAAAGAGTTACCCGATGACGGGTATGCGATGGGTCACTGAGTCGGCCTTTACAGGATGACGCGACAACCTAAGGGGGGTCTTAGTGTGGTGATAGCAGCAATGACATGGAGGCGTAGGAGAGGTTGATGTCGGTTGTCACGACAGTCGCAGGTGAAAGGCACAAAAGGGGTGAGCCCACTGCGGTTGCAGTGGCTCGTAGTCTTTTGTGACCAATCCTACAGAGAGAAAGAGGAAGCACTGCAAGAGAGCTAATCGGTGGCAAAAAGTGGCGACAATTGAAAAAGGGATCGAGGTCGATGGATCTAGTTCTGTTTTGATCGCCTGATAGGATCGTCGACTTCTGTAAAAGAACTCACAACGAGGGGGAAGAGACGATGCAGTAAAAGGGGTAGTGTTATAAGGGGTTGGTCGGTTTAAGGGAGATTCAGTGAGTCTCTGTAAGGGATAGTTCAGAAGATGGACCCTATCGGGGAAAGCTGAAGTGTCATGGCCGGGAGGCAGCAACGGGGTTAAGCATGAGGGGAGATAAACACAAGGGTTAGTGCTTTCGACATAACTTCTATGGGTTCAACCGGCCGGCTTTAGTGACAAATACCACAGGGAGAGGGGGAAAAGATAAACAATGAACACGAGGTTATTATAAGGGAACTAGGTCGATTCTAGGTTAAGTGGATTCAGGATGTGGCTCTTAAGCCTAATGAATCTTAAACATTTGTATATCAAGCTAATACTTAAATAGCCATCCCAACTTGGAGAACAAGTAAAAACAAAAAAGACTCAAAAGTGACAAAGGACTCCAAAGGGTCTGACGAAGTCCGACGCACGGCCCAACGCAACAACCCACTAAACATGGCCATATAAGAACCCACACAACATAGAGAGGACCGAAAACGCAAAGCCCACTCAAGTACATGATATTATAGGTGAAACTTTAAAAGTAATGAAAATTAGAACTGCAAAAGAGTTCTAATATTAGGCGTTATGTTTTATCTGTAATTGGTGGTTGCTTATTGATGATGTATTTTGATTGTCTTGTTAACCCTACTTTATGTTGTTTGCTTTGCACCAGCATGTACAACACATGATTTTCACCTACCTTTCTCTTCCAGTTTCTTTCCTTTTGTGGTGTAATGCACCAGAGGTTTGGAGGAGTTACAGTCGGCAGGGGGTTATGTTGGCAAAGTACGGTCTCGATGATTTTTTGTTCTTTTTTAAAATCTTACAATGCCCTCATAGGGATTTTGGTGTTGTGAGGAAGACAATATATGTGGGACTGCAAATAATCTTCTGGTTTAGGTATCAAAGGACAAAAACATAAATTGGACTTTCCTACAAGTTCAAAGCCGCCAACAGTGCAACCCAAGCTGTATATTAAGACTTCTCTAGAGACACAGAAGAAAACTTTCTTTGATGGTGAGAGGTGTTGCGGGTTGAATTTGAAACGCTGCATGGGACTGCACAATTGTAATTATTCAATTGTAGTACGTAAAAGAGAAAAAAACTTGATTGCAGGATGTTAACAATATGGTAAACATTGAGGGAAAAAAGATATAAGACATAGAAGGTCAATAATATTGTTCACTGATTTAATAACCGAATTTCGACGACATGATGGACAAGATTTTCTTTGAAGATAATTCTCTACAGATGAAGTGTAGTCAAATACTATAGATCTAGAGGGAGTCTTGTGGGTACACAGTCATCTTTCAGAGCTTTTTGAAGGAGGTTCAATAGGAGCCCTTTGGTCTTCCCCTAACCTTGTAAAATAGTCAGAACTAAGCTTGGAACCTTACTATGGAGAAGTTCAATAGAATGGCATCTCTTATTTTGAGAGAGGCTAAAATTTATTCTTTCGAATCTTCTCTATTTCTTTCCAAGCCTCAGCATCTTGGTGAGTGTGGCTAATGCAGTTGTTGGTTTTAGGAGGGATTGTTGTTATTAGAGGGATAATCATGATGTTAAAGCTACTCATTTACTTAGAGGCAAATTTGCAATCATAAGGAGGTGAAAGGTCTGACTATTTTACGGAGTGGTGGCATAAGATTGGCAAATCTTTTGAACTTCTCCATAGTAAGGTTCCAAGCTCACACCTGTTTCCTATTAATACATCAGCTTCTAAGGATGAGAACTTCACACCTTGTAAAATGTATGATATTTTGCAAGAGTGGTGGCATAAGATTGGCAAGTCTTTTGAGAGAGAGAGTGTTTGTATCCAGTAAAGGAAATTCTATCAAATTTCTACAAGATGGATGCTGCTTGAACTGTAGCTTTTACATGCTTTACTTATCTATTATTGAGGCTAATGATAACAACAATGCTGCTGTTCGACATATCCCACAAATACCTCTACTGTTGAATCGTTCAGGAGATATAGAGACAAGCCTTTGTCTATACGTGCTTGTTATAAGGAGTTATACTGTTATAGAGATAAGCCTTTGTCGATTCAGTCCAAGACAAGCAGATTACTTCTGATCTTGTTCAAATATTCATAAAAAAATATTTAGCTGAGGCATCAAAAAAGATACCAGCCAGAATCGAAGAAATATCTCCAGCCTCTTTTGGCATATAATCTAATTAAAAACTGTGTTTGGTGGGACTATTACACAAATTTTGAAAGTCTGTCATGATTCAAACTACTTGCAAAAATTCTGAGCCTGGAAACTTTTTCATTTTTAAATCCTACTTTAACAAGTTTAGCTCATGACTACTCCTAAAAGATACTTGAGAGGCCCATTGGTTAATCTTGTCAAACTTAAACTAATTATCGAAATTTACATGTTAAATCTTAATTTTTACTAAACTAAAATATAACGAAAGATGATAAATGTAAAGTTAGATATGCACTCAAATGTTTTAAAGATAATGTTTCTCTAAACAAATTGAAAAAAAACCCAAAAGATTAGCACTTTTTTTTTGGTTTCAGCTGAAAATTGACTGATTTTTTTATCCAAAACGACTGAGTTTTGAGCCAAAACGGGCCGAAGCTGACCGATCCAGGTCCAATCTGGACGTGGATTACAATTTCAGGATGTTTGGAGTGCGGTTTCAGCCAAAATTTCAATCCTGGCCATAGCATGAATCCACATAAGGTCTAGTGCAACAAAAGATAGTAGAAACTTGTAGACAAAATGAAAGTATCAGATCCCCCAAATCAAGAATAAGTACTAACGTCATGTGAATAGTGAAAAAATGCTAAGATGCTTACATGAAATCATCGGTCCTAAGATAAGTTGCCTTAGCATTAACCGCATTCTTTTTCTCTATTGTTTGCATAACTTTCCTTTCGCAAAATTTTGCATTACATAGTCAACAAGAAATAAAGAAGCAAAATTTTCATTGGTCATTGGTCATTGGTCAGTAGAGCTTTATCCTTTGTTTTTGAACTCAAAGTTCTGCTGCAAAATTGTACACTTTCATGTGCAGTGTGTTCTATGATTATGAATGCTTGTAAGCTTTCACTTAGCCTCCATATATTTTATGTAATCATTATGTTTGTGGTTCTTTAATACATCTATGTTGTTTCAAATAATATTTTCTTATGCAATTACTTATCAGAGCCACTGATCTTTTGACTTCTTATTTCATCTCCATTATCTTATTGTACTTGGGTGAATAATTCTTTTACTTTTATTGCAAGACCTACTTGCAATCAACTACTGTGAAACTTGAAGAGTGGAGAGTCAAACGAAGAGACATTGAGGAGTGGATGAGGCATCGTCAACTACCTGAAGAATTGCGAGAACGAGTTCGACGTTTTGTTCAGTATAAGTGGCTTGCTACTAGAGGTGTAGATGAAGAATTCATTTTGCGTTCTTTACCTTTGGACCTCCGTCGTGAAATTCAGCGCCATTTATGTCTTGCTCTTGTTCGTCGTGTGAGTATTATTTTTCAGTCTTATATTTTTTTTTCTCGTTTTATGTGTCATCGAGAGAATACCTTCATGACTAGTCATTATAATAATTGACCATATATGCTTTTCTCATGTTACTATGTTTTCTTTGTCAGTATAGTTCTATTTTAAGGTCATATATCTTTTCCATAATGCTTCATGAATTTGAGTGAATTCTGATCATGGTGGTGTGACAATAGCGATGCGATGGATGCACATGCTACATATAGCTTTGTATTGTATACTTTGTTTAGGTTAAGTCATATTGATTTTTCTAGGGAACAGGTGTACTTGCTCATTTGTCTTCGTGAGATTGAATAAGAGCGGATGGAGAAAAAAATTGCGTACTATTGAAATTCCTAGGTGTATAAATTTCAATATAAGAGTAGTTGGTCGATAGTTGAGTCTTTACCAAGATTGCTTCCTGGCTTGATTTAATTTTTCTGTTTAATACATTTCTCTTGGTTTGTTTACATGCACTGGGTTATGAAAATGTCTTAGTTCAGTTCTGAAATTCAAATCCATAAAGACTTCACAAATCACGATGCATGTACCATTGAAATTGGGTGGCTTCAGATGTAAGATTTGTCAGAAGATTTGGAACACAAGATATGGTATGATTTTTCCAAATTCATCACGATGCATTATTTGGTATATGTGCAAGAAAACTTCTATTTCTTTTTAACAAAATGGAACTCAATTAGAGATATTGTTTCTTTCATGGAGTGCACTAGAAATTATTATTCGTTGAAACTTGTTTATGATCTAAACCACGATACCCACAAGGTTTTACTGACATTTTCATTGAGGTGTAACTTTTTAAATGAATGAATATACATGCTCATATCCATCACCAGGCGAAACTATTTGGAGCCGTCATCATGAATTTTCTTCACCAGTTATCCCTATTAAAGGCTATGATATTGTTTGCTTTCTTATATCTTTTCTCTCGGTTGAAATCCATGTTATTTTAGGTATTTACTCCTCATTCTTCCCCCTTCAAGAGAAGTCTGTGCTCCTCTCCTTACGGTGTAAGCACAACTCTCTAATGCATGTCGATACCATCACAATCACTTCCATATTTCTTTGTCAGCAATTGGTGGAACTCCTACATGATGCAGAACGGCCTAGGGGTTCCATATTTTTCTAGGTGAGAAAAATGGGTTTGTGAAGGTGCTGAAATTATCAACAGCAAAGGTATTTCTGTAATTTCACATAGTTCAGTTTTTCGGATTGGCATGAAAATTGTGGAGAAGTAGGATTGGTTGTTAGGAAGGCTTGGTCAAAGTTTGATCAAATCTGGACTGTAGGTTCCAGATCTGAATTGGGGATTAATTGGGCGCCAATCTACAGATGAACATTGGGGCTTTTGTGGTTTTAGGTTTTAGGATGATAGGATTTAGTTTATGACACTTTTATGAAAATTAGATCTGAATTGGGGATTAATTGGGCTCCAATCTCCCCTTCTTTTCCTTCCAAAGTTAGTGTCAGCCTTTTGGGCCATTGCATTCTTTTCTTTAGATACGCTATGTAACCTTTGCATCTGGAAAAAAATCATCATCAACATAAGTTTATCATGAACAGATTCATTAGGTGCTCTTTTAGACTACAGATAACACCCTGATCTTTAACCTTTGCTCCTCTTTTAGGATCAACAGCATTAGACTCCAGATAAGACACTGCGAAGTTATTGAACTTCTAGGGTTTGCTCTTGCTGATTTTATTGTGATCTTGACTTGAATGAGCACTTTAACTGTATAAAGTTCATGATCCGTAGAACCCGCCTTCTATTAAGGATCTCGTTCACACCAAACCTGATGCATGATCTCAAATTTGATCCACAAAGTGAAGATGGTGTGACCGATAACAATTACCTGGGTTTTTCTTTAAAATTATAAATCCCCATAACTAGAAATTTAGTTCCAACAGTTTAGCATCAAAAATAAAAATGTTTATTTTATGCTAAACATATAGTTTAATTCTATATCGAAATGGTTATAGTCTGGAGTAGCAAAACCAAAATTATAATTATAATAAATATCAGTTGAATTGCCTTCAATTTGTAGCTCTTTTTCGTATGCAAGTCTTCAAAAGATTTAGATATCTGTGTATACAAAAGATGTGCATTTTGTTTGTGTTAATATGGCATTTCTCATTCTTATTTCATTATCCCTTTCTGCAGGTCCCTTTCTTCTCACAAATGGATGATCAACTACTAGACGCCATATGCGAACGCATCGTCTCATCCCTGAGCACCAAGGACACATTCATCGTGCGAGAGGGCGACCCGGTCAACGAAATGCTCTTCATCATTCGAGGCCAACTCGAGAGCTCCACCACCAATGGCGGCAGGACCGGGTTCTTCAACTCCATCACCCTCCGACCCGGGGATTTCTGCGGCGAGGAGCTGCTGACGTGGGCTCTGGTGCCGCACCCGAGCGTCAACCTGCCGTCGTCCACCCGAACTGTTCGGGCCCTCACCGAAGTCGAGGCATTCGCGCTGCGAGCCGAAGAGCTCAAGTTTGTGGCCAACCAGTTCAAGCGCCTCCACAGCAAGAAGCTCCAGCATGCTTTCAGGTACTACTCGCACCATTGGAGGACTTGGGGGGCCTGCTTCGTACAGGCGGCATGGAGGCGGTACAAGAAGAAGAAGCTGGCAAGGGAGCTGACGGCGCAGGAAAGCCACTACTATATGCAGTTGATTGACAGTTCGGACCTAGACGCCGGCGACACCGCCGCCGCTGCCGATGATACTCCATTGCTCCTGGAGGACAACAGCGAGAGCGTGCTATCGGCCGATAACGCCAGTAACTACCAGCAGCTTGGCGCCACGATATTGGCTTCCAAGTTTGCAAAGAACACCAAGAGAGGAGCATATCAGAAGATCAAACGGCACGATCCTGCTTCTGTCAGCATTAAGATGCCGAAGCTCGTGAAGCCGGACGAGCCTGACTTCTCCCTGACCCACGACGATGGAATATGAAAATTGATCCCCTGTTACCAAGTTTTGAAAGTAAAGGAAAAAAATAAATTAGTTAGGTATTTTCTGCTCAATGTTTGTGAATTTTGTACCTGATGATCTAGGCTCCAACTTCTCTCTTCCATCTTAGTGACTTCAACAGCTGTTTTGATTGGTTAAACCGCTTTAACTGCAGATTAAACCGGTTTATCCTGGACCATGCACCTCTTGGGTCCAGTGTCCGGTCCAATTTTTAAAATCATCAGTATGTGATTTTCTGTTGCAATGAGATAATTTTTTAGAACTTTGTACAACACAACCATACAGAGTTGAGCCAACCTATCGATCCATTACGAGATTAGCATAGTTTTTTATTTTAGGCAACCAACTAATCGTATGAGCGCCAACGGGCTCTTGGCCTGGTGGTACTTTCCGCCTCCCATGTTAGAGAGGTTTCCTATACGACTCCCGATATGGACATCATGAAGCGAACTTTCCCTCAACGATGGCAGTTGATGGAATTAATAAATAGCAGCAACTGCCGACTCACTGTTTCGATCTTCGGACCTCTTTGAGCCCTTGCTCTTACACCCCATCGGAACTCGTAAACCAGCAAAGAAATCTCGTATCATACTCTGATTGTTCATATACAACAAATTTTTGTGACATAATTACAGAACAACCTGAGCTACTGCAAAAATATAGACAACCACATCTCTCTCTCTCTCTCTCTCTCTCTCTCTCTCTCTCTCTCTCTCTCTCTCTCTCTCCTGACCTATCTCAAGAATTAAAAGAATCTCCCAATACAATTGAATGGTTGTTAATGCAGAGATACCTACACTGCGTATCGATAACCTGGACCAGCTATGTAGTAATGCATCTCGAAGATTTTATGGTTCGGCTTGCTGGCACATGCAATCAGGTACAGGGAAGGTGTAGAGCGAAGCGTCGGGCTTTCTGAGTCCAAAGCCCTTTAAGTCACTGTTGTGGAGCACCTCCTGCATGCTACGCTTGAACCGGTCCCATCTGCAAAAACACGAGTGAAACAGCATTGAAGATTTTCCTTTGATCTCAATAATTCCGCCGCCATCAAGTATCAAAAGCAGATTGGTTGGATGTTAAAAACGACATCCAGCTCTAGTCAGATCTGTAGAAGTTCATCATATAGGCAAGTATTCATATCACTAGGGTTAGGATCCGGAGACATTGATTTTGCAACATCCTTTTTACATCGATCGCAACTGTCCGATCAGGTGCCATCGGACGGCTGCTGTTCACTCTGATTCTTTTTCTGTTGCAGGCTGCGATTCAAAATCCTAGCCATCGTACACTAGGGGCACCCTCACCCCTACCGCTGTTGTTGTGGCTCCTCATTGTCGCCACAGCCACCCTTGTGACTCCCATAGAGATTACCACTCTCCGCCTTTGCCAGGCCCGCACGAAGTCCTTCCCTTCCTCCTCCAGCAACCCCCGAGCCTCTCAGTGGCACACCGGCAGGCACCACCGGTCAGTGGCTAGCATCCAGTGGTGACGACTTGCACCACAGACCGCAAGGTTGTGTGCAATCAGAGGGGATTGTTGTGTGCGATTTAATGTCTTCCAATCGGACTCATGTCGGGGGTGCTTGTTTCGGAGGGGAAGGCTATCTGTGATTCACAAGAGGACACGGTCGTGGGGATGAGGACAACCTGACAATACTTGATTGTGTTGCAGCCCGCCTTCCTCTGCCCACCCCTACCGCTCATCCCCTCCGATGGTACAAGCCAGCAACAACGAAAAAAACGAGGGGGTAGCACCCATGGGCTGGGGCTAAATCCAATGGCTGTAGGTAGGTTGTAATTTGAGGCGTTGTAATTTGAGGCGTGCGTGCGTACACACACACACATATATAGGGTCGGGATCCGTGGACATGTATTTTTGACATGTCATCAAGTAAACCTACATTCATGGCATAACTTTACTAAATGGTTATAATTATATGATTTTGAGGTTATCATTCTTTATTAGTTTTAATCTTATTAAATAGGTGAACAAGGCACCCACATATCAGCATTTTCTTAGTCATAATCATGTTTCTCCTAAAATCACTGATCTATACAGTTTAACGGAAATGGCAAATAAAAAGATATATGCAGTTAAACTAAGTAGGCAAGTAATGGTGCAAATATTGATAAAAACTGACCTGACACGTGGGTTGTCAAAAGATAGCACCAATCTCCTTTTGTCTGGTTTAATTGTCTTTGAATGCCCTCCATAAAGATATCGCCTATGCCCAATCATGAAGTGAGGAAAGTTGCCCCCTTGAGTTGTGACAAATACTTCACTGTGAGCACACACAGTGTAATCCAGTGCAGCTAAGCGCGATGAGTGACCCTACAGTAAACATTTATTGTTACATAAGAAATGTACAATTAGAAAACAAAGTTCGTCATAAACACTGTAATTATTCCTTAAAAGAAGTTGTGTGGCACGACTAGAGACAATATGGCAAAATCAAAACGTAGTACAACTAGATGGCGGGGTGGAAGTCTATCCTCCCACAATTCTAAATTTAGAATCCACGGCAAACCCCACCTCCACCCTCCAGAACAAAAAAAAAATACTGGAAGGTGTGAAGGAATACAGAGAGTAGCAGCAAACAAAAAAACAGAGACCAGAAAACTCAATGTGCTATGTGTGTGTTCTCTTTTTAATGAAGGAGAAAAGAAAAGCAACTTCTGAAGGTTTCCACTTTTACAATAAATTGTAAACTTTAGCGAGACAAACGTAAGAAAGATTCCTCAAGGTCATCATACCTTAAAAGGTGCTAGTTCATCTGCTGAGGCTAGGGTGTCCTTTGTCTCTAAAAGTGGAAATAACTGGCGAAGAGGAGCCATATATTTTTGTTCATTATAGACTTTACCAGAAGCAACATAAACTAAGGTGGTATTATCGAATCCCATGCCTCGAAGCATCATTCCAACCTGCAAAACCATGATATTTGATTCATAAAAGCTACCAAAAATATAATCTTATCATCAAAAAAATCTGGAACCTCATAATTTGAAAGAAACTCTCAATCCTACAAAATACAGTTTGGGGAAAAAATATAACAGATAAGGACGGGGAGAATCAATGCAGAAATGAAGTGAGGTACACAAGCCACTAACATATTGTTTCAGAAAACCTCTAATGCATTGGGGGGAAAAGAAAACTCCACAGCAATCACAATTCCTCGTCTGATGCCATTTGAAAAGAAGAAAAAGGAGACATCAATTTACCAAACCAAATGGAAGTGCTTGAAATTTTCTATTACTATGAAAAAAATGTATTTCAATAGCCTTTCCACTGTAGCAAAAAAAAAAAAAAAAGCTTTTCCACAGATCCAATTTTTTGTTTGGAAGGACCAGTGGTCAGTACATCACCTGTTATTGCACCAGGCACTAAATAGATCAAGATTCAAAACTCGCCAACACCAGCGAAGCGGGATTCCCTTTTTAGATTGCCCCAAAGGAAAGTTGCCACAACACGGTAGAGAGAAACCGAGATATCAAACCTGTGACACCCATAGATAGAAGCGAACGTCTTGCCGCTGAGATGAAACCACAGTTGCTCCACAAACTCTTAATGTGCATGTAAGGTGTAGCCGTGTAGGGATTAAAGAACTTGTTTAAGGGAATACCGTTTTTGAGGATAGAAAACTAAGTGTGGCTGGGATAAAATATCTTCCCAAATTTTTTGACATTTGTTGCATCCTTTAACTTGCATAAGATAGGGAAGGGTGTTCGCACTCGAACCTCAAACCCTAACTCTGCATAAATACAAGTTCACCAAATGGACTATAGCTATGAGCCAAACACATTTTTTCCTAGTTTATTTTATTCAATAACAAATAATTTCTTTATTCAAAATAATTCAGTCTTTGGAAGATGAACGTTACTTTATTTGCATTGAAGAACCACATTCTTAGCATCTAAATATTATCTTATCAGTTATTTTACGACTGAACAGAAGCAATTAGCAATGCATATGTACAGAGGGCAAGATTTTACTGGGTGTCAACTGAACTTATATGCTTTAACCGGACAAATGGAAGTTAGGTATGCAATCTGAAGACAATCTGAGTCAGATTATCTGACATTTGATTCAAGCCTCATCATGTCAGTAAGAAGGAAAAAATAAATTGACCTCAGTTAAGCCCTCGATCACATGTGTCTGAACATCAGTGCAAACAATATGATCATTACATACCAAGGAGAGAACAAAATCAATTGAATTTTTATTACTAAGGATGGGTACCAATTATCCAAAGCATAGTTAGAAAATTAAGTAATACCACAATCACATCAATAATATGTTCAAGAAAGTCAATAGACGAAGTTGAAATAGAGTTATAAACCTCTAATGGAGTTAAAGGGCATTTTCCAGCCATTCGGTTTGTCTCTGGACTTATTTTTTTTCCGGGTTTGTTAAATTTCCCCCGCCATCCTCTTTCACGAGCATTATCCATTTCATCTTTTTCTTCCTTCCCACCATCATAAGTACAACAAGAAAAGGCTACCATGTCCTGCAAATACCAAGATAATCAAAATTTAGTGTCAGTCCAATAAGACTGAAGTACAGAAGATTCAATTTATCAAAGAAGAGACTTAAAACACCTCTTCAAATCGAAGATGCACTGAGACGTACTTTCCACCACTCATGGAGCTCTTCTTCACCATTCTTGCAACCATATTTTCTGCAAGAACTCTGATAGGTTGAGAAAACCGCAATGCTACATAATTGGCCATACATCTCAGTCCTTGGATATGGGATGGAACGGAGTGAGCCAATCTATTAGAGAAAGGTGCAATACGCACAGCCCTGCATTACAGAATACATGAGAAAAGTGATTCAGGAAATGAAGATGAAAACCTTCAACTAAAAATTTTTTTTGAGTACAGAATAACACAGAAATAGAGAACAAAGAAAATAGACCGCAGTTCATATTATACTGTCCGACGTATAAGAATTAAAAGCATCCAAGTCATTTTCCAAATTTCAGAAAATATGAATAATGGAATGTAGTTATCGAACTGCTACACAACCAAGATAAAAATTGGGGAAGCCTAACATAGGACTCGAGAAATATTTGAAAATTCCCACCATAGTTTGTTTGTTTTGGACTACTCTATAACTTTAAGCTGGTTAAACCCGACACCAAAGCAATTGTTATGGTAATCATGTCAAATGAAAACGATATCAGTAATCATGGAAGTGGATCACTCTGATAGACGATCTGCAGTTTATAAGATACAGTATAATTTACTCATTGATGTTCTTCGTACTGTAGAATACCATCTCCAAATTACTATATTCTATGACAATAAGAAATATTAAACAAATTCAACATCAGGAGCAAATAGACAAATTCAAGTATAGAATCATTAAAAGGAGAAGAAAGGATTAGGAAAAAGATAAAGATATTCAATTATTGAAAATGATAATGAAAACCTCAAAAACTCCTTTCTAGATCTGCAACTATAGGCTACTTGGTTCGATAAAATTGCCGAAACCATCAAAAGTTGAATGTCACTCCACCTATAACATTTGCACTACTGAAAGTGCACCGTCAAATTTTAAAGTCAAAATCACTAGTCTCTCCTATCTAAATTATTTATACATGAAAATGTACTAATAAGTAATAACCAATATTTAGTAAGAAAATTTTATTTGTGTTCGGTTTATATATGTTCAGCTTATTAGAGTAGCGACTCCTGACGAGTTGTATCATGGAACATCAGCGTGGCATGTTAGTATATTGATCGATACGGAATGATAGCTACTGATATGAGCCGGTACAAGATGCCCCCCACTCCCCTCCGTGTACTGTTCAAGTAAGCTCGAGGCTGGTACATATCCTATAGCATGGTCAAATGCGGATGGACAATTGAATCCTTGACTTCGACGCTCTCTCATGTCTTAAGCAACCCAGAGTTCTCAATACCAATTATTTTCTACCACAATCAACATAACCATGTAAAGTTTTGTACGCTAAAAAAAACAAAATAATAATAATAACACACCCTTAACTTCTAAGTGGACTTCATATCCACTGCTTCTTGTTTCCTCAAAAATATTTGATGCAGGTGCATCTGGACCACCCACGTATTTCAGTGCACCCGTGGAGCTCCCCCGTCATCCACACGAATCCCGGTGCACCAAGAGATATTTGTAGGATATTCCACGCAATAATGGCATTAAATTAGGATTTTCCTTTTATTTGTTTCCTAATTTCGAATAGCTATTTATGGCTACTTTTAAAATAAGGATATGGATGTATTAGGCAGTTGTTAGGTGAGATCTTTCTCTCATTAGTAGTTGGCATCATTATATTTTGTTTTTATTTATAAAAAGATGTTAACGCCTCCATTGTAATGATTAGGGGTGGCAATCCTTGACCCGACCCGAAGTTAGCGAGTTTGAGTTTGGCCTAAACGGGTTCGGGTCATAAACGGGTTGACCCGATTGACCCGTTTATTTAATGGGTCGGGTTCGGGTTTGTATTTATAACCCGATTGACCCGACTTGACTCGTTTACCAAATGGGTCGTGTCAACCCGACCCGACCCGAGCCAACCCGAACCAACCCGACCCAATCTGACCCATCTTGACCCAACCCGACAGGTTTTCATGGGTTATGTTGACCCAACCCGACCCGACACGACCTGACCTATTTAGTAAACGGGTTTAACGGGTGGGGTCGGGTCAACCTGTTTATTAGGCGGGTAGGGTTTGGGTTTAAGTTTTTGACCCGTTTATTAAACGGATCGAGTTCGGGTTGGGTGTTTTGCTCTTATACCTATATCTCAACCCGACCCGACCCGAGCCATTGCCACCCCTAGTAATGATGATGAATATGAATGAAAAAATAATGTGTTTGCTTTGATGCGAGTGCTCGTAAGAGGATCCGTGAGGGAGAGAGACCCTGGACTTCAACCATATTCTTCGTTACTTTGAGCTGAGAGACCTCGGGCTTCGGCCAAGATCTCCATTACTTGCTCCGACATCCCTGTGACGAGCGCCATCGTCGACCCTCCTCCGTCGATCCCGTACCTACGCGGTGACGAATCGAGCAACCATGTGGCACCCTTGGGTTGTCCTACATCAATCTCCTTACACCTCTCCAGGGACATGTGACAAGGACTCGTAAACCATGGCTACAAAGAAGAATTAGTCATTGACAAGAAAAGAAGTTGCAAGTTGCATAGAATATTTATGCAAAGAAAAACTTAGCAGAACCCAAATGTACAATGTTTGGCCAACAGGACAAGATTAAACAGCTACTAGCTAAATCCACAAAAATGTTGATCCTACTTAAAGAAAGGATGAACTCCATGCTGGTAGAACCCCTTTGAAATGCAGAAGTATAACACTTGCCACCAGACATTCTTAGACAATATTTAGGAAAATAATTATACATAAAATTAGTTGGACACATTCTTCAATGATATGCACATATACATAGAATTTAGACTCATACTCTAATACATGGCTTTTTGTAATCAATTTAAAAGCAATAGTGAAAATAATTATAGATTAATTAGGAGACTCATACGAGAGCTTTTATTCTAGTTTGGTAGCATTCTGCGATCAAATTTATACCAATTTTGTTAAGAGTTCATCCTGCTAAAGAATCATACAGTTTTCTAATATTTCAGACTTTAAAAATAATGTAAGGTAAGGAAAGATTGCTTGAAACAGTCGCGAAATAGACTTCATTGAGGCATTTTCTAGCCACTTAAGGTGTCCTAATAAATATTTTCTAGAAAAAAGACGTAGGCTTCTCTCCTTTGCAATTGATCCATGGCGGAAGTTTTTATTCATTGAAGCTATTGAAGAAAAAGTTTAAGCAAGGTTTTAAATGTTGATTTTGGTCAGTCAATAAAAGTAATCTATCGGAATTTCGGAAATATGTCAGTGGAAAATTCAGATTTTGAAGGAAAAAAACGGTGGGAATTACGTAAAAATATCAAAGGCCATCGACGCACTATCCATTCCATGTGGACCGTAAGGAGAAATAAGAGAGTCAAGCTTGCACTTTGCAGAGCCTGTGATTTCCTTGTCGTGCGCGTCTGCTAGGGTATTTGAAAGGAGATAAACTCAAAATAGGTGCCACCTGAAGAGGTTTGGAAGACAATCTTATTGCGCTCCAAGGAATGGTCAACAGGATTATCAACTAAGTCTTTTATGAAGATCAAATTTTTAATCAGTATTCTCTCTTGAGTTTTTCGTAATTCCGTGTTTACTATTTAGTAATAGCATGATCTGGCTTAACCCCAATTTTCTCTCTCTCTCATAGAGGAATTTCAAAAAAAAAAAAAAACCTTTTTGTATCTCTCATCCTTTTATTAATTTCTTGTTCTAGTTTGCGCTATTAGGTTCATTCAAATTGCTTTTGGTGACTTTTTATTCTGAACCATTTTAACCAACTTTTTTGTCATCATATAAGCAAAACCCAAGAAATAATTTTCTTTGTAACCAAGTTCATTTTAATGGAGGAACGTCAAAGTTGGTTTTCTCAGCCATTGTGTGCATGACATGTGATACAATTCCGAAACTTGTTGCTGATAAAAATATAATGTTGAGTATATAATAAGAAAAAGACAATCAATAACCATAACCATCAAACATTGTCCAAAATATAATCATGCAAAAGATGATGAAAAATAAACATGCAAGCACGCGCGCACACATACAAACACACACACACACACACACACACACACACACACACACACACACACAGAGCCACAGAGAGAGAGAGAGAGAGAGCCAGAGAGAGAGAGAGAGTACCCCCGATCCAACAATTTGGGAAGGACCTTTTGCAGGTAATAGGTTTTAGTTGATAGAGCCTTTGTTCTCATATTCACTATGCTGCTGATATTGTTGTCGAAGCGGTTCAGTACCTCTTCAGGGAGTTCTTTGACGACTCTTACTTGATTTTTGAGTGTATCTATAAAGTATTCTTCATCAAAGATATCACCAAACTTACTGAAAGTATTTTACCAAAAAAAGAGTTATTTTTTTTAATATTTTGCAGCTGAAACAAAGATACACAATAAAAATAGATGTCCTTATGTAAGGACGGTTGATAATAAAAATTTTACAGTAAAAAAATATAGAAGCACTAAATTGATTGGCAAAATTATACGATGTTACAGTGAAATTCATCGATGGATCTTAAAATAACAGAAACTAATTGGCCATTCTGCATGGATCAGCATAGGATAAAGTGATGCATACAAAAGCTATAAGAATGAAGGCATCAGTATTTATGCAGTAAAATATAACAATGTCTTCAATTAACTCAAAACAAAGTCGAATAAGAAAACTAGACAGCAACCCATTAGTTCTAACCGTCATAGGAACCGTTACCCACATAAAAAGAATTGAAATTAAGAAGTTATATACAATTCAAGATTTTCAGGGATATTGTAGTTCATGTTTAACTTTAATATATCATTAAAAAAACCTTTATGTTATTATCTTGTTAACTAATAAAATAATTGGTCAGTCATACATTGTACATTTTCTTGAAGGTGGGCACACTCCGATGGGCTTGTTAGCCTAAATGTAGTTGCATAACAACTACGGTTGTATCCTAGTTGTTAACCCCATTTTTTCTCTCCCGGGCGGTCGCAGGATCGAATATTGGGCTTGTCTTACGCCGTTTGGCGTATAAATAAAGTGGTGCACCTGAGGGTAGAAACAAGGCTCGGTCTTTGGCAAGGAAAAAAATATTGTGCTTCCTCAGTTGACAGGCTTCGAACCGTGGTCTCTCTTGTGCAATGACACTTACAAGCGTAGCACTAACCAAGACAGATATGTCCACTTCAAAAAAAAATGTAGCTGCATTCTTTTCAGTATTTTTGTTCATTTCCAACTCTCTCTCTCTCTCTCTCTCTCTCTCTCTCTCTCTCTCTCTCTCTCTCTCTCTCTCTCTCTCTCTCTCTCTCTCTCTCTCTCTGTGTGTGTGTGTGTGTGTGTGTGTGTGTGTGTGTGTGTGTGTGTGTGAATCAAAATGTTATTATATGGATAAACTCCCACTGGCTTCGCCGGTTGCCATTGCCACTACAAAAGCTACACCACTGTAATATTTACATACAGTTTGAGGCTCTGAGCCATTGTATAAGTGCCTACAGCTTGTTTCCTCTAGCATACAAGTCATTTTTCCTAGTCCTTGGAAGGTTACGTAATCCTCACATGCTCGCACTCATATCGAAGATGCTTCTTTACATAACCTTCTATTTGCACCAATATTAATGAACCTTACCTTTGTCGGTCCACTTTTCACCCATGAACACTAGGTCAATATAGGACAAATAAAGACTAAAACTACTTACCTTTGATGTTTTCCTTTTGGATGGTAGTCATTCATGTTTATATCAGTACTGGAATGTCAAAGGCACATGTCCGTTATTTCATATTATATCAGTTAAAGGATTTTAGCTAGGGCTGCAACTTAGGTGGGTTGGACCTGACCCAACTCAAGCCCAACCCGAGTTTTGGGCGGGTTTGGGTTGATGTATTTGAAGATTGGGCTGGGTTAGGGTTGGAAAAGTACAACCCGAGTTGAATTTGAGTCGGGCTCGGGTTGAGGGGTCGGACAACCCGATGCAACCCGAACCTAGTACTCATGTATATCTGTGTGTATGTGATATATAGGTAACAATCACAGTCATTCTTAGTACTCATATGTTGAGGAGTCACACTTTCAGCCATCCGTTTCACCCGGTCCCATATTATTTATTTGTTTTTTGTTTATCAAATAAAGACATTATCTGATAATCTAGTAAGTTGCATGGATAGAAATGCAACAAAAGTTGTATGGCCGTGTTAGCAAGTATAAGTTCTTTTCAATTTTGGTCTTCAAAAGTCAAAAATTTAAACATTGATTGGAAATAAGTATACCTGAACCCGTATAACATGTCCCGTCCTACCAACTTGGGCTAACTCGAGCCCAACTAGAGCATGAAAATTTTTGCTTGGGTTGGACTTGGGTTGTGCATCTCGGGTTGGAGGTTGGGTTGGGTTGGGTTAGGATTGAGGGCTAGTGTTAGGGTTGACCCCCAATACGACCCAATCTGCCCGAGTTGCAGCCCTAATTTTAGCTACATTCGCTGATTGATGGTTTCACACTCTTTAAGATGATCCATCAATGACAGTGTTTGAGAGGGAGAAATGAATAATGCATCTTGTACCAGATCAATGGAAGTAGAGTAGATGCATTACACGTGAGCATTTGGGTTATAAAGGAATATTGGATTTTACAGACGTTTCTTAGGGGATCCAGCTTCCAAGCATCTGGAGAGTTATAAAAAGATGATTCCCAACTCCCACTCCCGCATCGTGCAAATATGGAATAGCCAATGTTGTCAAGGCGACAAGGTGCGCCTGAGGCGCAAGGGGCCGCTAGAGCCTGAGGCGCAAGGCGCAAATAAGGCGCACGCCTTAGTGTGTAAGGCGCAAAAATATATAATTTGCTTTAAAAATTAATAATAATTGTCAAAAAATTCTAAAATTCATAAAAAAGATATATTTAATGAAAAAAAAGAAATATGATCATTATTCAACTAAATCAATGCAAGCCACAAGGTATACACTAACTCATAAGTCATAACTAGTGTGGTCATCAAATGAACAATTTATTATAGGCAACATGCCAACATCATATTCATAAAATGAAAGGATACATTACTCATAAGTGATAATTGATAAATGAGAACTCATAACCAATGAGTAACAAAATCATCCATGAACCATGATAAGTTAACATTGTCTTAATTCTTAAATAGTTAAACCATTTAAATAGATCAAGAAGTACAAGTACTAAAAAACAGAGGACACGCTTGCAAAAAAAAACAAATGGCATAAATCATAAAACCACCCACTCATTCATCATCATCATCAAATATACCCTCCACATCATCTTGATTGGCATGACCATCCACATCTCCAAAAGGCGCTTCTTCTTCAACAAACCAGTAAAAAAAAACTGAAAAAAAACCGAAAAAAAAACCAAACACAGTAAGGCGCGCGCCATGTCCGCCCTGCGCCTGGATCATGAGGCGCTGAAAGGCGCGCCTGAGCCACGCCTTGCTGTGCTAGCCTCACCAGGAAGCGCCTGAGGCGCATATGGCTGAATCGCCTTGAGGCACGCCTGAGGCGCGCGCCTCACTGCGCCTTGACAACTATGGGAATAGCCTATTTCTTCCTGGTCAAATTCTGTGGATAATTAACGATTCTCCAAAGATTGCTCCTTGTTATATTTCAGACACTATAATGGTGCCCATATCTCTTGCAGACCTTAACTCCAACAGTTTTGTAAATTAGAATATTCCACAACGCTTTATCGATAAGCAGCATGTCTTATCCATAGATTAGTCAAGTCTTCTTTGGTCTCTCAAGTAAAGCGGCAACTGCATTTATTTGACATCATGTTCTCAACAAGGTTACATGAGGAAACAAATATATACTAAATGCATTTAGGAAGGCCTTAAATTCCTGATAATTCAACCAAGCCCTTGTAAGGGTCTATTTAAGAATGCAAAAAACATTAAATTGATCATCCAAATCAACCAACCTCCAAAGCCAAACAAATATACATAATGAGATGGAAATTGCAATATTTCAGCATACAGAGAAGGGATTGTCAATGGACAACATTATACAAGCTTGCTGTCAACCGATTAGAAATAACATATTGAGAGGAAAAAGAAAAGGCAGTGTGTTCCAAAACAGAAACTCTGTGCCACTATAATTGAAGAGATGTCCCAAGGAGCGAGGGGGATCACAATGACCCAGTCAAAACAACAAAACAAAGCTAGTAAATTCCATCTCCTAAAGTCAAGGAACAAACAAGCTGGCTAAATCAAAGGCTAGCGACATCTTAAAAACTAACAAATAGTGCCACAGAAATATTTAAAGCTCCTTGCAAAGTCATCTCAAAAGCAGTCAATTTGGAAAAAGGCACTTAATCAGATATGTACCTGGAATCACGCCAAACACTATTTAAATGAAACATTGGAATCACGAGTGTCGCATTCAATAAGCCTGCCACAGCAACTGCATCACATATCTGTATCAAAGAGAGAAGTCCACATAAAATAGATTGCACTAAATAAAGTGATAGGTAAAATTATAGGTATTATTAGAGAGAGAGAGAGAGAGAGAGAATGTTGGGAGTGAAGAATGATTCCACTCAATGGGGCAATGGCCCTATATAGCCTGTACAGAAGATGGGGTCATCAAAGGTGAACACACCGTAAGAAAGGATTAGACTAACCTATACAAGGTTAAGTACTCTCTCTCTCTCTCTCTCTCTCTCTCTCTCTCTCTCTCTCTCTCTCTCTCTCTATAGGTTAAGTATACTCTCTCTCTCTCTCTCTCTCTCAAACTCAAGGTGGAACATACACCAAGATTTTGCTCAGGAGTTTCCAAAAACGTTGAATGGTGTGTGTCTTACTAAAGAAGTCGGCAGCTGATCTGTAGAAGATACATACGGAAGCAAGAGCGTGTCATCCACGTAGTGGTGCTGCACAAAGTGACAATCAAGCTCAATGTGCTTCGTGCGCTCGTGGAACACTGGATTGCTAGCAATTTGGATCGCACTTCAATTGTCACAGTAGAGGGGAGCTGACGAGATCAGTTGTACTCTCATATCATCGAAAAAACACCGTAGCCAAACAACCTCACACGCTGTTTGTGCCATGACACAATACTCTGTCTCAGTGCAGGAGAGTGAAACAAAATCTTGCTTCTTGCTTCTTGCTTCTTGCTTCTTGCTTCTTGCTTCTTGCTCTTCCAAGAGATGAGCGAGTCATCTAAGAAGATGCAGAAACTAATAGTAGAACGTCGATCAGTAAGATCACCTGCTCGGTCACAATCTGAATAGGTGCATAGCTCCAAAGAGAAAAATGACGATAGTAGCAAAGATCAAGTCATTGTGCCCCAAAAATAGCAAAAAATCCTCGGTAGTATGACATAGTGAAACAAGCGAGGAGCGCTGACAAACTGACTAACAACTCGAATGACATGTGAAATGTTCGGACGAGCAATCGTCAGGTAGACGAAAGTATCAACAAGCTGTCTATAGTGAGTGGGATCTATGGCTCACCATCAGTGGGACGGAGCTTCACATTAAGCTCCATCGGCATGTCCACGATCTGAGAGGGTGTCCACGATCCGAGAGTCAGTGAGTCTAGCATAACTCATTACATCAGAAGCAAACTTTTACTAAGAAACCACATCCTCGAGGAGAAGAAGCGACCTCAAGGCCAAGTAACGTAGTTTTCCAAGGTCTTTCATCTAGAACTGTTTGAAGGTGTCGCTTCAGAAAATCAATAGCAACAATATCATACTAGTGATGATCATGTCGTCAACCTAGAAAAGCAGATCACGCAACCATGAGCAGATGTACGAGTGAACATAGCATAACCATTCAGACTCTCTATAAAGCCAGTTGCAAGCACGGAGGACGAAAAACACTCAAACCAAGCTCACGGGGCTTGCTTGATCCCATATATAGCCTTGCAAAGACGATAGACATGTTGGGGAAGAGTCGAAAGACCAGGAGGTGAATACATATAAACCTCCTCGGAGAGGTCGTCGTGCAAAAAGGCATTCTTCACATCCATTTGGAAGAGCGGCCAACAATGAACAGAAGCAACGGCCAGCAAAGTTTGTACACTGATCATCTTCGCAACAAGGGCGAAGGCCTTCTCGTAGTCAACGTTGTGCTCCTACAGTCCTACGTGAAGCCACGAGCAACTAGACAGACCGTGTACCTCTCAACAAACCCGTCTAACCGAGTCTTAATCTGGTAGACCCAATAACATGTAATCGGTTCCTTCCCTGGAGGAAGAGGAACAAGCTCCCAAATACCAGTCCGCTGAAGAGACAACTCATCAGCCATAGCCTTCTGCCAGTGGGGTACCAGAACTGTCTCGTGATAGGTTTGTAGCTCCTGAAAAGAGTGAAAAGCTACAAGAAAAGTCTAAAACTGCAAAGAGTAGGAAATCATCTGAGAAAAACCATAGTGATCGGGTGGGTGCCTCTCACGCTCAGGGTAGCATTGAGAAGCATCGGGAGCAAAGGACCTATCTGTACTGTCAGGCGAGACCGGTAGTAAAAGTGGTAGATGACGTAGTAGACACACAAATTGTGTCTAACCCTAACCCGACTCGCATGCGCTAATTTGGAGGCAAACCCGACACGCACTCGGACCCTAACCCGACTCGCATGCACCAATGCGGAGGCAAACCCGACACGCATTCGGACCCGGACCCGACTCGCATGCACCGACTCGGAAACAAACCCGACACGCAAACCGGACCCGACCCGCACCAAACAAGGGGCCGGGTGGGCCCATCCCCAAGTGGGGCCCACCCGGCCCCCTTGCTAGAAATCCGAACCCCTTAAGGGGGGTGGCCGGCCATGCAAAGAAAGAAAAGAAGAGAAGAAAAAGGAAACAAGCACCGCCATGCGCGGGGGGAGGTTGCATATGACGTCTACATAAGCGTAGATCTACGCCAATCCCTCGATCCGATGGACAAAAACGAAGCCATGTCGCTATCGACTTTATGTGCAAGATTCACAATAAATTCAAAAAGAATTGAGCCATAACTACTCCGCCAGAAAAGGAAAGCAAATAAAGACTTATTCCCCTCATCAATGGATGAATAAATCTTGGGTAGTTATGGGAGAGATATTAAAAGGATTCAAATAAACTTCTCATATCTCTCCCCTCCCCTCCTTCACCTATAAATAGAGGGGGAGGGGGAAGGCTCAAAGGGAGGGGGAAGACGAAGACAAAGCGAAGGAGCTCTGCAGAAGAGGAGACGCGCTCTTCATCGACCCAAGGCTTCACGAGGCACCGGCAAGCCTATCCCTTCGGGACCGGCTTAGTCTATTGAAAGCCCTCATCAAAGTGAAGACCCTTGCACAAGAACATCAAGCCTTCGACTCCGTGCACAAAGAAAAAAGCTTGGAGAAGAAGAACCCTTCGACTCCGAAGACGCCAGAAGCAAAGGCTGGAGACGAAGATCGGAGCGGCACCACCCCGTCGTCTCCAACAAGCCTTCGACCCTGATCAAGCCCAAAAAACCGGAGAAGAAGACCGAAGCGTTATCACCCCGTCACCTTCGACAAACGCCCGCTCCATCCACGAAGAAGAAAACTTGGAGAGGAACACCCGAAGCGTCGCTACACCCGTCGTCTTCAAAGCAAAGTCGACGCTACAACCGTCGCACGGAGATCGGTGCTACCCCCGCCATCTTCAAAGGAACCCTTCGACTCCGATCACGCCAAAGAAGCCCGGAGAAGAAGAGAAGCAAAGGCGTCGCTACACCCGTCGTCTTCAAAGCAAAGTCGATGCTATAACCGTCGCACGGAGATCGGTGCCACCCTCGCCATCTTCAAAAGTAGAGCCTTTGACTCCGATCACGCCAAAGAAGCCTGGAGAAAAAGAGAAGCAAAGTCAGCGCTACACCCGTCGTCTTCAAACCCTTCGACTCCGATCACGCCAAAGAAGCCCGGAGAAGAAAAGAAGTCGAGCCGACGCCTAAACCGTCGAGGAAGCAAGAAACCTTGAAGAAGTAGCCACCGTCGTTCGAGGAGAAGATCGAGTCAACACCAAAGCAAAAGCAACGCAGGAATCCAAGGCAAAAGCCCCGGTAAAGCCCGCGCCAAAGCAACGCAAGTGCCAAAGCAACGCAACTACACCGGTCACGAGCAAAGCATCGCACGTTCTAGCCGATACGACGCGAAGTCCGGAAGAACTAAAGCACCGCAAGCCTCTACCCGTCTACGTTCAAGCGCAAGCGCCAAAGCAAAGCAAAAGCCAGGGACACACCAAAACAAAGCCAAAGCCGAAAGCCAAAGCCGACGCCAAAAACACGATCGACGCCGCGAACAAACAATCAAGGACACCGGGGTCTAGCAAGGATCGAGGAAGACACGAAGACCGAGGAACGAAGCCGAAAACCCCTAGCCGAATAAGCGCGAAGCACGAAAGGGACAAAAGCAACGGCAGATAATCCTTAGCCTCTCCTAGAACCCTCATCCTGTAAAGACCTCTGTCCTGTGCAACCCCTTCAGAGCTCTCGCACGAATATCACGTGGAGACGCGAATCAAAGGGACCCTCCAGAGGATCTCTCCCACAATCTCCTGATCAATATTCGCCGCACCCGGCTCACTACCCCCGAGTCCCCGGGTCCCGGCCTCTGTAATCTTCGTGTGTTTACAATAAAGATGACCCGGATCTTTTTCCGCGCATACAGACATCGTTGCAGATGAAGTGATAGCAGACGAAGCAGGTAGTACAGGTGGAGCCGGTGATGGCTTGTGATGAGTGTAGGTGTAAATGACAGGTGATCGCGGGTGCTCAATCACAAGCAGAGACTATGGGAACAGCTAGAGTCACTGGAGTGGAAAGAACACTCAAAGAAGAGCGAGGAGCCTGAATAAAAGACAAGTCTGGAAAGAGAGGGGCCCAAGAGAAAAAAGGGGTATCCTCGAACAATGTCACATGTTGAGAAATACGGATACGTCGAACAAAGGGATCATAACATCGTTGACTAATATGTTCAGAATTGTACCCTAAGAAGAGACACCTAGCAGCCCGAAGAGAAAACTTAGTACACTCCCTAGGTGGAAGTAAGATAAAACTAGTACAACCAAAGATCCGCAGAACTCGATAATTGGGCCGAGTGGACTAACTAAAAAGAAGCGAGAAAGGAGTCATGTTGATTAGATGGACAAAGGTAAGGACAACCTCAACTCAAAACAAACGAGGCACTGAGGTAGAAAACAAAAAAGACTGAGTTGTCTCAAGAATGTGACGTTGCTTCCACTCAGCTATCATATTTTGAGTAGGTGTGTAAGGACACGACTGCTGGGGTAGAGTCCCCTGAGAGAAAAACGCATCACGAAAGTCAGAAGAGAGATACGAGGAAAATCAGAGCAAAACATATGAACCCACATCCCAAACTGAGTGTGAACCATTCTAGTGAAGTCACGATAAACTTGACAAACAACTGATTGACGATGTAAAAGGTAAACCCAAGTAAAACGGGAAAGTCATCAATAAAGCTCACATAATACTAAAATCTAGAAACAGACATGAGTCACATAACAGAAGCATGATCATAGATGTTAGAATGCTCTAAATCAAAGATACAAGATGATACAGACCAACTAAAAGGAAGTGGCAGAGCTGAATGCTTAGTCAATCTACAACTCAAACCGGGAGAAGAAAGAGTAAAGGGGACATCACCAAAGTGGCTTGACTAAAACATACTCCTGAGCCGCTCAGCTGAGATGCTGAAGGGTGTCCAAGGCGGTGGTACCCTAGATTGGAATTCAAGCACGCAGTAGCAGGGGTGGTGGAAGTGGAGGGAACATGCAAATGCTCCAAGTGATACAGTCCACCAACTATATGCCCAGTCCCAATCCTCCGTCCGGTACGAGGGTCCTACACCAAACAAGAAGATGATGAGAAGGTGATGGTTAAGCCTAAATCAGCAAGTCTACTAGCAGAAATAAGATCCATTGAAGGATTAGGTGCAAGGAGCACGTCAGAGAGTGCTACGACCACTAGGGTCGGAAAAGATGGTGATGGACCCCCGGCAAGATACTAGAAGGGAGAGCCATCGACAATGAAAATCTGGAACTCAGGAGGAACACTACCACAATCAGTAATAGCAAAAGCATCTGAAGTCAAATAGTGAGTAACTCCTAAGTCCACGATCCACGCGACAAAGGCAGTACCAGTGGAGCCAAACATGATTGAAGTATCGCTTACTCGCTCGACGGAGTTCGGACTGAAACTGTTGTAGCTGAGCAGCTAGTTGTAAAATCTCGGGGGTGGGAGCAGAAAAAACAGCAACTGACGAAGTAGTGGCTGCAGTAGGTCGTTGTGGTCAACCAGGCGTCCCAATAAGCTTGTAGCAAGTATCATGTATGTGGTCACTCTTCTTACAGTAAAAGCAGAAAGGTGGGTAGTGGAACCTCCAGCTGAGCGCTTGTCTCCGATAAAACGTCATAGGTCCTCCGTCCCCTTTAGAAGAAGTCTGGCTGACTAGACGAGAGGTGGTAGCAAAAACAAAGTCGGAGACAGGAGCGTAGTGGGCACTAAAGTGCCCAAGAGTGTCTCCTCGGCAAGTAATTCAGAGAGGACAATATCGAGACTTGGAACCAAGTCTCGGTGGAGCAATTGTCCGCAGATCGGCACGAACTCAGGCTGAAGACGCATCAAAAACTGGTACGAGACTGACGCTCTCTGTAAAACTGGTGAACAACTGACTCAGGGGGGTAAATAGGCTCCATGGTAGCAAGCTTGCACCAACTAGTAGACATGGAAGCAAATAACTCCCGAATGGTGCAAGCAACTTGAGTCAAAGCCTCAAACTCACGAAGTAGCTGGTACTCACGAGTTCCACTAATCTAAATGGACATTTGAGTCAAGTCCACCACATCTATCGGGAAGATTCGAACTGAAGCGTCTCCAAGCAAAGATCATGATACGCAAAGCATCCGATGTATGCACAGATAAGCTTGTTTGCATGAGACCACAATGCAGAGGGGGGAAGCATCGATACAAGAGTCTGAAGCCATCGAGCGAGTGGGAGTGGAGATCACGGAAAAATATGAAATCAATCTAGTATCATCTCATATCCCCCAAATCATGTGCCAAGAGATTCATCCGGAGGGTGGAAGACCACAACCGAAAATTTGAAGATCCACTAAGCTGAACATCCATAGTTGGAAGCTTGATTTGGGCTCTGATTTGCTCACCGGCAAGCTTATCAATGCTCACACACACACACACAAAAAAAAAAGTGCTCAAAAAAGCTGCTGAAAAAAGTTGAAACTGGAAGCTGTTGTAAAAGTGGTAGAAAAACTATATCCAAAAATTCTGCTTCCAAAAAAGTTGGTCCCAGAAGAAAAAAAATTGCCTCCAAAAAAGCTATTTCTAGATAATATGCTTCCAGAAAAGTTAATGTGAGAAAGTTACTTACATAAAAGTCATTTCCAGAAAATCTGCTTCCAGAAAAGCTACTTTCAGAAAGCCTGCTTCCATAAAATCAGCTTAATTGGGTGTAATTGGACTAAAGAGATGGGGGTTGGCTCAAGAGATGGGCTAACTTGAAATGGAGTAACTCAGACTCTGCCACCCAAATGGGGAACCCAAATACCCTTAAACAAAGCATGATTTTATTAAAAAAAAAAACATGACCTGAATCCAAAGCATCCCAACCCGACCATCAGAGCAGTGAACCGGATCCTAAAAATATTTGAACTCGACCCGACTTTCATCTCGTCAGCAGAAAACCTAAAATGGGAATAACAAGACATCCGCCATGGAATGATGAAGAGCCCACGAGATCTCTATGATGCCACGAGATCTCTGCGATCCGACACCACAATATCTCTGCGATCCGACGCCACGAGAACCGGAGTACATTGAACATAGGACAGAGGAGCAAATCTGATACCACGAGAAGATGTTGAACACCAATGGAAGAAGATCTCGAACGAAGGAAGAAGCAAATACCTCATATGCGAGATCTCAATTGGAGGATGCCTCAATGGTGACGACTCAGGGTTACCGCACAGTCGTTTGCCACCGAGATCTTCTCGAAACCAGCCAGCCTCACAATTTCCACCAAGATCTGGACGAAGGATCTGCTCAACCGACGGCCTCGCGACTGCCCCCGAGATGCTTTTGACGGTCTCCTCCAACTACCGGATCTAGACAAAGGATGAATGAGAGGAGGTCTATGATGACAAATGCGCATTGTCGACTGAATCTCGTGTCGACGACAACCGGACCTGCTCAACGGCAATTGGAAGAGGGATGGGATCTATGGCTCTAATACCATATTAGACTAAGAGAGAGAGAGAATGTTGGGAGTACAGAAATGATTCCACTCAATGGGAAATGGCCCTAGCCCTATATTGTGATGTACATCAGATGGGGTCACCAAAGTGAACACAGCTATGGACACAACTGATGGGCTGGCATCATCCTACCTCAGTTGATACTAAAAGGCAGATACAATTGTACACAGGCAAGGCAGTGATATGTCGGGCAGTGCTAGGCAACATGTAAAATTTTGTCCCTTGCACAATGCTTTTATGAAATTATTATAGGGCAATGCTACAAGAATCCACTGCACCCTCTAACACACGCACTGCACTCTAACAAAATCAAAAAGGCTGATGACGTAATAAACCCTCATTCGTATGAGTTTGAACCTTTACCCTTCCGTATATAAAAAATGAGTAATGAGATATTTTTCATGCTAGTAAAATTCATAAAAGGAAATCTAACACAATTCTATACTGGACATACCGATAGGCGCTGTTGATTCAGGCCTCCATTTGCTTCAATAATGAGAAAACCATTCGAAGGCGGTAATTCTGGGATGGAAAGAAAGTCAGCCTTCCAACAGTAAAAGTTTAAAAATTAAAGTGTAAAACACAAGCATATGCTGCTAGCATGATTACTAGTCAAGAAATATTTTAAATATTTTGTAAATGTATTCTCTTAAAGTTTAACATGTCCCAGTCCAACTTACGAATTGTGCAATACATTTGTTAGGATTCCAAGTAAATACTGCATAAAGCACCAGACAAACCCTAGGCTAACTAGAAGGGGAAGAAACTTACCGCTTTGCATTACAGAACATACATGAAAATATGGCCACTATAAAACCTGAGTGATTGACCTAAGCCAATGGTCAAGTTCATGTACGAGCATACAGTCTACAATTGTGAGCTGCAGTAGATTTATTTATGTGGATTGAATCCACTTGATAAGTTCTATTGTATATGATATTTTGGAGAGTAATTAGAATATGTATTAGTATAGTTCATTCCATTTTGGTTGTCCTGCACATCTGCCAAATGACACACTCACTGGGGCATTAGTACAACCTACGAGTGGGTTGACACTTGACAGCTGGTTGAAAAACTTTTGCTCAATTCATTGTGAAGCCTTGTGGTTGGCACAATCACCAGGGCTCTGCTTTTGTTGGTTGGTTAGTTAGGTGTTGTATTAGCAGGACCCATTATGTCCATAGATCAATAGGGTTGCTACAGTACACAATGGATAAAGAAGGCAACAAATAATGCCAAAAACAAAAGATGAATCCCCAAAAGGAAAATAACTGCAATGAAAAATGCAGGCACAATTTGGGGAGGGATCTTTTTCCTCTATTGCAACAAGTAAAAAGTATCTACTCCATCCGACTAGTTCGGGGTTCGAGTCTTAGCAACTCATACAGAAAATAGGAAACATTGGAATGATAACCGGATAGATTTGACTGAACCATGCGAGATATACTGATTGGCTTGATTTACCTATCGAAGGAACAGTTTGATTCTCAAAGCCGCCTACCCTGTTCCCGAAAGATTATCTTTTGTGTCGCTTTCTCATAACAAAAAGGCAAATAAGATGATACTCCAACCAAGGAATATTCTTTGGTCCTTTCACCTTCCGGAAGTCTTTTTGCCCAAGCTGTACAACTTTCCCAAGTTCACTTTGACATAACTAGCGTATTAAAAATTTACTATCATGAAAAAGGTGGAAACACCCATGTTGCTGGCCTATCTGATTATTTATGCAGGGGTAATAGCAGGTATTGAATTTATAAAGGTTTTTCTTTTTATATCTATCCAGACATATAAAAAACGTTTATCTTGACCAAACATAATTCATGTGTTGGGGTTTTTGTTTCCATACAATATAAGAAAATTGTCATGCTCTTCATCTAAAGCCATTGCATAAAGTGAGCTTGCTATTGCTTCTCATTGCAAGCACAAATCAAACCGTAGAGATCACATACCGGTTTTATCAAATGGAATATGTTACCCATTATCAGATTAGAAAGAATGAACACATATAGCACTGATAGACCTCCATTTCCATTGTTTTGCCCGTTTCAGGATGGGTGGCTTTGGTTTGATGTTTGACATATTTCATCAATTAAGGTTTAGAATTTGATCAATTGATTAAAGCTTTTTACCAACCAACATAAATGACGAATTTTGTCGCCCCCGACGTATGTGTTTTGCTACCGAAGGTGGCCGACTACAATGCCGACATGCACAGACATTACTAGTGTGTGTGTGTCTATATATATATATATATATATATATATCACCAAAGTGTGGTCCAAAATGTATGTAAAAAGTTCTACCCGTTTGAGTCAAATGTTTTCAGGTAAGCATTTTAAACAAGAAAACTGTAGCTTAGCTGCTTATGTAATCAAAATATAAAACGTATAACAGAAACCTGTTTGAGATGATCTCTTGTTGATACAAGGCTTCCATCTCTGACCTGCTTTGTGGTGCCATGCTGTCATCAACTGCACAAATCCCATATAACAGGTCTCAATTGTCACAACTCTACAAGTATCAAACAGGAAGGAGATGTGATAAATAGAGGAAGAATCATAATGCCTACATGAAGAGAACAAAGTTTAAGGTAGTGCAGTTTGATGCTAATTGCAAGTGTTACCAACTTACCACAAAGAAAACTGTAGCTACTACTAAATTCTATGAAATGCATCAAGCATTGTGAATCATTAGAATAATATGTTATAGATGCCTAAATAAGAAAATGTTATTTACCTTAAAGTTTCAAGTGAACCATAACTCACTAGGAAATTACATTGCTGCAGAGTTATGTGTAGTAAACAAAAGGGAACAAAATATGATGTCTATTAGGGATGATACATGGATTTCTATCGTCAAACCTCGTGTGGCATGATACATGGATTTCTATCCATGAATAATGTCATGCCAATATATGTATCGTATGTACCGGTCATATTAAGATTATGAAAAACGGTCACTCAAACTTTTGCGCAGATGCTTAATTAGCTATGCCGCTATGTTGATTAACCAATTTACGGCACCCTTTTAAATGTTTAGAGATTGCCTAGTTTGCTTAACTGCTTAAAAATAAAGGGACTCATCTTAAACATTCAAAAGATGATGACAATTCACTTCAGTTTTTTTATTGCGATGATTCTAGTAGGGTTAGGGTCAACCTACCAATGCATTAATAATAAATTTCTAATGTGTGTCCAACCTATTTTAAACATTCAAAACATGATGATAGTATTTTATTTCTTAGTATATATATAATCATAATGTTTACTTTCTTGCAATCAATCGATGTCGACCTTTACTTTACCATTGGTTCTTTACTTTTTTGCACAAAGCTTATATTACATGCCACATTCAATAATTCAATTAATGAATTTTATCTTTCAAGCTTGCACTACTATTATCCCACATCTTCAACATCCTGCACATGTCTTTAAACTCTCATTAAATTATATACATTGTCGAAGTTTCACTTAATATCACTCAAATGTCTTTGATTTCTTTTAAAATTATATGAAATATTAACATTTAAATTTTCGATTGCACGTTTTCATTTCAAGGCAATCGGAACTTGCTGAAAGTTGGTTCTCAAAGCTTCTGATGTGGAGCAGAATCCGACGTGCATGTTTTCTCGAGGCAAATAAACTCGGCAAGAAATCCAACGCTCAAACTCCATCCAGATCTGATGGCCCATTCTAGATGTGGCCGTGTTTCTATTTATTAAGCAATTTCCTATTATTTTCTATGTTTTTTCGTTATATTTGTAGGCTCAATTTATGTACATTTCAAAACCCATGTTATAAGGTTTCCCTAAGTGAATTAGGGGTCTAAGTCCTAAGTGTATTAGGAGTCCAAGTCATAATAGTATTAGGAGTCCAAGTCTTAAGTGTATTAGGAGTCTAAGTCCTAACTGTTTTAGGAGTCCTATATACATACCCATTAGGAATACTAGTCCCATTGGGTTTTGTTTGATATTTTCAGTATTTTATTTTATTTATAAGTGTTTTCTTTATTTATTAGGAGTCATAGATCATAGTATATTGGGAGTCCTAATAGGTTTTCCTAATTGTTTTAGGAGTCCTATATACATACTCATTAGGAATACTAGTCCCATTGGGTTTTGTTTGATATTTTCAGTATTTCATTTTATTTATAAGGGTTTTCTTTATTTATTAGGAGTCCTAGATCATAGTATATTGGGAGTCCTAATAGGTTTTGTATGGCTTGGGGGCATATAAAAAAGTCCCCATAGCCCTCTCTTTTGATAATTATGTCATCGATATTAATAAAAGTTCATTTTTGCTGAAATTGGTGTGGTTTTCATGTGATTCGAAGATTCTGAGGAGTTCTTCTTTCTACTCGGATCAAGTCTAGAGAGGGGTGAGGCCTCCCTATCCTCATCGTCGACTTTTCTTCTTCTTTTCTCATCACTTTCATCATCCCTAAACTTCTGAAACTTGGGACCTATCATCTATGCCAATCCCATAGGCCATAGCAAGCCCTCAACTTTCATCGACTTCCACCATCAAAAACCTGAAAATCTCCAAAGCTCAAAAATAAAAGCCTACATAACCCCCATCAAAACTAATCTGAATCTAACCAAATTTGATCCTACGCATTCCCCATAAAACCTACACCTCCCACCAATAAACGCCCCAAAAGTTTAACCCTAATTGAAACCCAATTTTATCAAAATCCGGTTCTTAAACGTGCAGTCCAGATATGGCAATCCTTGATCTTTCTACATCCAACGATCCGATCAATCCGAAACTTATACACTTCCTTCCTAATACCTAGAACTACAACCATATCGCATTTCGTCCAAATCCGAAAAACTAAGCATACTGAAAATAATAAAGTACCCCTCTGTTATCTTGAAAAATTGATGCTAAAATTTTCCACCTAGAGCGAGAACTCATGCATTTGGCAGGACATCCTCGTCCGTCCTATATCAAATTCCAACAATCATCTTAGATTATAATTCAAAATCATGGCGGTAGGCCATTATTCTCATGCATAAACTGATCACCCTGATAAATTAACCTTTGGGATCACAACATTTGACCAACTACAAAAACAATCGGCGACCGATTAGTCAGCCAAATCGTTTTATCTCTAACAAGCCCACACACAAAACTATGACACACCTTGGGACGCTTTTTGAGCAGCGCAGGCATCGAACCAAAGACGCAAATGAACTATTTTTTTCACCATTAACGACAGTTCTTTACCACAGTTAAGGAAATGTGAAACTCAATTACTAGCGGATCTGAAAGGTGAAAATGTAGAACAAGTGAACAACTACCTTTCTCTTGATATCCTCACCTTTTTATCAACTTTGTATGGCATGCTAGAAACTGCTAGGGGTGTGTGTGTGTGTGTGTGTGTGTGTGTGTGTGTGTGTGAGAGAGAGAGAGAGAGGAACGAGTAAAATTGATCCACAGCCTATGCAAAGAGATCCACTTTTCCGTCGGCAATATTTAAAAAAATGTATAGATTCTTGAAACCGTACTCATAGAAAGAAAAAATTGGAACTCGGATTAACGGGGGACATTTTACATGAACAAGAAAGGATGTAAAAACATATAAAATGAAAAAACAAAAGCCGAGGAGATACCGCATTGGATCGGTTGACGTCAGCCTGCATGAGAGGCCACAGTTTCTTGAACACCTGAGGGCTCCTATACACGGACCCCGGCGGCGAGGGCCGCCGGAGGATGGCGACGACCCGCACAGGGACGGCGTCGGAGTCCCAGCTCCCCATGAACACCAGCATCACGACGACGTACAGCAGCGGCGCCACCAGCAGCAACCCCCTCCGCCGGAGCGCCGCCGTCACGACCAGGTAGACCATGCGCTCCGGGAGCCGCTTCATGTCCGGCGGCGCGCCGCCCTTGCCCCGCCCGTGCCGGGCCCTCGGCGACGACCCCGGGGACGGCGGGGAGCTCCCGTTCGGCTTCCCGCCTCCGCCGTGCCTGCCGTGGCCGTGCATCGTCACCGGCGGGGCCTCGCGGATCTGAGCTGCGGAAACATCCGAGGGGCTGAGAGCTGAGGGTTGAGAATAGCGAGGGCTCTTTACCGGAAGCAGCGCTTTGTCGCCCCGCCTCTCGTGGTGTGCTGAGTGTCGAGTGCTGGAGCGTCTTGATGTTGATGAAAGCGTAAGATAGCAAGCACCCGCTGCGTGATCTCGGGATTGAATGCCCAACCTAACTAAGTAACCGCACATAAATGTGGTTGTATAGAATTTGAATTCTGGCTGAGGCCCTGTAATTAGAAGGGGAGGGCAGAATGGGAACATTAATGCAATATTTTGATTTAGCTTATCATAATTAAGAGTTTTTTACAAACCCACCCTTGCAATCTTCTCTATTGCTATATAATCCCTGTAAAGTCACTATTACTAGGGGTGGCAATGGGTCAGGTCGTTTCGGTTTCGTGTCGTGTCTAGTTTCGTGTCGTGTCCAAAACCCCTAGACCCGGACCCGACCCGTTTAACTAATCGTGTCTTGATCCTAAACCCGTACCCGACCCGCTAATAAACGGGTAGACCCGATAAGACCCGGTAAAACCTGTTTACCATCCGGGTCTATTCAGTTGACCCGATCCGACCCAATCCGACTCGACCCGACCTGACCCGAAAGACCCGTTGGTATTATATATTATAGTATCGGATTGCGGGTAGACCCGACCCGACACGACCCGTTGAATACTAAACGGGTCTTCCCGGGTCTATCGTGTCCAGACCCTAAACCTGGACCCGACTCGTTTATTAAACGGGTCTTATCGTGTCGACCGTTTACGATCCGAACCCGTTTAGCCCTGACCCAAACCCGCTAACTTCGTACTGGGTCTGCCGTGTCGGGTCCGAAATTGCCAGCCCTAACTATTAAATATAAACCCCATAAATCATCCAGTATTTACAGATTGACACCTACAGCTAGTTAGCATCCAAAATGAATGGCTATTTCCGAAATATTCCTCCATTCACCTCTTATTTCATTAATCTAAAGAAAAAATAACTAATTTATCCATGATTTTAATTACTTAAATTGATCTATCTTTATTGAACATGACGTTAAACCAATACAAATACAGATATAACCTGAATCTAAGTTGGATCTAATCCAAAAATTTCTCATATTGGAGGGGTATTTACAGAGTTTAGTGAAAAAATATTAAGGATAAAATCCAAAATAATCTCTCATTTTTATGTAAATATTACTTTTATAGAGGTTTATATATAAATAAAGAAATGACAGGGGTTGATTTGCAAAAAATTCTATAATTAATCCGTATATTTTGGGAATGATGTGGTCAGAGGGGATGAGCATATGTGCCTCTTTTGGAGCAACGCACATGGGAGGTTATTCCTTTCTATTTCTTCCAACTTTTATGGCTTTGTTTAAAGAAAAGGGGATTACATGAGAGAAAATGATGGGAGGCTTTCCACAAGCGGCCACTTAGGCAATTAGCACCTTCTTATCTGCCCTTTGGGGATGCATGATTAGATATTATTGGATGGGAGGGAAATGCTATTCAACCAACCCGATAGCCAACCTTCGTACGTGGCACCCAAACGTATCTGTCCATTTGCCTGCCAGTTGGGACTGAGTGTGATTCATCGGTTGGAGTTGAATGCAACGGACGGCTATAATCGTCCCACGTATGAAGGTTGGCTGGAATTTTGCTCACTGGTCACATGAGCTTACACTACGTAACAAACATGCTTACCTACCAGCAAACTGGCTTTTAAATGGCTAGGTCCCTCTTTTGCTAAGTTGTCTTGGTTAAGCTATCAACGCTAATGTGACAATTGGTAGGAAATCCTTAGTGATGGCTTTTGTGGAGCATTCTTAATTGAAGTAAGTTATCACATGTTAATGAAATAAGTTATCACAAGCGGTCACTTGGCAATTAGCACCTTCTTACCTGCCTTTGGGGATGCATGATTAGATATTATTGGATGGGAGGGAAATGCTATTCAACCAACCCGATAGCCAACCTTCGTACGTGGCACCCAAACGTATCTGTCCATTTGCCTGCCAGTTGGGACTGAGTGTGATTCATCGGTTGGAGTTGAATGCAACGGACGGCTGTAATTGTCCCACGTATGAAGGTTGGCTGGGGAAAAATTTTGCTCACTGGTCACATGAGCTTACATTACGTAACAAACATGCTTACCTACCAGCAAACTGGCTTTTAAATGGCTAGGCCCCTCTTTTGCTAAGTTGTCTTGGTTAAGCTATCGACGCTAATGTGACAATTGGTAGGAAATCCTTAGTGATTTTTGTGGAGCATTCTTAATTGAAGTCTTCTCTGTACCTTATCACATATTAATGAAATAAGACAAGGATGTTAATAAAGATCTTGATGATAGGAGATATGGAGTATTTTTTTTTATGGCTTTTCTCACTAAGAGCTTGACAATGACAAAAAGAAACTTGTCATGAAGGGGTGAGGAAGGGGACGCCAAGAGTGACTTGGTACATCCTGCAACTAAGCGATATTTTTCTCTCTTTTTTTTTTTCAAGGAACCCTAAAAAAAATCTTGGTTTTAAGAGAGCTTCGGCTGTAGGACGTAGATGCATATCTCGATTGACGAATTTGTAGAAAAAGTTAATGACGAACTTGTCTGATGAATGAAACCTCCAACGAATGGAGTACGAAGCATCCATCAAAGCACAATGAATTGAACTAAAGAGATAGAAAGGGCTCATAGTGTGGTTTTCCGGCCTTCTCTCCCTTGAGCTAGGGTTTGGGGATTCGCCCATCTTGGCCTCCTCGGCTGCCGTCAAGGAGGCCAAGTGCTCGTGATCCGAAGCTTCCGGGGTCGGATTTGGCCCTTTCCCTCCCCCTGTATAGCAGGTGTCCCCATCGGCTCGGCGGTGTGGAGTCGAGCTGCGGTCTCATCCCCGGCACAGTGCCATCATTTGCGGATCAAGGTATTTCCGACTGATTGGGGGTGATTGTGGTGTTCTAGACCCCATTCGGAGTCTATCGTAGGAGTTCCAGTCCCTAATCTATGCGGTGGTGGATCCCGATGGTGCAAGGTGTTGGTGTCGGGTTCGTGGATTTAGGACGTGGCAAGCTACCCTCGCCGAAGCTGAAGGAGGTGGCATTCGATGCTGATCCGGACTGTTGGCTTCTTTTTGAGTTTGTGTGGTGTAAATCCTGGTTTTTGGTTTTTTTTTTTTTATCATTCCACTGCCGGCGGGCGGCGAGGTGGCTGATAGGGTGGCCCTTGAGCCTTTGGGTGCCTGGGGTGCAAGCTCGGTCTTGCCAGTGTGCAGAGGTGAATGGTGGTGTTCCCCCCTTTGGGTGGTGATGAAGTGGTTTAGGCCAGTGGCCTATCTAGTTTCGTCGTTGTGTGGTACGTAGTCGTGCTTGCATCGAACTGTGGCACCTCCCGAAGGTTCGATTACCTCACCTTTGAAATACCTAAAAAAAAAGTACAATGAACCGAGAATCTACAATAGATCGATAGAGGTGTATAGAGAGTTGCAAGATTAGTCCCACCTCGGTAAAGTAAAGGGTGGAAACGATTCTTATATGTATGATGGGACCTTATCTCAATACCTGGGTTTTGGGATAGAGAAAATTTCACATGGTATCATAGCCTAATCGTACACTCACCTGCCGGGTATCGTCCCCACACATCTATTATCCACGTGACAAGGACCACAAAAAGATTGGCCTACACGTGAGGGGGAGTGTTGGAAGATTGGTCCCACTCGGTAAAGTAGAGAGCAGAAAACGATCCTTATATGTATGATGGGACCACATCTCAATACCTGGGTTTTGGGATAAAGAAAATCTCACATGGTATCAGAGCCTAACCGTACACTCACCTGCTGGGTGTGGTCTCCACACATCTATCATCAACGCGACAAGGACCACAAAAGACTGGCCTGCACATGAGAGGGAGTACTGGAAGATTAGTTCCACGTCGGTAAAGTAGAGGGCGGAAATGATCCTTATATGTATGATGGGATCTCATCTCAACACCTAGGTTTTGGATAAAGGAAATCTGGCATGGTATCAGAGCGTTGGAAGATTAGTCCCACCTCGGTAAAGTAAAGGGTGGAAACGATCCTTATATGTATGATGGGACCTCATCTCAATACCTGGGTTTTGGGATAAAGAAAATTTCACATAGTATCAGAGCCTAACCGTACACTTCACTTACTGAGTGTGGTCCCCACACATCTATTATCCACATGACAAAAATCACAAAAGATTGGCCTACACGTGAGGGGGAGTGTTGGAAGATTAGTCCCACCTCGGTAAAGTAGAGGGCCGAAATGATTCTTATATGTATGATGGGACCTCATCTCAATACTTAGGTTTTGGGATAGAGAAAATTCCACATAGAAATCATCTGAAACAGTAGGTTTTCAAAATGTTGGAGTACCTCGAATCAAATTTTATCAACGGACCGTGACATGTTTTATTCATGGATATCTCAAAAGCATATGGAAATAGAGAGCAAAGTGGGATATCACTTCTCTAGGGGTGGGACTTGGGCGGGTCTGACCCGAACCTGACCCGCCAACTCGAACAATGGACAAACATGGGCAAAGCTGGTTAAAAACTTGAACGGGTTTGGACAAAAAAAAATCAACCCGATTTTAATTTGGACAGGGTTTGGGTACCAATCTTCCCAACCCGAGGAACCCGAGGAAGTGACACACTAAGGTTGAATGATTTGGTAGTTTTTTTTATGGAGATCAAAGACTATCTGTTTGATGTTTGAATGCTAAGTATTCGTTTGAAATATGTGAGGATATGGGTTGGACTTCATGTTTTCGTTATGCAAATCAAAGATTTTTTTTTTTGTAATTCAAAAATATGTTGGGTTCTTTTTTCATCTATTTATGTGCACAAGTATTTTTAATTGGGCAACCCTCCATTGGTTTGCAAATTGGGCAAACCGGGCAACTAGAATGGGCAAGCACACTGGTTGGGCTTCCATGGGGTTTCCCGGGTTCCACAAGTAAAATGGATCAAGGACCTTAAGGTTTGTGCAAGTCGGGTTGGGAATGGGCAGACCCTTAAACCAGCCCAAGTCCCACCCCCACTTATCCAGATATCTTATGTAAAGTCTCGTATTTTTTTATAATTCAAATATTAATATTTTATTTGGGAAATTATTATTTTACCCTTTCATCACAAGAAATTTTTTAGTTTTTCTATGTTTTTGGTTATGCAAGGTGGTCCGATCGAATTGTGTATGAATTTTTTTTTGGAAAAGTGTATGAGAAGTTATAAGAGTAGACATTTTCTAGAACATTTATGATAAAATCAAATGGGTAGTCGATATTTGGTGGTACTTATACTGTTGGATTCATCTCGACGAGACATTTTCAACTTATATTTGTAAAGATTTTATTGACGCCTGGTTTAAGAGTGTAACAAATCGGAAGAAAAAGATGGCTAGGGTTTTGAAAGGGACTGGGATGATTCTCTCATTAGGTCAATATATCAATTTATGGATAATACATATAAATCTTCTATATACTGAGTGTTGTATATACATGAGAGATATCATAGAATCTCTTTTTTATTATTTCTAAGATTTTGAACAAGCAGATAAGCAAAATTCAGTGAAATTTGTGCCGACAAGATCTCTCCAATGGCAGCCCATGGAAGGAATCGGAATTACGAAGTGATAGTTGTGTTCGATTCTCTTTTCCCGGGGTGTTTACGAGAGCAATTTTGTGAACCGAGTAACTGCGATTAACTGTGATCGATTCCGACGAACGTGCGAGCCCAATTAAAGCCTAGCTGATCTAGACCATGAGCCCATATCCATTTGAATTTTGTATTTACACTAGTATGGTAGGCGATAAATTTTGTGTGTGTGTGCGTGAGAGAGAGAAAGAAGGAGCAGAAGAGCAGCGGCAACAACGCCTCCTCCCTGATCCGACTCGACTCGACCTAACCCGATAAGACCCGCTGGTACTACAATCCTGTATACTATAGTATTCGATTGTGGGTAGATCCGACCCGACACAACCTGTTGAATTTTAAACGGGTATTCTCGGGTCTATCATGTCTAGACCCTAAACCCGGACCCAACCCATTTATTAAATGGGTTAGTCGTGTCAACCTGTTTACGAGCCGAATCCGTTTAACCCAAACCCACACTCGCTAATTTCGTGTCGGGTCTACCCTGTCAGATCCGAAATTGCAGCCCTAAGTCCAACACTCTAGCACCCATTGGAGCGAAGTATTGTTCTATTCTAAATTTAATATATCGGCTAGGGGGTTAAGCTTGGTCATCTGTTTAAAAAAAAAAAAAAAATCATTTAGTGTATTAAAGTCAATTATAGGGTGTTTAAGTAACTAGCTTGACTCTAATCATTATATCAATGCCACCCTCATAGCACGGATATTCCTTGGTTAGAGCCACCGGTATGTCAGCTTGGATCCAAATATACATGCCCAAGGGAGCCGTGCATATCGTCGTCCCTGACACGTATCTCATTGATCCATATCTATCCACTCGATCCAAATTGAGCTTCGGCCTAGTTACTTTTTGGCCAGCTCCCTGTGAAGCACATCCGAAGCAACGGTCAGCTTCACAGGGTGCTTTGGATGCTTACCCACTACCTAGGTAGCCCCAAAGTCAGAGTTCATCGGCCCACTGCGAGGGCAGAATAATGTCTTCACTCCAAAGTTTGGGATCCACCATATTCCAAAGGAGACCACCAATCAATCTAGCATGGTAGAGACACAACCCTCACTCGAGGGAGGTGTTGGATCATGCTCTCCCACCCAAATCCCTAGTAGTTGGTCGTGGAGGCCAAAGGTCCTACGAAAGGATCCTTTTACACTTCCCTTAATTTTAATGACGTTTTTATTTATTTATGCAAAGCATGATTATTTCTAGGTTTTACCACCTGGACCTGGACCCTGGTCAAATCGTACTCCCACTACAATAGTGCTCCGCCATGAATCAAAAAATAGCATTATCAATATGATTTCTATGTGACTCGTGGTTGACGCAGACTACCTGGACTACCATCGATGGCGGTCACCATCTTTAAGCCAAAATCAGGCCATGAGGCACATTAATCACACTGGTACCGAGATTTGAAACATATGAGTATTAATTAGTGACAAGTCTAACCTATGCTCAAGGGAGGGATCATTAATACCTTATGGGATTTATTGTCCGACAACTACTAATTATCACTAAAAGATTATGCATCATCGGGTAGTAAGATGATATCTAGGGGTGCAACTTGGGTCGAGTAAAACCGAGAACCGACCCAACACGGCCTAAATGGGTCGGATTAGTTCGGGTATTTTGACTAAACAGGTTGGTTCGGTTCTAAGCTTTGTGGACCCGACTAAATATGGGTCGGTTCTAGGTTGGGGCTCGATTGGGATGACCGGACCCAACCCGAGAACCGAACTCATATATATTAGGCCACATATATATGTCACGGGTTGGACTTTTGGGTTACATCACACTAGCACCCGAGTAAACATTAGTTGTTTACTAATGTTAAACCAACTATCAAGAGAAATTAATGTGTGGCTAAAGCCTAAAGCCCAGCGTGGACCTCCGGCTTGCTAGTAAATAGTCAATGGCCATTATTTTTTAAGACCAACTACCAATCCAAGAACCAATCCGATCTTAGTGTGGGTTGGGTTGGTTCAGGTCTATGCCCAACTCAGGTTGGTTCAGGTTTCAATCTAGTAGAACTGAACTAGTTCGGTTCGGTTCTGGTTTGGCTCAAACTCGAACCGAGTTGCACCCCTAGTAAGATCTAACAGGAAAAACAGAATATCTAAAGCATTCACAAAAGAAAATAGGTTTGGGGTTCGCCTCCCGAAACTACACACACAAAATGCTAGCTTTATTTTGTTAGTTACCGCCAGATTCTTTGTTCTGAGCACTCCTGAGCAAGTCCATGAGATACGACGTCTCTAGTTCAAATATCGTGCCCTTCCACTCATCCAAGGTTTTGCTTGCCCTTCATGGAAGATGAAGCTTACTACCCTACGTAGATACACGGCTAATGTACCGGTATTTATACATCAATCTGTGCACCGTATTAGTTCATGTTCAGCACATACACTATGCCCGATAAAGATCGTGATTGAGTTTTATCATGCTCTATCCTTGCCAACGACTTATCCTGATTGAGATGGCCAATCCCATCAGAGATGTGAACCAGTTTAGGTTAACCTCATAACCGGTCCATTGAGTCTCCCAAGCATGAAACCTATCATTCACTCGGTGGGCTACTTAGTTATCAAGGCTACTAATAGCTATGTCAAATAGAACATATGATCAATCATATACCTTGCCAATTTAGAATCTATTTATTCAATGATTAAATCTAAATCCCTAAACATAGTTTTTACAAGCTAAAGGCCACATCAATTCCAACAGTGAGATTGGTCCATGTGGTGATCTGTGACTGGCCCTCGTTCCAACCTCTGCTGGTAGGCCGTCGAATCTCAAAACAGGCCTCGAGTTGTCCTCGTGGGCCTTTCATGGACTATGTGCCTTATTGCTTCTTGATGGATTGTGGGTCTTTTGGGCGATTCGGATGTCATAGCCAAATTTTGTACCCACACAATAATGGAATTAGCTTGATAAACAATAAGTTAGAACAACATATTAGCTTCAATAGTCACATACAATTGCTTTTTGTAGTATTAGTTTGGACCTTAACCTTATGCATATATGAAGTATGGTGAGGATACAAGCGAACCATATGATATTTTATAAGTTTTAACTTAGCATTACAACTTGTAGCTTTACTGAATATTCATAGTGCTATACATTATTGATCTCTACATATGTTATGACTAATATTTACAAAAACATCCTCCCATACATGCATCCCTTAGAATGGATGTTTGCTTGATCAGTCAGTTGTTTGGACTGACCCTGTTTGGGCCGGGATTTACTTTTTAGGTCCGTAGATTTAGTAGAGAAGAACCATTTAGGCTAGCTGATATTAGAGCGCTTCTTCTGGGAGTAGATGAGTAGACCTAATGATCAATTGTTAGCTTGTAGTCTTTCTTTCAGTGTTTCTTGTAACCATATTGTAAATTTGGAATAAGATATAGTTGTTGATGTTTTCTTAGTTTAGTTATATCATGATCTCGCTTGATACCATTTGATACCTAGGTAGGCCTCTCCTCAAGTCCCCGTGACTAGAAGCATAGTTAATAAAAAAATATTTTTAATAATACCAAAAAAACATCTTGTAGTTAGATGGTTACCCCACCCCCTGCCTAGAGCATCTTGGGAGTTGTGTGGGATTCTCTTGGTTCGGCCTCGAGGCTAGAGTGTTGTATTTCCATTATAGGAGATCTTCTAAGCGTGCGTGACACCTGAGTGCTGCCTATACTTGGAGGGTAGTCCTTCATTTGGTTGAATTACTTAAAAGTCAAGCATAGTTCAGGCTCATTTCAAAATTTATAAAATAGTTTTATTAAAAACTACAGCCTTTGTCGGTTACTCGGTTAGGCCGTCATTGTGGTTACCTCGAGTAGCCATTGAGTTGTAGTACTTCAGGGTATTTGGCCACACTGAGTTGCAGTACTTCAGAGTTACTCGGTTTAAAAATGGTATTTCTTTGAACCCACATGTTTTAAATGAAAACTAAACTTTGTAGTGTTTTCTTGGTTTTAGCAAAATAAAATAAAAAAACCTTAGCGATGTTTTCTCAATAATGAACAACCTATAACAAACCCTATAACCCCCTTACCCATGGGCTTTTGGTGGTTTTCTCCTTTGGTGAAAATCCAGGGCATGCCAATTTAACATGTTTCCCATTACCTAGAATAAATTTTTCTCCCAATTTCAAAAGCTTTGCCCACTTTTATGATCCACCGACAAAATAGGGATAGTCTTAGCCTCTGACCCACTATGGACATAAGGAGAAAATCTTTTGAAGTATTTGTCCTTGATGATATCCTTCCATTTGTCACCATTGTCATGTTATAGTCTCCAGCACCACTTTCTGAGAAAAGCAACAACGAAACCTCTCAAGTTAAAGACCCATAAACCTCCACTCTCATTTGGTTTGCAGATATCCTTGCACTTTATCATATTCTTTTAGGGAGATGCTCACAACTATACCATTCATGGTAGGTTCACGTGAATTACTCAACATGAAGGGTGTTGAATCACTTTAGTCGATAATGACCACTCCTTGAAAGCCGGAGGTTGTTAGTAGCCCCGGATAGTGGATTTAAGTCTAATGGTACATCATGGTCATGACACTACATTAATAGCATTCATAGTAATTTTGTGTGGAAATGGTAGATGGAAACTCTAGCTCTTATTTTTGAATAGAGGAGCTGTCTATAGTTGTGAGCATCATCAATGTGTCTTGAGCATCATCAACCTCAAGGATTTCAATAAAGCTATGTTGGGTAAGTGGCAGTGGTGACTCAAAATGAGAAAGGTGACTCCTGGGTGAAGGATACCAAATATATGTACTTTAAGTGTTTTAATCCCATGCATACCTACAGCAGAATATCATGCAAGATTTTGCCCTTTTGCAGATTTTGCCAGTTTCGGGACCGAAGTGCCAGTTTTTTTTGTTTGGTTCCAGGCAAGTGGCAATTTACCAAACTGCACTTCTGGCAGTTCCGATATTTTGTTTGGTCGAATTGTACTGCACGTACAGAAGTGTCGCTTCTGCAACTTTCGATGTTTGTTTCTTAGGATTTTTTTAGTTCGGTTACCCTAAAGTGGCATGTGAGGCTACACCTTAAGTGAGTAGACTTGTGTTATTTTTGTTCCCTCATCATTATTCAATGTAAATTTTTTCTAGGATTTTTTACAAATTGAACCCTATAATCTTCTCTATTTACATATAAATCCCTATAAAATTAATAGTTACATATAAACCCCTTAAATCATCCAATATTTACATATCGACCCCTACAGTTAGTTGGCATTCAAAATGATGGAATATTTTCAAAATATTCCTTCATTCGGCTATTATTTTATTAATAAAAAGGGGGTATTACTGATTTACTTATGGTTTTAATTACTTAAATTGATATATCTTTATTGAACATGGACGTAATCTAAATCAAACACAGACATAACCCGAATCTAACTTGGACCTAATCCGAAGAATTCTCACATTGGAGGAATATTTACAGAGTTTAGGTAAAATATTAAGGATGATATCGAACAATTATCTCGTTTTGGATGTCAGCTAATTGCAGGGGTCAATATATAATGTTTGAATGAATTGAGGGGTTTATATGTAAATATCAATTTTATAGTGGTTTATATATAATTAGAGAAGATTGTAGGGGTTTATTTGTAAAAAATCTTTTTTTTTCTATTGTATACGAATTAATCGTGTCCCCATTAGCTACAAGTGACTTTAAGCAATTTTTCAATTGCTTAAAATTAGGCTACAATTTTTAACCCATTCCTATATTAGCTACAAGAGCCTTTTATTGAAGGATCAAGCTAAATTAATCCAAAGATCTCCATTCCTATATTTTTTTGTGTAAATCATGAGACAACATGTAATAGTCCTCTTAAAATTTATCGATTCATGAATCATTAAGGATTGCCGATGGAATTGATTACAGACCGATGATGCTGATGTCGGTGGATAAAGATTGCTACATAGTTGGCACCGGAGAAGCCAACAACCGAAGAGATTGCAAGTCGAAGAGATCACAGTCGGCGCCGGAGAAGCCAATGGATAGGAGATCTTTCGCAAGTTGAAGAGATCACATGTGATGAATGTCCCAAGGGCTTATGCCGTGGTAAATTTTTGGAGGGCGAAAATGAGGTTAGGAAGTGTGCGTGCGCGTGCCCAATTTATGACTTCCTCAAGTGACTAGAAGTGCCACTTCAACTCTTTTATTTCAGAAGTGAGGCAGACGATTTTGGAGGAACTTGGTAGGCGGCAGAAGTGTGACCTATGACTTCAGGGATCATTTCGACACAACCAAACATCTGAACTAGGTCACTTCTTCAACTTCACCTACTTCCGTGGTCAGTTAAACAATAGCCCCCTAAATCGAAGCTAAACTTGAATGGCCACCCATGAAGTCTTTTCTCTTTGGACTAAATGGAGATACTTAAGAGTTCTTTCCACGGTTAGAAAAGCATGGGACTCGGTCGTGATTAACATTTTGTTTGGAGGTTAGGAAAACCATGTTGAGTATAATATAGGCCTTGAGTTTCAGCCTTTCAAAACAGAGAGAAAACCAAAGCCTTCTCTTCCTCTTCTCTTTCTGCCATTGCTGAACCCTCTAAGCTATGTGAGAAAAAACCCAAGAGCAACTCTTTAACCCTCTTCAAATGTCAATGCGATTTTTCGACCTGATTTGAAGAGGACATCCCATTTCCGTTTTCATTTTCTGGATTCAAGTACGAGCTAAGTTCGATTGTTCCCTCGGAGTCGTGCCGCCGGAAAAACTCAAAGGGTCGTTGTATCTCTAAGATCGAAAGTCGGGAGCTCCGCACCAAGGAGGGCAAATCCAATCTTAGGACAACGTCTTGCGCCTCGACCAGGCTACTTCCTCTCCTTTAATCTCCATACATATATATGCTAAATTAGTTCTTCTATGTTGTATTAATACTTCTTAGAACTTCTGATCTAAATATTAATTGCACACTATAAACAAACCAAAAATATTAGCCATTGATTAAAACTGAATTGTTGTTGTTGTTGTAATTTAAAGTCATCAAACATAGTCTACAACATTCTATTTCATAAGCGTCTAAATGTTGGTATTTGCATCTTAATAGTCATCTTAATTCCTATTTTAGCAATTTTCAACCAACATTTTAAGATTGGAATTGCTAGTTGGTATTAAAATTGCTTAGTATGGCTAATTTTAGAGATGCTTGCTACTATGTTTTAACATTAGCCTTGTCAATTTTTAGATTTGTGCTTCATCTCGGACCTCTTGCCATGAATCCTTCCCAAACCGGGTCCATGTCGGCTAAACTCGACAAATTTGACAGTAAGAACTTCAAACGTTGGCAAAACCAAATAAGATTTTGGCTAACTACACTAAGGTTGGTGTCGGCCATTGGTGGTACTACCACCGAAGCGAGTGATGGGTCACACCCAACCCAAGAAGCACCTTACACAACCCACGTGGGGCTCGAAACCGCAATATCCAAACCCCCCAAACCGAGGCACCATACACTTCCACTTCCACCACCTCTAGGAGCTCACAAGAGATTGATTTTCATTGTCTACACCACATTCTTAGCGTGTTGTCGAACCGTTTATATGACATCCACTATACCGTCAAGAATGCAATTGAGCTTGGGTCACCCTAAAAAGTAAGTACGACACGGATGATGCAGGCTTGAAAAGATTCAAAGCCGTGGATTTTCATAAGTTCAAATTTGTGGATACAAAGCCCATGAATGAGCAAATCCATGAATTTGATTGAGAAGCTTCCTTCCTCTTGGGTAGAGTTTGGTAGGATCCTCAAGAAGATCTTGCCCTCTCTCATGTCCTCACATCCCTTAGGATTGAAGAGCAGCACCGTCTTAGGGACAAGCCCATTAGTGAGCTCAAGCCTAAGGTCAACCTTGTTGAGAACCCTAAGAAGCCCAAGTTCCAAAATAAAAACCAATCCCATAACCCAAAATCGCATCAGAATAAGAGGTTCAAGAAGAAGAAACATTTTCAAGGCAACATCAACAAGAAGGACGTCGATGGTGTCCGTCGATGCTTTGTGTGCGGCCGTACAGGACACTTGGCAAGAGATTGCTACCACAAGCATACCGATTCGCCAAATCAGAGGAAGACCAGACCTCCCACCTCTGCTCCTCGTCCTCAGGCTAACATGATGACTGGTGGGATGGCTTCTGATGAATTCAGGTATGTTAACTTTCCTTAAGTTAATATAACCTATAATTCCTGTGATTGGTGGATTGATTCCGGAGCGAGCGTTTATGTTTGTTTTGACCGCTCATGGTTCTCTACATTTCAGAAATCGTATGGAGGAGCTGTGACCATGAGGAATAATTTTTTGACGAGCGTGCTTGAGACTGATCGTGTGGATCTCCGCTTGACGTCTGGGAAGACCATCACATTGCACGATGTCCGTTTTGTACCCGATATTAGACACAACTTAATTAGTGGTTCCCTTTTGGTTTTGCATGGCTACAAGCTTGTTTTTGAAGCCAACAAAAAGTTGTAATTACTAGAGCTGTGCATTTTGTAGGAAAGGGTTACCTATGTAATGGTTTATTTCAGCTTAATATAGTGACTCCCTCTTGTACAGATAATTCTATTATAATAAATGTTGAGTCCTCTATTTGGCATCATAGATTGGGCCATGTAAAATTTCATTCCATTAAGAGACCAATGAACCTAAACCTAATTCTAAAAAGCGACATTCCCTCCCGTAGATATGAAGTATGCATAGAAGCGAAACAACCTAGGCAACCGTTTAGATTGGTTGATAGAGACTCCGAGTTCCTCAAGTTGATTTAATAGCGATGTATGTGATTCGGGTAGATTAACTAGATGCGGCAATAAGTATTTCGTTATCTTTTTTGATCTCTCAAAATACTGTTATGTCTATCTTATTAAGATTAAGAATGAGGTCATTAGTAAATAGTAACTTTAGAATTTACATAACTGAGATTTCAAAGATCTATTAAGATCCTTAGGTTCGATCGAGGTGGAGAGTACACCTCAAACTAGTTGACCGATTATTGTGAAGAGCATGGAATTATCGATCAAGTAATTACTCCCTACAGTCCCCAATCAAATGGTTTACTGAAAGGAAAAATAGAACCTTGTTGGATATGACCAACTCTATATTGATTAGCTCAAGCACAGTAAAGAACTTGTGGGTGGAAGTGCTAGTAACAGTTTGCTACATCCTGAATAGGATTCCTCTCAAGTCTAGCAACCTCACACCCTATGAGATTTGGAAGAATAGGAAGCCAAACTTGAGTCATCTTAGAGTGTGGGGGTGTCTGGCTAAAGTCAAGGTACCTAACTTCAGGAGAGAGAATATAGGACCAAACACCATAGACGTCATATTCTTAGGTTATGCCATTAATAATAATGCCAATAGGTTCCTAGTCATTCGATCTGATATCGATGGGATATCGACCAATACCGTTATCGAGTCTAGGGATGCAACCTATTTCGAGGATGTATTTTCCTTTAGGACTATGATAGATGCATCCGTTAGTCAACCACACTATGATGCCGGCACTAGTTCTAGTGGGGCCACTCCTTTTAAGGATGACACCATGGTAGAGGTCGATCCAGAACCACAGCTTAGGAGAAGTACTAGGATTAGGAAGGAGAAGGATTTTGGAGATGACTTTTATGTATTTCTCGTAGAGGACACTCCAAGCTCCTTTGAAGAAGCGATGAAATCTTGGGATTCACCCTTCTGGATAGAAGTAGTGAATAATGAGATACAATTTATTATCCAGAACTAGACTTGGGAGTTGACCAATCTACCCCCAGGTTCAAGAATCATTGGGTCTAAATGGGTTTTCAAAACGAAACTATGACCCTATGGATCTATAGAGAACTTTAAGGCTCGTTTAGTTACTAAGGGTTTTACTCAAAAACCCGGTATGTATTTCTTCGATGTATATGCTCCCGTAGCTAGGATTACCAAGATTAGGATTCTTATTCCCTTAGCCTCTGTTTATGGATTGTGCATCCACCAAATGGATGTTAAAACCGCTTTCCTGAATGGAGATTTAGAAAAGGAGATCTATATGGATTAACCTGAGGGTTTTGTAGTTCTTGGTCAGGAGCACATGGTGTGTAAACTTGTTAGGTCATTGTATGAGTTCAAGCAAGCTCCCAAACAATAACACGAGAAGTTTTACCAGGTAGTCCTATCGTATGGCTTTGGTATAAATAAAATCGACGAATATGTATACTATGGAGGCTCTGATGGCAACATAGTTATCTTATGCTTGTATGTCGATGATATACTCATCTTCGGTACCATCATGGACATCATTCACGTTGTCAAAGCATTTCTACCCTAGAACTTTGATATAAAGGATTTAGAAGAGGCAGAGATGATCCTTAACACCAAGATCACCAGAGAGGGTAAATGTATTAAGATGTCTCAAGCTCGATCACTATGTTGAGAAGGTATTGAGGAAGTTCTACTACTTCGATTATGATCCCGTATCCACCCCCTATGACCCACATACTCACTTAGTAAAGAATACTGGATATCCAGCTTTACAGAGAAAGTATGCGTAGGTCATAGGTTCACTAGGATTCTTAGCGAACTATACTAGACCCGACATAGCATATACGGTTAGTAGGCTAAGTAGATATACTAGCAACCCTAGTCAAGAATATTAGAATGCGTTAGAAAGGGTAATGCGTTATCTTAAGGGGACCATAACATATGAGTTAAGTTTTAATGGGTATCCTAGTATGCTAAAGGGGTATAGCTATGCTAATTGGATTAACAATTCAGTAGATATCAAATCCACCATTGGATTTGTTTTCCATCTAAGTGGTGCAGCTGTTGCATGGAAATCTTCCAAGCAAACTGTGATTGCTAGAAGTACCATGGAGTTCGAGATGATAACATTAGACAATACGTGTGTTTAAGTCGAGTGGCTTAGGGACTTCATTATGGATGTTCCCTTAGGAGATCATCATTTATGGGCAATCTCCATTTATTGTGATAGTAGGGCTGCAATAAACAAATGTAGTCAAGAGAATGCTGATGTAAAAATGAACAGACACCTTAAGGTAAGACACACATTACTGTGATATAAATTAAAACACAATGTTGTAATACTTTCATTTGTCAGATCTGAGAAAAATCTAGCTTGCTGATCAGCTAACAAAAGGTTTGTCTAGAATTATGGTTCTAGAAGTGTTGAGGGGGATGGAATTAAGCCCATAAAGAAGATACCAATGGTGGCAACTCAACCTCAAAGAGGTTCAATGGGTAAAAACAAGCCGGATGGATATCTCGAGGAGCACTAATAGTTTCCTCCTATCCCTAGGATGTCAGTGCTCATAAATGCAAGGGGATTTGGATGAGTTTCTAAACTCTTAATGATTCCAAGACCTATAAGGCAGGGTGTTTCCTTGCATACACACTTGGAGGAATCACCTATACGTGTGGAGTCGTGAGGCCGTGACTATGGAAAGATTGTTGTTCTCCTAAAACACACATGAAAGATACTGCGCACGGCCGTAATGCGCAACCCACTTTAGAACTCAACTAATACTACATTGTGTGTGCTTTATGAAAATCTGAATCATGAGGTCGATTCAAGGCGTAGTCCATCGAGTCCTCGTAGATGAAAGTAAATGTCACTAAGTAAGGGTTCAAACCCAAAATGTACCCTTATCTATTACTTAATGTCTAGAATCTCAATTTTAATTTCAAATTTTGATTCTATATATCTTCAACTATTTTAAATAAGTTTCATATTATGTGGGAGATTGTTGGATATAATATAAAACTTAATTACCTACTGCTCTTAACAAATAAAACCATTCGGCCAAGTGGCTAACAAGGTCCATTTAAAAGGGGTTTCCTTTTTGACAAAGGTCAAGGGATCAAATCTTGGCCCCAATCATTCTTTTACAATCTCTCTCTAGTTTAGTCCCATATCGATAAGGGGAAGAAACAATAGCTTGTTTATAAGGGTAGTCCATCCAAGAGGATGGTAAAGATCTCATGGCCTAAGGCTAGTCCATCCAAGAGGATGGTAAAGATCTCATGGCCTAAGGCCTCACACGCCACACATGCGTGCGCGCTCGCCGAGCCGGGCCGGGTCTAGGGCTCGCGAGCCGCATGGACTCAAATGGGCTTCCGGGCTTCGGGTAGGATTTTGTGAGCCGTTCTTTTTGGAGCCCAAGGCTTTGGGCTGGGCTAGAGTGTTTTCTGTCTTCCCCTGAAGTCAGCCAGCCAATCACCAATCATTTCGCCAACTACTAGCCCCCCAACGATCACGTCAGCCGCCACCTCGAGCCGCTCCTCCTGTCAACAGCTAATATATTACCTTATCCCAAGGCTTATTTAATGCCCTGAGCTTCAGCCTTTCAAAACAGAGAGAAAACCAGAGCCTTCTCTTCCTCTTCTCTTTATGCCATTGCTAAACCCTCTAAGCTCTGTGAGAAAAAAATCCAAGAGCAACTCTTTAACCCTTTTCAAATCTCAGGGCGATTTTTCAACCTGATTTGAAGAGGACATTCTGTTTCTGTCTTCATTTCCTGGGTTCGAGTACGAGTCATACTGACGGGGGAACTCAAAGGGTCGTTGTATCTCTAAGATCGGAAACCGGGTGCTCCGCACCGAGGAGGGCAAATCCAATCTTAGGGCATCGTCTTGCGCCTCGACCCAGGCTACTTCCTCTCCCTTAATCTCCGTACATATATATGCTAAATTAGTTCTTCTATGTTGTATTAATACTTTTTAGAATTAGATCTTCTGATCTAAATATTAATTGCATACTATAAACCAACTAAAAATTTTAGCCATTGATTAAAACTGAATTGCTGTTGTTGCTGAAATTTGACGTCATCAAACATAGTCTACAACATTCTATTTCATAGTCGTCTAAATGTTGGTATTTATATCTTAATAGTCATCTTAATTTCTTTTTTAGCAATTTAGAACTAACAAACCATTCTGATCCAGATGTAGTCCTGACCAGGGTTGCGAAGGCAAAGAAGAAGAAGATCAGTCCTATAATCGGCTCTTTGTTTTGACTCTCTCCCCCATTATGGAGTTTTTTCTCCACAAAAAAAAAAAAAAAAAATCATGACAAACTGCATTTCTCCAATTGGGGTTAGCATGTTTCATCTCAATTTTACCATGCAAAAGCTTACTTCAAGTCCCCATGCCTGCTTGAGACAAAGGATTCATGAATCATGACCAATGGGTCCCATCACCATGATTGGATCGATCAGGCGGTTGAGAACATCATAATGACCAAACATCCACGCAAGCCATAGATAATTTAGCAAAACCCACCAATTAGAACAAGTAATTATAAGATCATGGCCTACCAGGAAGAGCAGAGTCCAAAGCCGTGGGAAAACGATGCAGTCTACGAGGAGCCATTGTCTGTGAAGAGAAGAAGTGATATTGGTTCGGCTCGGCCTCCGGTCGCCGCCGGGCGCCGGCTGAGCCGGACCAATATCATGCCATCTCTCCACCTGCACTGAGTCAATGGATCCAGCCTCCAGGCCTCCTCTATCACTTTGGTTCATTACCCTTCTCCATTGCTCTGCCCTTTATTAAGCACATGCTCTCTCTCTCTCTCTCTCTCTCTCTCTCTCTCTCTCTCTCTCTCTCTCTCTCTTATCTCTCTGTTGTTCAACTGTCGGCGGTTTCTTTAGTGGAAGAAAGATTTACAATCTCATGCATCGTACAACACTTGAAATAAATTAGCACAGCGCGGACAAAAATATAGAGAGCTCGTGGGTGGGAATTTGAGGGGATGGTATCCACTCTTTTGGGTCCGATCGTTTGTCCTATTGGCCAAAGCCGACCAAGCTATCCAGCCAACTTCCGGCTGTACAATCTGACGTGGCACCCGATCACAGCTTTTCCTTTTGCAAGACCGTCGGGGTTGAGTGCAACGGACGGATGTGATCGAGCCACGTCAGGTTTGGTAAAAGAAAGCTGGCAAAGCCTGCTCATGAGCGGCCCCTTGTTTCGGACGGTGGACTCTTGGGGCGTGTGGTGGACAACGTCACCAAATCTCGAATCCAGATCCTCTCCGGTTCTCCCACCTATGGTCGGCGATGGTGACTCTGATGTGCGCCACGTGCCACTAGCTGAGTGCGATTCCTACTGCTGAATCTCATCCGTCCGTGAATAGCACTCGGCCGTCACCGTTGTGATGCTATAAGAGTCATGTGGCTTGCATCGGGCGGCTACCGTTCCAAATAGAGGCTGTTTGAACCGTAGAGGATCCGGACTCCCAAATCTCGTTAACTGGGCCCAGGGATTACACTTTTTTTGAGTTTCAATCTTCTACGGTTTTTCTTGAAAAAAAAAAAATTTCAACGGTTCCAGTGACCTTCGGTTGGGACGGTAACCATCCGATGCGTGCCACGTGGCACTAGAGTGTGATTCACCTGTCGTGTGTGTTGCATCGGTTCCATTGTGACTCACAATTAGCCACACCGGCTTCTATACCGTTAGCGCCACGTGGCATACATTAATTGGGCTCTGGATGTCTGCAGGGCTGCACGTTGAGATGGATTACAATTTATTTTTTTTGGGTTCGAGCTCCAGCAAGGACGGTACTAGCTGGCTGATGCGCACTACGTGATACTAACGTCATCTTAGCTTGATTCGCCTGTGTATGCTTGCCATCGTCTCCCACCGTGAATTGCAGTTAGCCATGACTAGCGCTGGCAATTTTGGACCCGACAAGGCAGACCCGACACGAAGTTACTGGGTCTGGATCAGGGTAAAACGGATTTGGGTTGTAAACGGGTTGACACGATAGACCCGTTTAATAAACGGGTTGGTACCGGATTTAGGGTCTAGACACGTTAGACCAAGGAAGACCTGTTTAAATTTCAAAGGGTTGGGTCTACCAGAAATCCGATATGTAATATATAATATCAGCCGGTCTATCGGGTCAGGTCAGGTAAACTCGGATTGGGTCATATTGGATCAACTGAATAGATCCTTGTGATAAACAAGTCTAACGGATCTTATCGGGTCTACCCGTTTATAAACGGATTGGGTACGAGTTTAGGATCTATAGACACGATTAGTTAAACGGGTAGGGTTAGGATCTAGAGGTTTTGGACACGACACGGACCGATCAACACGACCCATTGCCGCCCCTAGCCATGACAGCTGTGATGCTCTTAGTGCCATGTGGTACACGTCCGCACTCCGCAGTCTACTGTTTCCAACTATATAGGTTGTTTGAACCGAAGAAAGATTGAAGCTCCCTTTTTTTTATTTTTATGTCGGCCGGTGTCCCGAAATCCTTAGGGTAATGGCCCACTTCTGGATCGGCCTAATCTCTCCCGGAGTGAAGGCCGATCATCGTGCAGCTTGTTGACAGTGTTTCAAAAACACACAACAAAACCCATGTGACTATAGTCCAACATGCCCACTGACTACACCATGTACCTATTTTAAATCCTTCTCTCTTTCTCCTCATTAGTCAAAGATGAGAGATGGGGCTGCACTAACTCACACACACACACACACACGCACGCACACGTGTGTGCCGGATCAGGTGTGTGTGCACATCTATGGACTCGGATACGATAGCCGCTTCGAAATGACCCGATCCGCATCAACCCTATTTTTATCATTGGTTAATCTCCTTTATATTTACTTCTTTACGTACTTTTAGTAACCGTTGCTGCATGCTTGCCGTTACGAGAGAGCTCTCCACATTCCGTAACGTGCGTACTTTGGGCTAGCGGTTACACCCGGATTTACATCTCATTATTCCTCCATGTCCAGCCTCCCTCTGCTCGGTCTTGCTGTTCCGAAGGGATATTGGTTCTGCCTCTCTGCTTCTGAGAGGTCGTCCCTCCTGTTTACAAAGGGCTACACTCTTACCTCCTATTTTCTACATTTTGATTTGAGTCTTGTTGGACACCTGGAAGTTGTTCGAGTGTTCGCTGAAGCCCGTGCGATGAGACGGAGGTCGCTTGACCCGAGTCATCATATCTCCGAGATCCATTACCACGAGTCAATGCACGTGAGGGGGCAATAAGGATTTTTGGATTGATCTGTTAGGCTTTGGGTGAAAGATTTTCTTTTGGAACTTGAGCTTGGGTTTGTGGTCTAACTTGTTGGGTCGACTCTTTATATTGTTGATCTTGTGTAAGGTTTCAAATGATCTCTTCTCCCTAAGTCGGTGTTGCTTCTCAATTCCAATAGAATTTATAACTTGAGTGAGATTAAGCTCACCTTGGGCATGACTAAAGGTTTTGAAAAACTCAGACCATGAAGCAGGTGGTTTGTCTGTAAGGCAAACTATTTAAAAAATTTCATCGATGGTGAAACTATTAGTCTTTAAGTATTGGATTAGGTTCTCAAACTCATGAATATGATCATATATGGGTTTGGAGTCAACCATCTTAAATTTATTGAAGTCCGATCCTTTGTGTTTTATTCCAACATCATCCACGCCATATTTTTGCTCTAAGACATCCCATAGGTCTTTAGGGTTTTTGATGGTGTAGTATATATCATAGAGTTTGTCAGACATGGCACCTAGGATTCTATATAGGCTATGCTACTGAATTTCTTCTGGGGTTCTAGTAGGTGTACTAGAAGTTAGTTCGGGTTCAGTTTGGGTAGTGGAGGCTCTGGTGCAGTGAGCTTAGTGTTACCCATTACTAATTTTTGGAGTAGTTTCATCTATAGCAGATAACAACCCAAGCATGACTAGCCAGAACTGCATCTAGTTTTACTACCTTTTGAAGTTGAAACCATCGAACTTCTCTGGTTTGACACTAAGGATTTTGCAATTTGGTGAGGCCATTTTCAAACAGTACTAAGGTGTAATAATCTATGGAGTGAAAAATAAATTTATCAATTTAAAGCACATTTATTTAGATTTGACTTTCAGAAGTCAAAATGAAACTTTCAAAGCCTGATGGCCAAATTGACTCCAGGTGGGGCGGAGGAGCGTTTGGCTCTCTAAAATATTGGGCTACCTTGGATAATTTTTGGAGGCTCTGGTGCAGTGAGCTTAGTGTTACCTATTACTAATTTTTGGAGTAGTTTCATCTATAGCAGATAACAACCCAAGCATGACTAGCCAGAACTGCATCTAGTTTTACTACCTTTTGAAGTTTTACTAATGCTTGGGTAGTGGAGGCTCTGGTGCAGTGAGCTTAGTGTTACCCATTACTAATTTTTTAAGTAGTTTCATCTATAGCAGATAACAACCCAAGCATGACTAGCCAGAACTGCATCTAGTTTTACTACCTTTTGAAGTTGAAACCATCGAACTTCTCTGGTTTGACACTAAGGATTTTGCAATTTGGTGATGCCATTTTCAAACAGTACTAAGGTGTAATAATCTATGGAGTGAAAAATAAATTTAACAATTTAAAGCACATTTATTTATATTTGACTTTCAGAAGTCAAAATGAAACTTTCAAAGCCTGATGGCCAAATTGACTCCAGGTGGGGCGGAGGAGCGCTTGGCTCTCTAAAATATTGGGCTACCTTGGATAATTTGATGTCGATTTGATAGGCCTTTTTAGACATCGTCGAGAAATGTTAGAGGACAACTTTTAGTCTCTTCTAAAAACATTTACTTTTAGCTTTTAGCTAGATTTGTAGAGACTGATTTTCTTAACTAGTAGGTATCAAACTACTCTTGGCAACTAATATATGATAATATGAATTAACACTAATAATGATTTTCAATATGTTATTAGCAAGTAAAATTAATCGAAGATGTAATAATGGTAACAAATGGTCTTAACAAGTAGTAAACACAATAACAAATTATATTTTTCTATTTTAACTAGTAAGAAGTTATTAACTAACAATAATGATTCTTAAATTGTTGGAATTAGATCATTTCAAAGTAACAAACAATATAACCTAATTGAAATTCTTAATATAAAAGGTTTTAGATCAAATATCCTGTTTAGCAAATACGCTTTACTAAGCAAAGACAAATCTTTTTTTTTTTTTTTTGAGAACCCCTCCGAGAGGAGGAAGGGTTAGGCAGCCCCAAACAAGTTATATTAAAAATCAAGAACAAAAAAAAATCATTATTTCATTCTAAAAATATCTTGATAAGACAGAGTGGGTTCTATGGAACCGCCATTCACTTTAACTTTATAGAAGAGATGAATAATCTTATGCTCTTATTTAAATTATGGTAATTCTGATTTTAAGAAGACTCAAAACAATATATATTTTTAGATATAATGAAATAAGGATAAAGAAAAATCTGGCATGATGGTCAAACCACGCTAAGCCAAAATAGTACAACCCACCAAGAACCTTCGAAAATTATACTACGCATACTAATTGTAAAAATCTGATAAATGAGAGTGATTTAAGGTGTAGTCCACCAAGTCCTCACGGACATATACAACTGTACTAAGTGGAGGTTCAAATCGAAAGATATCTACACCTACTGCGTAATATAAGGAACCCAACAAAGTCCTTTTATTTTAAAATTTTAAAAATCTAAATGATTATTTAATATATGGTATTTTTAAAACATGTGGGGTGTTGTGACTGTTTAAAAAACACACAGCAAAACCCCTATGGCTTTAGTCCCACATCACCCAGGGACTACATCAAGTACCCATTTACAAGCCTTCTCCTCTCCCTCCTTACTAGTCAAAGACAAGAGGTGGGGCTGCACTAACTCACATACGCGCGTGCGTGCGAGCCAAGTCGGGCTTGGGTTTGGTCTGGGCTGAGCATGTGTGTCACGGACCTGGACACGATAACCTCTTCAAAATGGCCCGGTCCGTACCAACCCTATTATATTTTAGTTTCTCTCATTTACATTTATTTCTTTTCATACTTTTACTACTTGTTGATGCATGCTAGCCATTATGAGATAGCTCTCCATGCTCCGTAACGTGCACATTTTGGGCTGTGGTTACGCTCGGATTTACAACCCATTATTCCTCCCTATCCAGCCTTCAGTTGTTGTACAATGGCCTATAGAAGGCCCTGTACATCAGTGGAATACAAATATACTTGACTACTGTGCAAATACCGCAGTGCTGGCTCTCTGATTGGTCTTGCTGTTCAGAAGGGCTGTTGGTTCTGCCTCTCTGTTTCCTAAAGGTCATCCCTTTGTTTACGAAGGGCTTCGCTCTCACCTCTAATTTTCTACATTTTGCTTTGAGCCTTGCTAGACTCCTGAAAGTTATTCGAGGGTTCACTAAAGCCTTCTTGAAGCCCATGCCGACGAGAAGGAGATCGTTTGATGGGGTCGTTGTATCTTTGGGATCCACTGCCACGAGTTATGCATGAGGGGGGGGGGGGGGGGGCAATAAGGATTCTTGGGACAACGGCTAGCGCGATTCGACCATCATGCCAGATTTTTCTTTACCTTTATTTTGTTCTATCTAAAAAATATATTGCTTTACATCTTCTTGAAATCGGAATTAGCATAATTTAAATAAGAGCATAAGATTATTCATCTCTTCTATAAAAACTTGGTAAGGTGAATGACGGTTCCATAAAACTGACTTTGCTTTATCAAAAAATTTCTACAAGGAATTAATGATTTACCTTTGCTTAGTAAATTGTATTTGCTAAATAAGATATTTGATCTAAAACTTATTGTATTAGAAAGTTCAATTAGGTTATATACTTTGTTGTTTTGAACGAACTAATTCCAACACAGTTTCCACCAGACGCCAAGGTAAATACAGGGAAGGAGGAATTGAATCCACAACCTCCTCACCAAGCATCAATTGCTTTGCAACTCTCCTATTCCCCGACCAGTAAGATTGGTTATTTGCATAGAGGGCAAAGTGATTTTGCACTAAACTCTTAAAATTGTTGGTGACTTTGTTGTCAACAGCTGTATTTGGATTTACCGCACTTGGTGATGTGAACGCACCAATGTTTTCAAAACCAAACCAGATGATGAACACATAAGGCATCCGGTCCGGTTCAACCGTTGGTTCAGCCGTTTGAACCGTATAAGAAATATATAGTTTTAAATAAATACATACTAAATATATCAATGAAAAATATGATTTATTGATTTACAATGCATGTACAAGCAGTTTTATAACCATAGGTCATGTGTTCTAAACCTAACAACCCATGTTTTTTCAAAAATAGTATGTAGTTTATTTTTTAATAGAATTTAGAAATGAATCAGTTTATTCAAAGACTGAACCAAAAAATGGTCTGGTTCTGATCCAAATTGGTCGAATTGCTCGATTCGGTCCGGTTTTCAAAACAGTACTGGAACACATCATGGTGTTCTTAAATGAAAACTGTTATTTGCACTCATGAAATTACCAAGTACTTTCAACTTAAATTTGAAAAATAACCAATGTCCCCTGGCACCTCTAGTCGCCGCATTCGGAGCTCGGGCCACCCATCGTCGCCGACGGTTTCGGGGCTGTTTGGCATGCAAAATAGCTGTTCCGTTTAAACCTCACCCGGAAGGGGATATTCTGGACAATTACTATTTCTAGTGTAATTTGGTGGTTTATAGTACTGGTTGGCAGAGAAATTTACAGAACTCAATTTTATCGTTCCCAACTCTCGTTCTAGCGGCACAAAAATATCCGTTACTTTAAAATATACCGGCTCTAAAGAATAGGAATGACGGTTCCGGATTGATGCCAAACATCCCCTTCCATGCAGCCCACCGCCGGCTCCTCCTCCTCCATCCTCCTTCTCCTTTTTCTTCTACATATTCATTTCTTATCCTTCTTAATCATATATCACCCTTTCTCCTTCCTCCTTATTCTTAGTATGTTGGGTTTTGTTGTCCATGTGAGGGGGCGTGCGATGCTTGTTTAGTCTCACATTAACTATGGGAAGATCGGGAGTTTGTTTAAATACTATGTTGGGACCTTTCCCTATAACTCGAGTTTTGGGGGTTATGAAAATTTCAATTTGGTATTAGAGCTAGGTTCGAGTCTCACTCGAGTGTGGATCCCTGCCCATTCATTTGTTGTCCATGTGAGGGGGCGTGAGATGTTTGTTTAGTCCAAGATCGGAAGTTTGTTTAAACACTATGCTGAGACCTTTTCCTACAACTCAAGTTTTGAGGGTTAACAAAATTTCAAGGGGGGTAGTGTCAAAATCTTTGCCAACTCCACTATTTTCTTGTGGGTAAGTTTTTTTTCTTAAAAAAAAATCCTTGTGGTAAGGCTTGAAAAGTGAAAATTAGTCTACGTGACTCAAGTGATGGTAATATGGAGCAGTGGATATATAAATATTTCCAAAGTCTTTCATAACCACTGTCAATGACCGAAGGAAGATTTCCCAGAATTCACCGATCTGCAGCTGATCGACGCCGGTGGCGGGAAGCGGACGAGAAAGATACGGCGATGGCGACGCGCCACCGTGTGAGGCCTCTCCTACCGTTGCTGGTTTGGGTGTTGGCTAGGGTTTGGTCCCTCTCCCTCCTCCTGCCCGTATCATCCCATCAGTTCCCCGCCGACGGGACCGTCCTGGAGCTCGACGACTCCAGCTTCGACTCCGCCATCGCCTCCTTCGACGTCATCCTAGTTGATTTCTACGCCCCCTGGTGTGGACACTGCAAGCGTCTCTCCCCCGAGGTCAGGATCTTTACTTTTTTCTCCTTCTAAATGTTCGATCAATTGCTATGTATAACAAACAGTTCGATTTCAATTTCCGTCCATTTTGGCTCAACTAGTATGGGAATTTGATCGTAGCAATCAAAAGGTCAAGATTCATGAGCTATGTGGCATCAATTGATCCAATTGATGTAATCTTAAGAGGATTAGCAACATATATGATCAAATTGCTGGAGTTTTTGGTGATGATTGGAGATCTGATTACAGTGATGAATGTAGAATCTCGAATGAAATTTACTGGATCCGCGCTTGGACACAGAACCACAATTGGAAGAAGGTGCCAGAACCGGGGTCAGGTTCGGGTACTGGACCGGTATTGGGTAGTGGCAAGTAGGGCAGTGGTGGTGGATTGCAGAAGAGAGGGGGGTCAACAACGGTGGTGTTTACTGTCTGACCGATAGCCGGTGCAGGAGTAATGCAACTGTTGAGTCTACGATTATAGTAGTGTGGTTAGACGTTCCTATGGATCTGATTAATTAGCGGAGCAAAATAAGAAACTTGCTGTCCAGAATTCTGCAAACAACAGATCTGAACTTTGGTTCCCATTGCCAGACTTTGGGTTTAAATTAGGTTTTAGGCAAGGAAACAAGTAGACTTGTCGTGAATGGGACTAGAAGTTTTAAGTGAATTTGAAGAGGTTTTATGTTCAGTTTTATGCCCATATCATATTGCTGGCTAAAATTCTATGCAAATCGATTTCAGATTTTGAAAAAATAGGAAGATTTAAGCTTACTTTGTCTTTTTTTTTTTTCTGACATGGAAAAACCTAAGGATATTGTCTGGTAGATAAGACAGATAGATGGAGAAAAACAAAACAATTTATGGACCATTTTCAAACATGGTTTGAGGGATCGTTCGAACCGGAAGTGGTTCAGATTTTGGCTGATCCAAGCTCCCAAACGCACATTATGCTCTCGAATCTACTCTGATTTGAATTAGATTCATGTTATTTCTTCTATTAGGTTGAATGATACATATGTACATACTAATTATTTCAAGGCTTATCTATCATAAAACACGACCGATTTAGGCCCGAATCAGGCGAATCATACGCTAAATTTCTTATTCTTTTTCTTTGTTTAATATTTTAACCGAAACAACTGAACTTGCCGAATCAGAATTGGTTCAAACTCGAACCCAATGTTTAAAAAGGCGAAGGCGGGAACTGAGGCATGGGCCTCCAAAAGGCGAGGCCAGGCATAAGCCTCAATTAAGCCTCGATTTTTCATACAAAAAATTGCTAAAAAAATTCTAAACAAATCACGAAAATAAAAAACACCAATCCATGTAAAAGAAAATATTTAATTAAGTATAAAAATGAGTGGGGTGGTGGATTTTGCTTCCGTCACTTATCTTGTCGAGTGTCGAGCTGAATGCTTGCAAGTCTTTGCTATCTAATAACCAATTCCATCCAAATATCCATTAATACAATGATACAAGACATAGATCATAGATGATAGATAGATCACTTATTCACTTTGAATCACATTCACATAAAGCTCAAGTAGCTAAGAAATGCTAACCAAACATAGTAGTTGATCGATATTCAAAGTATCATAGATTCATAGTCTCATCAACCTGACCCATAACTAGTGTAGCCAAGGCGGCTAGGTGGTGCCTAGGCGACGCCTAGACCATGAGTAATTATTAAATATATATGTATATATTTTTTATATATAGTATAAATATTTAAATTCAACTCAATTTTGAGTTAATTCAAAACTCAATTTTGAAAACCCCCTAAGTTCTTATGAACCCATCATAAGAATTTGAGTTAATTCAACTCAATTTGAGTTAATTTTACACAATTTGAGTTAATTCTATTTAATTTTGAGTAAATTCAACTCAAATTTGAAAAAACCCTAAATACTTATGAACCTATCATAAGAATTTGAGTTAATTAAACTCAATTTTGAGTTTATTCAACTCAATTTGATTTGATGCAAGTCAATTTTGAGTTAATTCAACTCAGTTTTGAAAACCTCCCAAATACTTATGAACCACACATAAGAATTTGAGTTAATTCAACTCAATTTTGAAAAAAACCCGAAATTCTTATGAACCCATCATAAGAATTTAAACTAATTCAACTCAATTTTGAGTTTATTCAACTGAATTTGTGTTAATGCAACTTAATTTCGAGTTACTTCAACTAAATTTTGAAAAACCCCCAAATTCTTATGAACCCGTCATAAGAATTTGAGTTAATTCAACTAAATTTTTAGTTAATTTAACTCAATTTTAAAAAACAAGTCGTTTGCTTAATGGTGTCATGCTCATGACCTGGAAGGAGCAGAACGTGCGCACAATGACACGCCATCGTGCGCACGACCTGGAAGAAGCAGAACGTGCTCACGATGACACCATTGTGATCACGATCGAGACGACAAAAAATTCGGGCGAGCAATCTACAAGAACGAACGTGCGTACGATGACTCCATCGTGCACACGATCGAGTGAGTGGGAGGGGAACCCATTGGGAGGTTTCTTGTTCTTTGGGGTGGGTACGAGCTGGGGTTCTCTTCTTTTTGTGTAATATCTTGAGGGTGGTGTGAGGGATTGGTAGAGACAAACAATTGTGTACTCTTGTATTCCCGTACTAGTGAATCCATTGATCGTCGTTGCCTGATTATTGTGTGATTGCTTGTGCTTGGTTCTAACTTCTTCGCTGGTGGTGATAGTCTATCTGTGCTGGTTCTTCGCACCTCGTGGTGTGCTCTTTCCGGTGTGTGGGTCCCAATAGCTGGTATCATAGCTTGTTTATTGGTGATTCCTGAGGCGCCAGGTCGAAGTCGAAGAAATCAAAGATGACGACTCTCATGTCGAACATGAAGTTCGCGATCGAGAAGTTCAATGGCCGGATCAACTTTGACTTGTGGTGGATGATGAGTGGGATGAATTTGATTTGAAGAAGACGAGCACGATTTGGATGTGTCTTGCTAGGGTCGTGTTGATTTAATCACTTTTTTCAGCTTGTGGGTTTTATGAAAACCCATAAAAAATGTTTTCTCCTACTAAAACTGAAAATATACTTTTTGATTCATTTGGTTTCTTATTTTTTTGGTATTTTTATTGAAATCAAATGGGGGGCGGTATTTTCTTATTTACATAAAATAACTTAACGTAAAAGACCATTTATTTAAATGTTTTTTTAATGTAAATATGGTTGTCAAGTTGAAATACACCTTATCCTAAACCCAGCCCTTTTTTTTTTTCCTGAGTGTTGATTTCTAAAACCTAAAAATTAGAGGGTTTCAAGACCGATTTGAGAAATTTTGTGTTATTTCGCGAAATATCTTGCAGTTTTCCAATCGGTCGAGAATGTATATGATATTTCGTATCGGGCTCTCAAAAAACAAATATTTTGCAAAATTTCGCAAAATATTTTGATTTTTTGATCCTTACTAGTGGTTACCACTGATACTATGCTTGGCTAGAACTGGATAATCGATAGCGGGGCCACACATCATATTTTTTCTCACAGGAGATGGTTTGGTAAGTATACGTAGTGCAATGGTGGCAGATTGACGACTGACGACGGCTTCAAGATGTCGATAAGGGGAGTCAGGGATATTTGACTTGAGATCTATGATGGGTGAATACAAACACTTAAGGATGTTCGTCATATTCCGGGATGGCGAGGAAATTTAGTCTTTCGTACCAGGCTAGATTCTCTCGGGCGCAAATTTACCGACGGAGGTCTGGGTTGGAGTGTCCATGATCATGAAGGGGGCCTTGGGTTGAGGCCTATACAGAGTAGCCGGGAGTGTGGTGGCACATGTACAATGTTCGAGGAAGAACAAGGGTGCAGGTGGAGCACGCTCATGGGCGAAGATGATCAGGAAGTGAGTTCCAGTGGTTAAGTTTAACGACTTGGGCAATCACCAGACTCGGTGATTGGGCTCCCGGTGCGGGGGCAAAGGTGACGATGATGATCAGGCGATTGATTCATTGTTTTGAAGAGATAGAGTTTGTGTTCAAGGATTGCCTGTGTCTTATTTGAAGCCAAGGTGGAGATTGTTGGAGATGTGACTTAAAACAAATAAATTCGATGTAAATAAATAGAAAATATTAAAAAGTGAATCTTAAAAATATTGAACTATTCATGTTTAAAATTAGAGATTCCGATGCATTGTCCTATATGACAAGCAATAGGAAGAAACACTTAATATCATATCACATTTTAAAGAAGAAAAATATAAATGTTTCCCTTGAATACTGCATTAAGTGATAATATAACCTTTTCAATGTTATATACCTGTGAAGTCTTAAATTATTCTAAGAACGTGATAATGAAGGATAATTCAGCATCAATTCTAACCATTCTATTTATCATTTTCACTCTCTCCAGATTAAATCGTCCCTATTCATTATCATTCTGAACCACATTTTTTACCCCAAAATTGATATAATTCAAGTATTTTTTCAATAGGTCATCTCATCTATATCCACAGTTAAATGGAATTTTGAATCATTAATATGCCGGTCTCTAAAAGAAGTGTTCCAACTAGTTTTTGATGAAACTGATATTTTAATTATCTAAAATAATAAAATTGCAATACTAGCGTAGGACCCCCCCACCAACCAGCAAAAAAAACCCAATAATAAAATGTATTTTTGAAGTGCTTTTTTCCCTAAAAACAGGTTGAATATTTTTATATACCCTTTTGGTTTTTGTATTGAGGGAACTACTAGTCCTACACATCTTCTGCAAGTAAACTAAGAGATGGATATCAATCACCACCACACCCATAAGGGCCATAACTGGTAAAAAGTGTCAGGTACGTGCTTAAGGTTGGTAACTTGGTGCAACACACTATCGCTGGAAACTCATCCGCTCAAACTGCATATTGCTTGAACACTTCCTTTTTATACTCCCACACCTCTCTTGAACAACGTCAATGTGTTATTGGACACATCCTTCTTTATTCCCTTCCAAATAGCATCCCTTGCGCACGCCCATGATATAGGTACATATGCCTCTTGATTCAATTTGCTGTAAGCTGCTTTTAAGTCTAGTGTTTTAGTTCACCAAGGGACTTCAATGTTATGAAGGTGTAGGTCATAAAATTTTTTGGCTTTTTTTATTGGATCATTCACATACAAGTTCTTTAGTACAATCTATTGGAATTTGGAAGCAATCACTTCAATGGCTCCTGTGTCTTCTAAGGATGTTGGGTGCTCATAAATCTGATGATGATATTTTCTGTTCATAGTTTAAAGTTATTTTTGTATGCTATCGGAGGCCCTTATTATCAGAAAAATCTTTAATGTTTTTTGGACCATTCACGTAAAAGCTGATTGAAGCTGCTCGACTGGGAACAATCTCTTCCAATGGCTCTGCCGTCTTCTAAGGCTGTTGGCTTTGTATGATGATTGATGACCAATATTTTATATCATGCTTTAAAATTTCAGTTGTATGCTAGCTGTGGCTGAGGTCCTTATCTGAAAACTAGGTTCGTAAATCAGATGAAATGATAAACTAAAATTCTGTTTTTCTCAAGGAAAAAATGCTGAGGAATTGATTCACATTTTCTTCAGAACTCATGTAATAACTGCAATTGTTAAGTGACGAAGGCTATACTGTTATTGTATTTTTGCAGTTAGATACAGCTGCTCGAACATTAGCTGGGCTGAATGAAGCCATCGTGATTGCCAAGTTAAATGCTGACAAGTACACCAAATTTACTTCAAAATATGAAATCGAGTATGTGTCTCCTTGCATTATTTTGTTGCATCTCTTTTGGTTAAGATAATTATTGTCTAATACCTAATAGTTTGGACTTGGTCTGTATGATGAAACTTTGTTATTTGTTGACATGCAATATGTATGTTTATGCATTAGAAGTAAAGCATACATGATGATGAGATACTTTTTGAATCACCAGAAAGACACTTTTATTCCTATTGCATTGTATATCAGACAAAAAACTTTACGCTGTCGATAAACTCTGTTGATGCAGTGGGTTTCCTACATTGAAGCTATTTATGCATGGTATCCCTATCGACTACACAGGTCCAAGGAAAGCGGATTTGCTTGTTAGATTCTTGAGGAAGTTTGTTGCACCTGATGTTTCTCTTCTGGAGTCAGATTCTGCTATTCGTAGCTTTGTTGAAACAGCTGGCACTCACTTCCCCATATTCATTGGCTTTGGCTTGAATGAATCCTTTATTTCTGAATTTGGCAGTAAATACAAGAAAAAAACATGGTTTGCTGTAGCAAACGATTTCTCAGAGGAAGTTATGGTAGAGTATGACTTTGACAAAGTTCCTGCATTGGTGTCACTTCATCCCAAGTATAATGAGCAAAATGTATTCTACGGCCCTTTTGAAGGTGAGTTGGCCATGATGTTACTTTTATGTTCTTCAACCAAAATATTTTTTATTTGCTATTCCGGATCAGACGCTGAACTGTTTCTACTAATATATTTTTTTGTATTAAGTTACCTAGTAACAAGGAATGCACATGTTGGTTGTGTAAGTTTTTGTCTACAAAAGAAAAAAAGCTGAGGTTCCTTTGTTGTACTTACAGGTCAATTCTTGGAGGATTTTATTTGCCAAAATCAGCTGCCTCTATCCGTGCCTATAAATTTTGAAACACTGAAGTTGTTGAACGATGATGAAAGAAAAATCGTTGTAACATTTGTAGAGGATGAGTTGGACGAGAAATCATTGAAATTGATTAAGATTTTGAGGGCTGCTGCTACTGCAAACCGTGATTTAGTGTTTGGATATGTTGGACTCAAGCAGTGGGGAGAATTTGTTGATACATTTGATATCAATAAAAAGTCAAAACTGCCAAAAATGCTTGTGTGGGACAGAAATGAAGAATATAATCTAGTAAGTTGAAATTGTTTCCCACTAGCTCGTTTTATTGTCTTTTGATATATTATTTTCTTTTTAGTTAGATAAACTGTTTATTTGGGACAGAAATGAAGAATATAATCTAGTTAGTTGAAATTGTTTTCCACTAGCTCGTTTTATTGCATTTTGATGTATTATTTTCTTTTTAATTAGATAATTTTGAGGTGGATTAATGAATATTGCTGTTTAAAACTTTAAATTCCTTTGATCGACTGTGCAGTTTATGCGAAGCCAATATGCCTTTCTTCATCACAAACACTTAAAGATTTCTTATGCTTAATCATTTGTTTTTTGAGAAAAGAAATAAATTATAAATTACTCTAAGTTCTCTCCATCCATTGTCCAGGCAATAAATCCCCTCAATGGTTGCCTTACATGCATGAATTCGCATTGTGTTTATAAAACCTTGTTACTTGTTTTGGTCTTTTTTTTTTTTTTTGGCTATGTTGCCTGTAATTTCATAGTTTGATACATAAGCATAAGTTTATGAACTTGCTAATTTTTTATTCTTCCTATGTTCAGCCTTCTTCCATCTTCCATTTATTGGGCGTTGGGTAAGTCTTTAAGATATCATTGGAAATATTCATTCACCATTCTTGTTGGTGACATTAATTTTCATACTACTAACAATTGGAATTAAATCAAATCTTTATAAAGTACCATATAATTTTAAGTTCATGTTGCTTTAGAGGTTCTTCTTAGTCCCTCTCTCTCTCTCTCTCTCTCACACACACACACACACACGCACACACACATGTGGATAGGTACTACTGACAAATCCGATGTCCAACTTACTGACTAAGTGTTGAAAGAGCGTATTAAGTTAGTTGAAAGAGAACTAGCTGTTTATTTAGAGAGTAGATCAGTAGGCGAAGTGGTTCACTATTTGGAACTTGTTGTGCATTATACAACTACGATAAAAATATTGAGTAGTGAACATTGGACAAATACAATACCTTTTGAGGGGTGTAGCCCATGGTTTTGAAACTCGACTAATGTCGAGTTGCATTAGCTAGTTCCTAGCAATCTTCTACAGATCACGGCCGACGCAAGGATCGATACTGGTATGCGTCCCAATTCAGTTGAGACCTATACAACTTTGGCCATAGTGGCCGATATAGCGGAGTCACACTTGGTACGTTTGAGTTGTATCGATCTGGCCCACACCCACTACTAACAACGAGCTTTGTTGCCCATCGCTATACACATAAGTTGTACATCTCTTGCCATGTCCCAATGCTTCTCGGTCTTAAAGAAGTTGTGTCGATAACTAGGGTCGTCTCGACCATAAGACCACTAAGGCGGTCAGCCGGTCACCCGGTCACCTAAGGCCTTATGTGAAAAGAAGGCCCTAAGGTCCAAACTTACTTAAATAGCTTAAGGCTCAATAAGAAAAGAAGGTCTCGACCCACTTAAATAGCCCAAGACTCCATATAAAATAAAAATCTAAGGCCACATATAAATTAAAAATCTTTACACTATATAGAAATTTATTAATTTTTATGTATATTAATGTTTTCGTCGTAGGCCTCAACTTGTGTCGAGCCGACCCTAGTGATAAGGTGTGACGATGGGTTTTCCTCTCTTTTCTCGTTTCCCCATTTCCTAGGGCAGCGGTAGTCGGTAGTGGTGGTGATGCATCCCCCCTCTCACCCACCCACCCACCCACCCACACACACACACACACACACACAATCACACCCCACTCTTTTCCAGTTTCGGTGGCAGGGGGGCAGTAGTGGGGGCCTAAGATGGAATGGCGGTAGCCGGGGGGCGATGGCGGTAGGGCTTGCTGCCACTAGCCAATGGCGATGACAATGGTCGTTTCTTTTTTTCAAAGAACGCATTCTCACCCACTAGTTATACTAGAAAGAAGAAAGAATAAATAGGAGTGAAGAAAGGGGTATGGTTCAAAACCAGTTGTGTACACGTCTTATTCATTCTATTAAGTCTAGGACATCCTCTTTAAATTGTTTAAGGGCCAAAATATCCCGAGTATAATGTAAATTTGGCCCCATAATTATTAGCTAGGAATGAACGATTTAATTGATGTAATCTATTATTTTGCATGTTACAATTGGAATCAAAGTTGTGTGTCCAGGTTAGAACTGGGAAGAAACTATACTTGAGTTTGGATGGCGCTATTAAAATGTGCCCCAAAATTTTTGTTTTCTGGTTTAGTTATTTTAGAAGGGTAATAGGTGCATATTTGTATTAGGAGTTCTTGGATGAATATCAGGCAATTAGAGTGTATTTGATGGGCTAGATGGACTTAGAAGATTGGATTGGTACTATTTTCAGATTATAGTCACAAAATTGATGGAAAACAGCAATAAGGATGTGAATGCACTATGCTGCAGTAAATAAAGCTATCATAGTAGAAGGAAGTAAACAGGAGAGTAGAGTACTTTAGTCAATCTTAATACGATGTTATATCTGCAATGTGATAGTTGAATTGCATCAATAAGAAGAAATAACGAAAGGAAGTGTGGGGAATAAGTAACGAACAAGGAAGGAATAGTTGAGACTTGAGAGCTTGATTGGGGTTTTTAGATTAGGTCTCATCATTTTTTCCTTTTAATTGTGTCTAATCAATGTGTTTCTATTTTGTTCAAGTCCTTAGTCCTAATTTGTGCCATCAGAGGTTTAAATATAATTTAGATGATTGGTTGGAGATTATTCTAATTATATATTTGGATCTCATACAACCACAACTTGCAGGGGCATTACTTGAGATCTTGGGCTTATAATAAATGTTTTTGGGGTGCTCGATGAGACACATCATTTGGATGTGTTTGATTCACCAAACGGTTCTATTTTGATCAGGTCGATTGTTCTTTATTGAGCCTTCATTTAATGTCTGGATTGGCTTAGCATAAGCCAAGGCTATGCCATCCAAGTATCCAACATAATGCAGAAACATACCAAAGCATGGAATTTTGAGAACTATTATCATGGCCTGATACTGCTGATGCACAATTGGGACATACATGTCTTTTTTGTTTCTTTACATCATACTTAATGATTAGGATTTTTTTGGTAGGACAACGGTTCAGATTATATGTTAGTTTCTTTGTGTTTTGTTGTCAATATAAATTGGGTTTTTTCCGTGTTTTTGTGGTATATATACATTGAAGTTAGGTTAAACCTAGAAGAGATGAACACTGATTATGGATTTTTATTTTTTGGTTGTGGATTCATCTAACTTGTTTTCTTCTTCTGTTCTCTTTTCCTTCTCTCTGGTGTTCTTTTCCTCTCTCTTCTTTCCTTAAGTTAGCTTTTCTACTCATATTGTTGTTTCAATTTACACAATTTGCTGCACAAATTGAATTGTATGCATGTCAATCTTGAATATTATTAACTCTGAATCGAATTCCACGTTCTTGTGTGTCGTTCTTTTATTCCACTCCTTCAACCAGTTGTTCAACGATATAATGGATAACTTCCACTGTTGTATTGTTTTGTTGTGGCAAATATATCAATAACCTGTGGTAAATCATCATAATTTATGATAAGGTATATACTTGCTACAGTTGCTATTTTATTTGCTGCTGAAATACCTGCAATGAGGCCTCAATAGAACATTTAAACTCTACTTTCAAATACGTAACTTCTACTCCTTTCCTAATCATCCTTCTGCTGGATCATGACCAAAATTCTGCGTGTATCCCTCCAAAGCTTCTCAATCAAATTCTTCGGCGAACACATTTTGTGTATGAACTATGAAGAATGAGAAGGGGATGAGATTTACTAAAAAAAAAAGGTGAATCTGTGTGGCTGCATGTGTGTTTGTGCGGCCGCACAATTCCAACGGTAAAAAATGACCGTTGGAATCGCCTATGCGGCCGCTGGCTGCACAATTTCAATGTTTGAAAAATGACCGTTGTAGGTATGCGTCGCACATGTACTTGTGTGGCCATGCAAGTCATGTGCGGCCGTATTTGTGCTTACTTGTGTGTGCGTGTAGTCCGCACATCAATTTCTTTAGGGAAGTGCGCATATGCGACCACAATGACAACAATGCATGTAAGCATTAAAATAACTCGTACTAAAGTATCACCCCAGCAAACTTTTCAACTTAAAACAACTGAATGGGAATCTGGTTGTTAAACAAGGTCATGTAGGTATTATTATAACCCATAACTATCACCCCAACACAGACTTTTCAACTTAAAATAACTGAATGGGAATCTGGTGGTTATTTCTGAAACTGATTCTCATTTAAGAGTTATCCTTCAGAGAATTAATCTGTTGCTTCTGTGCATTCTGCAATGCCCCATACATTCAAGACAATATAAATTTTGATCAGAATATTTCAGTCAACCAAGGATTGGATTAATTCGTTCATGGTAGAGAATTTTAAGGGATTTTGAAATTTGAACCATACTGATCCTCTGGAAAATTGTTTTCAAGGCTCTAGCAGGATATTTTAAGTGGTTTGCTACCAACAGGCTATCACTTACTCTGCATTTGAAGTGAATCAATTGAGACCAATTATTGACGGCTTAATAACAAACTTATATTACAGTTTCTTCATGAAGGCAGCCTGAAAATTTCTGATATAATGGATTTCCTTGCCCTCTTCACTGGTCCCTAGGCAAAGATGTAACTCATTTTCTTTCCTTTCCTGCTCCATCGGAATTTTATTCTCTATATTCAAGGAGATCCATAGTGGAGAGTGGATCCACCTGTTAGCAATCAAGAAGTTTGGAAGGTTCCGTAAAACAATTTTCCCCAACACAATCTGGCTTGTAGAGAAAAAAAGCCAGCATTTTATCTTCTATGTCTATCTCGTATGTGTTCTCATGAGAGTAAAATTAATTGCGTTGGCTCTTAGGACCCTCCTCAATTCCCAAATCTGTGCTTACAACGTTTCTGTCTAACATAGAATTTTTCACTAAAGCATAAAAGGAATTTCATCATATTCATCTTATTCATATGTTGATTTGTTTTGGGATCAACTGATTATCTTATTCATCTTATTCACTAAAGAAATTTTACTCTTTTGATTTGTTTTGGGATCAACTGACTATCTTCCCAATAACGTAGCGCCTAGCCATTTGGATTTCTAGTCTATAACTTTAATCCCATCTCCCTTGATAAAATTTCTGCACCAAGGTTAATGAGATTAGGGGTCCTCCTGACTTAGACCCACCTAGGATTTAGACCAGTTGAACGGGGAACATTATTTAGGAAACAAAAGAAGGATTTTGGATGCACCTGAAAATCTATTAAATCAACTTGTTGCAAAAACCAAGCTTTGCATGACTTCTTTGAGGTGACACCACTGCATCCCATGTATCCTCTCTCATATCCATTTTAACATCCATTAGATCTTTGCCCCTTCTAGTAACATCCATAGTGTGAAATACTTCTCAAACAAGTACATCATCAGTAATGCTTCTTACCTTTACAAAAGCAACTTATTTTGGGGAGATGGGCTTGGTAAGGATCAACTTCAATCTATTCGTAACTCGAGAGGGAGAGGGGGTATTTCTGCTCAACATGCCTTTTCATTCATTCGGAAGACTTTATATCTGATTACAACTACCGGTGTAGTCAAGGCGTTAAGGCGGACTCAAGGCGCTCAACCTTACTGGCGCCTGAGGTGTGAGGCGAGGCGACCGCCATATTGAAATAAGGCGTGTAAAAAAACTATACACACACACACTATAAAATGACTAGTTGAAATAAGTTTGTATAATAATATAGTATGTGCCATCAAACATCAATAAAACCCATCATTATCGAGTTCTATAATCTATATCATCCTCATCTTAAAATCTATAAAATCTAAATAATATAGATTATGATCTAGGCCTGGATGTCTGTAAATAAGATGAAAAAAAAAGTGAATTTAAGATGTGAAGTACATATATAAAGAATTATAACACTATACAACTGAATCAAAATCTGAATTAAAAAACCGAGAGGAGAATTTTGATGGGCAACATTATACTCACTTCGTGATGAATGTTGAAGGTGGCCCCAAAGTTTAAATCGTAACTTGCTCGATCGTCATGAGTTCTTTTTTATCTTGCTCAATTGCGTGGAAGTTTTGAATCTACAGGGCACGGGATCCTATGAGGTTATAAACTCATAGGATCAGATATGTTAAAGCTAAAATTAAATCACAGCTGTCCGTTACACCTAGCCCAATTAGTGAATCACACTCAGTCCCAAATGTCATGCGAAAGGATGATTGTGATTCAATTTGGCTTCAACCTAAACCGTTAATTAAATGAGGAGAGTGCCTCGACCGCCTCGATCGCCTCAGGGTGTAAGACGGGCGCTTCAAGTCGACTTATATACCTGCTCTCGTCTTAATCTAGGTGAGGCGCCCTTGCCTCGCCTCTCGTCTCAGGCGGGCGCCTCGGCTCGCCTTAACGACATTGACAACAACTCACCTCTCCGATCATCTCGTAGCCGTACGATTGGGGATAAGTGCGATACACCGGTCGGGGTGGGGTGCATCGAACGACTCTGGGACGACACCACATGCCACATTTTATCATTCCTCTCTCTTTATATATATATATATATATATATATATATATAGGGCAGGGATACTCTTACTTATGGAATGGTTACTTATGCAATTACACGCCGCCTTTTACCTACCCTAGAGGTTTCAGAATTTGATGAAACTTGCTGGGGATGCTATCTATGGCAAGTTGATCATCCTCACTAAAAATCATCAAACTCTATAACCTGTAGGGGCATCAAATGTTTGAAGCTTTATCAACCGTTCATATTAACCATTAATTTGAATAGCATATTTGATGCCCATAGAGGTTATTAAATTTGTTGATTTTTGGTGAGGATGATCAACTTGCCATAGAGAGCATCCCCACCAAGTTTCATCAAATTCTAAAACCTCTAGGGTAGGTAAAAGACGGTGTGTAATTGCATAAGTAAGATTCCATAAGTAAGAGTATCCCTCCCCATATATATATATATATATATATATATATATATATATATATATATATATATATATATAGAGAGAGAGAGAGAGAGAGAGAGAGAGAGAGAGAGAGAGAGAGAGAGGAATGTTACAGTGAGCTGTGAGCTACGGGTGGAGAAAATGAGCTGCCCTCATTTTGATCCACCTAGGAGTTTTGGAATTTGATGAAATTTGGTGAGGGCCTTATCTAGGATGAGATGATCATCCTCACCAATTTTCATCAAATTCCAAAACTTCTAGGGTCATCAAATGGTAGAAGCAAAATTAACGGTGACTGCGGACGGTTGATAATACTTCTACCATTTGATGACCCTAGAAGTTTTCGAATTTGATGAAAATTGGTGAGGATGATCATCTTATCCTAGATAACACCCTCACCAAATTTCATCAAATTCTAAAACTCCTAGGGGGATCAAAATGAGGGCAGCTCATTTTCTCCACCCGTAGCTCACAGCTCAACGTAACAACCCTATATATATATATATATATATATATATATATATATAAAAAAAACAAGTCTAGCATTATGATTTATAATCAACCATAAAACTAAAAGTTGAACTTAAAAAGTCTCCAACAAACAACAATATCATTACATCATCAAGAATTCAAGTGCATAGTTTCAAACTTTCGACATACATAAAAGACAAATAGAACACACATAGAATCATCATCCATCAAAACCAACGTCAAGTACCACCGGATCATCACTATCGACACCATCTCCCTCGCCATCATCAGTGAAGACCATGGCTTCATATATGGCTCATTGATAGAAAGATTTGCAATTTCAAGAACCCCAACATCTTCAAATGAGTCGTAAGCATAGTTACCAAGTCAAAAGTCGGGAAAAAATCGGCTAGGGGAGAAGTTGGAAAATCGGAAATAAGTCAGAAAGATCGAGTAAGAGGCGGGAAATAAACGGTAGAATTTAAGAACATATTTATATATAGATGTTACAATAGGTTTTTTGAGCAATACATGACGGGATTAAAACGCAATTAATCGGGATTAAAACTCGTAAATCGGGATTAAAATGTGAATCGTGACTTTTAAATAAAATCATGATTTTTTTCAAAAAATCGAGGAAAAGTCGCGTAGATAACTTTTACTGAATAAGTCCTATTTTAATCAAGACTTATTCTAAAAATCGAACTTCTTGGTAACAGAGGTCGTAAGCATCTTCGGCAATGCCCGACATGCTCCAATACGTGTTGGACATGATTTCTTCGTAGAGGACACTTTTTTGGCATGTCCGATATGTGTCGGAGAGTATCGAACATGTGTTCGCCGAAACGTGTCGGACACGAATATGTAGAGGTCCTGAGAGTCTCGGTGCTTCATAGTTTATAGAAACAATAAAAGGAAGAATTAAAGATAATAATGTCGTTGATAAAGTCCAACTGAATAAAATTTGTTTACTAGAGTTTTAAACTAAATCAAAGTCTATCGTAAGAGGTCAAGTTGATTTAAAGCTTATCCACGAGAGTTGTTGCTGGAAATCTTATCCAACAAAAACTTATCCACCATCTGAGGGGCCCGGCCACTAGCAGGGCCCCTCTATTCAGGTGGGTCATGCTAGTGGACTGAAAATTAGGGGTGGCAATGGGTCGGTTCGGGTCGGGTTGAGACATAGGTATAATAGAAAACACCCAATCCGAACCCGACCTGTTTAATAAACGGGTCAAAAAGTTAAATCCAAACCCGACCCGCCAAATAACCAGGTTGACTCTTCCCGACCCGTTTAATAATCGGGTTGAGTTAGGTCGGGTCGGTTCAGGTTGGGGTCAATTGCATTTTCTACACACACACACACACACACACACACACACACACACACACACACACACACACACACACACAGAGAGAGAGAGAGAGAGAGAGAGAGAGAGAGAGAGAGAGAGAGAGAGAGAGAGAGAGAGAGAGAGAGAGATGGGCTCATGAGTCACGAAACTCACGGCCCTCGAGTCACAGTCTCCGTCGGGGCTTTGGGGGGGCGTCATTGCTGCAGTCGCACGCATAGCTTGAGAGGGAGAGCGACCTAGGTTTTTTTTTAACTCTTTGGTTTTGTATAGTAGCCGCACAACACAACAGACTAACAAAAATACAAACTCGAGTCTAGACCCCACGCTACCCGATCCATTGCCAGCCCTCACAGATTCACTCACAGACTTAGTTGCAAATCTCTCACAAAATTATACGGGTCAGGTGGGTCTCGAGTTTTTGGGTTGACCTGACCCGCTAACTAAACGGGTAAGTTGGGCCAATGGGGTCAGCTGCATAAAACCCAAACCGGACCCATTAATTATCGGGTAAATCGGTTCAACCCGTTTATGACCCAAACCCGTTTAGGCCAAATCCAAACCCGCTAACTTTTGGTCGGGTTGGCGGGTCGGGTCAAGGATTGCCACCCCTATTGAAAATGGGTCGTTGGTCCATCGGTGAGTTGTTGATGGTCTCCTGGAGGTATTTGAAGTGCGCTCACTTGGATCTGTTGGCCACAAACAAGCCCTCTAATGAACCAAGACAACAAGCATGTGGTCCAATAGGTGCAGTTGGCCTATGTATGGGTTTGTTGCCCACATCAATAATCCTTTTTCATAATAAACTTTAGTGATGTATTTTTTTTCTCGAATAATGCCAATATTGTTGTCTGGCATAGTAACAAGACCACTGATGTGCTGCCTATCAACTCTCATGAACTCCTTGGAGCACTGATAATCCCCCTCACAAATAGTTCTTCGTAGAAGCACCAATAGTGGAACTAAGTTGATTTTCGACCTCCTAATAACTAATAGTTCTGGCCCTTCTGGGAGTGAAGCAAAATTCCAATGAGTAACCTATCAGCATGAGTAATAATGTTACGATTTAAGTGAAAAACCACCACCTACACCACCACCTACACCACCACCTACAGGCGATGATGTGAAGTCTTGAACCTCCCAATTCCAAACCAAACTAGTTATTTAGGGGAAGCTCATTGGCCATAGTGATGTTATAACGGGAGGAAGCCTGGTCTTAATTCCAGTATAAAAGTACTAAAGCCATCAGACTTTTTTCTCGGGTAGGTATTGAGTGGTTTCGTAACGACTTTGACCCAACAATGGATGGGGAGGCCTTACCTAAAAATGGATTTACTCGCCGCTAATATGTTATTTGAATACCTAAAAAACTTGGATGGGGAGGCCTTACCACATAACGTCGTGGGGATGCCTCATGGCGTACTGTGATGGACGTCCCCATGCTGCCATGGCGTAAGGTCTCCCCGTCGTCACTTAGTAAGCTAGAGGTTAAGTAGAACTAAGCAACTGTTGCCACTTCCCACCACCATCAATTTTTTCATATTATTGGAGATCCAATGGGATGTCCAACATAATTGGTACATTTTGGTTTCTTTTGACAGTCTCCACAACAATGCTTTGGTGAGGAGGTCGTGGGTTCAATTCCTCCCCCCCTCGAGTTACCCAGGAGTGTGCATAGGGAAACTTCCAAGTGGGTCGGTGCGCATTCCCGAAGGGATTAGCCAGAGCCCGAAGTGGGTCCTTTGCTCAGTATTTGATGTTATTTACCTATAGCTTGGAGGGAGGAAGGGAGGGATTACTAATTGTCAAGTAGTTTCTTATATGCAGATGTTAAAAATGCATAGTTTCTTGTATGCAACTGGAGCTTCATTTCTACTTAAAAAGTTATTATACTGGTTCTGATTGGATATATTTTGTGATCTAAGGTGGTAGGTTCAGAGAGCCTTGATGATGAAGAGGATCAGGGATCTCAGATTAGTCGGTTTCTAGAAGGATTTAGAGAAGGAAGAACTGTAAAGAAAAGAATCAGTGGCCCTTCCTTTATGGGCTACCTTAATTCTTTGATTGGCATCGGGACGGTGTACCTCATTGTCGTCGTGGTTGCCGTGATCATGCTGATACAATACTTGGGCGGACGACGCGAGGATGAACCTCAGGCGGAACCAACTGGAGACGCAAACATATCTGCGTCTGGAAGCGAAATCCACGGGGATGAAGAGTATCAACCTGGAGCTAAGGAAGATTGAGCGTCGGTGCTCTTAGCGAAATTTTTTGAGATCCTTTAATGCTGTTTATGTTTATTCCATAAAGTAACAGTTCGTTTTGTCTCGACAGAATGTACTGAACATCTCATTGTAAAGAGTCGTCCTCTTCGGGATACCCCTTTTTTTTTTATAGAAAGATTGCGATATGTTTTATTTGTATGCCACGCCATTTAGTTATCCTGGTTTGAACTGATTTACCACAACCTCTTTATTTACTTCAATTGTTTTTTATGCGTATCTGGTTTGAACTGACCTATCTTGCTCATTCCAGTTTTTAATCTCTCTCTAGAACGACTAATTGCCCAACCCCTTTCTTGGCTTGTCAGCCAATCTGCCACCAAAGCAATTGATGCTTGGGTGAGGAGGTTGTGGGCAAGGTTCGAAATCTCCATTTTGGTGAAAATTTTAACCTTCTGGATATGAAAATATTTTGTGGAAATATTGACAGTGAAAATATTGTAATTTTATAGAAATGGTGGAATATTGATTTTTTGATGGAATTTTTAGTGAAACTCTGGATAGTCATAAAACAAGTATAGATACACTTTGGAACACTCAAATAATATTTGTAGTTTATCTAGAAGTGTAAAGCTTCACATAACATATATTCAATGTATCGAGTCTGACTTAAGCAATCTTGTTTGGTCCGGTTTTGATATATATTTTTCAAATGCTTTTTAATATTTTTTGTGGATAAAAATATTTTTAAAATAAAGATTTGTTGATTGTTAAAATAATGTTTCAAACGATTTTGAAAGTGACATTAAAATAAGAAAGTTATGCAAGTTTGAAATTGTGCAAAAATTATGCTGAAATGTGAAACTATTTTTTTACCAAGCCTGGAAAAAGGAGTTTTTATATAGAAAAATTTTTATTCATTCAAAATTTTCTAAGATGGACTATGGTTTTCTAGATGTACTTCTACATATTGTGAAATTTTTTGAGCTAAAAAAGAATTGATGTAATCATTTTTCTCACCATGTGGATGTTATAAAAAACCCTGAAAACTGTTTTCTCCTACTAAAGCTGAAAGTATACTTTTTGATTAATTTGGTTTTTGTTTTTGTTTTTTTGATATTTTTATTGAAATCAAATTGTGTGTGTGTGTGGGTGGTGGTGGTGGTGGTGGTATTTGCTTATTTACATATAATAACTTAAAAGTAAATGTCGAATAAGCTGCTGAGAACTAAGCCACAAGCTCCCTTTTATATAACCAGTCAGTTCCAAAATTGTCATTTTGCAAAATTTTCTGAAAATTTTTAAAATTTTCAACAATTCCTTTGGGTGGTACTGATATCGCGATATTTCATAAAGTGAATATTTCGTACAATATTTCACAAAACTACTCGATATTATGATATTTTCAATTATGCTCGATATTGAAAGCGGGATTTCGTATCACGTTCTCATATTTCCAATATATTTCGTGATATTTTATGAAATATATCAATTTTTTGTTTCTTGGTTGTGGGTTTGATTCCTCCAGCAACAGTTACCCAGGATTGTGTACAGAAACTTCCGAGTAGGTCAGTGCGCATTCTTGGAGGGATTAGTCCAAGCCCGAAGTGGGTCCATTGTCCGAAAGGTTTCAAGACACTCGCCAATCTCAGAAAAAAAAAAACCCAGTAAAATACATGCGGGGGTCAGATGGATGAGAGCTATGATCCAGGCTTCCGGACACCTGCCAATCTTTAAAAAAAATACTCAATAAATTAATGCGGGGTCTGAAACCCTAGCCTGAATAAGTAGTCAGATGGAGAGCTATGATCCAAAATGATATGACTTGCATGCTATGATAAGAAAATGAACACTGGGATGACAAAAAAATAGAAGATTTCACGAATGATGATACTGATAACATCCACCATAGCATTATGAAGCTTGTTTTGCCTCTCAACAACTCACATTCTCACATGTTACATGTATATCAAGGGAAAAAACATAAGCTTTCATTCAACCAAAGATGGGAGAGCTCATGTCCAGATTTCAGCAGTGAAATAGCGAGCGAAGAGAGAGTGACGAGCAAACGTACAACCACAGAGATTAAAACAGAGAACCCAATGCCCCTTTTCTTTTTAAATAGCTATTGAATACCTTGTACTGTTACATGGAAGCAAGGGGCAAAAGCCTTGCATTCAGCCGCTCCGATGACGGACTCTGCTGCTTCTTCCATCACCCATTATACGTCGATACAATGTCATTAAAAAAATGGGGGGCTGACTCATACAGAATACACGAGAGACCCTGCAATGTGTGCTCATCCAATGGGTTGCACTGATCGGTCGGTCGTGGGCAGTGAGGAATCAGTGCAAAGCGACCACATGTGCCGCCGCTCAACGGAGCATTTGTTGGAGCTGAAGCACTTGCTGCTGCTGCTCTGGAGGTAATGAACTCAGTTGCTCGGGCGTCAGACTCATCACTTGTTGCAGAAGAGCAGACTCCACTTCAGGTGGAAGCTGCCAAAAAAGTAGGGTTATAAGTAGAGATCAGTAGAGATAATATGGGCATTTTACAACTACCTGAATTCCCAAAATAAGCCTTTTTATCTATGGGTAGCATAAATATGTTGATGCAGTGAAATTAAATGTATGGTAAGATCCAGTCATCAACTTCTAGCCCAAAAGTACAGTCATTTTGAGTTCAGTTCCTTCTAGTCTCGAAACATGCAGACATGAAAATATAATGCAGGCATAATCGGGAGCAGCTAGATTCTTATGTGATGTGCATTCCACAGTTGTGTTCTTTTGAAGTCTCTCTAAAATATTCTCTATCCTCAACATTTTCTCTCGCTAGAATATTCTCTTTAGGATATTTTCTCGAGAGTATTTTCAACCTCTACAATGTTCTCTCTAGAATAATCTCTCTAGGATATTTTATCTCGCTAGAATCTTCTCTCTCTATAACATTTTCTTTATCTAGACGACTCAAACATTTTTTCTACATGATCTGGAGGAGTACAATACCTGAGGCATCTGTTTCTCAGAATGCTGCATCCAGTCCGTTTGGCTTCCAGATAATGAGCTACTGGGAATTGGTTTAACTGAAGCAGATTTAATGATAGAACTGTTGCTCATCACTTGGGGAGCAACGCTTGCATCTTCCAATCTTGGTCGTTTTGAAGGATGACTCATCAGTTCTGACATATCACCGGCCTTTCCTGTTTGCTCCATCAACCCAACACCTAAACTTGAATGCGAATTAGTTCTGGGTGCCAGAGTTAGATCATGGATGGCAGAACCAGATGTTCCCGTTCTCTTTGACGAGCTATTCTGTTACATAGCATATGTCAGTGATAGGGAAAAACAAACCTAAAAAGCTTCAGTATGTAGCCACATAATACAGAATATTTCACAATTGGAGGAGTAGGCATTTTGAAATATATTGGAAGTCAACAGTCAACAGATTTGGTGCTTTCGGACCAAAAAAAAAAATCATATACACACGCAGGCAGGCAACCACAGTACAAAAAAGGAAACACACATGTACGCAATTTTGTTTCCACTTAGAAATGTAGTTAAACTCCTAAGCATATAGACTATCCATAAAAAAAAAACTGCAGACAAAATCAGTAGATCACAAAGAGTCCAGGCAGGAATAAGATAGTATAGCTGATTTAGACAAATTGCACAAATAAAATTGGTTAATTACTTGGTAGCTTGGGTTTCATCCAAGTCTATATAGTAGCAAGGAATTGAACTTTGAATTTCGAAGGCATATCGGAATTCTGAATACGTGGTTTCATTTTGGTATATAGTAGTCCTTATATCGGATGTTTCAAATATGGGTAGGTATTTCTTATTTTTTTCTATTATTGAAAGATTCTTGCCTGGGATGTCGGAGCACGAGGGAGAACCGACTTCTGCAGACTTGTGCTAGGAAGAACCAGGTGAGGATGAGATATATTTGCAGCCTCAGTTGGTCTAGGGTGCTGCAGAAGAGGGGGCTGGGGCTGAATTTGTGATATCAGACCTTTAGAAGTTGGTAAAGATGGAGTCGGCAGTTGAATATTAAGACTGCCAAGAGACTGAGGTTGTAATGGTGGAATCGTGGGAACTCCAGACGTGCCGGGTATCATTGCCTGTGGTTGCGAAGGGTTCAGAAATAGAGGTTGAGCAAGGACATTTTGAACCGGCACAGCCAGAGAGTTTGGCAATACACTGGACACCTGATTCTCGGTTGGTCTGGAAAACATTGCAACCATTGCCTCTTTCTGTGAAGGTGTTTGGCCAAGATGAGATGGCACTACTGTCTTTTGATCTTGTATGTGATCTTGAAGAGAAGGCTGCAAGACCGAACTCGATGACTGCCGATTACTTGCCAACTGCATCTGCATAGCCACAAAAAAAAAAACAATCAATATACAATATATCTACTACTAACATTCCAACATAAGTTATGGGGTAATGAGGCACACCATTTGCGGGTTCACCAGACCAAGCATTATTTGTGCCTGAACCATAGACAGAACACAAGATTCTAAAAATTCAGTTTACTATATTCAAGTAATACGTATAAAACAATAAAGGTGAACCATAGACAGAATACAAGATTCTAAAAATTCTGTTTACTATATTCAAGTAATATGTATAAAACAATAAAGGTAATGTAAAAGCAATTCCAAGATGAAAGAGTGAAAACAAATAGACGGACAAACATATGAGTATATAAAGAAACAATGCAATTTTGCTGGAACTTTATAGGTCGGTCATATATGACACTTTGAACATTAAATATGCTATATCAAAGAAACTCATATGTTCACAAGAACTATGAGGATTTTCTCCAAAATAAAGCTTGAAATAAAAATATGATAATATATTGTAGATATAAACATTATATATCAAAAGGATTTTCTTCTCGGAAACGTGGGCTACAACACCAGGACACAAGCGTCGGTCATTTGAATGCCTCAAACCGCAAATTATGTGTCAATATGGGCGACAAGCATGGTTCTTATCAGAAGAAATAGAACATACCCTGTTCGAATGATGATTCCAATATGCATAATTATGAAGCCTATGCAGCATATAGATGATCAGCATAAAACAAATGCAAAAAAAAAATTCTATTATGCAAAACTGAGCAAGTGAAATAAAAGAACCTGAAAGAGAGCCTTCGGCAACTGTGAACTCCCTTGCAATAGTTGTCGAGCCAGCGGCTTGTTTTGAGTAGCCAGGGCCTGTCATGAAACTAAGGTCAAGATCATATCCTATACATTATGCAAAGAATTTAACTTGATATATTAAAGAGCAAAGAGACGAAAGATTAACCTTCATTTCCGACATAACTTCATTTAGCTGGTATCTCGACATTTTGGCCAGATAATGAGTCAGAGGATCATTCCCCAAACCAGAAAGGCTTTGCAAACCATTTTGGCTTGATGGCAAGCTAGTAGACTGAGCTCCAGACAGTGCCCTAGCCATGACAGATGCAGCGGTAGCAGCTAATGGGAGACCTACTGGTTGATGAAGATTTGAATCCCCAAGGATTGGGGGCCCTGGTAATGACTTTTGAGCATCTGCAAATTTTCATTTAAGAGCATTAACAAGAAAATTGGTGGCAAAAAACAGTGAATAATTGGAGAATAGCAGAGGCAAAAGAACAAACATAAAAGAGAAAGACCCACCAAAATTAGAAGTCAACCCTGGTCCACCACGACCCTGTAGCACAAATGTCGTATTTAGCAATGAAATAAATATCTCTACAAAGATCACATTAAAAGCATAATCCCAGGTGCACTATGCAACCACCTACCCGTATAATAAAAAAAACAGTTGAAAGTTAAAGAAAATGGTTCCAGTATAGTAGAAGTGAAATTTTTTTTTTCTTCAGTAGTTTGTAATATGAGATCTCTAGCAGATGAGCAAATTTGCTTCTACTTATTGAAAAACAATATGTTTTATCAGAGTATAGCCCCTAAGTGTGTTGATATATATTTCATAACCATCACAAAGGAAGATTTGATAACTACTTCCCCTTCATAAAATAAAAAGTAGAAAAGGTATTGCCCATGCCAATACAGATAGACAACTAGTCTGATGGGAGTTCAACGTGAGTCCATCTTACTAATATCACGTCTACAGGTTTGCCAAAAGGTAACTTCGTAAAGCAAATAAATTTCTTAGTAACATGATTCAAAATTAGTGGGGCATTCTACCAACGATATTTCGAATAATGAAGGTGATACATACTATTCTATCTAAAATTCTTTAATCTAAATATGCAACTAATAAACTTTGACCTGTTCTCTGTTTCGGTCAGCACCCTTATCATTTTCAGCAAAGTCGACCCGCAACTGACGGCCATTTATCTCATAACCTTGGAGATTACGACGAGCACTCAGAGCTGTTTCCTCGTCCTTGTATTCGCAAAATCCATAACCTTTGGGCTTGCCAGTTTCTCTATCGAGTACTAACCTGCATTTATATATATAATTAACTCTTTAGCACAAGAAATATTATAATAAGAGAATTATTACATGCACACATGTTCATCTTGTGTCATCTACCAGAAACTTGAGCAATAGTTTTTCAATTACTGCTTGCAATATACTTTCAGCTGACTTCAGCCAATTGATAGATGATTAATTAATAATGTTATACCAATAAAATGCTCTAGAGTGCATAATAAGCAGTAATCAATGAAGCACGGATACTTCTAGACCCCTATGTTTTGTGTATCATATCAATATCAGATAAAATACACATCGGATACTTGAGGATACGTATCCGATCTGTTTTAAACATATATAAAAGAAGAAATAATATCCTTAGATACATGGGGATACGACATAGATATGGTATAGATACAATGGGATACGAAGGAATATGAGCCAATTGCGAATTGTGAGTCGAAAGCGGGTGTGGGTCAGGCACTGTTTTGGGTTACAAGTCGAGTAAAGATGCGGGTCGAAATGCAAATAATCTAAAAAACTCTTATAAAACGGATCCCTAGAGCAGGTTATCCCTCCACATGGTACTCTATTAGTAGTTTTGGATTTTTATATAATATAATTTTTTTAAACAATCATTTTAGCCGGTAGTTTAAAGCGATATTGAGAAAAAGGGGGGGAGAGAGAGAGAGAGAGATTGTTTACCCTAGATAAATCCGCACTTTTGGATCCTTACATCCTTTTACATGAATTCCCATTTTACCCTTCACCTTATATAATAATCCATACCCAGTATTTTGAATCCTATGTCATGAAAACAAACACAAGGGCTAGGACCGTAATATGCCATTTTGCCCTTCCAGTTCTATACCTACACAAATCACAAATACCATTCCAAGAATATTACCGTTTTGCCACTAATCAATTGAGTCTTATTTATTCATTTAAAAAACCAAGGGCTATTATGGGAATAAATCCCACTAAACCATTCTTCCTTCTATCCTACTTTTTGTTTCCCACGTTGCCCTTCTCTTCTTTGCCATTAACCCATTCTTCCTTCCATCCTATATTTTGTTCCCCATTTTATCCCTCTCAATCCCATGTCTTAAAACAAGATCAAGGGAAATGTTTGGGTACGGTATGGGCATTGGAACTCTACCCTATTAACTTTCGGGTATAGGTATGAATAACCCAATAACCATACCCGAAACCCAATTGCCCCTCTAACTTGTGAAATGACCCCAACACGAAACATCTGGTACAAGTATGGGTACAAATGTACTTCCAGGTATGGGTATGGGTTGTACAAGGTTTGGGTATCGTATGGGTATGGGTTGGACAAGGTTTGGGTAGGATATGAGTATAGGAACTCTACCTGGTAGGGTATGTATGGGTATAGGAACTCTACCCTATTGACTTTTGGGTATGAGTATGGGTACCTTCATACTTTTTACAAGGCTTGGGTAAGGTATGGGTATAGGAACTCTACCCGATTAATTGTCAGGTATCGGCATGGATATGTGTATGGGTACCTCAATACCCATATTTGACACCCAAAATCCGATTGTCTCTCTAACTTGTGCAAATAATATAGTTTGACATATATATATATATATATATATATATATATATATATATATATATATATATATATATAGTGTACATATATCCCATATTTGGATCCTATGTCATTAAAACAAAAGCAAGGAAGTGTTGCATTCTTGCACTTCCCATTGTGGCCCTACAAAAATTACCAATAGACCCTTATGCCCCTATCATTATTTCATGTGTCCATGCCGTATACTAAAATGACTTTAATTTGTGCATGTGTAAAAGGGTCCATAGATTAGCAACTGTTGCACGTACAACAACTTGCCCAATGCACTAGTCTGATATGAAATGGTCGATACCACCATGTGGATCCTCTTTCCGTGCATTAGAGGGGAAAAAACTGATCAAGAATTGTGGAGATGAAGGATCCGTAAAAGTTCTTTTTTTTCTTCTAAGAGTAAAGCATCCCTATTGGACCTCTTGCCTCCCAACCTAAAACTGAAAGACAATACAACGGTTGATTAATCCCCTTGGAAGGCTAGAACTCATAAGGAAGAGGAGTCGAATAGAAGAGCAGAGGAAATCTACATATAGATGTCCATATAGTCACCTATAAGCACCCCTTGGTCTCTCTCCTCTCTCTCTCAACAAAAGCCATTGCTATGGTGTTTATGAAACAGAGATTAATTTAATCACTTGAAGAATAGCTAGAAGAAGCTGAAGCCAAAGATCTTCTCATGTATATATATTTTCTACATTTTTTGTGAAAGGATTTTATTACAAATCTTATGTCTTATATTCTGGACCTTATGGTAGACTCTAGACTGTATGCTCACTAGACCTTATGGTAGACTCTAGACTGTATGCTCACTATGCTGCATACTATGCTCACTATGCTTCATACTTACAAGTCTTCTGCCTTTTGTCATATCTTCCATCTTCTGTCTAATGTTTTGATAGATTCTATTGTTAATTTGTTATACAAGATTGTGAGTTCACCTTCTGTCAGTTCTGAAAATGAGTAGCGGTGGTGCTAGTGGCACTGAGAGTAGTTCCACTGTGCTGGGAGATGATGATAGTACTACTAACATGAAGTTTTGCTAAAAAATGCTATCTTGTTCCTATCAAACAAATAAAATCAAAATTTAACCGAAAAACGATAAATTTTTATCAAAATTTAATTGAAAACTGAAAAATTTCCACCAAAATGTCTTTCCATTTTATAATTTTTTCACGGACAAATTACCGATTCCCCCCCCCCCCCCCCCCCCCCTTTTTTAGGCTGATCGAAATGGACATCAAAAATGGCATTTAAAACCTTGATATTTAATGGGGGAGGGGGGGGTGTATAGAGAAAGAGGGAATAATAAAGGAATAAAAGTATGAAAACATGTAGCAAGACCACAAGTGAGGATTGAGAACAAGGAAAAAATAAAGGATTTTTTCAAATTGACCCCTCAAATTATGGCTAATTGCGTATACACCCCTCAAATTATATTATTTGCACATCGACCCCTACAAACATGTTAAGCTGTGTATATATGCCCCTCAAGTTAACTGAGGTCCACATTAGAGGAATATTCTTAGAATATTTCTTGTTTGTCTGTTTGCTTCAAATATGAGGGTTTCTTAGACGAAAGTACTCTTAGGGATTTAAAATGATGAAAAAAGTGAACGACGATGGTGTTGGAAGGGCGGTGAACGATGGATGGTCGTGGGGTGGTAAGTGATGATCAATGGTGGTGGAGGTAAGTAGTTGATGATTGTGGTGTTGGCTGGGCAGTGGAAAACTGTTGCGGAGGTGGGTGGGTGATTGTGGTGGACGTGGATTGTAAGCAATGGTATTGGTGCAGCTGGGTGGTTATGGTGAAAGTGGGCGGCGGTGGATGGGGAAGTGGGTAGTGGTGGTGGTTGAAGTGGAAGTGGGTGACGGTGGTGGTGGGTGGGGGATGGTTGTGGGTGGTAAGTGGTGGCGGTGGTGGAGGTGGGCGGCGGTAATGGAGGGTGGTGGTGGAGTTGGGTGTGCCGTGGTAGTGTCTGGGCGATGAACGACACTGGTGGAGGTGGGTGGGCCATGGTGGTGGATAGTTGTGGGTGGTGAGTGATGGTGGAGGTGGCTGGGGCCTGGCGGTATAGTTACCAAGTCGGAAGTCGGAAAAAAATCGGCTATGGTAAAAGTCGGAAATATTGGAAAAAAAATCGAAAAGATCAGGAAAGAGTCGGAAAACAAACGGTAGAATTTTAGAACATATTTATATAATTATATATAGACGTTACAATAGATTTTTTGAGCAATATATGACAAGATTAAAACACAATTAATCGGGATTAAAAAGAGTAAATTGGGATTAAAACGTGAAAATCGTGACTTTTTCATAAAATCATGTTTTTTTAAAAAAATCGTGAAAGTCACGTAGCGAACGTTTACTAAATAAGTTGTGCTTTAATTGAGACTTATTCAAAAAATCGGAGTTTTTGGTAGCAGAGGCCAGCGGTAATGGAGGTGGCCGGCAATGGTGGAAGTAGATGGTGGTGGCTGGGAAGTGGGCGACGGTGGTGGTAGTTGGGTGTGGCTGAGCGTTGGATGGTGGTGATGCGTGGTGGACGACGACGGTGGTAGCGGTGAGCAATCGTTGTAGCGAAGAGAGAGGACAATAAAGTTATGTAGGGGCAAATTGATCATTTATCCCTTTGTTTAACTCTGAAGTCCGAACCTTGATTAACTGATGGAAAAGTAACAGATTGTGACGTAAAGGATAATGTGCTCAAATTAATATGTTTGCAAGGGTCGATGTGCAAATAGTCTAATTAGAAAGGTTTATACGCAATTAACCCTAATTCTAGCGATCGATTTGCAAAAAACCCAAAAATAAAAGAAGAATCCTTGTAACAAAAGGTACAAAATATAAATCGCGAACAAGTTATTGCTTATCCCTCCCCCTTCTTAATGAATAATACTAGGATGAGGAGCGAATGGATGATGGTAGTTATTACTTTAAATAAAGAGCTATAGAATTGTGCCCCCCTATGTTCAAAACTGTACATGTTGTATGTGCAATTAGAGGTCCAGCCACACATGTGATTATGTGATCACACAAAACAGAAATAAAAATTAAAAGAAAAATATCAAAAATAAGAAAACACACCAATAATTTTAGGCTTACATGAGCAAAAGAAAAAAATTAAAAGAATACAAGTACATAAGACTATCAAATATAATAATATTCTATGGAATCATCTATAGCCCATTGGGGGACCCACCTGTCAGAATCATTGACGGGCCTATCATTTTTCGAGTCGTCTCCTTATAAATATTGATCATCTTCTTTTGTTTCCGCATCACTGTTATCACGAGCACCTCACCCCAGTCCGATGGTGCCAATTTATCTTATTCAATTATCTCACAAACACCACTACTCGTTAATACTGCAATGATTCAAGTGCAATTGCACAATGAACAAAATAAAATGTGAATTTTATTAAATAAAAGTAAAAATAAAAAAATACTAAGTATACAAGATTGATAGCGTGGTTTAAAGAAATGACGTAGAAATCCACAAGTATGTGGTCTTTCCTAATGGTATAGGTGGCAATCTTGAGCATCACATGGATAAAGAGGTTCCTCATCATTGCCGCCCCCGTTTACCACCATGTACTTGTCAACCATTACAACTTTGAGACGCTTCTTTCTAGTAGTCTACATGCTTCATGATTTCCTTTTCGATTTCAGGAGTACCCTAGGACATGATCTTGCATTAGCCCTTGAGGCATGATCAAGTATTATTTGTGTCATGCAATGTTACCATTGGTGACAAAGCCACACAATTCACACACTACAAAGAGGCTTTCTATTAGACTATTATAGTGTCCATACTCCCAACCCCAATATTTAGAGAGATTGTGAGCTTAGTAAAAATTTGGTGACAAGTGGGAGAGACTTAGGGAGAGTTAGAAACTTATAAAGGGGTTGGAGAAGTTGTGGAATGCAGAGGGTTGGGAAAAAATGCTCAGGCCATTGGTATTGTACGATAGCACAGTGACTATGCGACAAGGTGCCACATATGGGACCGCACAGTGCAACAAGCAATAGTATAGTGGCTTGGCAGGGCATATGTGGTCACACATTGGTACCCTATAGTTTCAATAATATTTTCAGCTCACACACATTCCCACTTAAGTTACATAGCAACTATGCAGTCAAAGTCGGTAGTCGGCCCTAGTCGGCCAAGGGCCGACTAGGACTAGTCGGGACTAATTCGGGACTAGTCGGTCAAAACTTATTCTAACCCCTCCCTCCCTCCCTAAACATATATGATATATGAACTAGCATAAATGTCAATAAGTATATGATATTAGTCGGTTAATAACAATACATACCTTCGCACTTCACAACATGGGTATAAATACATAAGTAACAGTCTAACATAACACAGTTGTATTGGCTTCATGCCAATGTCAAAAGACTCAGAACTAAGAATTCATCACAATATTTGTTTGATGATGTTTAATCAATGAACAACCCCAATTTTGATTATAGGGTTATATGGATATCAACAAATAAACTAATTATTTGTCTATGTTTTTATCTGAAATTCTCAGGTGCTCAACAGATGATTACAGGGAAGAGCCATAGTTGTGAGTCTTGCGACTCAAGATTTTGAGCCAATGTAAAAAAAATCTAAACAAAATTGCTTGCTTTCAAAAAAAAAATTGCTTGCAGAATGCTGCCTGGGGACTAGTCGGCAGTCGTTAGTCGGGGACTAGTCGGGCTAGTCGGGTCTAGTCGGGGACTAGTCGGGATTCCGCCCAGCAATGACGGAATCGAAATTAATCGGTCGGCAAAATGCCGCCCAGGGACTAGTCGCCGACTAGTCCCGACTTTGATAGCATAGCATAGCAAGTGGTTTGTTTCGACCATATCGATTTTTAACGTATCTAGACTAAATAATTTCAATATCTTTAAGGGTAAATAGTCGATCACATTTTTTGACCTTAACAAGATTTTAAGAGAAGTGAAGGACTTTACAGTTAACCTACATCAGAGAAAAGTAAAACATTTCTCGCTCTAAAGTGGAAGCGTGGAACATCGCATTTATGTGGGCATTATATTGAAAAGGTTGTTCCTTTATATTTGTATAATATCTGCTGTATAAATCTTCCAAACATGAAATTCGGCCTTCTTAGCTTTACTCTTTCTTCATAGATAAACCGTTACATGCCTAATTAGTTATTGAGCTCAATCTCCAACAGTTCTAGAGCTTTTGGAAAAACGGTTGGACTCGTAACATTTGGTATTAGAACCAACCCCATGTCCAAGGTTTGAATCCCGAAAGGGGCAACCTATAGGCTGAATTAAAATATTGGTAGGTGAGTAAAAGCCACCCAAAAAGGAAAAGGGCTACCATTAACCTAGTGTCGATAGAGTGGGCCAACGAAAATGTCGGCCACGGAAGCGTGGTGGTATGTTATGTGCCTAAATAGTTATCGAGCCCAAACTCCAACAGCTCTGGAGCTTTTGGAAAAACGATTGGGTTCGTAACATAAACACTAGTCTAAACATGATGGACAGGAACATAGAGCTGGCATGTGAATCGGTCAGGCACATTTTTTTGACAAAGAAAATGAAGAGAGTAAGGGATAGATCTAGGTAAGCTGGACATTGAACCAATAATACACAGAAATCAGACGAACGAGTATTGTCAGGACTGGAAGAGGAATTTCGTCGAACACAAAGTGGTGGGCATCGCCAGGAATGAGCCGAAGTGGCGACAAGAAAAGTGAGGTGAGGTTCGCATTGTAATCATGGCGATGAGGAACTAAATAAACAGAAAAGCTGATAACTTTTAAAGAACAACCAGCCAGTATTACTCTTTCTCCAAGTCCACAGCTCAAGCCTCACAAATCACTAACTGGTCAGATCAAATTGCTAAAACTCAATGATTCCTATAAAAAAACCCAGCATAAGAGAACGGGAACGCAGTTCAATCGATCGAATCGTTGTTGCCAATTCACAAGGGAACACAGAAACTAGGGTTTTAATGGGCCGACCTGAAGGAGACGACCGGGCCAACCTCCTCGCAGATTTGTACCAGCTGCTCCTCGGTGGCGTCGTACGGTATGTTCCCGACTGCCGGCGATCCGAAAACAGGCGTCAATCACGAATCGTGGAAACCGGAGGCGGTGCCAGAAAGAAAACAAAAAAAAGAAAAGAGGGCATGGAATGATCGTCGTACTGACCGAAGACGCAGCGGTGCTGAGAGCTGGCGGCGGAGGCCATGTCATAGCGGCCGGCCGGGCTGCCCTCTTCTGCTGCTGCTGCTGCCGTCGCCGGATATCCGACGATCTTCGGGATGGCGGCGGTGATCCATCACCGGTTATTTAACATAAAAGAAATAAATAAAAGAATCCTTTTATATCTGGGATGCTGGATTCTATCTATCTAGAGAGAGAGAGAGAGAGAGAGAGAGAGAGAGAGAGGGGGGGAGAGAGAGAGAGAGAGAGAGAGAGAGAGAGAGAGAGAGAGAGAGAGAGAGAGATGATTAATCATTAGAGTCGGGTTTCCCGAATTGCACCCTTTCTCGGAGGATCCGAATCCTTTTCCCTACTGCTATAATTGGCAAGGAAAACCATGGACGTCAATGAGCTGGATGGGCCATGGTGGGCCTGGATCCGGATGTATAGGTTACAACTGTTCGAACCTGATCCGGACCGAAGAGGAGCTTTAAGCCTTTAAGGGCGAAATTCCAAACCCGACCAACAATTGTTGCTTGTCCTAAGCCTCTGATAGGCTGATATCAACCTATTTGTGGACTCGGGTCACTCTGCCAGGTAAACCCGAGCCGGCCTGATTTTATTGACATTGCCGATGGATCCAATAATTAGTAGGGTTTCAACTTGGGCGGGCCAACCAGAACCCAACCTGAGCCCAATCCGAATTTGGGCGGGCTTGGGTTGGGATTTTACTTGAATGGGTTGGGCTTGGGTTGGAAAATCCCTGACCTCAATTTGGATTGGGTTTGGATAGAAGCTTCGGGCAACCCGATCCAACCTGTAACCCGATCATATAGTAAATAAATATTTAGTATAATATGATATTGAATAGATCTGATCAGAATTTATCGATCTGTTGGATTATCCGTTGAATACAACTTGAGATCGCACTGTGGTGGAACTTTGAAAGTTATTTATTCTACTTCTAATGGCCATCGTTGGATTGAAATTTATCCATCCAACGATCTACCATCACCTAATAAAACCAACGTACCTGAACCTCGCACGACAGATTTACTTTGATAAGGAGGTCGATAGTCGATACACAACCTTAGGCTCCCCCTTATGTAGCTTTGAGGTTAGAAATGCTACTATTGCAAAGGAACTGCTATATATTGATATTTCTCCCCTACCATGTTGACACTGGCCAACCCATCCCGCATAACCTGATCAACCCAGCCAACCCGACCGGTTGGGCTTGGGCTGGGAAAGTTCAACCCGACTTCGGGTTGGGTTGGACTTGGGCAAAGGATTCAACCTCTTGGGTTGGGTCTCGATTGACCCCTAAACTTGCTCGAGTTGCAGCCCTAATAATTAGGGAGAACAAATTTGGGGTTATGTGTCTAGGTCCCTGACAACATATTGCAGGGGTGAAAAGGACATGCAATCGATGGCTTTCGCCTAAAGTCCCTCGACAAAAGATCCTTTTAGTGAAAAGGGTTGTCAAAATCTGAAAATACCCACACCATACCCGAAAATGCCTAAGTTTACCCTCTCCTATGTTTCTCTTGAGAACATGTGTGACCATACGGCAGAGGCGGGCACGAGCAGCACCTCGAGCGGCAGCTGCTAGGCACCGCCGCCCTAGCGACGGTGAGCAGTGAAAACAAGGGTTAACGTTCGGTTTAGAATCTCTATGTCTAGGGTTCATCCCATGACCCATAGATCTTAGGTTTTAGGGTTAGGTTTAGGACTTCTAAGTCTAGGGTTCATCCCATGGCCCATAGATCTTAGGTTTTAGGGTTAGGTTTAGGATTTCTAAGTCTATGATTCATCCCATGGATGTAGATCTTAGGTTTTAAGGTTTGGTTTAGGATTTTTGGTTCAGATTTAGGGTTCGGCTGAGTTTAGGAAGGAGTGGCAAGAAATGAAAATTTGAAGTACAATGAGAAATAATTATGCGAAAAATTAGGCATAGGTCCTTAACTATTTGCAACATTAGCCGCAGGCCTACAAGTATACATTAATCGTTAGAAATGGTATATTCTTGTCTTTAGAAAGAGTATACATTAGCTTCAGACTCGAGTTATATTTTGAAATTAATGTTCCTACAACTAAAAGTCATCTAACGTGCTATGTGTTTCGATTTATCCAAACTTAAAACATAGATAGCCGTCATGATAAAGTTTGAACATATTGTCTGCTATTATTGATCAATCATGCTACAGGTTATACAATTGATCAACAAATTATTTTGTCCAAGAGGAGGCATTATTTTGTATTCGGCTAAAATAAGTTTAGCATGCCAAACCCACACTAGATTTTTGCTTGTACATAAGCAATATTAGCATGAAACTTTGGGGGTTGTGGGAAGGTTTTTTTGGGGCCCCCACAACCATGGTGTGAGAGAGAAGGGGTTTTTATGTGGTAAATCCACACACACACACACACACACACACACACACACACAGAGAGAGAGAGAGAGAGAGAGAGAGAGAGAGAGAGAGAGAGAGAGAGAGAGAGAGAGAGAGAGAGAGAGAGAGAGAGAGAGAGAGAGAGAGAGAGAGAGAGAGAGAGAGAGAGACCTTGTTTGGGGCCCAGAAAGTTTAGCTAATTAGGAAAGAGAATCATATTCTTGTTTCAACAGATAGTTTCCCACTGATTGCATATGACTAATGGTCGCTGGTGTAATTGCAGAATATGATTTCTGAGTGAAAACCCGCCTACCAAACATGCCTAGTCTCTTTCACCTGCTGAAATTGCTTTCATTTCCCAATCTTTAAGTCAAAGCTTCCGGCTACTAAATGCACCTTAAGAGCATCTCCAACGGTGGACTCCATTTTGGAGGCCACATGACCTCCAAAATAGAGATAAAGTTAATTTGTAGGCACATGCACTCCAACCACAAGCCTCCATTTTTTTTTCCCTCTCTACTTTATATTAAAAAACTCTATTTTATATCCCATTGTATATTAAAAAAGTCTACATATTTATATACATGATTTGGGACACAAATGTCAAATGGGATAAACGAGGAATAAGACAAATTGTGTTTTTGATATTAAGTACGATAAATAGTGTTATGCTGGTTGGCCTCCAAATCTCTCCAAACCTTCAAATATGGAGGCCAAAAATATAGATCTCCAAAATGGAGGTGGAAATGGAGGACGGTTGGAGGGGTTTCCACCTCCATTTTGGAGTTATGGAGGATGGTTGAAGATGCTCTAAGGGGAACTTGGGGATCCGTTTGCCAATTGATCGACCGACCAACCGAGTCGAATCCTAATCTCAGTCACACTCCCCTTTCTTTTATAGAGGGAGAGTGAGGGAGTGGGGTTGATGAGAACACCAGTAGGGACATTCACGTGGTATCCCTGAACGGTGTGGGGTAGGTGACCATACGGGGCGACCTCCTCCTTATGGGCAATCATGCCATACTGGATAGCAGACCATGGTTGCTAAGGGTTGGTGTCTGTACCTGATGTCCTCTCATGATATGACTAGCATGTCATGCTGGTGATCCTTACTGTCAAGCTACGATGTATTCGACGACAAAGTGGGTGTGTAGCTAGCTGCCTGATGCGACATCTAGCTTGAGGTCGTTTGGATGTGTGACATGGAGATCACCTTTTACATAGAGTTTGTTGGGCATTATGCATTTGTGACACGATGCCCACTAAGTGCGAGGGCACCTGTCATGGTGAGTCCATTGGGGCAACTTCGTCTTTGGTCTTGGTGAGCATTGGCGGCATGATCATCTTCGCCTACGAGCCAATGGGATTATGGAGGACCTTGGTGTCGGCCTCGCGAGAGCCTCTAGAGAGTTCATTTGGCACCTTGTCCATGGGCTAATGGGGGCTGTGAGGAAAGGGGTCAAATGCCTTCCAAGGGGTTGCAGGGCCCGAAGAGACTTAGCTTTATGAGTCTTAGGTGATCGTTTAGGGATGAAGAGGGAAACTAGGATGGAGAGCCCAACGAGGCATCCTTAGTAAGTGCTTTTATGGTTTAGGTATTGTTTGGATCTTGTGCAAATAGAGGTATGTTTCTATTTGTACAAGTACAAATAAATTTTTATGTTTGGTTGTCGTCTTTTTAGATGTGTAACTAGTTGTACAAGTTCAAATATGTGCCTTTAGCTAGTCTTTTGAGAATTCATCTCACCCCATGAACAAATAGAAACCCACCACTTATTTGCACATATGGTCCCCACTGAAGGCATAATACATACACAAATATGTACAAATGATAAAAATAGACAAACATGTACAACTATGAACATGTGTTTCTTTGCATATGCATTACAACAATACATATGCAAATAAACGCACATCATATATACGCAACATCCAAACAAGCCCTTAAGGCCGTTAGAGTTTGCGCGATGGTCCTTCTTTAAGGCCTCTAAAGAGCGCTGAAGGGTCGTGGAGGTGCATTGAATTGCAACAGTTGTCCTTTGTTGCTTTTTCCATGTGACGACAAGCGGGTGAATATTTTATACACCCACAATTGCCCCCTCATGGGTGGTGGGACTCACCTGGTTAGAATGTGATGTTTTCGGGTGGTTGTTCATGTGGGTCATGGGGCGAGGCCACTCTGTCGAAGGGTCGCATTGGCTCATCTTTCTATGAGTATAACCTCAAGCAACATGCCAACTTTTGGTTCGACACAGCCAAGTGAATGTTAAGTGCGTGCGCCGCTGTCTTGGCTTCCGGGCTTCTGTTCTACGATTGTCTATTACGGACACAATAAAGAAAAATTCTTCATATTGTTTTGTGATTTTAAATTGACTATCTAGAGTGGTTTCAACTTGTTTTTCATGTAAGAAAGTATTTGGATTCAGTTGATGACCGAAAATGTAAATTTGATGAACTTCGACTGGGTATCGTTGTTATTTTTTTTTTATTGACATGATTTTAGGAGGGACCGAATTCAATACGGGACTTGTAGGCGGGCCTATTGCAAGTCGGTACTTTTGCTAGGGACTAATCACCAGGTCCCCAAAAAATTATGAAAACCCATCCTACAAAAATTACATCTTTTTAATAAATAATTTTCTCGACGAGTCATTATTTGTCCACCTTCCCATCAATTTTTCACCTTCTAGTCATGTAGGTAAAACCAATGGGCACTTATTCGAGTGGTACTTCTTCTTGCTAGTTCTTTTTTGGGGAAATGGGTGTTAGGTCTCAGACAACAAATCGGTTTGATGAACAAGACACTCATAAGATCCGTCATCCTCAACGCTTGTGACGACCACGGCATCCGCCTCCTCCCACCCCTGACGCATCCTCCTTCCTTCTCAATGGTGAGAGCAGCAGCGACAGCATACAACGGAGATGAGAGGTGGATGGCAAATAATGTTCGGTTCGATTCATATTAGGTCTATAGATCTTAGGTTTAAGATTCGGCTTAGTTTAGAAAGTACAAGCATTGAAATGAAAATTTGAAGCACAATTAGAGATATTTTTGTCTCTGTCCTTTGGGTATAACTGATATTTTGTTTTGGACCGTTCACTAAGTCTCTCTTCTTCTTCTTTTTCTCCTGATTTATTAGGATTTTTTAAAATTTTTCACCAATTTTATCGTTCTTTAATTTTGGTATTTGGTGTTCTACCAATACAAAAAATCAGAAATGTCAAAATATAGGTTCCAAATCTTTGTTTGTTTGTGTCCATTAGTCAAGTGTTGGGTTTGCTTTTATAATATTCTGTTAGATACCCTCACACCTCAAAACCAGGGTTGTAAGGGGAGGTCCACAGGGGCTATATTAAGTGGGTGTTGGGTGCCTCTCTCACCGATGTGGGACTATTCGTCAACACTCCCCCTCACGCGAAGCACGCGTGGCAAGGCATGATTAGTGGGGAGCACCCGGAGCAGGAGTAGGTGCAGGAGACAGTGAATCTGGCTCTGATACCATGTTAGATACCCTCACACCTCAAAACCCGGGTTGTAAGGGGAGGTCCACAGGGGGTATATTAAGCTGGTGTTGGGTGCCTCCCTCATCGATGTGGGATTATTCGTCAACACTCCCCTATGGAGGTTCGCACTGCGGATGATACTCTTGTACCTATTCCGCAGTGTGGATCCATCACTCCTACCTCGGGCTACACTGGTCGCCTGACCCTATCCCATGTTTATCATGCTCCTCTTCTTAATATTAATTTGATATCTATTAGTTCCCTCTGTGATTCTGGACTCATTGTCACCTTTACCTCCTCTGCTTATGTTGTGCAGGATTCACGAACGGGACAGAGGATTGGGCTGGGCTGTAGGACGTGGGGACTTTACCATCTGGATCATCTTCATGTTTCTCCTACTTCTGTTGAGTCACTCATGTCAGTCACCTTTGATGCCGACTTTGTGGCACAGAAGGTTAGGTCATTTGTTCAGTGATCAACTCAAAAGCGTTTTCCGTTCGAGCGCTTTGGGTCGTGTGTCATTCTCTCCCCTCTCTGTCTGTACGGGCTGCAGATTGGCAAAGCATTTGGCTCTACTGTTTTCGGCTAGTGCTTCCAAATCTGTTGCTCCTTTTGAATTAGTGCATTCGGACATTTGGGGCCCTGCTCCCGTTGCTTCTTTTATTGGTTTTTTATATTATGTCAGTTTCATAGATGATTACTCTCGTTGCACCTGGGTTTATCTCATGCGTCGCCGCTCCGAGATTCCTCATATTTACCAGACCTTCACTACTATGCTTCATACCCAGTTTGGTTAGCGCATTAAGATGTTTCGGTCTGACTGTGCCCAGGAATATCTCTCCTTCGAGATACGTGAGATTCTTCAGACTCACTGCACTCTTCACTAACAGTCGTGCCAATACACCCATGAACAGAACAGAGTCGCCGAGCGCAAACATCGCCATATCCTTGAGATAGCGCAATGTCTCCTTCTGTATGCTTCTGTTCCCCATTTTATTGGGCCGAGGCTGTTCTGACCGCTGTTCACCTCATCAATATCACTTCGTCCTCCTCCCTTTCTGACATTACCCCGTACGAGCGGCTTTACTCCACATCTCCTGACTACTCCCTACTTCGTACCTTTGGGTGCACGTGTTTCGTTCTCCTCCCTCCACATGAGCACACCAAACTCTTTGCTAGGTCTGTTCGGTGTGTTCATCTAGGGCTCAGTCGGGAGCACAAGGGCTATCGGTGCTATGATCTCATGGCTCACCGGATTCATGTCTCTCATCATATTTCTTTTGCCGAAGACGTCCCGTACTTTTCCACCGAGTCCAGGGATCTTCCTTATCTCCTACGTCACCCTCCACGCCTTCACTACCTCTCACCATCCCTGTTTTACCTCCGTATCTTGCTCCTGCACCATTGGTTGTGTTCTCTCCAGTTGGGTCTCCCCCACCCTCAGTACCTCTATCCTCAGCACCTCCACCTCCACCCTTCCCTCCCACGTCTCCCTTACCACCTCCACCACCACCTGTTACTCGTGTCTATGTTTGTCGGTCTACAGCTCCTTCTTCAGAGTCGGTTCACACTGGTACTCCCTCGCCTATTGCTACTGCTCCCTCCTCTCTCGTTATAGATCCTGCTCCTGTTCGGCGCTACCTGGTGTGCGAACATCACCCTCCTGATAGATATGACTACTCTCCGGACAGGTTTGGCTACTCTACCTTTACCTCTGACTCTCCTGACCCCTCTGGCTACTCTGCTATTGCCTCCTATTCTCCATTTTATCAGGCTTTTCTTACTGCACTTTACACCCACCGGGAGCCCTAATCGTACCGTGAGGCAGCTTTACACCCAGAGTGGCGGTAGGCTATGCCACTAGAGCTTGAGGCTTTTCAGCGGACCCAGACATGGGATTTGGTGCCTTGTCCCTCAGGCGTGGTGCTTATTAGCTGCAAGTGGATATTCAAGGTCAAGACTCGAACTGATGGACCCATTGAGCAGCACAAGGCCCGTCTCGTTGCTCGTAGCTTCTTCCAGGAGTATGAGATTGATTATGAGGAGACGTTTGCTCAAGTTGCTCGGATGATTACTGTGCGCACCCTTTTAGTTGTGGCAGCTGCTCGATAGTGTCTTCTCCATCAGATGGATGTCACCAATGTGTTCCTTCATGGTGACCTCTCCGAGAAAGTATACATGGCTCCTCCTCCGGGCATTTCTGTTCCTCTAGGGCACGTTTGTCGTTTACGCAGTAGTATCTACGGGCTCAAACAAGCATCTCGGGCATGGTTTGAGCGATTCTGCAGTATAGTTCTGGTAGCTGAGTTTGCTGAGAGATACTCTGACTATGCTCTGTTCACTAGCTCCTCCAGTCAGGGTATTGCTGTGCTACTTTTGTATGTGGATGATATGATCAACACCGGGGATGACAGTGCTGCCACAGCTTCCCTTTAGCGTCACCTCCAGAGCCAGTTTGTGATGAAGGATCTAGGTCCTCTCCGGTACTTTCTTGGCCTTGAGATTGCCCGATCAGCTCGAGGATTGTTGATCTCTCAGCAGAAATATATCTCCGATATTTTTGCCGATGCTGCTCTTACTGATTCTCGTACTGCTGACACGCCTATGGAGCTCAACTTGAAGCTCCTCTCTATAGATGGTGAGCCTCTCCAGGATATCTCTCGTTATCAGTGGCTGGTTGGGATGCTTGTTTATCTCACCATGACTAGGCCTGGCATTGCCTATGTCGTTGGTATTGTCAGCCAGTTCGTTCAGTCTCCTCGCTCGGTTCACTATGCAGCAGTCCTTCAGATTATTTGGTATCTCTGTGGCAATGTTGTTGGAATTTAATCCGGGTCAGAGGCTCGCAGCGGAAGCGATTTGGCGGTCGAAAGACCGTTCATGGTGCACGTTACACTATTTTAATTTTTCATAGAAACTAATCTACATATATGTGCATGTGTATGCACGAGAATCGAAAAACCCCTAACGGCAATCTAGCGTAATGATTAACTAGCATGGATGCAAATCATAATGCTCATTAGATTTATATGTTAGATTACACATACCTTTCGTACGGATCTTTTAACCGCGGAGAATTGTCTTCTTTGTCGATGGAGACGGAAGATCGTTCGCGAAGATGCCGATGGTACGAATGGAGATGTTACCTTCTAGCTTGTTCACCCGATCTCACACGATACACAGAACGTCGCTCTCGGATCTCTGAGTGCCTCCGAAGAACGACCCTTCTCCTTCTTCAGAACTCCACGCGAGGAAGACGAAGTTGCAAGCGGGAAACGGGAGATAAATCGGGAGAGAACTAGAGAGATGAGAGAGGAGGGGGTTCGGATTTTTTTTTGACTGTGGGGCCGGCGCCCATAGGTCCTTTTATAGGGCCGGCCAACCCCCTTGGATGAGGATCCAAGGGGATAATGACCCCCTCTCATTATCTCTCCATTATCTCCTTTTTATCTCTCGCTGTATTTATCCGTGTTCCCACTTTTTAGGGCTCGATCTTAACCGTTTTATCGCCCCATCCCTATCTATATGGCCGGCCCTATGGATGAGGGATTCTTATCCCTACATCATAGGGCCGGCCCTAGCAAGGTCCCTCACTACTAGGGTCGGCCAACAGTGAGGTCCGGCAGAGTGAGGTTTTTACCAAAACGCCCCGATGCCTCATTTTGACCATTTCTAGTGTGCGATACCTAGCGGCCACTTCTTAAGTGATCTTTACTAGTTACTTACTATTAACTGAGGCCACCGGAGGGTGCCTCTAGCAAAGTCAACTAGTCAACTCGCAACATACCCCGGTGCATCGCACCTATGCAGCGAAGTTCACTTATGGCTAGGGATTACTACATGCGACTCTGCACTAGTCTCGGGCTCAACCCTTAGTACTCGTATGTAGTTACGCATCTATCGTGCTCTAGTGCCAAGCACACACGGAGCGTATACTTCTTTCTTCCTCCTAATGCTTATGGTGTTCCGAGGAGACGGTTCAAGAACCGTACATAATGTTGATAAGGTGGAACCATCAGGGACCGGGGTTCATGGCTTCCAACTCAAGCTCGATCGACACACTACCCGAGTGTACCATCGATCCTCTGAGCTCGAGTTAACCTGCGTAGCCACCCAGAGTGCGACGCAGGCTGCACTCCAATTCACCCAGACTTACTATGTTCTCCATCATACCCCTGCTCTCCGCTTAGTAGTGGTAAACTCGCTGTCCCTCCACTTGATGCCATGATTCACTTCGAGCGGTGAAGACTACCGTCAGACTCGAATGATCATATGACTTGGTTCCTTCCAGGTTGACCTATACATCGTACCTCTGATTACCCCGTCGAGTAATCGAACCCGGTCAACAGTCAAACTGATGACCACCAGGCCTGGGTTTGGTACAGTGTAAGTCACACCAAGGAACGCACCTCCCATTAGGGGTGTGGATGGCCTGCAGGAGTGACACGCTAATGCAACGCCAGCCGGGTAACCCAGTACACCGTGGTTTTGGATCACTGCATATGGATCCTCACACATTGGTGCGCCAAAGCACCACACAACTGGTTAGTCCATCAGACGTGGTTCCTCAGGGTTTAGGACCGTTTTACCCTAAGCAGAAACACGGCTTAGTGTACCAGTGTCTGCTCACTGATCTGTACACCGTGTTAGTTCCGTTCAGCCACAGACACTGTGCCTGGTGATGACCATGGTGAAGACATCACATGAACTGTCATCGCCAACAGCTTAACATGATGAGGCGACCAACCTGATCATAGCTGCGAACTGATTTAGATTATATGGGACCAATCCACTCAGTCTTCAACTCAGTGGACTACCATATAACCATGGCTCTCTGTTCTTAAAAGAACACGTAACTATGTTACGCACCTCTATGCATATCATATAATAATAACTATCAATCTTTATTAGACCAAAACATAAAGTTTTACAAGCTTAGAACACATCAATCCTAACAATCTCCCACTTGGTCTAGCGAAGCAAAACGGTTTTGACTCCCATCGCGTCCACATGTCGCTCGAATGCCTTGGTAGGTATTGCCTTTGTGAAAGGATCAGCAACATTATCTGTAGATGCAATCTGTGTCACCGCTACTCGCCCTTGCTTTTGAAACTGCCGAATCAAGTGGAACTTGCGCTCGATGTGCTTCCCCTTTTGGTGATGTCTTGGCTCCTTAGCTTGTGCTACCGCCCCACTATTGTCGCAGTAAAGCACAATAGGTAACTGGGCCTCTGGTACGCACCCCAAATCCGTAAGGAATTTCTTGAGCCATACCGCCTCTTTGGCTGCCTCGCACGCTGCAACGTACTCAGCCTCTGTGGTAGAGTCTGCGATGCATTTCTGCTTCACACTCTGCCAACTAACCGCTGCTCCTCCTAACATAAACACAAAACCTGATGTCGACTTCCTGGATTCCAAATCTGACATAAAGTCAGAATCTGTGTATCCAATCGGCGTCAGTTCTTGTGCAGTGTAAACCAACTCATAGTCCCTTGTTCTACGAAGGTACTTGAGTATACACTTCACAGCTGTCCAGTGATCTGGACCCGGATTCGACTGAAACCGACCCATTATTCCTACTACGAAACAGATATCAGGCCTTGTACAATGCATAGCATACATTAGACTACCTAATGCTGAAGCATAATGTATCTTCTGCATTTTTGCTCTCTCCTCAGGTGTCTTAGGACATTGATCCTTAGACAGTTTTACGCCATGTCTAAATGGCACAAAACCCTTCTTGGAGTTTTGCATGTCAAATCTAGCCATAACCTTATCTATATACGCAGCCTGTGATAGCGAGAGAATCCTGTTCTGGCGATCACGTGTTACCTTGATCCCCAAAACATAACTCGCTTCACCTAGGTCTTTCATATCGAACTGTGTTGACAACCAGACCTTTACCGTTGACAATGTTCCTACATCATTTCTAATGAGTAGAAAATCGTCTACGTAAAGTATCAAATATACTACTGTGGTCTTATCAGTCCTCTTGTATACACATGGTTCATCCTCGTTTTGAGTAAATCCATACGACTGGATTGCCTGATCAAAACGGATGTTCCAACTTCTAGATGCTTGCTTTAGTCCATAAATGGACTTCTGCAACTTGCAAACTAGATGTTCCTGACCCTCTGACTCAAAGCCTGGTGGCTGAATCATATAAATGTCTTCTTCCAAATTTCCATTGAGGAATGCTGTCTTGACATCCATTTGCCAGATCTCCCAGTTGTAATGGGCTGCAATGGATAGGAGGATCCGAATAGACTTTATCATAGCTACCGGCGAGAAGGTTTCGTCAAAGTCGATCCCTTCTCTCTGGGTATAACCCTTGGCAACTAATCTAGCTTTATAAGTCTCTATTGTACCATCGGATCCTCTCTTCTTCTTATACACCCACTTACACCCAATAGGTTTAATATTGGATGATGGTGTAACAAGAGTCCAGACTGCGTTATGGGACATTGATTCAATTTCTGCCTCCATAGCCTTTTGCCAGTCAGAGCTGTCAGAAGCTCCCACTGCCTCATCGTAGCTTAGTGGGTCATCCTCCTGACCCTCTGGATCAACCAATAAGGTTTCTCCATAGTATCTGTCAGGAGCTCTGATGTTTCTCCCACTGCGACGAGGTGGTGGTGGTGTTACAGGATTAATAGGTTCTTCAGTATCTAGTATATTATTATCTGTAATGTCAGCTCCCACTATGCTTTCGGATGCGCTCTCTGATCTAGTACCCAGTAGCTCATCCAGAACTACCTTACTAGCAGGCTTGTGGTCCATAACATAATCATGTTCTAGGAAAATGGCATTCGTTGAAACGATTACCTTCTTTTCCTCAGGATCATAAAATAGTCCACCTTTAGTCTCTTTGGGATACCCTACAAACAGACATGCTTTGGACTTTGGCTCCATCTTTTCCCTCTTGTCTATCCGCACATGTGCAGGACATCCCCATATTCTGAAATGCTGTAGTGTTGGCTTTTGCCTTGACCACAGTTCTCTAGGGGTCTGAGGCACTGATTTAGACGGAACGTGGTTCAGAACATATGCTGCTGTCTGAAGGGCATATCCCCAAAAAGTCATTGGTAAACGGGCATAACTCATCATGCTTCGAACCATGTCCAACAAGGTTCGATTCCTTCTCTCAGAGACTCCATTCTGTTGTGGGGTACCTGGAGCAGTTAACTGGGATGTTATCCCATGCTCCACCAAATACCCAAGGAACTCGTCAGATAGGTATTCACCTCCTCGATCAGATCGAAGGGTTTTTATACATTTACCTGTCTGCTTTTCTACTTCAGCCCTGAACTCTTTGAACATGTCAAAGGATTCCGACTTCCGATGCATAAGGTAAATATAACCATATCTTGAGTAATCATCTGTAAAAGTGATGAAGTACTCATGGCCTCCTATCGCCTTGACGCTCATGGGTCCACATACATCTGAATGGATTAACTCCAATACCTCAGTAGCTCTCACTCCTTGGCCTTTGAAGGCCCTCTTGGTCATCTTGCCTTCCAGGCAGGATTCACAGGTGGGAAGGATCTCCGTAGGATCTGTTTCCAGAAGCCCGGCCTTTACCAACCTATGGATCCTATCTAAGGCAATATGCCCAAGCCGTAAGTGCCACAATTGGGTTAAATTCTCCGAAGGTTTCTTACGCTTAGATGAATTAACATTAAATGCTGAAGTTATTATGTTATCTTTCTCAAATTTAGGACTGACAATATAGAGATGATTCTGAACCATTCCTCTTATTATAAAAGTTCCATTCAGTTTAAAAGACACACCAGAAGTATCAAAATAAACTGAATAACCTTTATTAACTAAAAAAGAAACAGAAATTAAGTTACATCGCAAGGACGGTACATAAAAGACATCTCTAAGAGTCAAAGTCTTATTATTTGAAAAACTAAGAGTAACATCTCCAATAGCTTCAGCAGCAGCCACGGCCTCACTTCCCATGCTCAAGGTCACCTCTCCATCAAGCAACCTTCTGCTTTCCTGAAACCCCTGAAGAGAGTTACAGGCATGGTTAGTGGATCCTGAATCCACAATCCAACTAGCAAAAGAACTATTACTTGAAAGAAATGATTCATCAACTAAAAGTTGTATATTACCTTCTCTAGCATTCTGAGGCTTCTTGCAGTCCTTCTTGCAATGACCCTTCTGGCCACGCCGGAAACACTTCGTGCCTGGTTTCTTTGATTCTCCAGACCCAGAGGCCCCAACAGAGTCCTGCACAGGCGCTGACTTAGGTTTCTTCTTATGTCTCTTGCCCTGAGGTTTACCAGACATCTTGAAGGATCTGCGTTGCACGTGAAGTGCTTCGCCCTTCTGCTTGAAGCCATCCTCAGCTGCCTGGAGAGCTCCCAGAAGCTCTACATTTGTCATAGCCAACTTGTTTAAGTTAAAGTTGGTGACAAAGCCTTCAAAGGCTCCAGACAGTGACGAGAGGAAGATGTCTGTCATCACCTCGCCTTCTAGCACAATGTCCATGGTCGCTAGTTCGTTCTGGAACCCAAACATTTTCATCATGTGTTCCCGAACCAGCGTCCCATTGGACATCTTAGTGCCGACGAGTTTCTTGATGGTAAGGTATCGCGTAACGCGATTGTGACCTTCAAACATCTCCTTCAGATACAACATCATATCAGAAGCGTCGGTCATCTCCTCGACTTGCTTCTGCAGAGTTGTTTGCAAGGATGCTATAATATAGCATTTACATATCTCATTAGATTCCTTCCAGTCAGTAAAAGCCTTTAACTGTGCCTCTGTGGCATTGGGTCCTGGCAAATCCGGCTCAGGGTCATTCAGGGCTGACATGTGTTTACCTATCCTTAAGACTAGGTACAGGTTGCGCTTCCAGTCCTCATAGTTGGGACCGGTACGTTTGTGGTCATTTAGGATAGCGGACAGGGGGTCTAACTTGGTCATCTGAAAATAAAAGACTGAATATATATGAGATGCATGAAAACTTATTTTTATGGATTTTTAAAACAAGCTAATTATATCCATATGACAACGCTACCCTCAAGCGAAGCCATCTCTATGGATTAATTAACCATGTATGTAAGATCTCGGAGTAGGCTACACCTGTCCGAGGGGGCAGTGTGCAGGTCTTCCGCTTACACGGGTCTTTCCCTTGACCCTATCCAAATCTGCCAACTACGGGCTTTGATGGACCATGGTTATCTTTTGGCCAGTACCACGTGATCACCGTTGTCTTCGCAACGAATACCTCACGCGTACTTAGGATGCTTACCCACGAGCTTAGGCAATTACGGCACGGGAATTCTAACGGCCCCCACGAGGGTGAGTAAAGCCTGAACACTTGGCACCGTAACCGCCATATCCCGAAGGAGATCACTAAGTAGCTTGGCATAGAAAAACACAGCTCTCACCCGAGGGGGTTGTTGAGTTATGCCCTTCCACCCGAGTACGAAGTGATTAGCCGTGGAGGCCAGATGATTTCTAAAAAATTCCTCTATTACATCCCTTATAATTCTGAGGGTTATTTTGCGAGTATGAATTTATGCAAATGCAAAGGTAGCGACCTCCTAAATACTAGACCCTGGTCACACCGTGCTCCCACTAGCGTTCAAGCCTTTCGCATAGCATTAATCATTCTCGGAATATCATAGTCCCTGCCTCAAGTGGATTTCTCCATTCAAGGGTCACATTACATATTCCAAGAATATCGATGCTTTGCAAAATTGGTTATCACGCTAATGCTCTGGAGCTATTCCTAGAGTCGGACTCACTGGAAAGGACTCCCACTAGTCATGGCGCCTCACTTATAGATTTGACAATTGATGTTTAATGGATCTCCATCTCATCTTTGATTTCGATGCTGGCCAAATAGGCACACCCGACTAATCGGGTGTTGACCTAATAGTGGCATAACCATATATGATGGGATCCCACTAACATCAAAAGTCAACTAAATAATAGGCGTCATCTAGCGGGATCCTATCCTCAAACAGTCGCTTGGACCGGAGGGGAAATGCATCCCTCTGAAAACAGATAATCATATTATCTCATCGGGGTTCGATATGAAGCATAAAGAACTAATTAAAGAAAGCAACCATTAAAACTGAATTAAGTTCAGGGTCCGACCCCTGAACCTAATTAGCACAGCGCAGGCCTCTAGCTTTCTTCGCAAGGTTCCTCGGTCCGGCTCCTTCGTCGCGCTCACGAACACTTTGCCGGATCGTCTTCATCCTCCAGGGTTCCGCTTACGCTCCCGATGGTGGATTTCTTTGGCACATCTTTCTTCTCGATCTGTAACTGAAAAAGTCTAGTACGCTTCGAGCAAGTGCTCGCTCGTACACAATTTCCTAGAAAGAAAAGAAAACACACCTAGGAAAAGGCCATGGGAAACCGAGGATGGTCAACCCCCATCACTCGCCCAATCTACGGCTCAATTACATATCCACACACAGAAAGCAAATCCAGAAAATTGCTAACTCGTGGTCCGACCCCCGGTAGCAAGCACAAAGCATAGATCTAGATTTTTTATAGCGGCGCCCTGCAAGAATGATTAATAGAACAAGCACAATCTATACATATGCATGATCTAAGCGTAAGAACCCCGATGATCTCATGCATTCATCATGCGTACACATGTTGGTTTCATGAAAAAAACGTGAAACGCACACCACTTATGCGGCTCTGATACCAATTGTTGGAATTTAATCCGGGTCAGAGGCTCGCAGCAGAAGCGATTTGGCGGTCGAAAGACCGTTCATGGTGCACGTTACACTATTTTAATTTTTCATAGAAACTAATCTATATATGTATGCATGTGTATGCACGAGAATCGAAAAATCCCTAACGACAATCTAGCGTAATGATTAACTAGCATGGATGCAAATCATAATGCTCGCTAGATCTACATGTTAGATTACACATACCTTTCGTACGGATCTTTTAACCGCGGAGAATTGTCTTCTTTGTCGATGGAGACGGAAGATCGTTCGCGAAGATGCCGATGGTACGAATGGAGATGTTACCTTCTTGTTCACCCGATCTCACACGATGCACGGAACGTCGCTCTCGGATCTCTGAGTGCCTCCGAAGAACGACCCTTCTCCTTCTTTAGAACTCCACGCGAGGAAGACGAAGTTGTAAGCGGGAAACGGGAGATAAATCGGGAGAGAACTAGAGAGATGAGAGAGGAGGGGGTTCGGATTTTTTTTTGACTGTGGGGTCGGCGCCCATAGGTCCTTTTATAGGGCCGGCCAACCCCCTTGGATGAGGATCCAAGGGGATAATGACCCCCTCTCATTATCTCTCCATTATCTCCTTTTTATCTCTCGCTGTATTTATCCGTTTTCTCACTTTTTAGGGCTCGATCTTAACCATTTTATCGCCCCATCCCTATCTATATGGCCGGCCCTATAGATGAGGGATTCTTATCCCTACATCATAGGGCCGGCCCTAGCAAGGTCCCTCACTACTAGGGTCGGCCAACAGTGAGGTCCGGCAGAGTGAGGTTTTTACCAAAACGCCCCGACGCCTCATTTTGACCATTTCTAGTGTGCGATACCTAGCGGCCACTTCTTAAGTGATCTTTACTAGTTACTTACTATTAACTGAGGCCACCGGAGGGTGCCTCTAGCAAAGTCAACTAGTCAACTCGCAACATACCCCGGTGCATCGCACCTATGCAGCGAAGTTCACTTATGGCTAGGGATTACTATATGCGACTCTGCACTAGTCTCGGGCTCAACCCTTAGTACTCGTATGTAGTTACGCATCTACCGTGCTCTAGTGCCAAGCACACACGGAGCGTATACTTCTTTCTTCCTCCTAATGCTTATGGTGTTCCGAGGAGACGGTTCAAGAACCGTACATAATGTTGATAAGGTGGAACCATCAGGGACCGGGGTTCATGGCTTCCAACTCAAGCTCGATCGACACACTACCCGAGTGTACCATCGATCCTCTGAGCTCGAGTTAACCTGCGTAGCCACCCAGAGTGCGACGCAGGCTGCACTCCAATTCACCCAGACTTACTATGTTCTCCATCATACCCCTGCTCTCCGCTTAGTAGTGGTAAACTCGCTGTCCCTCCACTTGATGCCATGATTCACTTCGAGCGGTGAAGACTGTGGGTGCAAAAATTGTACAAGACCAGATCAGAGCAGCATGGGCCCGCGCAACGGCCCAAATGGGTAAGCCCGCCTGGGCTCACATGGGCCCACTCTACGAGGCTCGCAGATCAAGCCCTACCCCTTATTGGGCCCGAACAACGGCCCAATAAGGGCCCAGCAAGGAGGCTCAGAACCAGTGCCACGTCATCATCGCCACGTCATCACTGCCATATCGGGCACGTGCCTACGCTACAAAAGGACCCCCAAGGCATCCAGGAATGGGGTTGGTCATTCGATCAGAGGAAGAGAGGATCCAGAGCCAGAGCCAGAGCCCTCTATTCTCCCCACCTTGTTCTCTTCTAGTTGCTCCGTGCAACCCCACTGTACGAAGCTTCTCTCGGCCTGTCGAGAGAACGCTCAACCCTTTATATTCATATTATAGTGAAGATCAGGTGGCACCTCTCGCCCGGAGACGTAGGTCGTAAGACCGAACTTCGACAACAACTCCATGTGTCATCTCTCTCCTTCTCAACTTTCTAATCTCTAACTCTACAAACAATCCAATTCAATCAGGGCTGTGGGGTGGGATTCTCGATCAAGGCGGCTCGGAAATTTCCCCCCACAATCTTTGGCGCCGTCTGTGGGACCCCGTTAGAGGTCTTACCCACACCTCTACCGACTCCTATTCAACTTGCGGTGACGAGCCACAAGTCCTCATCCAAATCAACATCAACGCCATCATCACGCCGACATCAACACGCTCGATGGTGAAGGCCAGCACTAACCCACCAAAGGCGGGTGCTAAACAAACAAACGATATGCTGATCGAAGAAGAACAAGAAGTCTCGGTTGCAACCAACCGAAGAAATGTTCGGGAGCGGCTGGGGCCACAAGGCAGCCATCCAGAAGGGCACAGCGATCGGCGAGACCCGTCATCCCCGAGGCGTCGATCTGGCAAAGAGCACGCCACCCAAGGGGACAACGATCTAACTACATACCAAATTTCGGCTGCTGATTTCCAGCTGTTAAACCTTCTCAAGAGGAACGCAGCCCTCGAGCAAGAGAGGGATTCCCTAAAGAAGGTAGCTGAAAGAGCGGGGGTTGTGGCCCACAACTCTCCAACTGCTGATGAAGACCAACCAAGGACTCGCCCCGCCGTGATTCATCATCTTGAAGAATCACATGTGCCACGTATCGAGAGGCATCAAGTATCCACACAAGCACCAAGGCAAACGGTGTGGGATCGCCTCGACGTCAACGGTGCGCCCAACTATCGCAGAGAAGGATCGCCTCAATCAACAGGGTCCACTAGGCATTCTATCTCTTCGCACACGAAAGCAACAGATGCCCGCAAGCTGCTCAACCAACTAAGGCATACTGCCGACGTGGGACGCCGCCATCAAGACCGTAGGCAACTAATCACCTCGGTGGGGCCACTGCATCCCAAGGTTCTTGCAACACCATTTCTTATGGGTTGGTGAACACCGAACCTACCAAAGTTCAATTGCATCCAGGGAGACCCTGCTCTCCATATCCTAGCCTACAAGCAGGCCCTGACGCCCTACGAATTTGAGAACCATGTTCTCTGCCGTATGTTTGCGGGAAGCCTCGAGGGACCTGCCCTCGACTGGTACTACACACTGCCTACTGGTACGGTGACTACATTCAAAGAATTGGCTGAACTCTTCATGGACCATTACCGGCTAAACTTAAAGCCGGAAAAGAAGCTGGATACACTCTACCGGCTGAAGATGGGCTCCGATGAGTCTCTAAGGAGCTTCACGATGAGGTTTCGTAATGGGCACTCTGAGCTCACCGGTCGGTCCCAGAATGAGGAGGCCATCATGCTGGCATTCCAGAATGCTATCCAGCCAGAGCTCCACGTCTACACCGACTTCATCCGGTACCCTCCCAGTACCTTAGAGGCAATGTTCAAGCGCGTACAGCGGGAGATAGAGGTGGAAGACAATCAGCAGGCCAGAAGACTACGCGAGCCCCGCGAGTATCGTGACTCCCGACATAAAAAAGATGATGAAGCTCCTAATGAAGCACGCTACAAGAAGTCTGCCCATGCTGCGTTCGACCAAAAGGCCCAGGCCAAAAGGTACAATGAAGATCCGAAAGCCCCTCCAGCAGAAAAGAGGCGAACTCCAAGGGAGCAAAGGGTGTTCACTGAGCTGAACACCTCCATTGAAGACATCTTCGCCTACTTACAGAACGAGCCCTTTTGCAAGTGGCCACAGCCTCTCCCTCCAAATTTCGACCAGGCGGGAGATATGACAGCCTACTGTGAGTTTCATCGCAGCCATGGCCACCCAACCTCTACATGTCGGAAGCTAAAGCATCACATCGAAGACCTGATCCAAGAAGGGCGGCTCGATGGCTACCTCGCTAATAAGGAACCAGGTCGAGAGTAGGAGAGGTTGCAGCAGTGGAGAAAAGAAAGTCAATGTAATATGTGGATGCCGCGGGGCAACCTCTGAAAAAGTGTAACTGCAACTTTGTTATATCAATAAAGTGTCCTTTTTTTTTCTCAAAATCAAATCTCTCGTAGTTCGATTCCACCATATTAAGGCAAAAAAAAAAGGCTCCTGGCAAACCAGGTCAACCAAAGACCTTCGATTCCGCCCATTCAAGTCGGAAGCTCGAAGGCAATTCGGCTACGCCCTCTCGAGGCTAAAGTCCGATAAAAAGGCTCCTGGCAACCCAGGTCAACCAAAGACCTTCGATTCCGCCCATTCAAGTCGGAAGCTCGAAGGCAATTCGGCTACGCCCGCTCGAGGCTAAAGTCTGATAAAAAGGCTCCTGGCAACCCAGGTCAACCAAAGACCTTCGATTCCGCCCGTTCAAGTCGGAAGCTCGAAGGCAATTCGGCTACGCCCTCTCGAGGCTAAAGTCCGATAAAAAGGCTCCTGGCAACCCAAGTCAACCAAAGACCTTCGATTCCGCCCATTCAAGTCGGAAGCTCGAAGGCAATTCGGCTACGCCCTCTCGAGGCTAAAGTCCGATAAAAAGGCTCCTGGCAACCCAGGTCAACCAAAGATATTCGATTCCGCCCATTCAAGTCGGAAGCTCGAAGGCAATTCGGCTATGCCCTCTCAAGGCTAAAGTCCGATAAAAAGGCTCCTGGTAACCCAGGTCAACCAAAGATATTCGATTCCGCCCATTCAAGTCGGAAGCTCGAAGGCAATTCGGCTACGCCCTCTCAAGGCTAAAGTCCGATAAAAAGGCTCCTGGCAACCCAGGTCAACCAAAGACCTTCGATTCCGCCCATTCAAGTCGGAAGCTCGAAGGCAATTCGGCTACGCCCGCTCGAGGCTAAAGTCCGATAAAAAGGCTCCTGGCAATCCAAGTCAACCAAAGACCTTCGATTCCGCCCGTTCAAGTCGGAAGCTCGAAGGCAATTCGGCTACGCCCTCTCGAGGCTAAAGTTCGATAAAAAGGCTCCTGGCAACCCAGGTCAACCAAAGACCTTCGATTCCGCCCATTCAAGTCGGAAGCTCGAAGGCAATTCGGCTACGCCCTCTCGAGGCTAAAGTCCGATAAAAAGGCTCCTGGCAACCCAGGTCAACCAAAGATATTCGATTCCGCCCATTCAAGTCGGAAGCTCGAAGGCAATTCGGCTACGCCCTCTCAAGGCTAAAGTCCGATAAAAAGGCTCCTAGCAACCCAAGTCAACCAAAGACATTCGATTCCGCCCATTCAAGTCGGAAGCTCGAAGGCAATTCGGCTACGCCCTCTCAAGGCTAAAGTCCGATAAAGAGGCTCCTGGCAACCCAGGTCAACCAAAGACCTTCGATTCCGCCCATTCAAGCTGGAAGCTCGAAGGCAATTCGGTTACGCCCTTTCAAGGCGAATGTCCGATAAAAATGCTCCTGACAATCCAAGTCAAGCTAAATTATCAGCTATACTCATCCGAGGCGATGAGAATAAGTCCAAGACAGGTGTCGTCGCTTTGACATGTGCCAAGTTCAAGGAGACAGCCCTTGGCATTCGAAGACAAAGTCCGAGGCGACCAATGCCTCGGCACTCTACAAGCCCAAGGCCCGGTCCTTGGCACTCGAAGATAAAGTCCGAGGCGACCAACGCCTCGGCACTCTACAAGCCCAAGGCCCAGTCCTTGGCACTTGAAGACAAAGTCCGAGGCGACCAACGCCTCGGCACTCTACAAGCCCAAGGCCCAGTCCTTGGTACTTGAAGACAAAGTCCGAGGCGACTATGTCAGTGGTGGGTCTAACTCTGTCAGTGCGTGTCTCCATACTAGAGCAGTCGACGGTGGGTAACACGGGATAAAATGGTGCTTCCTTGATCCTGGCCAAGTCAACACCCTCACGTGACCGTAGTACCTGACGAATACAGTAACCAGGTGCGGTAGTACTTTGGGTGAAGACTGGCTGGCCATCATGCGGCGTCATCCTAGGTGATCTCTAAGAAGCCCCCTCGAATATAGCATTGTCCCTCGCCAACATCCCCGCGCACCAGCGTTTTACCGAAAAAAGTGTCGGTTTCAAATGGGGCTGAAATTCGAAAAATACACTATTTTCAATACCGACACTTTTTGGCCTCTTCTAGCAGCCCCCCCTCGGTTTCGCACAAAAACCGAGTGGGAAGGGGGTGACGGCACATCATCAGCACACCCCTCGGTTTCGTCAGAAAACCGAGAGGGGGTGTGTGTCGGCATCAACAAGCAACCCCCCCTCGGTTTCGCACAAAAACCGAGTGGGGAAGGGGTGACGGCACACCATCAGCAGCATACCCCTCGGTTTCGTCAGAAAACCGAGAGGGGGTGTGTGTCGGCATCAACAAGCAACCCCCCCTCGGTTTCGCACAAAAACCGAGTAGGAAGGGGTGACGGCACACCATCAGCAGCATACCCCTCGGTTTCGTCAGAAAACCGAGAGGGGGTGCGTGTCGGCATCAACAAGCAACCCTCCCTCGGTTTCGCACAAAAACCGAGTAGGAAGGGGTGACGGCACACCATCAGCAGCACAGCTCTCGGTTTCGTCAGAAAACCGAGAGAGGGTGTGTGTCGGCATCAACAAGCAGCTCCCCCCTCGGTTTCGCACAAAAACCGAGTGGGGAGGGGGTGACGGCACATCGTCAGCAGCACAACTCTCGGTTTCGTCAGAAAACCGAGAGGGGGTGTGTGTCGGCATCAACAACAATCTACCTCTTGGTTTCGTCAGAAAACCAAGAGGGTGGTGGTCGACGTTATCCAAATCTATTGAGTTGGCTGTACAAACTTCACAAGCAAAATTCCTCCTTCTTATCTGGGGGTGGACTCGTGGTAACCGCCGCGTCATCACTAGGGCCCGACTGCAGTCTCTAGTGAATACAGTAACTAGGTGCAATTGGGTGTCGAACAGAGACGGATGAGTACCACGTATCGATGCCTCTCCAAGACGCGCATAGGACACTCGGCCAACGCGTTCTTTAGAGTCATCTCTTTATGAAGGTGATTACCGGAAAAGTTACTCGTCAAGGTATACGATGTTTCACGTCCACTTTGACCAGTTTTTCGGCACCGACACAACGGCACCTTATACGCGTTGATCCGACGCACGCATGAAAAGTTACGGCTATCAGAAGTTTTTGAGGTGTTTTTCTTTAAAGACAGACATCGGAAAAGTTGTACGTCAAGGTGAACTATATTTCACGTCTACCTTGATCAGTTTTTCGACGCGGACGCAATGGCGCCTTATACGCATCGATCCGACGCACGTATGAAAAGTTATGATTGTCGGAGGTTTTCAAGACATTTCTTCCTGAAGACCAACCTCGGAGAAGTTACACGGCAGCGACGGTCACACTGACGCCTTCAACCTGGTTCCCTATGCGAACAACTCGCAGCAGGCCAGACACTGCGCCTAAGAGAACAACTCATGCCTCTTCTCGCGAGCATGGATACTTGGCGGCAGCGCGCGGGTCGGAACGAGGACAAGGGGTTGGATGAACCAAACCCCCCTGCGTGTGACGGCCCACGACGACCTGGGTAGGTGACGCAGTCCACCCGCCTGTGCGCGAAAGCCATCAGCCGCCACGATGCGCTCGCCGATGCGCCCGCCACCTACACCATCTCCTTCTATGCGGCCGAGGCCTACCTCCATCGTTTCCTCGACACGATCCAACTCCGATCCCCACGTGCGCTCTCTCGTCCCGGTGCTGGACCGGTCGACGGAGGGAGGGGGGACCCGACTCCCCCCCCATGCGTCCTCTTCACGTGGTGCGGCCCGAGACATAAAGTGAAGGGGGGGACGAGGGAGCCGACTCTTCCCCCACGCGCTCTCTCGTTCGAACCCTCTCTCTCACCGAGGGCTCTCTCTCGCACCCGCTCTCTCTCACGCGGACCCTCTCTTTCGCCGAGGGCCCTCTCTCGCCCGCTCTCTCTCACGGAAGACAGAAAGGAAGAGAGAAAGAGAGACGCCTGCTCTCTCTCTCTCACGGAAACGAAGGCGCCGGGGTGCAACCCGCAGCCCAGCGCCCGTGCCCACCTCCAACCCGGCCGGAACCCGCGCCCGAAGCTGCTGACCCCCGGCTCCGCCCGCGTCCGGAGCCGCACGCCGACCACCGCCTCCGCCCGCGTCCGGAGCCGCACGCCGACCACCACCTCCGCTCGCACCCGGCCGCCGCTGAGCCCCGCGCCACAGCCCTCGCACCGCACGCCGTTACCACCACCTCTCTGGGCCCTGCTCCCCGCACTGGCCCCCGCGCCCGCCGCCGCCGCGTGCTTGCGCCCCGGCCATCGCGCGGCGCGCGCCGCCATCCTCCGACCTCCATGGCACCGCTGGTGATGCTGCTGTACCACGCGAACCAGCAAAAAAAAAAAAAACCAGAGAAAAGGAAAGAGAGAGAGAAAGGAAAGAGAGAGAGAGATGACTCTCTCACGTGAATAAAAAAAAAAAAAGAAAGGAAAGAGAGAGCAGGGTACGCACGTGAATGGAAAGCAGAGAATGGAAAGAGAGAGAGAGAGAAAGGAAAGGGAGAAAGAGAGCGACGTTTGTTCTCATCCGAGTCAAAGCCAAAGAAGGAATAAAGAGAAAAGATATTCCCTCACCAAACGGGTCTCGGTACCCTCTCGGTAACCACTCGGTATGCTCTCGGTACCCACTCGGTATGCACTCGGTACCCTCTCGGTATCCACTCGGTCGGAAAACGCACTGCCTTTTCGGAAACACCCCCTCGCAAAACCGAGACTTTTTGGCTCGCGCCAAAAAGGGTCTCGGCATCGGCGGAAGAAGGCTCTGCTAATACGAACCGCGGCACCGACAACCCTCGCCAACCACGCCAGGATCCTAAAGCGTTTGCACCTTGAAATCCTAGCCGACCCAGGGGGTCCTGACCCGACTGGGAGGGGGTAACTGTGGGTGCAAAAATTGTACCGGACCAGATCAGAGCAGCATGGGCCCGCGCAACGGCCCAAATGGGTAAGCCCGCCTGGGCTCACATGGGCCCACTCTACGAGGCTCGCAGATCAAGCCCTACCCCTTATTGGGCCCGAACAACGGCCCAATAAGGGCCCAGCAAGGAGGCTCAGAACCAGTGCCACGTCATCATCGCCACGTCATCACTGCCATATCGGGCACGTGCCTACGCTACAAAAGGACCCCCAAGGCATCCAGGAATGGGGTTGGTCATTCGATCAGAGGAAGAGAGGATCCAGAGCCAGAGCCAGAGCCCTCTATTCTCCCCACCTTGTTCTCTTCTAGTTGCTCCGTGCAACCCCACTGTACGAAGCTTCTCTCGGCCTGTCGAGAGAACGCTCAACCCTTTATATTCATATTATAGTGAAGATCAGGTGGCACCTCTCGCCCGGAGACGTAGGTCGTAAGACCGAACTTCGACAACAACTCCATGTGTCATCTCTCTCCTTCTCAACTTTCTAATCTCTAACTCTACAAACAATCCAATTCAATCAGGGCTGTGGGGTGGGATTCTCGATCAAGGCGGCTCGGAAATTTCCCCCCACAATCTTTGGCGCCGTCTGTGGGACCCCGTTAGAGGTCTTACCCACACCTCTACCGACTCCTATTCAACTTGCGGTGACGAGCCACAAGTCCTCATCCAAATCAACATCAACGCCATCATCACGCCGACATCAACACGCTCGATGGTGAAGGCCAGCACTAACCCACCAAAGGCGGGTGCTAAACAAACAAACGATATGCTGATCGAAGAAGAACAAGAAGTCTCGGTTGCAACCAACCGAAGAAATGTTCGGGAGCGGCTGGGGCCACAAGGCAGCCATCCAGAAGGGCACAGCGATCGGCGAGACCCGTCATCCCCGAGGCGTCGATCTGGCAAAGAGCACGCCACCCAAGGGGACAACGATCTAACTACATACCAAATTTCGGCTGCTGATTTCCAGCTGTTAAACCTTCTCAAGAGGAACGCAGCCCTCGAGCAAGAGAGGGATTCCCTAAAGAAGGTAGCTGAAAGAGCGGGGGTTGTGGCCCACACTCTCCAACTGCTGATGAAGACTAACCAAGGACTCGCCCCGCCGTGATTCATCATCTTGAAGAATCACATGTGCCACGTATCGAGAGGCATCAAGTATCCACACAAGCACCAAGGCAAACGGTGTGGGATCGCCTCGACGTCAACGGTGCGCCCAACTATCGCGGAGAAGGATCGCCTCAATCAACAGGGTCCACTAGACATTCTATCTCTTCACACACGAAAGCAATAGATGCCCGCAAGCTGCTCAACCAACTAAGGCATACTGCCGACGTGGGACGCCGCCATCAAGACCGTAGGCAACTAATCACCTCGGTGGGGCCACTGCATCCCAAGGTTCTTGCAACACCATTTCCTATGGGTTGGCGAACACCGAACCTACCAAAGTTCAATTGCATCCAGGGAGACCCTGCTCTCCATATCCTAGCCTACAAGCAGGCCCTGACGCCCTACGAATTTGAGAACCATGTTCTCTGCCGTATGTTTGCGGGAAGCCTCGAGGGACCTGCCCTCGACTGGTACTACACACTGCCTACTGGTACGGTGACTACATTCAAAGAATTGGCTGAACTCTTCATGGACCATTACCGGCTAAACTTAAAGCCGGAAAAGAAGCTGGATACACTCTACCGGCTGAAGATGGGCTCCGATGAGTCTCTAAGGAGCTTCACGATGAGGTTTCGTAATGAGCACTCTGAGCTCACCGGTCGGTCCCAGAATGAGGAGGCCATCATGCTGGCATTCCAGAATGCTATCCAGCCAGAGCTCCACGTCTACACCGACTTCATCCGGTACCCTCCCAGTACCTTAGAGGCAATGTTCAAGCGCGTACAGCGGGAGATAGAGGTGGAAGACAATCAGCATGCCAGAAGACTACGCGAGCCCCGCGAGTATCGTGACTCCCGACATAAGAAAGATGATGAAGCTCCTAATGAAGCACGCTACAAGAAGTCTGCCCATGCTGCGTCCGACCAAAAGGCCCAGGCCAAAAGGTACAATGAAGATCCGAAAGCCCCTCCAGCAAAAAAGAGGCGAACTCCAAGGGAGCAAAGGGTGTTCACTGAGCTGAACACCTCCATTGAAGACATCTTCGCCTACTTACAGAACGAGCCCTTTTGCAAGTGGCCACAGCCTCTCCCTCCAAATTTCGACCAGGCGGGAGATACGACAGCCTACTGTGAGTTTCATCGCAGCCATGGCCACCCAACCTCTATATGTCGGAAGCTAAAGCATCACATCGAAGACCTGATCCAAGAAGGGCGGCTCGATGGCTACCTCGCTAATAAGGAACCAGGTCGAGAGTAGGAGAGGTTGCAGCAGTGGAGAAAAGAAAGTCAATGTAATATGTGGATGCCGCGGGGCAACCTCTGAAAAAGTGTAACTGCAACTTTGTTATATCAATAAAGTGTCCTTTTTTTTTTCTCAAAATCAAATCTCTCGTAGTTCGATTCCACCATATTAAGGCAAAAAAAAAAGGCTCCTGGCAAACCAGGTCAACCAAAGACCTTCGATTCCGCCCATTCAAGTCGGAAGCTCGAAGGCAATTCGGCTACGCCCTCTCGAGGCTAAAGTTCGATAAAAAGGCTCCTGGCAACCCAGGTCAACCAAAGACCTTCGATTCCGCCCATTCAAGTCGGAAGCTCGAAGGCAATTCGGCTACGCCCGCTCGAGGCTAAAGTCCGATAAAAAAGCTCCTGGCAACCCAGGTCAACCAAAGACCTTCGATTCCGCCCGTTCAAGTCGGAAGCTCGAAGGCAATTCGGCTACGCCCTCTCGAGGCTAAAGTCCGATAAAAAGGCTCCTGGCAACCCAGGTCAACCAAAGACCTTCGATTCCGCCCATTCAAGTCGGAAGCTCGAAGGCAATTCGGCTACGCCCTCTCGAGGCTAAAGTCCGATAAAAAGGCTCCTGGCAACCCAGGTCAACCAAAGATATTCGATTCCGCCCATTCAAGTCGGAAGCTCGAAGGCAATTCGGCTACGCCCTCTCAAGGCTAAAGTCCGATAAAAAGGCTCCTGGCAACCCAGGTCAACCAAAGACATTCGATTCCGCCCATTCAAGTCGGAAGCTCGAAGGCAATTCGGCTACGCCCTCTCAAGGCTAAAGTCCGATAAAAAGGCTCCTGGCAACCCAGGTCAACCAAAGACCTTCGATTCCGCCCATTCAAGTCGGAAGCTCGAAGGCAATTCGGCTACTCCCGCTCGAGGCTAAAGTCCGATAAAAAGGCTCCTGGCAACCCAAGTCAACCAAAGACCTTCGATTCCGCCCGTTCAAGTCGGAAGCTCGAAGGCAATTCGGCTACGCCCTCTCGAGGCTAAAGTCCGATAAAAAGGCTCCTGGCAACCCAGGTCAACCAAAGACCTTCGATTCCGCCCATTCAAGTCGGAAGCTCGAAGGCAATTCGGCTACGCCCTCTCGAGGCTAAAGTCCGATAAAAAGGCTCCTGGCAACCCAGGTCAACCAAAGATATTCGATTCCGCCCATTCAAGTCGGAAGCTCGAAGGCAATTCGGCTACGCCCTCTCAAGGCTAAAGTCCGATAAAAAGGCTCCTAGCAACCCAAGTCAACCAAAGACATTCGATTCCGCCCATTCAAGTCGGAAGCTCGAAGGCAATTCGGCTACGCCCTCTCAAGGCTAAAGTCCGATAAAGAGGCTCCTGGCAACCCAGGTCAACCAAAGACCTTCGATTCCGCCCATTCAAGCTGGAAGCTCGAAGGCAATTCGGCTACGCCCTTTCAAGGCGAATGTCCGATAAAAATGCTCCTGACAATCCAAGTCAAGCTAAATTATCAGCTATACTCATCCGAGGCGATGAGAATAAGTCCAAGACAGGTGTCGTCGCTTTGACATGTGCCAAGTTCAAGGAGACAGCCCTTTGCATTCGAAGACAAAGTCCGAGGCGACCAATGCCTCGGCACTCTACAAGCCCAAGGCCCGGTCCTTGGCACTCGAAGATAAAGTCCGAGGCGACCAACGCCTCGGCACTCTACAAGCCCAAGGCCCAGTCCTTGGCACTTGAAGACAAAGTCCGAGGCGACCAACGCCTCGGCACTCTACAAGCCCAAGGCCCAGTCCTTGGCACTTGAAGACAAAGTCCGAGGCGACTATGTCAGTGGTGGGTCTAACTCTGTCAGTGCGTGTCTCCATACTAGAGCAGTCGACGGTGGGTAACACGGGATAAAATGGTGCTTTCTTGATCCTGGCCAAGTCAACACCCTCACGTGACCGTAGTACCTGACGAATACAGTAACCAGGTGCGGTAGTACTTTGGGTGAAGACTGGCTGGCCATCATGCGGCGTCATCCTAGGTGATCTCTAAGAAGCCCCCTCGAATATAGCATTGTCCCTCGCCAACATCCCCGCGCACCAGCGTTTTACCGAAAAAAGTGTCGGTTTCAAATGGGGCTGAAATTCGAAAAATACACTATTTTCAATACTGACACTTTTTGGCCTCTTCTAGCAGCCCCCCCTCGGTTTCGCACAAAAACCGAGTGGGAAGGGGGTGACGGCACATCATCAGCACACCCCTCGGTTTCGTCAGAAAACCGAGAGGGGGTGTGTGTCGGCATCAACAAGCAACCCCCCCTCGGTTTCGCACAAAAATCGAGTGGGGAAGGGGTGACGGCACACCATCAGCAGCATACCCCTCGGTTTCGTCAGAAAACCGAGAGGGGGTGTGTGTCGGCATCAACAAGCAACCCCCCCTCGGTTTCGCACAAAAACCGAGTAGGAAGGGGTGACGGCACACCATCAGCAGCATACCCCTCGGTTTCGTCAGAAAACCGAGAGGGGGTGCGTGTCGGCATCAACAAGCAACCCCCCCTCGGTTTCGCACAAAAACCGAGTAGGAAGGGGTGACGGCACACCATCAGCAGCACAGCTCTCGGTTTCGTCAGAAAACCGAGAGAGGGTGTGTGTCGGCATCAACAAGCAGCTCCCCCCTCGGTTTCGCACAAAAACCGAGTGGGGAGGGGGTGACGGCACATCGTCAGCAGCACAACTCTCGGTTTCGTCAGAAAACCGAGAGGGGGTGTGTGTCGGCATCAACAACAATCTATCTCTTGGTTTCGTCAGAAAACCAAGAGGGTGGTGGTCGACGTTATCCAAATCTATTGAGTTGGCTGTACAAACTTCACAAGCAAAATTCCTCCTTCTTATCTGGGGGTGGACTCGTGGTAACCGCCGCGTCATCACTAGGGCCCGACTGCAGTCCCTAGTGAATACAGTAACTAGGTGCAATTGGGTGTCGAACAGAGACGGATGAGTACCACGTATCGATGCCTCTCCAAGACGCGCATAGGACACTCGGCCAACGCGTTCTTTAGAGTCATCTCTTTATGAAGGTGATTACCGGAAAAGTTACTCGTCAAGGTATACGATGTTTCACGTCCACTTTGACCGGTTTTTCGGCACCGACACAACGGCACCTTATACGCGTTGATCCGATGCACGCATGAAAAGTTACGGCTATCAGAAGTTTTTGAGGTGTTTTTCTTTAAAGACAGACATCGGAAAAGTTGTACGTCAAGGTGAACTATATTTCACGTCTACCTTGATCAGTATTTCACGTCTCCTTGCCGTTCATTCCCTCGACGGAGCAGACTACTGATTTTCTCATTAAGCCCCTGACGATTGCTAGATTTTATCATTTTATAAGCAAACTCTCGGTACATTATCCACCGTGAGTTTGAGGGGGAGTGTTAATGTATATACCAGGTCGGGTTCTATGTACAGTCGGGTCGGGTTGTGTGTGTATACATGTACTTATATATTGGGCTTCAGTCCCTCAATGAGAAGTGTTTTATTCTCTCCAAACCCTAGCCGTCATCTCCTAACAGATTCGTTGTGACTTCTGGTTTGTATGAGGTTCCTTGTAATCATTGGTTTCAAACCATGCTGTGCGGGAAAATTTTCAGCACATCCTGCGTACCATACAACCACTGGGCCCACTGTGATTCAAGAGTGAGGTAGCGGGCCCATCACTCGGAAAGTGCTGATAGCCGGTAGGCTCTGAGGGCAGTGGGCCCCGCAGTTGTATGGTACGAAGGATGTGCTGAAAATTTTCCCAATACACAGTATTTTTAAGGGTTAATGGGTGTTAGTCCATACACCATATGGGGTTAACAGACAAGACAATCATAAGATCCCATTAAGAAGAGGTTCCAAAACCAATCCTTAATACCGATCCCCCCCCCCCCCCCCCCTTTTCTCCTTTTCTCTCTCGATCAGCACTGGTCATAGCGGTGGCGATGAGTGAGCAGCAGCGGGTGGCGGGCGACGAACAGTAGCAGACTGTAGCGGCGAGTTGCGACGAGGCAAGCAATAACGGATGGCGGCAGGGCAAGTAGCAATGAGCTGCGGCAGTTTTAGGGTTTAGGTTTTAGGATTAGGTCTAGGGTTCATCCCCATGGCCTGTAGATTAAGTTTTAGGTTTAGATTAGGTTTTAGGTTCGGATTAGGTTTAGGATTAGGTCTAGGGTTCTTCCCATGGCATGTAGATATTAGGTTTTAGGATGAGGTTTAGGTTTAGGTTTAGTTTAGAAGTGATGGCATACAAATGAAAATTTGAAGTGTATGGAGGGGGCATTTTCATCCTCTGTCTTTAGGCTTAAGCGAAACTCATGTTTTGGACTGTTCACTATGTCCCCCTATTTTTAATGGGGTAAACATCAATTCATTGTTTATTTATTCATATGAGAGTCATTTCACAATACACAGTATTTTTAAAAGGGTAAATTAAACTAACACCCTTGGACTATCTGACAATTATACTGGCACCTCCTTTTGTTTTTGAAATTACATTGGCATCTCCTGTCAGGCCTATCTCCTAAGCGGTGTTAACAGATGATATAAACTCCCAAATTTACCCCCTCTAAACAACCAGTTAGAATGTAAAATTACCATTTTATCCTTAGATCTTTTACCATCCTCCTGATTTCACTGAACTTTACCAACCATTTTTACTCTACCCTAATTTGGACATCTTCCATTCTGGTGATGAAGGGTGCGGTGGTTTGAATAGCGATGAGGGAAGGAACGACGACGAGGGCAGTGGCGATTGATCGGGCAACTATTGATCATGGAAGATTTCTCTCACTTTGGTTTCAACGTATTGTTAGGTATAGGATAAACCCCATTGTGATTGAATTTTGATTTATTCTCTTTCTCACTCTCCTTGTGATGGATCTTTTGAACCATGCCAGGTATATTTCAACTACGGTGTCATGAATTTTTTATTAGGGTTAAAGTGTGTGATCATTTTTTGATTAGGGTTTTTAACTTTCTCCCCCAAATTTTTATTAGGGTTATAATGTGCGATGATTTTTTGGTTACTGTTCTAAAATTTTATGGGAGGGACATGGGGGACAGATCCTACCCTGGTGTGATCAATTTTTTTGTTAGGGTTATGATCCTAAATTTTTTTGGTTAGGGATATAATAATATTTTCCTAAATTTGGGTACTTGTTGGGCAACAAATTCTAACCCAATTGTTATATCTCCTAACAATATTGTGTAAATATTATCATAAGTAAATGTGGTGTATTTAGGGATGACAACGGTGCGGTTTTGGGCAAAACAGAAATCACACCGCAACACCGAAATCACACCGCAACGGTGTACGATTATGTAAAACCGAAACCTCTCCATGAGGTGCAGTGCACCGTAGTTTATCACTAGAATGGCCTAAACGGTGCGGTTTTATACGGTTTTGGTCAAAACCGAAATTGCACCGCTACACCGAAACCGAAACCGCCGCATCGCGACAATTTTTTATTTTGGCAAACCAAAACCGCACTATGCGGTGCAGTTTACCCTGGTTTTCGGTTTTAAACCGCACCGTTGCCATCCCTAGGTGTATTTGATATGCAAATTTTAATTGATGTTTTGTACAGTTTGAAGATTCATTATTTGTCATCCACTCCTCAACCCACTAGCACAACTCCCACTTGACGCCATATAAAAAAAAAAAAAATTCTGCGGAGGAGAATGGACAGATTTGGACAGAGATGGCCGGAGAATGGGTAGATATTACTGGAGAATGGCTGGATTTGAGTAGAGCTTGCTAGAGAATTGCCGGATCTAGGCAAATATTGCTAGAGGATAGCCGGATCTGGGCATAGATGTCCGAAGGATGGCGGACCTGGATGGAGTTGGTCGGAGATGTGGGCACTAGAACTCCCTTTCTCTCCCCTGCCTGTCTATCTTTTCTCTCTTATGTGGAAAAACCAGAGCATGCTTGTTTAAAGAGGTAAGGGTAAACTAGGCATTTTCAAATTAAACTGGGCATACATCAGCATATGTCAGCATTCCGCATCCATTTCTTTAACAGTTAACTAACGGGTGGAACTATATGATACACCTAAACTATAAAGTGGTTCCAGTGTAATTTCAGAATAAAGGGGGTGCCAGTGTAATTGTCAGATAATCCAGGATGTGTCAGTATAATTTACCCTTTTTGAGAACATGTTGCATCTTCTTCAAGAGCCAACTGAGAGCAAATTCAACATGGGTTCGGATAGAATATTCACTAAATAACAATGTAGAATTGCATCCTGATAGGATATCCCAGAACCTAAGAGAAAGAATTGCTAAGGTAGGAATCCCAGAACCTAAGAAAAAGAAAATAGGACTGAAGACAGTATATTGCATCCTGATAGGTTATTCACTGAATAACAATACTAATAGGTTCTTAGTGATTAATTATGAGGTTGGTGAGATCTCCAATAACACTGCTTTAGAGGCCCATGATACTTTCTTTCTTTGAGGACATCTTTCCTTTTAGACACATGTCCATAGTCAGGCTCGTGGTCAATCTCCTGATTCCCACGTACCTAGTAGTTCCAATCTTATAGAACCTGAACTATGATTGATCCTGAACCCAGAAGAAGTAAGTGAGTCGAGAGAGAGAATGATCTTGGAGAAGGCTTCTTTACTTTTCTAGCTGAGGGAGAGTCCAAGGGATGGCAACAGTGTGATTTAAAACCGAAAACCACGGTAAATCGCATCACATGGTGCTGTTTTGATTTGCCAAAATATAAAACCGTCATGGTGCGGTGCGGTTTCGATTTTGGTGTAGCGGTGCGGTTTTGGTTTTGACGAAAACTGTATAAAACCACACCATTTAGGTCTTTATAATGATAAATTGTGGTGCACCGCACCGCATGGTGCGGTTTCGGTTTTACATAATGACAAATCGTCGCGGTGCGGTGCGGTTTCAGCGTGGCAGTTCGGTGTTGTGGTGCGGTTTCGGTTTTGCCCAAAACCTCACCGTTGCCATCCCTAAGGAACCCCCTCTATATATTTGTTGAAGCTATGACCGCAGTAGATAGACCTTTATGGAAAAAAGGCATTAATATTGAATTTGAATCTATTTATTCAAAATAACACCCGGATCTTGACCATCATTCTTCATTGATCGGAGGCGATGGTGCCTGAACGGGTTCTTTAATTGGGTCGAGAACCAATTAGTCTATCAGGTCGCTCTGCGTCCGTGGGATCAGGATCGGGAAGATTCGCTTGACCTTGACCAACTTACATGGTGAGAATAAGGAAATAGGTTTTATAATGTAAACCCCGCACCATTTAGGTCTTTATAATAATAAACCGTGGTGCACCGTACCATACCACACCGTATAGTGCGTTTTCAGTTTTACATAATGGTAAATCATCGCGGTACAGTTTCAGTGTGGCAGATCAGTGTTGTGCGGTTTTGGTTTTGCCCAAAACCGCACCTTTGCCATCCCTAAGGATACTTCTCTATCTGGTCGCTCTGCGACTTACATGGTGAGAATAAGGAAATAGGTTTTAAATGAATTATTACGAAGAAACTTAGGACATATGGAACGGTCGATAAGTATAACACTAGATTAGTACCCAAAGGATATTCAATTATTCACAGAAAATGGTATATATTACTTTGACACCTACCTGACGTGGCATGATCGCAGCGAAGGAGCCCCGCTCACTTTTAAAAGGGAAAATACTACTCGGCCAACTCGTTTTCCAATTTTCGTTGTGGTGCAATCACAGCCGTCCCAGCCTCGAGACGCTCAGCCTGGCAAAGGGACAGCTGTGATCGGGTCCCACGTAAGGATGTAGGAGAAAAAGTTGGAAAAAGGGTTGGCTGAATAGCCTTCCAAGAAAAACATCTGGAAAAAAAACTGAGGAAATGAAAAGATGTCACATTAGATATAATTGGGGAGTTTATTCATAACAATGGCAAAAATATATCCTGAAACATTAACAAATAGCATCATTAGGTACTCATAAATCCTCTTATCATAGTCATAGTATTCCTCCATAACCATAGAACTCTCTCTCTCTCTCTCTCTCTCTCTCTCTCTCTCATGGGCACTTGGGCTTCTTCCCATGGGTCGTTAGGCCGGCATAGCAGGGGCAAGACTTGGTGTTGCCGTAGGTACCGGCAGGGACACATTGGCACCTCACGCAGCAAGTGCCACATGCCCGAGCGCACACGTTCTGCCTCGATGCTTGCTTGCACCGCCTTGCACATGCAACGTTGCAGTCTAGCACCCAAAGATAAACAGCATAACTATTAAGCGCAATTCGGTATAAGCTAGAAATATTTCAAACCATTTTCAAAACACAAAATGAGTATCGGTTTGATCAATGGAAATGCACATACTGATCTTCGGTGCAACGGAAATTCCGTCCAGAGAAGCCGCAACTCCTCTTCCCTGGATTTGAATAATCAATGAGTAATCACTTTCATGCTTCCAATTTTCAAGGTCATGTTCCATTTACTTTTATTTATTTTACAATGTCTTTCTAATAACTTCGGCATATGGAAAAGGACTTCAACAGGAGACCGCCTTGTTTGGATTGGATTCCGATTCTGGAATTCTTGGAGCCCAGAATTCAAAAATCCCAGAAAAAAATGCTCTGGAGCCCAGAACCTTGATTTTGTGCTCCAGCAAAATGGATCCCAGAAGCACGTTTTGGGCTCTCCGAAATAACACTTTTTGGGATCATGTTGTATCCAAACAGTTACTCCACCTTGTTAAGGGATTCTGAGCTCCTAGAATCCCAGAATCCAGAATCCAAAATCTGGAGCGTATCCAAACAGGCCCGATGCAAAGGAGGGGCAACCATGAACTTTGAAAGTTAGGCTCAAAGTAGAAATTTCCAGTGAAATTCTTCAATTTCTTTTTTCCCCTTCCCGAAATATATCCCAATGCTTCATCATCATTATCATCGTTATCCCAACAAGATGGTGTCAAATAATTATTGGAGATAAAAGGATGTGGAGTTTGAACTCATAACCCCTATATAATGCAAAAACATAACAACGGCAGCGGCTTATATAAATCCATAACTTCAAATTTTATTTTGAGAAGGGAAAAAAAGAAAGAAAAAGAAACAAACTCACATTTAGGATCCCCATGCCATTTTCCAGAGATCGTTCAGCAAAGACCTGCATTTGGGACAATGCACACAAGATATGTTAGTGAGATGAGAAGCCCAAGTCTGCTTTCACATTTTGGAGCCATCTTATGGGATGAGAAAGGGAAGAGAAATGCAAGGTGTACATGTTGATAAAAATTGTAAGGCTGAGATGTACCTGAAGGAAGAGGAAGAGAACAAGGAAGCAGGAGAGCAGCTGCTTTGTGCCACTAGCCATGGCTGCCATCAGGAAGGGAGAGGAAGAGGCTTCTCTTATAGCCTATTTCCCCTAATTTTCTACTTTTATCACTTTAGATTGTTTTTATTTTGCTTTTTATCATCTCTAGCCATGGGACCCAAAAATTACTGATGTGGACACTTGTCAAACTGTTGCCATTGTAGAGCAGTAAGCTGATCCATTCACCTAGAATCTAATGCATTTAAGCCTCTATATGTACTATTTTTTCAAAAAAAAAAAAATCATGGATTCTAATGTGGTGATGAAATTTTGATATGGTTGGTGGTAGCTGTGGCTTTATTAGCTCACCACCAACCTGTCATGGTGTGTGTGGGGGGGAGCACAGTTGTTGTGTAACCTGACAAACTGGGTCCTCATCCAATTCATCCACACAGTTCACTGCCAGCTAGTGAGGCTACAGTAGCTTGGGTACCATGAATGATGAGATCCCACCAAGCTAGGGTTTGCACTACTAACTTGAAAGGGTGATTTAATGAGGGGAGGCATATCATATGGTATGGTCCCAGGACTTTGGCATATGTGGGATGAGAGTAGGGCTCACAACAGCATGGATCTCTGAAAGATATTGTGGTGAGTGGGATTTTATGCCATTTACCTTGATGGGTTGGCATTCACTGGGAGCAGATTGATTCCTGTGACAACACCCGGAGTACTCCAAAAGGTCGACCATATGAAGGGAGGACAGCACAACAAGTATATGAAGACAAGGAACCCTGTTCCCCTAGCCGATGTGAGACTATTCCCGATAGAGCATCTCAACCCCCCCCCCCCCCCCGGAGTGCTCCAAAAGGTCAACCATATGAAGGGAGGACAGCACAATGGGTATATGAAGACAAGGAACTCTGCTCCCCTAGCCGATGTGGGACTGTTCCCGATGGAGCATCTCAACCCCCCCCCCCCCCCCTCTCTCTCTCTCTCTCTCTCTCTCTCACACACACACACACACACACACACACAGAGAGCAAACGCATGGAAAGACACTATCGAAGAAGACGGGAAGCACAACGCGGATACCATGTGACTACACCCAGAGTGTTCCAAAAGGCCAACCTTATAAAGGGAGGAGAGCACAACGAGCATATGAAGACAAGGAACCATGCTCCTCTAGCCGATGTGGGACTATTCCCGGTGGAGCATCTCAACTCCCTACAATTCAAATTGGATTTTGGGAGGAGGAGCCGTTGATGAGCAGAGATCAATTGCCCACAAAAGGAGTTGCCCTCCTCTTTTGATATCGGACTTCATCAAATGTAGGTTTATGGACAAGTCTCAACCTCTAATACATAGTCCCCTTGGCATCCTAAGACCTATAATTCATGCGAATCTTTAGTGCAATACATAAAAAATAGAACACAAGCCATGGCAAATCCATGGAAATTGCATGTGCAGTAACTAATTCAATTTTTATTCATTAGAATTTACTTCAATTTTACAGCCAAATCGGCCCTTGGATATGTATTTTTTACTGTTTGAGGAATAATCCAGGGGTGGCATGGCCTTAGACCCAAACTAGTTTATTATATAAAGGTAATATAATACAGGAGACCAACCTCTACGGCTGGCCTATAAAAGGAATTTGAAGGTAGTCTCCATCTGGTATCTGCACCTTTGATAACTGCCCATGGACAAATATACTGACATTCTGAGCTAACCAAGAGAGTCGAGATCTGTAAAAAGGAATTAGAAGGCAGTATCTCCAAGACTCCAACCCAATTATCTTCCCATAAGTTCATTATCCTCTCATCTCCAAAAATAAACTTGTTCCCACATTTATATGTTTCACTATATTTGCAATATCCTTCCAAAAGGGAGAGAGTATAAGAAACTCTGCTGCGAACTAGAATAGGCGAAAATCTCTTGGAATATCAATATTTTTATTATTTCTTTCAATCCAACACCATTAGCATTATGAATTCTCCATTACCATTTTCCAAGCATAGTTATATTGAAGTCTCTCAGGTTCAAGATCCCCGGTCATTAGATTTCGCATTGCAAACAGTCCCCCATTTCATTGAATTATATGATCCAGCAGAACCATCAGTACCGTCCCAAAGAAAACAACTTCTAAATTTATCACTCCTTCAGACAAACTAGGCAGGCAAATAGTAGTAAAACTAGCCCTTAGATGTAGTCTACTATGTGACTTAAATCTCCACACACCACCCATGATATGAGGACACAAGCCCTTTGAGAGGCTAGATAGTGACTTAAAACGAAATAGTGGGTAGCAAGCATCTCTTGAATATATATAGTGGAGAGGGGTATGAGAAATTCCAGTATTACTTTAAAGTGTTTTTTAGAAGGTTTGTAGTCATCGTATCCAATTCATAAGTCACGAAAAATGGATCAATACGCTCTCTTTTGATCTTCCAAACATGATAACAATAACCTTCCTTGGAGACTTGGGTAAAATGTCCTATATAGCACAAATACAATATATCTGATAAGACCAATAAAATTTTTTGACTTGCACCCCCACTTTTATGTCCAAATTTGAGTTAACACTCCCACTTTTCTAAAAAATTGACTTTACCACCCAAACCGCCACTTGACCGTTAGCGACCCTTTAAAAGTGGGATTTTTTTTTACTTACACCCCCACTTTTGTGTCAAAATTTGAGTTACACCCCCAATTTTAACAGATCGCTCACGGTCAAGTAACAGATTGGGGGGCAAAGTCAAATTTTTAAAAAGGTGGGGGTGTAACTCAAATTTCGACATAAATAAGTCAAAAACACCCTAAAAAAACAGATATATGGATATATCATTGACATCATCGTCATTCAAGTCTTATCCCATCAAGATGGGTTTGACTATCAGAAGATTGACAAAGAAAATTTCATCCAATTGCTAACTTATGCAGGACAAGATAGGGGGTCCAATGGAATTAAAGGAATAAAGTTTGAATTATGGCAATAAGATGAACATACATGAAACAATATCACCTCGAATAATTATGAAGCAAGCAAACTATCCATGATCAGGATTTTCAACATAGATGGTCTCAATTCAACAAAACAACAATTAACATCTCCTTGGGAAGTTTGGGGTGTCCTCAGAAATCAGTAATTCTGCAGAGGTGCCCTCAGCAAATAGGAGCAGCCGAGGGGTCAAACCAGCAAACAGAAACAATAAAGAACAACCGTACAAGCAATCAACCCTCATAATGATTAGTTGCGACTTGGGGGATGGGGGGGGGGGGGGGGGGGGAGAGGGGAACGTTAGGACTGGGCACGGGTAGCATTGATCATACCGCCCTTTTCTTTAAAGGCTAACAAATGCTCCCACGTTGATGAATGAGATGACTTGCTGGATTCTTGAACATTGAGAAACCCAACAAATACGGATATGAGCTTGTAATTCCAGAAATCTTTGATTTTGTTCCGTACGGAAAGCCTAATTTGATGACCAAAGAAGGCTTCCTCACGATTCTCATGGAGGTTGACGCTTTCGAATCCACGGCACAAGCGTTCACCTCCGAAGACGACTCCCCCAATGCTCGAGGCCATAGAGCATCCGGAGCCCTTCCTCCAGGAATGGACCTGGCTGCATCTCCATTGAGTTAGTCCCTACCTACAAAGGAACCAGGAACCAGGGCCTTCCTTCTCAATCAAGTTCTTTACGTCACTCTATCTTTTTCAGTGGCATCTATAATGTAATGACTGATGAATCAAGAACTTTCAATTGGAACTAAACTAATCTAGGTAAGTGTTTATACGAAAGAGAATCCAGTACCACTTGGCCGTGAAGATCTGAATACGACAAATCGACCTCCGTAGATATCTTTCCTTCGGAACAAAACGACTCCAACCATGTGGAAACCAAAGAGCATGTTGATGTTCAATGGGAGTCCCATTCTGTTTTCTTCCCAAAAGCGAAGGGAGAGAAAGAGGAGAGAAGGGATAATCTCTCTCCTCTTTCTTCTTCCTTCAATTCTCCTTTTTCTCTATGCTCTTCTTCTTTTATTTCACTTTTTCTTTTTGATGGTTCTTCAAAGATGATTGCGAGGAGATTGCTGAACTGGATTTGATTGCATAGGAAGATTTAGGAGATATAGGGGGGAGAAACCTAGGTATCACCACTTAGAGGTTTCACGAGGCTTCACCACTAAGCAAGGTTGCATCCTTCGTCAGTAACACAATTTCATTATGTCATTTTGATAACTAAAAAGAAAGAGATCGGGCCTTTATATAATAGCCTAGTTTACATCCCTGAACTTCCACAATCGATGTGAGATTAAAATAAAGACTTACCTAACTTGTGCAGTAAGTCTTAATTTTTTTATTTTAATATTTCAAAAATAATAATTAAATATTAAAATAAAACAATAAGATAATTGGGTTTTCATGGGCCGGTCGGATTTGGTTAAACTATAAATCTGCTCTGCATCAATCGTGTATGCTGCGAAAAAACTCATCCTCGAGTTTAACTCGAAGACTGTAGCCAGCAGCATCGTCGAGGTCAACTTCATCGTAGTAGTGTTCATGAATCAGCAACTGGTAGTGGAGCCCTAGAAGATGATGTTGTGTTGTACTGTAGTCACCTCCTGGATCCCACGCGAAAGATGTGTTGCTGTCGTGCGAGGACTAGGAGTAAGAGAGATGTGTTGCATATACTGATGAAGACGGTCACTGGGTCGGTTTGACATGGTAGCTTGAAAGAGGACATATCCAAGTGTCGGTGAAACTGAGAGAGCACCTGAGCCGAGGGTGGAATTGTGGAAGATCTAGCCCGATGAAATCAACAATCAAGGCTAGTATGCTGAAGTTGACACAAGATATCGGATGGCCTGGGAGAACCATCTCGACTTAATTAGCTGCAGGTGGTAGCACGATTGGTGGCGAGTGCTCCACTGAAGATTCTGCGAAAGATAGAATCTTCTCAAGAGGTGCTGGTAGAGTCGGAGGCTCTACTTGTGGCGCATCTGATGGTGAACACACGGATGAAAGCATAGGATCCACCGGAGGTGATGACAAAAGCTTCTCAACGATCTCCACTGATGGCACTAATGGAGATATACTTAGAAATCCAATTGTGTTGATCAAGATTTGTAACTCATTCACCGATTGTTGCCATTCTGCATGTCTCTCGTCACTATCATGGAAAAGGGCATCGATCTTCTTGTTACTAGCTTGGAAAATGGCATAGATCCTAGAATAAGCTCGGCCTTAGAAAGATTGGTCAAGGGAATAGCGGGGCTTATTGTCATGAAGTTAGCGAGCATAGGAAGATCTGTCACAACGATAGGACATTACGACTGAAGCTTTGATACCAAAATTGATGCAGAACAAGCTAGGGGGGTCTTGGAAAATCAAAGAAATAAAGTTCGAATCATGGCAAATAGATGAACATGAATGAAACAATACCACCTCGAATAATTATGGAGCAAGCACACTATCAACGATAAGATTTGCAGCATAGGTGGCCTCGATTCAGCAAAAACAATGCTTAAACATCTCCTTGGGAAGTCTGGGGGTGCTCTCGAAAATCAACAATTCAGCAGGGGTGCCCTCAACAAATAAGAGCAGCTGAGGGGCAAGCAGGAAACAAAAACAACAGAAAACAGCCATACCAACAATCAATAATGCAGGGGTGCCCTTGGAATAATTAGTCACGACTGGGGGTGCTCTCGAAAAAAAAAAGAAACGAGATTTAAAAAAAATCCCACCTGTCTCCTTTTAAACAAAGGTGCAGCTCGGCTTTGTTGCGCGGAAAATAGAGGGGAATGTCAGGACTGGGTGCGGGTTGCTTCGTGGAAGGGGAGAGAGAGAGAGAAAAAGGATAATCTCTACTCGACCTTCTTCCTCCTTCAATTCTCCTTTTCTTTGTGCTCTTCTTCCTCTTTTGTTTTCCTTTTTCTTCTTGATGGATCCTAAAAAGATGCTCATGAGGAGATTGTCGAACTTTATTCGAATGCACGAAAAGACTTGGGAGATAGAGGGGGGAGGGGAACCCATAGGTATCATCGTCTAGAGGTTTCACGAGGTTGCATCCTTCATCGGGAATACAATTTTGCAAGATGCAATTTCATTATTTCATTTTGATAACTTAAAAGACTGAGAATGGGCCTTTACATAATAGGCCAGTTTACATCTCTGAACTTCTACAAGCAATGTGGGACTAAAATAAAGCCTAACCCGATTTGTGTAGCAAGTCTTAATTTTAACTATTTTATTACTCCGAAAATAACAATTAAATATTAGAATAAAACAATAAGATAATTGAGTTTGAATGGGTCGGTCGCATCTGGCTGAACTATAAATCTGCTCCGCATCACCAACACTCTAAAATTATTGCCAAAAACCTAACTAAGACAACTTGACATGAGAGGGGCATACCAAGCAATCGGCGGACAAGGGAAAGCTCTTTTTTTGGGTAGAAAGCTAATAATATTAAACATATAACCTATGATCTGTAGACACCGGCACGGGTGTCGAGTGTCGACACGGACACGGGAGTCGGACACGTCAACATCATAAAAGATGGATACTGAGACACGTGGGTATATATATATATATATATATATATATATATATATATATATATATATATATATATATATATATATATATATATATATATATAACAAAATTATGAAATTGATATAAATTAAAAATTATTATCCCTTCGGAATTCGACTCCTACACAGTCTACCATTTCCCTCTGTTCACCCAATTGGAGAAGGGAGAGACTCACAACATTCGGTTTAATAACATGGAGCGATAGTATCATGCCGTGTCGACACGGGTTGACACGGCTCCGAGGGCTCAATTAGAGGTGTCCCCCATATCATAGCATATAACTACCTAAGACTAAAAGGTTATAATCATCATCATAACCATCAAATTAGGTTGCGATATTAAACAAAAAAGCTCTTTTTATAATCAAATTAGAAAAACTAATTATGTAGCAGTAAAAAAAATTCTGATTAGAAATGGTACTTTATGTACAACAAGGCAACACAAATGTACTGCAAAATCAAATATTCCATGAAACAAAAATCGACAAACATATCCCATGGTATGCATATGAGTATCTTATCAACACAGATGTGAAACCACTTGTATGGAATCAATGCAACAATACTTTAGTATAACAAACCATGTTGTTGTCTGACTGAAAGTCAATTACCAAGTGCAACTCGAAAGTAAATTTAAGGTTCTTGAACCTATTTTCATCAAAAATTCTACAATAAATTTTTTTTTAAAACACTGATATCTGCCTTCTCAAATAAGCATTTCCTGTTCCAAGCTATACACGATTGCTGCAAGTTATTCCCTAGTTGGAGATAAACTACTCACATGGTATCCCTTGATATCATAGCATCAATGTCCACCCAAACAGCCCCCACGAATGTCGAGATCTAAAACTGGTCTGATTCGCTTGAGACAAGACATGTATACAAAAGCAGCTAGCTGGTGGTCCTCTCAAATCCAATTTTATATGTACGGAACTTGAATGCATCCACAACCCATCCTACCAACCTACCTTGATTTTATTTGGATCTTTGTGGTCTCTTTCTTCTATACAATTATCTCAAGTCTGAATCGTACAGAGGATTGCCATAGCCCAGTATTAGCTGGCAGTTGATCTCTAATTGCCAGATATGGGAAGCAAATACAATCCATGGCCCCCAGTCTCCTGCTTAGCCTACCCTTTCAGTGAGAGAATCCTACCCACTTGATCCATTGGCAGATAAGGACAATAGGCAGTCCCTCCAATCTCACGGGATTTATGTTGGTTCCGATCTACGGCCAAGCCTGTCGATATAGAAAGTTTCGTCATATAATATTCTCGCAAAATCCACTCGGATCATATCAGATTTCAGATTATTGGTATAACATTTGTTTGTGTTTTGCATTAGCCCAATATTTTCCTTTCTCGTTGATTAAAGATGTAATGACAGATGTAAGACTAAGTTAAACACAACTAAGATGAGAACTCCGTCTTACAGTTGTGGGTTCCTTCTGGTGTATTCATGAATTAAAAATTGGGCAAATTACAAAAACCTCCCCTGAATAATACCCCTCATTTTATATTGGTCCCTCAACTATTTTTTTAAACACTTTGAACCCTGAACTATGCTCCGTCTGCATTTATCCCCCTCCGTGAACTTTTATTCCGAAAATGCCCTTGTATTAGTAAGCAAAAGTTAAATATTTAAAAACATTTTGTCTTTTTGAAATTGAAAAGGGAATTTACGGGATAAAAAGTTGATGGATGGGGCTAAATGCAAATGAAGAATAGTTCAGGGTTCAAATTGTTCAAAAAAAAAGTTGACGGACCAATATGAAATGAGGTGTATAGTTCATGGGAGGCTTTCGTATTTTGCCCTTAAAAGTTCCCTCAGGAGGTACTGAGGTACATAAGATAAACAAAAACTCTTACAATATAACTAGATACATGATATTTAATAACATATCTAGTTTTTGGGGATTTTCTCCTCTATAGAATATAGATAAATCTGCCGAAGGAAACATGACACCACAGCTGTTCCTTCCAGTATCCCAGCTAGATTGTTCCTATATTGCACCAGATGAGAGTCAAAAAGATCGTTACCTCTTAAAATACTTGCAAAGGAAAATCCATGTCTCAGAAAACTACTGGCCAGTTATCCAATTGATTGACTTAATCCATGACTAGCTGACTACCAGAACAAACACATTGACCATTTCTTAACTAAAGAAAAAAGGGAGGTAGGATGTCTCAAAAATATTATAAATCAGGTAAGCATAGCACGAGTAGAAAAGGCTTATCTACTAATCTGAAGGAACAAGACCACAATCAAATATACATTACTTCGAGAATTCGGTGACTTGCACGGTTCAAAATATATTTAACAGGTTAGGCAGGACTTATTTGATAGAGCCGAGGTTTCATGATAAAAAAATGCATACATTTTGTCTTGATCTTTTTACCCATACTACTCAAGTCCGGTACAGCAGTAATAGGGAATCTTCGAGAAACAATGTAGAATACGGAAAAGCGAACCAAGAAGTCACAATTATATCACAAATAGAACTGGAGATCCAAGCCTCATGATTTTGAATCAACCAGAAGGATTAGAAAGAATTGATTGGACTTAGACATCTAATCTAGTTACACCACATAGATATATACCTACTTTAATGTCAATTGTATCATTCTCTTTGTATATCTTTATTCATCTCTCATACAAATTCTAACTTGGATTCACATTACATCCAAGTGATCAAACTAACAATCCTAATGACTCGGTCTTGATGATAGCCTAGCATTCACACATTTGTTTAATGAGAAATACTCTGGAAAAGACCACTGATTAGTTTAAATTTGATCCAAAAAGAAAGAAAGAAAGAAGAAGGTGTTATATTCGTTATAAAGAATACTCAAATGCATTTACCGATAATGAAATAGTAAGGATAAGTTGATCACTTATTTAGTTCACAAACAGAAGTCTTCAAAAGCTTGAGTACATAAGACAGAACCAAAAGCTTTTAGGTAGCTCGATGGCACCTCACTACTAACGAGGATACAAACCTCCCTCCCCTCAAAATCAGGTGAGAACTGGTTAAATTGAACTGGAAGGGCTCAACTCGAACAACCTAGGATTGCCTTATGCCTGTTAGGTACAAAGATCATAAGATGTACCTTTTCAGTTATCACTTAGTAGTAACAAAGTTAGCCAACATGAATGTCTGAACCATCTGAGCATAGTTACCAAGTCGGAAAACGGGAAAAAAACGGCAAGGGAAAAAATCGGAAAGATACGATAAAAACGGAAAAAACGGAAAAAAAACGTGAAAACATCGGAAAAATAAAAAAAATCTTAAAAATTATACCAAGTATGTATATATGTAATTTTCCAACATTAAGTAATCAAAAGTTCAAAACATATAACATATGCGTTTATTAAGCACGAACAAAATAAAACCCGAACTCAATTTAAACCCGAACCAAACCCGACGTGTTTTATACGCGTTTTTTTCGTTTTAAACGCGTATAAAACGTGTATTGACGTTCTTTTCAAAAAAACGAGTTTTTTTCCTGATTGCTACGACTTCGGATCGATACGCATTTTATACGCATTTTTTTAAAAAAATCGCCCGATTTGGTAACTATGCATCTGAGAGAGGACCATAGAAGATCACAACCCACAACCGAGGCCAATCAGTAGAAATTTATGGCTTTACACAAGCTGCAAAGAAGCATTTTCTCAGGAAATCTTTCCTCACAAATTCTCTGTGTTCGATTAAAACATTAGAGGTCAAGATTATGTAGAGAATCATGATTAGGCCTTGTTTGGCTCAGCAAAAGGCTGCTGCTTTTAGATTAAGTGGGTCCCGGTTTTTGGTCTTTGTGTGTTTGGTGGAGCAGTTGGGGGTAAGCTATCTGCTCAACTGTGGTTGCGCCTCCGCTGTTTATACTCATACTCAGGAGACAGAGAAAACATGTCAACCCCTATGCGGTTTCTTTCCTCTTGGCTTCCCACGTCGCAGGGGCTTACGTGGGGTGCGGGGGCGGAAAAGCTAACCCAAACACGGCCTTGACAGGTTTTGAAGGAATTATTTGATAGAATCATAGAACCTAGTTTCATGATGAAAAATCATTATATTCTATCTTGAAGTTGATAATCATACACTCAACACAAGCACAGTATGAGAAGGTAAAGAAGGTTTCAGTTTTCCATGAAACAATGTGGACGATAGAGAAGTCCATTGGAAGAATAGAAATATGAAGGATATCAGAAGTGCAATTAGATCTCAAATCAAACTTGGGATCTAGGCCTTATGATTGAATAACAAAAAAGACTAAAAGTGAAGACCTAAGGTAGTTAAAAAAACGGGGGACTTTGCTATCCATCGATTTAATGAACTTCCATTTACGTTAAGGATAGACAAAACTTCCCAATTAACAGAGATCCACGGTTCAAAGGTTTAATTGCAATAGGTCCAATAGCTGGTAAAATGACTCATATGGCCTTCCATTAACCATCTAGTTAAGCGGGTTTTACAACACGACAAAAAGTTTTGGAATTCCCAAACTTTTTTGTCTTGTTGTGAAACCCTAACCCTAACTCTAACTCTATACCTTAAATAATGAACCCTAAACCTAACCCCAAGCCTAATTCGATACCCTAAATAATGAACCCTAACCCTAACCCTAATACGATACTCTAAATAGTGAACCCTAACCCTAACCCTAATTCTATACCCTAAATAGTGAACCCTAACCCTAGCCCTAACCTAATTCCTAAACCCAAACCATTGAAGAACAGTGACACAATAACAACGACATTGATTTCATTTGGGAGACGATCTCATCGGTAGATTTGGCATTTTAAAAAACAACTCATAAAAAACGGTTAGAAGATTATACTAAATTCAGTTTATGGACTTATATAAACCAATAATATTTGGTGGACTTAATGTAAACCAATAATATTATACTGTATCTACAACCAATTACCCCTAAATACACTTATTTTTTAAGTCAAATGTATCCAACATCAGACATCCGTACACGTAACTTGCAGACCTTGACCTAACAAACTTCCGGACTCTAAAGCCGTGATCACTAATTAGATGTTGGATGAAGAGTCATCAGTTCTCCTTTGTTGTAATAGACAAGCATCCAAAAAATTGAGCAAAACCACGATCATCCCCCAGTCTTTGTAAAATTTTCATACATCGACTTCTCCACTATCATTTCAATGCTGGTAACAATTGGATTTGGAACTTTTAAAACACTCCTCACAATTGGATGCAACTCGATTAGACGAGAAGCTGATGGAACTCCATGCGTTGGATCCGTGGGTATTGGATCCAGAATTAGAAGACCTGCATCAATTGGTGAATTCCAACTTCAAACTAATCAACTACGAGGGGATCCATCAAGGATAACTGACAAACAAAATCTATCCTCTGCTCCCAGAATCGCCAATGTTTTTGATTGCCAGTGAGCTTCTTTACCCATGCTTTTCCAACGCCTCGCCTAAAGTTCTGCACAATTTGATTGTGGTACGACTTGATTGCGGTGCTCCTCATAGCACTTAGGGCAAGGGCAAGAATTTCCAGCACATGCATGTGTGATCTGACTTCTCATATCGTGATCTCCTCAGTCTAATCCCTTCACATCAATTCACGCTTGCAAGTTCTGCCTTCACACAACTCTGAATTGATGGGAAGATCGAATTGGCCTCACCCTACTAACCAATTAATGTCGAGAAAAATAAAGTTGTGTGTGGATCATTTAGGCATCAAACGTGAAAAGATGATTGAGAAAGACAATATCAAATCGAGCAAAAGGTATTAATAAATTCAATTAAAATCTGAAAATATATCTTATGTTTTATTCATAAGTAATGAAAAAATCTTACACTCGACCACATATCATAAGGCAACCTTTCTTTTTCTCCAAGTTATCCTTTACTATCCCTTCAAGCAAAAGAAAATGCAAACCCAATGCTCTTTTACTTTTCTAACCTAATGTTCTACCAAATTAGGACTATTTTAGATAGAATCCAACTACAATACGACATTACGACTTTTTAACTCTCTTTAAAAATGACAAAATATTATACCGAAAACTGGTCTAAAATAAGAAACCAAGCTACTCAAAAGATTTTACAAAACTCATTGGATCTTCCTCAAGAAAAGGATTATACTATAAGAAGGAAACATGATCCTTTAAAAATTCCTCTTTTGAGTAGGTATCCTAAAGAAACTAGTAAAGTTCTTGGATTCCCCTATGATGAAAGTAGGACTCCTAGATAAATTAGGAAATCCCTCATTTACTAATTTTGCTATCAATAAGACCCCAAATAAAAATAAAAATTCTAAAAATCCAAAAATCAATCTAAACACTTGTCCGCATAGATGACCGATCTCCATGTTGTGACTTTGGAAAGTCAAAGGCTTGCGTTGATGCATTAGGGCACAAAGGGCCAAATATATAGAGGTGACGAAAGGTGTGGTCACCGGAGGGTGAGAATATCATGTAACATAAAAGAAAATACAAAAAATAAAGAAAAAACAGAAACCCCCCTCCAAACTCAAGGTGGATTATATACATGGAGTTTGCAAAGAAAGGTTGAGCAAAGGTGCAGAGCGTAAGCGCAACGTCGATGAGAACCAACGCCAAATAGGTGGCGCATGTAAAGTGTGAGGGGCGCGGTGGTGTGAGTATAGAAAGTGTGCCTGCTGTCAATCAGGTGGTGGGAAAGGGTCTACAATATATGGTTGAGACCAGCAGTGATGAGGTCAATGAGTGGAAGATGGAGCTTGACAGTGGTGAGGACGGAGATGAAGGAGGTCGACTAGTGATGGATTAGAACTCGATGATGGTGAGACACTGAGACCTGAGATGAAGGGGGTCAGATGTGGTTGAGACCAAAAGGCGGAGGAATAGGGAGGTGATGAAGGCCGAAAATTGTGAAAGGTCCAAAAATCAGAATTAGAGGAAGCTAGGAAAGATCAGAATTAGAGGAGCAAGTCAAAAGTAATGGACGCTCCAAAAATCCAACGGTGGTTGAGGCTAGAGATAGGGCTACTGTACATGGAGGAAGTAGGCGGTAATAGATGCTGAACACAGAGGAGAATAGCAGTGGTGGAGGACATCTTCTCAACATGACAAGCCATGGCATGCAAGGAGAGGAAGAGAAAAGAGACGAGAGGAGAACCCTACACCCTCTCCAAATGCTATCTCGAGTACCATTTAACTTTGAGAAAGCCAAAGGCTTGGATAAGTGTTAGGGCAATGAGGGACAAATATATAGATGTTACAAAAAGTGCGGTCACCATAGTGTGAGAATCCACAAAACATAAAAGATATACAAAAAAGGGGAAAATACACAACATGTGTTACTCCTGGATGCTTCTACATCATCATCCAAAGACAAGCTAAGTGGAATACCATAAATCAGGGTCCACCCGGATGGATAATATCAGCACCACTTATTGCCTATCGATGTTGCTCACAAAAAAAAATCAAATAAAATGAAAAGTGAATGTTAACATACCAACTCATCTAAAAGCCCAAGTTGTTAGAGAGGAGGCCAACACGGGAACAAACATTGCGGAAAAGCACGGGAACAAACGGCCGTGGGAGAACACAAGGAGAACCAAGATATAAATGCACCTCTAGGGATGCGAACACATGACCTCCTGCTATGATATCATGTTAACTTATCAACTCACCTAAAAAGCCCAAGCTAGTAGAGAGGGGGTCAACAATGTATATCAAAGGGCTTAACATCATCCGTATGCGTGGGATCCAAACCCAAAAACATTTCTGAATAAATTAGTTAGCAAAATATAACCAATACTAACTGCTTCATTTCTAACGTACATGTGCCGATTTGCTATCTAGTTTAATTATAAGGAATATTGATACATTCTAGCAATGAAGTAATAAGTATTGAGTGGTCACTTAGGAGGTGTTCGTATCATCCCGTGAAATATTTTTGGGCCAATTTCTATTCCTATAGAACAATTTTGTTTTGGAACACCATTTGGCATTGTTCTTTGTTTGATCTTGTATCATATTATTTCGGAATGTTCCTAAGGAACAACATTTTATGAACATCAAAAATATGTTCCGAGGAATAGATTTTTGTTCCCATGGATACTTGTTCCAATCTTTGCCCAATATTTTTCCTTTAAAATATTTCTCTACAATATTTTCTCTCTATAATCTTCTCTTCCTATTCAATATTTTCTCTCTTCGCTCTATAACTTTCTCTCTCTACCATATTCTTTCTCTACAACATTCTCTCTATAACTTTCCCACTCAACCAATTTCTCTCTTTATAATATTTTCTCTCAATATAATATTCTCTAGAAAATTCTCTCTAAAACTTTTTCTCTATGTAGAATATCACCGCTCTAGATAATATTCTCTATATTCAACATTTCCTCTCTAGAATATTTTCAATCTCTATAATTTTCTCTTTCTATAGTATTTTCTAGAGAGAGAACATATAGGAATATAGTAGGGAGAGAAAATGTTCTAGAAAGAGAATATTTTCTAGAGAGAGAATATAGAAGGGCGAGAAAATGTTTCTAGAGAGAGAAATCATTCTTGAGAGAATTTTATAGAGAGAATATTCTAAAGAGATAAGATAGCATAGAGAGAAAAAGTATTCTAGAGAGAGAATATTGTAGAGATTGAAAATATTATAGAGAGAAAATATCATAGAGAGAGATGTTCTAGAGAATATATTTTATAGAGAAAATATTGAAGATAGAGAATAGTCTCTAGAGAAAAAAAATTGTAGAAAGAAAACGTTTCTTTTCCTTAGAGACAGGTTTTGGCACAGTTTATGTTCAACATTCCAAATGTTGTTCTCAACTAGGATTGTTCTAGGGCACCGTTCCCGATGAACACGTTCCTGGCAAGAAACTGAACATTCTACATGCCAAACACCCCCATACTCTCACCAACAACAAACTAATCTTAATCCGAAAGACGGAAAAAAATAGCAAGCAATGTAAGCATATGTCATATACATAATGATAATTAATTTGGTTTTTTAAGATCAAATGAAAATGTAGAATTACATTAATCTGATTTTAGAATCATGTTACATGCCCGGGCGCTGGTACGTTCGAACCGGCCCCGCTGGGCCTGGCCGGGCCCTTGTTGGTCATAGATAAACCCAATGCGAACTGGGAATCTCAGGAAACCCCGAAATCCCACCATGGTGGACCAAGCAAAGCCAGTTGCACTGTGAGCTTCAATTCATCAACCAGGGATGAAGCCAAGACAAGGGGGGGATCAGAATCACTGAAATTTGACAGCGAAGGCGACAGGACATGAGATTGTATATACGGAAAGGAAAAGAAATTGTGGATGAGATTGGATCGGACGGTGGCCCACAGCAGAATCAAGCACCCACATGACACCAACAGGAGCAGCGACCGTAAAAGCGGGCTCAATCAACACCTACCGAGTACTAGTGCCCATTTGAATTCCATGTCCGGAAATTAAAAAAGAGAGAAATTGACGCCAGAAAAAAAAAAAGAAAAAAGAAAAAACGGCGGGGTGCCGGGAGTATTTACCTGCGGCTTCGCCCTTGATTAGCCGGCGGTGGCCTCGACGGCAGGGAAGAGATTGAGGTAGCCACGGGGCGTCGAGGCGGAGGCGCATCAGCGCCGCCGCAGATCCGCCGGCCGCCGGCCCTCCTCCACGTCCGTGCTGCATTTGTTTTTCGCTACTTCGATATTCGAAAACATTGGAGCTTTCATCAGCCATATGATTAGGGTCTCTTCGTCAGTTTTTTTTGGCCTTTTTACAAATCAACCCTGTCATATTCTTTATTTACATATAAACCTCTGTAAGGTCAATATTTACATTTAAACGCCTAACATCATTCAATATTTATATATCAACCCCTATAATGAGTTGGCATCCAAAATAAAGGAATATTTTTGAAATATTCCTTCATTTGGCTGTTATTTTATTGATCTAAAGAGAAAATAATCGATTTACCTATGGTTTTAATTATTTAAATGGTATATTTTTGGAGGGGTGTTTACAGAGTTTAGGAAAAAATATCAAGGATGAAATTGAAAATATTCTCTCATTTTTATGTCCGGCAGACAATATGTAATATTTGAATGAATTGAGATTTTTATATATAAATACCACTTTTATAGGGATTTACATATAAATAGAGAAGATGGTAGGGGTTGATATGTAAAAAACCCTAATTAGTAGGCTCACACAGTGGGCATGCATCGTCCAGCCGTACGTTTTTGAACAATACTTCGCTACAAGTTCTATCAGGTGATGGAGCTCTGAGCTTCAATTGGCTGATGTGGCAAAAGATGATTGGAGTATACTCTAATATTATGTAAATCACTGATGACATATCAATATATCACTGGTGTCATGACACATGTCACCCGATACTTAAGGCTTTCTTTAATAATTTTCAAATCTCATCCTGTCGGCCTCCGTCAGTGGGCCCGACAATCATCATAGCCACATACCATCGGCTTGAGTGCGATTCACTTTTGGTTTACTTCCTAATAGTGGAGAATAGACCAATCAATAATTACCACATCAACCTCTTGAAGCTCAAGACTCCAACACATGTTGTAGTGAAGTATTGTTCCTATGTTTTTGGGCAAAGTGGTGTTAGGTCCTTCAAACAAATCGTATTTAATAATAAAGAAGGGCACATAGATGCTTTAGTGTTGTGTCATTTTCTTTGGAAAATGTCCATTTCATCTCCAATTGTAAGGGCACATGGAAATCACAAGAAGAGTAATAATTCAGTAAAAAGGTGTAGCAGTTTTTTAAAATCACATTTCATCTAGTTTCTACAACGATTTCAGTATAGCAACAATAGTGGACTGCTCCAGTGATTTCACTGTAGCAGCTACAGTTTAATTTTTTTAGCATCCATCGTGCTACAATTATTTCACTGTAACAAAGAGTAACAATCTGTAAAATATTATAGCAAAAAGTAACAATCTGCATATTGTTACCATTTGTTGCAGTACTTCATAGATTTTTTCTATATTGAAATCATTATAGCAAAGAGCAAAGATCGTTACTCTTTGCTACAGTGAAATCACTATTTATAAAGAATTATTATTCTTTTTTTACCGAATTGTTGCTCTTCTATGTGATTTAAGGACTAGGTGCAATTTTATCATTTTGGGGAGGGGGAGTCAATAAGGATCTTGCTGTTAAATACATTTTTCTCATAGAAACATTGTTCGTCCTTCATGCTAAATATAAATATTTTCAAGGACCTATCACTTAGTCCCCCTATATTTTTTGGGTGTTACTATTTGCACCCATAAATTTTTAACACCCCCATATAATGCACACACACCCAGCCTGTTTTTTATTTTTATTATTACCCATATTTTAATAGTGCAGCCCACATATGGGTTTGCCTTCCCCTACCTCTCCTCCCCACTCCACCCGTCGTCGTCGTTCCCGTCTTCCTCCTCCTTCTCCTCCACCTTTTCTTCTTCTTCTTCCTCCTCCTCCTCCACCCCTTCTTCCTCCTCATTTTGATTGCCCCGTCAAGCTGCCGGTTCCATATACCTCACCATTGTCGGCCTCCTCCTCCTCCTCTTCTTCTTCCTCCTCCTCTAATCTCATTCTTCCTTCTCACTTTGATTGCCCCGTCGGAGCTGGCGGTTCCATACACCTCACCGTCAGCGCCTCCTCCTCCCCCTCATTCTTGGTCACTCCTGACTGACATGGTTGCTGGTTGCTCCTGACTGACATGGTGTGGTACATGCCAGTCAATCCCAACCGACATGGACCACGCTATGTCGGACAGGAGCAACCAACAATATATTGGTCAGGAGTGACCGACACAATATGCATATCAATATGTCTAGGATGCTGCGGGGACACATCTAACATTTCTTTATTTGGTAAGTTGAGGGTGCTAGTAATTTGTGGGGTGCAAATAGAAACACCCTATTTTTTCTTATCGTCTATATATCTTAGGTTAGACCCATCTCCATGTTGTGGAATAGACCAAACAAGTAAGGAGAATACAAGTCATGCCATTACAAATTAACATGATTCACCCATTTGCAATGGGCTACACCACATATACTACTTTTCAGTGATCGTGCATGATGCCCAAACACTCCAATCGTTAGATTATCACCATGCCTTCGCTTTCCGGTCCAGTACCCGTCGACACCCCTTTTGCCACAACACAACAACCAGTGCTCCAAGCTGTTGCCCGTCGGCCAACACTTCTGCACTCATCTTCAACACCCTTGCAACACAACATGTATGCCAGCAAACCGAGCTCGATGCTACAGACATCCGTTGGTGCCTCCATCAAGCACATCGGTCGGTGCCTAGATAAATCACTGATCACCGCTGACTTCGTGCCTCATCGAGGTGCTCCCCCTAGATCTGGCACTCGCCCAAAGATAGTGACATCATTGTATCCTCGAACCAGCCCTCGAGGGACTAACCACAAAGCTCCCAACTCAGACATCGTTTTGCCATGATTCATCTGTTGGTGTTATCAAACCGGCCTTCAAGGAGACTAACACAAGCCTCCCTTGAAAGCATCTTTATCGCCAACACAAACCACCCGGGGAAGGGGCTATACTCGCGACCTCTCTCGTGTCTTCAGCTGCAGCCGATTTGCAACCCAAGGGGATAGCCCCCATAGGCCCCCTCCACCTCCATGCCATCGATGTCCATGGCATGGGGAGGAATGAACCATCCCATATCTTCAATCACCGACGCCCGAGGAGGAATCGCCTGCACCTCACCCTTTGGACTATCTGCCGATGATCCGAACCACCTGAGGAGTCGCTCCAACGCGGCCTCCCTCAAGCTCCTCCTTGTTTCCAACACCGAACCACCCGAGGGGAGAGGCACTGAACCTACGCCTCTCTCTCTCTCTCTCTCTCTCTCTCTCTCTCTCTCTCTCTCTCTCTCTCTCTCTCTCTCTCTCTCTCTCTCTCTCCTGGCAGCGACCTCCTCTTTCTCTTGGATTCTCCAAGAATTCAAGCCAAAACCTTACAGACATTGTTTGTTCCAACTATATCCCACCTTATTATATAGATGTGGGGCAGTGTTGGCTCCCGCTATGCATGGGAGTCCCAATTCCATAAAACCAAGATTCATGGGATCCCATTATTTTCATTAGGGATGGCAATGGACTAGGAAAACCTGACCCAAACCCGACCCAAAAATTTGGGTATGGGTACAGATTTTGTGCCCGAAAACATGGTTTGGGTAGGGTATAGGAACGCCGCCCGAAAACATGGTTTGGGTATGGGTAAATCAATACTCCCAAAACATGATTGCCCCTCTAACTTGTGTATAGAAATAATACAGTTCAACTCCAAGTTCAATGTCATATACCAAAATTATAACTGAACTCATATCCCTACCCAAGCTTGTACTCTACTAAAACCACTATAATAAGAAACCAAAAGATATTCTTAACATTGCATTGTGATACCTTGATTTTTTTTTTCCCTTAAGTAATTACATATATGATGAAGAGAAAGAGAAAATTATACCCAATTCATACCCGAAACCCAATTGGTTTCGGATCGGGTATAAACCCTCTTCTATTCGAATGGGTATGGGTCGGGTATGGACTCTCCCATACCCAAATGGGAATGAATAGATAGGGGTAGGGTCCAACCTAAACCCGACCGATTGCCACCCCTAATTTCCATCTTCATCCAACCTCATCCAACCCAACAGTCCCTCAATAGAGCCAATCTTTTTCAACAGAACAAGACCCACATGTTGATTTTGTGTAGAGATAAAGATGGGGTCTCCCATCTCTATCTGATCTCTATCATCTCTCATTTGAGCTTGTGACTACGTCTTGATACATGTCTAATGTCTTACACATTCATTGTACCCGATCAATTGTTTCTAATTTTTATTTTTTTTTCTTGCAATTGATTGTTTCTAATCCATGCGCATCTTTTCATATATCACATCTTTGATAATAAGTTAGTTGTCCTTATGCGCACATCATTGGAGCTAACATGAAAGATATTTAAACAATTTGGATCGACAAACACTTTGACAAACTAGACCCATGCCCTGGTGGCAGGGCCCAAGACTTGGCGCATCGGCATTTACACCAAGCAGGCCCCACCACCAGGTCACGAGTCCGGTATGTCAAAGTTTTTGTCGATGCAGTTTGTTTTAGAGAAATGTTACTCTGTCCGAAGCTTTTCCTGATTTCGGCAGCCCCAATGACATGGCAGCGTGTAACTGGTGGCTGAAACCCACCAGCGGTATTTAAGTCTTTTACTCTATCAGTTGCACGCTGCCACATCAATCGGGCTGAGTGGAATCGGGGAAAACCTTCGGGCTGAGTAACATTCCTCTTTGTTCTAATAGCATTACTCAGGTACAATGTGACCTTGTGCAGGCTGGATACATGATGCAGTTCCTTTAATCCCAGACCCGCTAGGTTGTAGGTAGGGTGATTAGGTTATGAGTGTATTTTTGACAACATAGCTATGTATCAGGATTAGTGCAGCTGATTCATTAGGGATGCAAATTAGGGTTGGGTAAAACCGAGAACCGATCCAACCCGATCTAAACCAAATGGATTGGTTTGGTTTTAAGTTTTGTAGACCTGACTAAATACGGATCGGTACCCGATTGAGACTCGGGAGACCCAACCCAACCCGGGAACCAAACTCATTATATTAATACGTACATATGTACATCATGGGTATGGACTCGGGAGCTACATCACACTAGTACACAAGTACGTAACCGTTTGTGGTTTGCCAACGTTGAACCAATTACCAAGTGAACTCAACGTTTGGCTAAAGTCTAAAGCCCAATAAGGGCCTCTAGCTTGCTAGTAAATAGGCAATAATCATTATTTTTTAGACCAATTACTAATCCAAGAACCAACCCAACTCTAGTGTGGGTTGGATTGGTTTGGCTCTATGTGGAATTTTTTTAATTTTTTTAGAACACCCCCTAAAGGAGGGCGGGTTAGGCTGCCCTCGACCAGTTATATTAAAAAACACTCTATATACAATTCGGATTGGTTTGGGTTCAATATGGTAGAGCCGAACTAGTTCGATTTGGTTCTGGCTTGGCTCAAACCCCTGAACCAACCCAACCCAAGTTGCACCCCTATTATACACGACGTGTATGCATAGCACCCCTCGTTATTATTTAACCTGAAACGTTTAGCCTGGATGGTCAACCAAAATGACATGTTCGGCTCACACCCGTCCGTTGGGTTTAGACGCGATTGGTGAATCGCAAACTGTCCCGACTGACAGGCAAAGGGATGTTGTGACTAGATGACATGTCCTTCTGGTTGAACATTCGGGTTGAACAACATTGCTCTTCTGCCAACCTGATGTGGCACGATCGACAGGCTCAGGTAAAGTCATCGGATCATGATGCCACCGAGCTAGGGTTCGGGGCAGCACCCTTACCGAGCAACATACATTGAGGATTGCTGCTGTTTTTTTCTGGGGCCACATGTCAACAAGCGGCAGATCGTGGTGCCAAGATTGAGGTCCAATTGCAGGTGCAGAGTCATCGATAGGCGGCTTGCTCGAGGGGCCTATGAGCGTGGTTGCTGATCGAGCTGCCAACAAGCAGATGCTCAAGACACGATGGGCATGATTGTTGGGTTGCCGATAGGTGGCTATTCGAGGTACCGATGGGCATAATTTTTTTTTTAAACCCCTCCAAGAAGAGGGAGGGTTAGGCAGCCCCCGACCAGTATGTTGCGACATCGACGAGCACGGCTGCAGAGTTATCCATCAGCAGATATTCGAGACATTAGTGGGCATGGTTGTAGTGTTGTCGACCGTTAGTGAAGTGGAACGAGGAGGTTAGTGACAACATGCCACCGATCTTGGTCATGGAGGATGGAGTTTAGCTCTTCTTGGTATCAGATTTATCTTTTGTATGAGACCTAGAAATGAGTTTTGTAGCTTATTAATCTACGCAGCAGCGCAATTTTGGCCGGATAAGATCTAATATGGAACCAAACCATATTAAAAATAATTGGGAGATTTTGCAATAAGTTCTTTTTAGGATATCAGTTTTAGCTAAAGAACAGACCAAGCTCCACTTTAATGAAAAATCTCTACAGACGAAAATACCCCTTATAGGATTTGGAATTTAGATTTCATGCCACTCCTTTCTAAAACCGAATCTAACCCTAAACCCTCATATCTATAGGTCATAGGATGAACCATGCACCTAGAAATCCTAAACCAAACCGTAAACCCTAATATCCATAGGCCATGGGATGAACCCTAGACCTAGAAATCATAAACCTAGCTAACCCATCCGCCGTCCTCCGCTTCTCGCCTCATCTGCTCGGCGCCGTCGGGGTAGCGGCGGCAAGCAGCTGTAGCTCGAGGCCGCTTCTCACGCCCACTGGTGTCGTTGCCCGGTCTGCTACTCGTGGCCCACCTCCGCCATTGATGCTCGAGAGAGAGTGGAGAAGGGAGAGGCCAGGTGAGGATAATTTCGGGACACGAAAAAAATCCGGTACTTCCAGTTAACTGACGTTTAATCTCATAAACTTTTGGCTAATCTTATCTTATGTGCGTCATTTTACACTAATCTTTTCTCCTGTAGGGACCTTAGGCACATCAACTAAAAAAAAATTTGATGTGCTCACCGAATGGTATTTTGATGTTTGTGACTCATTTGTAGTCCACATGCTCCGCAAAATTTGGTATCAGAGCCCTATCGCTTTCGTACCAATCTACGGGCGATGTGGGCCCCAAGCCTAATATGGAAACCAACAAATTCTCATCAAGGATCAACGTCTCAACTCTGCCCCCAACTTTTAATTAGTTGGGAGCCTCTTGATTTGTCAAAGTTACCAAAGTGGCTGATAGTAACACCACAGAGCCCCACTCGGGCTCGTTAATTGCCAATCAACCTCCTCTGCATCCAGCACTGCTAGGCCCAGCATCTTGTGCTGTAGAGAACCCCAACAAATGCCTTCATAGTGCACACTAGATTGGTGGAATGTGACCTAACTTTTCAGGGCACCCAACCAAATAAAATAAAGCACCCATCATCCCTCTCCGGGATCCCCTCAACCACCAACTCCTTCAACACTGTTACGTCGGCTATGGGAAACCTTTCTGCCTTTGGCCCACCCAAAGCCTCATGGATCCAAAAGAAGCCCTAATCTCCCTTCATTATCCCATCCAATATAATGGGGGGACAAGCCGATTTTCAAATGTGTTTGGTTGCCGAGAAAGTTTCGTAGGAAAAGAATTTATCGGAAAGGAAATAAAAGAAAATGTTATGAAAAGAAAAGGTGCATTTTCTTGTTATTATTGGTTGCATGTAAAAGAAAACAAGAATTTAACTTTTTTTTTGCTTCCTTTCTCGTGTTTCTCCATGCTTTTGGCAGAAAAGTTTTTCTGGCTTTTAAACGGAAAACTAGTATCTAGGGGAAAGTATTTTCTTGTGGTGGCCACACTTTCTTGTCAACCAGTCCACCTACAGGCTGCTGAAATAAGTTCAATTTTGTTTTTAAACCTTTAAGTAGCGGAAATGTATTCACTTGCACAAGCAGGGATGAAACCAGGATTTTATATTGGAAGGGGCCAAAACATACTAATTTCATCTGGAGTGACCAAAACATGAACCAAAAAAAAATTATATACTAAGATTCAAGACTTTTACTATATAAAATTAAAAAATAATTGAGGGGGGACCATGGTCCCCACTTGGCCCATAAATAGTTCCGTTCCTATGCACAAGTCAGATCCTTTCCAATGGTAAGTTTGATTCCAATATAAATTATATAAGCATCGATCAAATAAGGGTGGTGTTCTTTTGGGTAGAAATAATAGTGGAAATGAATCCATTTGTTGAAGCGAGTTTATTTTCATTTTTAAACCCTTAAGTAAGCGAAAACGCATTCACCTGCAAAAATCAGATCATTTCCAATGTTACACTTGATTTCCTCACTTAATGTGCTTGACTCAATAGAATTGCGTAACATATAAGAAACATATAAATCTTATCCAAATTTGATACTTGTTGGGTTTAGATTTAGATCCCGATCCATTATTGGATGTATGGAGACAATCCCCCCTTGAGTTTTATGCTTTTGTTGCAAGATATGATCAAGTCTTCAAGTCTCTATAACTTATGATAACAAACACATTACGTTTGGATCGTGATTTTTTTTTGATGGCTTGTATGTCCTTTTGAATTTGATATGTGATATATGTCCTCAACAATTTGAAAAATAGACATATGTAACTCTCTTGTGACCATCTGTTTCCAATGCTGGCCTAAGACCAGTTTGTCTAGATTAATCAATAAATGATAAATATACTCTTTACCACCCATCAGTAAATTTTTACAGGTATTTGTGTAAATCACATGAAACCACTTATTAGTTCTCGATTCTAAACCATGTTGGCTTGGTAGTGAAGATTTTAAAGGTTGGGGTGCGAGTGGAGATGAGAAGAATGCATGATAATCAAGGTATAACTAGCTTATATGAATAGAGATGAGGATGAGAGATACATATGGTGATTTAAAAGAGGAAGGTTGTGATGATTGGATTGGACGTTGTAAATAAGGTTTTTTTCCCCCAAAAAATCTCTGAATCGCAAAATTATGAATCGGAGAAGACCCCTTTGTCGACGACGAACAACTCACGAGCGATGAATGATTATCTTGCGAGCGATGAACCACTGATGAGATGTCTTCCACTATCCTGTTGCAATGGTGGAGATAATGGATCTTTTCATTCTCCGAACACACAATCGCTCAATTGCTTGACAGGGCGACATCCACCTCATATTATATATAGGCCGGCATGCATTAGGGTTTCTTTCTCCATCAAGGAAACCCTAATGCGAGGATGGTCACACGATTAATCCAAGGAAGATCACACCCTTAATTTTACTGAGCCCCAACCTGACTAGAAATTGGGACCAATAGTCGATTGAGTGGGGGATCAGTAATGACCCCTTGGTCGATTGGTTCATGTGCCAAAAATCCAATAGAGGCGGAGATGGTGAAGGTGGATAGAGAAAATAAAGATGGGGGTGGAGATAGTGGTAGTAATGTACATGGTGAAGTTGGAGATGGTGGTGGAGGTTATGATAGAGCAAGGCGGAATTTGATGTATTGCAGATGAGGGAGAAAGTTGTGGAGATTGTGGAGGTGGGAATGTATATGGAGGTTATGGAGAAAGTGATGGTGGAGTTAAGGATGGAGGTTGAGAAGAGGGTGGTAGAGATGAATATACGAGAGGGGGTGAGTATGGGGGTTGGTGGATGATATTGGTATTTTAAGGAGGGTAGGGTGGCGGAGATAAGGATATTGATGGAGAAGATGGAGACGGACATTAAGGTGACAAAGATTGATGGAGATAGGAATGAGAATGGAGACAATGATATATATGGATCGAGCTATCGACCTCCATCTTTACCCTTTTATGTAATAAAATATAGAATACCATTTTTTTAGTATACCACATTCTATTTGATATAGTTGCAGAATGGCACCTTACTTATCATTGTTTGTAAATTAAAAATTCTATTAATTTTTTAAGGTACTAAAAACAAGTTTATATTTTGAAGATTTAAAAAGATAATTAACCATGTAGTCTCGAGTTGCCTACAATGCCACAAATTATATATATTATGTTATGAATTTATTTGCAAATAATAGAACCTACCTCATATTATTTGATGGATTATCCATAAATATATTATTCAGTCAACATGCAATTATCATATTTTGTCTTTACACATCATGAACAATCATTTTACACAAGAAACATTTATGTGTTATACAAAACGATACTAAATTACTAAATATGTTGTCAATAAATATTGTTTTTTGCTAGTAGACAAGGTTCCGAACCAATTCAAGCTGCAAAAGGCATTATATAACTTGGTTTATATTGAATTAAAACATGAGAAATGGGATCGAGCTTGGACTCATGTAGGACCTTTGTTCTTTCATTGGTGTCAAGCTAGGCTCGGCTTGGCTCTTGAGTCATATGACCACGTACGTCCGGGCGATCCCTATATCAATCCATTCCCTTGCCCGATTTATAGGAGATAGGGGTGTTCATAAATGGCTCAGGTTGGTTTGATTTTTTGAGAAATTTGGAACCGAACCAAAGTTCGATCGGTTCTTTAAAAAATAAAACCGAACCAAATCATTTCTAAGTAAAAACCGAACTGAAAAGGTTTGGTTTGGTTCCGCGGGCCAGTCAAAATGTTGAACAATCGTAAACATGCAACTAAATAACCAATAAAAAGTACCTACTGTCCACTTGAACGTACAACAAAATAATTAAATGACATTCTTGTCAAATAAACATACAACTTAACTAGCTTCAAATAACATCCCAATAAAAATTCAACCAAGCAGCAATCCATGAATCATAATATATAGAGCATGCATACTCTTACTTAGGGAAATAATTACTTATGCAATTACACATCGTCTTTTTCCTACCCTTGAGGTTTCATAATTTGATAAAACTTGGTGGGGTTGCTATATATGGCAGATTGATCATCCTCACCAAAAATCATCAAATTCTATAACCTCTAGGGTCATGAAATGTTAGAAGCTTTATCGACCGTTAATTTGAATAACATATTCGATGCCCCTAAAAGTTATAGAATTTGATGATTTTTGATGAGGATGATCAACGTGCATAGATAGCCCCCACCAAGTTCATCAAATTCTGAAAACCTTTAAGTAGGTAAAAGACGGTGTGTAATTGCATAAGATTCCATAAGTAAGAGTATCACTTCTCTCGGGATGATCCCAATCACAAAACTCAGAATTTAGAACCGAGTCAAATTGATCGATTGTTTTGATTTTGAAACCAAACTAAACTAAATATTCAAATAAACCTGATCCAAACCAAACCAATTAGGTCGGATTGGTTCAGTTTATCAGGTCAAACCGAGCCAATGAACACCAAAGGGCATTAAAAATTTTAAGCATAATTATAAATGCAAAAGATGTTATAAATTAATTTAAACCTATGAGACTGTTCTATAACACATTTATTATCTAATAAGTAGGGAAAAATACATGCGATGCACGTGTGAGAGAGAGAGAGAGAGAGAGAGAGAGAGAGAGAGAGAGAGAGAGAGAGAGAGAGAGAGAGAGAGAGAGAGAGAGAGAGAAGGGGTATGAAAGAGATCTGGAGCGTGGTTGTGTCCTTCGTCTATGGGATTCTCATTAATTTTTTTATTAAAATAAAAACTGCTTGAAAAGAATAAAAAAATTAAAAAACATCATGTGTATTGTTGTTTTCGACTCAAGGTAGGGGTAGCAATAGAAGTACCCAAATTTTCTTTATATAGTAAAGATTAAGATAGACAAATGAATCATAGAGTCAAGGTTGATTGGACCTGAACTCATTTTGCCAAGAAGGCTAAATGACAGATTTTTGCTTTGCTCAACTATTTGCCCATGCTCATAATTTATTCACGATGATCCATATTAATTCACAAGCATGCCTAGCTTGTCAGGTAAAACCATTAACATTGCATAGGGCAGTAAATGGATTCAGGCCAATTCGATGCCTGTCAAACTAGGCTCGAATAGATCATGAGTTTGGCTTCACAAGAGTTTAAGTGAACCTTCGGATTGGGTTGGGATAAGACATTCAATTATGAAAGTATTTCGAGCCAAGTATGGACAACCCTAATCCAATATGATGCCCAACCCTAAGCCCAAGTCTTTTTTTTGTGAGAAATTCCACTCAGAGAATGAGGGGGGGCTCGGCCTGGACCCCTACCTGTTTATTAAAGGGAAAGAAGAGGAAGGACACAACTCAAGTGTTGCTATTACATAGGTTCAACAGAAAACTCCTGGCACTCGCCGAAGCGCAGGATGCCCAAAGATGGATCAACGACCTCGTCATGAGGATGACCCTATCCGCCGACAAAGCCTTGCCCTGGAAAGTCCTCCGGTTCCTCTCCAGCCATAACAACCACGAGATCCTGATGACAAGCATATCTCAGCCGCGACGATCTGGACCCTCGAAGAGCCTACGTCGCCAAGTTCCCCACAGCTTCGCACGACTGTCCGGTGTAGATCTGATGCATAGGAGGCGAGTGAAGTGAGTCCACACCGACTTTGAGAAGGTGCAACCCAGCAGTAGATGGTTAGTGTTCTCTTCTGCCCTGCCGGACAAGCCACAAGCTGGGTCAGACACCCCCGGGTGATTTCTCCGCAGCAGATTGACATTCTTGAGGATCCTGTTCCGGAACACGAGAAGCATGAAGATCTTCGTATTCGGGGGGCATCTAGCTCTCCATGATCGCCTTGGTCGGAGGGCAAGAAATCCCTCCGAAGTTGAGGAACCGGTAACAACTCCAGACGGAGTAGGCCCCGGAGCTGGTCCACCGCCACCCCGCTCCGTCAGGGGCCTTCGAGATGAAAACCCCTCCAAGAATCTCTAACAGCTGACCAAGCTCCTGAAGGTGCACTGGAGGGATAGGGGCAATGAACTTGGGCCTCCAATCTGTGATCCCGCCATGGACTGAGGCCTGGGACCGAACTAATGCCCCCCTGAACGGAGCCATGGCATAGAGGTTGTAGAACAACGTCCGGAACGGGAGGTCGTCTAACCATTGGTCCTCCCAGAATCGAACCTTCCTTCCGCTACCCGTGACGAGCCTGGATCCACATCGATAGATCTGAGAGACTTTGGAGACCCCTTTCCAGAAGGACGAAATCTGCCCCGAAGTTCTCGATCTGGAATGAAGGGGGGATAATCTTCTGAAGTACCTCGCCGTGATGACGTTCCTCCAGACGTCACCCGCTCTCGACTGTAGTCTCCACCACCCCTTTCCAGAAGGCTGTGGGTGCAAAAATTGTACCGGATCAGATCAGAGCAGCATGGGCCCGCGCAACGGCCCAAATGGGTAAGCCCGCCTGGGCTCACATGGGCCCACTCTACGAGGCTCGCAGATCAAGCCCTACCCCTTATTGGGCCCGAACAACGGCCCAATAAGGGCCCAGCAAGGAGGCCCAGAACCAGTGCCACGTCATCAACGCCACGTCATCACTGCCATATCGGGCACGTGCCTACGCTATATAAGGACCCCCAAGGCATCCAGGAAAGGGGTTGGCCATTCAATCAGAGGAGGAGGATCCCAGAGCAAGTGCGAGAGCTCAATTCTCCCCTTCTTATTCTCTTCTAGTTGCTCCGTGCAACCCGACTGTAAGAAGCTTCTCTCGGCCTGTCGAGAGAACGCTCAACCTTTGTATTCAAATTATAGTGAAGATCAGGTGGCACCTCTCGCCCGGAGACGTAGGTCGTAAGGCCGAACTCCGTCACCAACCCTTGTGTCATCATTCTTTACTCTCTCTATCTATTCTCCCATCTCTCTAACTCTACAAACCATCAAATTCAATCAAGGCTGTGGGGCGGGGTTCCCGATCAAGGCGGCTCAGAAATTTCCCCCCACAATCTTTGGCGCCGTCTGTGGGATATCGTTAGAGGTCTTACCCACACCTCTACCGACTCCTATTCAACTTGCGGTGACGAGCCACAAGTCCTCATCCAAATCAACATCAACGCCTTCATCACGCCGACATCAACACGCTCGATGGTGAAGGCCAGCACCAACCCACCAAAGGCGGGTGCTAAACGAACAAACGATATGCTGATCGAAGAAGAACAAGAAGTCTCGGTTGCAACCAGCCGAAGAAATGTTCGGGAGCGGCTGGGGCCGCAAGGCAGCCATCCAGAAGGGCATAGCGATCGGCGAGACCCATCATCCCCGAGGCGTCGATCTGGCAAAGAACACGCTATTCAAGGGAGCAAGCCTCAGGCTACATACGAGATCTCGGTTGCTGATTTCCGGCTGTTGAACCTTCTCAAGAGGAACGCAGCCCTCGAGCAAGAGAGGGATTCCCTAAAGAAGGTATCTGAAAGAGCGGGGGTTGTGGCCCATAACTCTCCAACTGCTGATGAAGACCAGCCAAAGACCTTCGATTCTGCCCATTCAAGTCGGAAGCTCGAAGGCAATTCGGCTACGCCCTCTCGAGGCTAAAGTCCGATAAAAAGGCTCCTGGTAACCCAGGTCAATCAAAGACCTTCGATTCCGCCCATTCAAGTCGGAAGCTCGAAGGCAATTCGGCTACGCCCTCTCGAGGCTAAAGTCCGATAAAAAGGCTCCTGGCAACCCAGGTCAACCAAAGACCTTCGATTCTGCCCATTCAAGTCGGAAGCTCGAAGGCAATTCGGCTACGCCCTCTCGAGGCTAAAGTCCGATAAAAAGGCTCCTGGTAACCCAGGTCAATCAAAGACCTTCGATTCCGCCCATTCAAGTCGGAAGCTCGAAGGCAATTCGGTTACGCCCTCTCGAGGCTAAAGTCCGATAAAAAGGCTCCTGGCAACCCAGGTCAACCAAAGACCTTCGATTCCGCCCATTCAAGTCGGAAGCTCGAAGGCAATTCGGCTACGCCCTCTCGAGGCTAAAGCCCGATAAAAAGGCTCCTGGCAACCCAGGTCAACCAAAGACCTTCGATTCCGCCCATTCAAGTCGGAAGCTCGAAGGCAATTCGGCTACGCCCTCTCGAGGCTAAAGCCCGATAAAAAGGCTCCTAGCAACCCAGGTCAACCAAAGACCTTCGATTCCGCCCATTCAAGTCGGAAGCTCGAAGGCAATTCGGCTACGCCCTCTCGAGGCTAAAGTCCGATAAAAAGGCCCCTGGCAACCCAGGTCAACCAAAGACCTTCGATTCCGCCCATTCAAGTCGGAAGCTCGAAGGCAATTCGGCTACGCCCTCTCGAGGCTAAAGTCCGATAAAAAGGCCCCTGGCAACCCAGGTCAACCAAATACCTTCGATTCCGCCCATTCAAGTCGGAAGCTCGAAGGCAATTCGACTACGCCCTTTCAAGGCGAAAGTCAGATAAAAATGCTCCTGACAATCCAGGTCAAGCTAAACTATCAACTATACTTATCCGAGGCGATGAGAATAAGTCCAAGGCAGACGTCGCCGCTTTGACATGCACCAAGTTCAAGGAGACGTCCTTGGCACTCGAAGATAAAGTCCGAGGCGACCAATACCTCGGCACTCTACAAGCCCAAGGCCCAGTCCTTGGCACTTGAAGACAAAGCTTGAGGCGACCAATGCCTCGGCACTCTACAAGCCCAAGGCCCAGCCCTTGGCACTCGAAGATAAAGTCCGAGGTGACCAATGCCTCGGCACTCTACAAGCCCAAGGCCCAGTCCTTGGCACTTGAAGACAAAGTCCGAGGCGACCAATGCCTCGGCACTCTACGAGCCCAAGGCCCAGTCCTTGGCACTTGAAGACAAAGTCCGAGGCGACCAATGCCTCGGCACTCTACGAGCCCAAGGCCCAGTCCTTGGCACTTGAAGACAATGTTCGAGGCGACCAACGCCTCGGCACTCTACAAGCCCAAGGCCCAGCCCTTGGCACTCGAAGACAAAGTCCGAGGCGATCAATGCCTCGGCACTCTACAAGCCCAAGGCCCAGCCCTTGGCACTCGAAGATAAAGTCCGAGGCGACCAATGCCTCGGTATTCTACAAGCCCAAGGCGTAGCCCTTGGCACTCGAAGATAAAGTCCGAGGCGATCAATGCCTCGGCACTCTACAAGCCCAAGGCGTAGCCCTTGGCACTCGAAGATAAAGTCCGAGGCGACCAATGCCTCGGCATTCTACAAGCCCAAGGCGTAGCCCTTGGCACTCGAAGATAAAGTCCGAGGCGACCAACGCCTCGGCACTCTACAAGCCCAAGGCCCAGCCCTTGGCACTCGAAGACAAAGTCCGAGGCGACCAACGCCTCGGCACTCTACAAGCCCAAGGCCCAGCCCTTGGCACTCAAAGACAAAGTCCGAGGCGATCAATGCCTCGGCACTCTACAAGCCCAAGGCGTAGCCCTTGGCACTCGAAGATAAAGTCCGAGGCGACCAATGCCTCGGCATTCTACAAGCCCAAGGCGTAGCCCTTGGCACTCGAAGATAAAGTCCGAGGCGACCAATGCCTCGGCATTCTACAAGCCCAAGGCGTAGCCCTTGGCACTCGAAGATAAAGTCCGAGGCGACCAACGCCTCGGCACTCTACAAGCCCAAGGCCCAGCCCTTGGCACTCGAAGACAAAGTCCGAGGCGACCAACGCCTCGGCACTCTACAAGCCCAAGGCCCAGCCCTTGGCACTCAAAGACAAAGTCCGAGGCGATCAATGCCTCGGCACTCTACAAGCCCAAGGCCCAGCCCTTGGCACTCGAAGACAAAGTCCGAGGCGACCAACGCCTCGGTACTCTATAAGCCCAAGGCCCAGCCCTTGGCACTCGAAGACAAAGTCCGAGGCGATCAATGCCTCGGCACTCTACAAGCCAAAGCCCAGCCCTTGGCACTCGAAGACAAAGTCCGAGGCGACCAACGCCTCGGCACTCTACAAGCCCAAGGCCCAGCCCTTGGTACTTGAAAACAAAGTCCGAGGCGACCAACACCTCGGCACTCTACAAGCCCAAGGCCCAGCCCTTGGCACTTGAAGACAAAGCTCGAGACGACCAATGCCTCGGCACTCTACAAGCCCAAGGCCCAGCCCTTGGCATTCGAAGACAAAGTCCGAGGCGACCAACACCTCGGCACTCTATAATCCCAAGGCCCTACCCTTGACACATAAAGATAAAGTCCGAGACGTCGTCGCCGACATATTGGCATTCGATCAAAAGTCCAGGCTTAGTCTTGTCACTCAGGTCCAAGCATTAGATTGTCAATGGCCATCACCTTTTCTCGACGACTAGCGGTTCCAAGCCGGTCAGGGGGTGGTTGGTCTGACTCTGTCAGTGCGTGTCTCCACACTGGTGCAGTCGACGGTGGGTAACACAGGATAAAATGGTGCTTCCTTGATCCTGGCTAAGTCAACACCCTCGCGTGACCGTAGTACCTGGTGAATACAGTAACCAGGTACGGTAATACATTGGGTGAAGACCGGCTGGCCATCATGCGGCGTCATCCTAGATTATCTCTAAGAAACCCCCTCGAATGTAGCATTGTCCCTCGCCGACATCCTCGCGCACCAGCGTTTCACCGAAAAAGTGTCGGTTTCAAATGGGGCTAAAATTCGAAAAATACATTATTTTCAATACCGACACTTTTTGGCCTCTTCTAGCAGCCCCAATAATGGGGTGTCGGCATCAACAAGCAGCCCCCCCTCGGTTTCGCACAAAAATCGAGTGGGGAAAGGGTGACGGCACACCGTCAGTAGCACACCCCTCGGTTTCGTCAAAAAAACCGAGAGGGGGTGTGCGTCGGCATCAACAAGCACACCCCTCGGTTTCGTCAGAAAACCGAGAGGGGGTGTGTGTCGGCATCAACAAGCAACCCCCCCTCGGTTTCGCACAAAAACCGAGTGGGGAGGGGGTGACGGCACACCATCAGCACACCCCTCGGTTTCGTCAGAAAACCGAGAGGGGGTGTGTGTCGGCATCAACAAGCAACCCCCCCTCGGTTTCGTCAGAAAACCGAGAGGGGGTGTGTGTCGGCATCAACAAGCAACCCCCCCTCGGTTTCGCACAAAAACCAAGTGGGGAGGGGGTGACGGCACACCGTCAGCAACCCACCCCTCGGTTTCGACAGAAAACCAAGAAGGGGGGTGTTCGGCATCAATATCAACCCACCTCGTGGTTTCGTCAGAAAACCGAGAGGGAGGGTGCTCGACGTCATCCAAAATCTATTAGTTAACCCGATTCAAGTGTCATCCACACACAATGATCATTCAAAGACGAAGAGCTATCTTCCATTGAGTTGGTTGAATAACATCTCAAATAAAACTATCAAGTTGGTTGTACAAACTTCACAAGCTTGGAAATTCCTCTCTCATCTGGGGGTGGACCTGCGGTAACCACCACGTCATCGTGGAGGCCTGACTGTAGTCCCTAGTGAACACAGTAACTAGGTGCAGTTGGGTGCCGACCAGTGATACGTGAATTATTGCAAGTCAATGCGTCTTAGAGATGCGAGCAAAAAAAAAAACTGGCCTGCTTGCTTTTTAAATCACCTTTTTACGAAGATGAATATCGAAAATGTTACACGTTAAAGTGTATGATGTTTCACGTCCACTTTGACCGTTTTTTTCGATGCCTACACAACGGCACCTTATACGCATTCATCCGACATGTGTATGAAAAGTTACGGCTATCAGAAGTTTTTGAGGTACTTTTCTTCAAAGACAGACATCGGAAAAGTTGTACGTCAAGGGGAACCATATTTCACGTCTACCTTGATCAGTTTTCCGACGCCGACGCAATGGCGCCTTATACGCATCGATCCGATGCTCGTATGAAAAGTTATGATTGTCGGAGGCTTTCGAGACATTTCTTCTTGAAGACCAACTTCGGAGAAGTTACACGGCAGCGACGGTCACACTGACGCCTTCAACCTGGTTCACTATGCGACCAACCCGTAGCAGGCCAAACACTGCACATAAGAGAAGAAATCATGCCTCTCCTCGCGAGCATGGGTACTTGGCGGCAGCGGGTCAGAATGGGGACAAGGGGTTGGATGAACCAAACCCCCCTCCTACACGCTCTCCTCACACATACCTCATGCACACGCTACTCCTTGTAGCCAACAGAGACAACCCGGCGTGGCGTCGGACGAGCCAAACGCTCACCCCCCCCTTCCGCGCGACCTCCTCAAGCTCATCCAACTCGGCCTCACCGTCACCGACAAGTGCGGCCGCCTCCCCGCCCGCGGCGACGGCGGCCGCCCCTGCGTCTGGCAGTTCAACTTCCGCGAGTTCGACGCCCGAACCGACGTCTTCGCCGCCGATTCCATCGAGCTCCCCCGCCGCTTCGGCGAGCTCCTCATGTCCTCCGGCGTCGTGCTCGACGATGGTGTCAGCTGGGTCACGTTCCATAGCGGGTACGACTTCGGGTACCTCCTCAAGCTCCTCACCTGCCGGCACCTCCCCGACACCTAGGCTGGTTTCCTCGACCTCATCCGGCTCTACTTCCCCACCGTCTACGACGTCGAGCACCTCATAAAGTTCTGCAACAGCCTCCATGGGGGGCTGAACAAGCTCGCCGAGATCCAGGAGGTCGAGCGGATCGGGGTCTGCCACCAGGCCGGCTCCGACAGCTTGCTCTGCTCTGCTCTCTCACCGAAAACAAAGAAAAAAAAAAAAAGGGGGGAGGAGGGGCCGCAGCCCCCTCTTCCTCTTCTCCTCCGATCCAGTCGGGAGGGCCGCCCGACTCGCGCCCGCAGCCCCCTTCTCCAACCCGAGCGGGGCCAGCTCCCGGCCCGCGCCCGGAGCCGCGCGCCGACCGCAATGCGCGCCCCGCGGCGCAGCTCGTGTGCAGCCCGCCGCTGCGCCCCACGCAGCTGTCCGCGCGCAGCCCACCCGCCTGCGCCGCTGCCCCGCGCCGGTCCGGCCTCTGCGCCGCCTGCGCCCGGGCCTTCGCTTGCTTCGCTGCCTCCACGAGCCAAAGGAGAAACAGAGGGAGATGAGCTTCTCGGTCTTCCATGTTGGGGAGCTCGTGTCGATCACCGTCACCTCCGTCCGCGAGCACGCCGACAGATCCGAATCCGCGGGCTCGACGGCGCCCAGCTGCCTCCTTGGCTTCGTCCGGCTCTTCCTCACCTCAGCAATGCTGTTGTCGGCGCTCGGCAGCGACATAGCTGGAGCACGACAAGCCGCCTGCAGGCCCACCGCCGAGAAGCTGCCGTCGGCGCTGGCCGAAGCCGAGGGGGCGCGGAGCTTGGGGTTGGGCTGCTTCCGGGATTTCTTCCTCTCCCCTATGGTTCGGGACGCCGGCCGTCCCTCCGGGTCTCCCATGATGAAGAGCTCCGATAGGACGTCGCTCATCAGATCCAACAGCCGCTCCTCATCTCCGATCTTCTTGTCGGTGACGGAAAGAGAGAGAGAGGTACGCTGTCACATGCATGAAAGCTGAAGAGGAAAGAGAGAGAGAGAGAAAGGAAAGAGAGAGAGCGAGAGAAACCTCTCTCACGTGAACGGAATGCAGAGCAGAAAATGTGAGAGAAAGAATGGAAAGAGAGAGAGAGCGGGGGCAGCCTCACGTAAACCCCGCCCCACAGACTCACGTGAAGGCAAGCCTCTTTGAGGAGATTGTGGCGCAGGCTCAGCGGGCTGATCTCTCACGCTCTCACGTAGATGGAAAGCAGAGAATGGAAAGAGAGAGAGAGAGAAAGGAAAGGGAGAGAGAGAGCGACGTCTGCTCTCATCCGAGTCAAAGCCAAAGAAGGAATAAAGAGAAAAGATATTCCCTCACCAAACGGGTCTCGGTACCCTCTCGGTAACCACTCGGTATGCTCTCGGTACCCACTCGGTATGCACTCGGTACCCTCTCGGTATCCACTCGGTCGAAAAACGCACTACCTTTTCGGAAACACCCCCTTGCAAAACCGAGACTTTTTGGCTTGCACCAAAAGGGTCTCGGTAACCACTCGGTATGCTCTCGGTACCCACTCGGTATGCACTCGGTACCCTCTCGGTATCCACTCGGTCGGAAAACGCACTGTTTTTTCAGAAACACCCCCTCGCAAAACCGAGACTTTTTGGCTTGCGCCAAAAAGGGTCTCGGCATCGGCGGAAGAAGGCCCTGCTAATACGAACCGCGGCACCGACAACCCTCGCCAACCGCGCCAGGATCCTAAAGCGTTTGCACCATGGAATCCCAGCCGACCCAGGGGGTCCTGACCCGACTGGGAGGGGGTAACTGTGGGTGCAAAAATTGTACCGGATCAGATCAGAGCAGCATGGGCCCGCGCAACGGCCCAAATGGGTAAGCCCGCCTGGGCTCACATGGGCCCACTCTACGAGGCTCGCAGATCAAGCCCTACCCCTTATTGGGCCCGAACAACGGCCCAATAAGGGCCCAGCAAGGAGGCCCAGAACCAGTGCCACGTCATCAACGCCACGTCATCACTGCCATATCGGGCACGTGCCTACGCTATATAAGGACCCCCAAGGCATCCAGGAAAGGGGTTGGCCATTCAATCAGAGGAGGAGGATCCCAGAGCAAGTGCGAGAGCTCAATTCTCCCCTTCTTATTCTCTTCTAGTTGCTCCGTGCAACCCGACTGTAAGAAGCTTCTCTCGGCCTGTCGAGAGAACGCTCAACCTTTGTATTCAAATTATAGTGAAGATCAGGTGGCACCTCTCGCCCGGAGACGTAGGTCGTAAGGCCGAACTCCGTCACCAACCCTTGTGTCATCATTCTTTACTCTCTCTATCTATTCTCCCATCTCTCTAACTCTACAAACCATCAAATTCAATCAAGGCTGTGGGGCGGGGTTCCCGATCAAGGCGGCTCAGAAATTTCCCCCCACAAAGGCCGAGATAAGCCCAAGTCAATTTTGTTTTTTAATTTTGTATATAATGAATATAAAATCTTATACTCTTATCAACATCAATGGATTAGATTTAAAAAGCATTCGTTTAGATTCGATATACCTAGAGGTTTTAGAATGTGTTCATTTTTTAGAGTTGCATTGTCTAAGACAAGGTAATCATCCTTACAATAAAACAATAAATTCTTAAACATCTATCAAGCTAGCTAGCCATTAGGGTGATGGGTGTCTAACTTGGTAGCACACTGTGTTTCTTGGTCCCGAACTGTACAAAATGTTTGGATTTGACTCATGCCTAGTTTACACTCGGATTTCACAAGAAAGTTTCTAATCAATTCTTGAGCCCAAGTTTCCAATTCAGACCCAAGTCTAGTTTGACATGCACTTGTAAGTTTGAGCTAGCTGTACTTGGGGTTGCCTCATCTGAGACTGACTGATTTACAACGTTCCCTATGTGCTTAGATAATTAGTGGCGGAATCGAAAAACAATACTCCAAAAAAATGGCCTATCAAACCACGCAAATCATTGGATCAAAAAATCATAAAGGGGCTAAGGATATCTTTGTTTTAGCATGTACGTTCTATCTGCACCTGCTACTTTCAGTATAGCATCCATATTTTTTCTACGCCAATGCCTTTTTTTTCTTCTTCTCGTGTTGGCACCTCTGATTATCCCAAAACACCCTCATTCCTAAACTCTAGCCAACCTCACCCCTGACCCGATGCCAACCCTGAAACATCCCCTACCGACCCTCCTCACCGCTCAGTTTTTGACCCCACAGCCCTCCTTCCTCTTCCTCCTTTTTCCTTCCTCCTCCTTTCCTCCTTTTTCTTCCTCTTCCTTCCTCCTTCTTAATTCTTCCTCCTCCACCCTCCTCCTCCTTCTTCTTTCTCGTCCCTTCTCCTTTCTCCTCCATCTTTATCGATCGTGCAAAAACCGAAGCACGTACATGTCGAAATACATGTTGGTGGCTGCCCTGCCGATATTGTCAATGGGCAACCGTTGACATGATTTTTGGTTGGCCTACAATTTTGTTGTGGGGAAGATGAAGGGGGAAGGAGGAGGAGGAGGAGGAGGGAGGAGGAGGAGGAGGAGGAAGAAGGAATAAATAGGGTTGCAACTTGGGCGAGTTGGGTCGATTGAGTTGGAGGTCAACCCAATCCCAACCCGATGAAAAATTTCTAAGCCTGGGTTTAACTCGGGTTAGCATAAGTTGGTTGGTTAGCTGAGTTGCATGGGTTCAGATAATATTTATTTTATTACTTATCCAAAGTTTAGATTTTAAAGAGCAAGATATCAAGAAATTTTGTTTATCCTTTTTTTTAAGCAGTACAATTTTTGTTTATCCTTAATCCTTAGCAATGAGGTGCCTCTTGCCGTTATTTGTCTGATGGTTTGTGGATCTTTGGGTAGGGAATATGATCCGTGCATTTGTAGGAATAAGATTCGTGGGGTCTATACTGTGACATGTTACACTCAACTTGGATTCAGGTTGGATCAGGTTGCCCAACCTCTTGGCCTAAGCTCAACCCAAATTTAGACCGGGTTAGGTTTTTCCAATCCAAACTAATCCGAACCCGTCTTTTAAAAATATGAGCTCAACTTGCCCTAACGGGGTGTGTGTGTGTGTATGTGTGTGTGTGGGGGTGTGTGTGTGTACGTGGGGTGGGGGGGGGGGGGGGGGGGGGGGGGACCCACTTAGGCTTAAGACTAATCCCTCCAAGAATGCATACTAACCCACTAGAAAATTTTCCTACACACTCCTCGATAACCGGGGGGGCGGGGGGCGGGGAATTGAACCCACAACCTCACCAAAGTATAAATTGTTTACCAACTCACCTATCCCATGGTTGAAGGTTAAGGATGAAGATAGTTTTGGTATAAGAAATAAACAAAAATTTAATGAGTGAAAAGATTAAAGTAGTGGGTGCATATATGCTTTTATTTTTGGGTGACTTAGTGAGCCATCCCTGACAAAGAGATCGGTTAAGCTAAAAAGGACTTTGAAATACTGTGGACAAAAATGCCCTCCCCAACATTTTAAATTTTTATTTGCATGCCACCGAACCAACGAACCATGGAACCACTGCTCGCCTCCATCGAACCGAATCTAAACCTAACCTTAAAACCAAAATCTATGGGCCATGGGATGAACCCTAGATCTGGAATCTACACCGAACCCTAATAGAACCCTAATTGTACCCACTCGTCTCTGCTGCTCCTCGTCGCCATAGCTGCACCTCGAGGTCTTGTTCACCAAACCAACCTGCTGGACCATGGACTGGGGCGGTGGCGGCGAGTCGTCGCGCTCAAGAGAGATGGGAGAAGAGAACATGTGAGGATAATTTCATGTTTATGAAAAAAGTCAGGGACCTTAGGTTAAACGAAACTTAAGCATATTTCGTTCACCGGAATGATCCGTTGTCATAGATCCTCTTCCACATTAACCTTTATTATTTAGAACACTTTAGCTACCTGATTGATTTGCTGCACTTGCTTATGTCCTAACCTTAATATGCCACATCGTCTATTAAAAAAGGAGTTTGGATTTCCTTCAGTCGGTCGGTCCGGTCGGTGGGCTTGCACGTTTTACAGCCACATGATGACAAGCGACCCGAAGTGAATCATACTCCAAACCGACTGTATGCAACTCTGATGTGCATCGGGCCCACCAATCGGGACCGACCGACTGGAGTAGATCCGAATTACTCTTAGAAAAGATACAGGAGGGACTACACTTGCCACTTGCCACCGGACGTATACTACACTTAGCTGCCCCGTTATGCCATTTTAATGCACACGACGATTGGGCCGTCAGCAACCAATCAGTAGCAAAATACCCTCTTGTGTTTCCATCTGTTCCCGGAACCGAGTACACAGCCCCATGACTAGTCTGATTAGAGGTAACGCATATCTCTAACGTGATCCGGCGGCACACCACAACCAGATTCCCCACCTGAGGCCCAAGCAGATTTGAAACCCGGGCGCGTCAAATCAGCCCCCACCGCCCACGTTCCGGTGGGTCCCATCACAATTAACCAGGTGACACGGCCCAATCAAATGCCAGCAGCAGACATTTCCTTACCGGGCGATTGGGCCCACCCCCCTCCCATCCCACCCCTTACTTCCCTCGTTCGAGTCACTCGGCACCCACCCTGATCTCCGCCCCCATTGTCCCGGCGCCTGATCACAGCAGTCCGTTCACCAATCCCCGGCAGGTAAATCGCACCCACCCCGACTGACGGGCGAAGCAACGGATGAGATCAGGTGCCACGTCAGGATGGCTGAAAAGCATAGCTCCCATAAAAACCCACCCAGCCATTTTTTTCCCGCCGGGACGCGATGGTGAAAGGCGTAAACGCCCGCATGTGCCCCCCTCTCTTTACTAAATTCGCGTAATCATTAACCACCCCAGCTCGTGTCACTGTCACCGGCTCAGCTGTTTCCCCCCAAACAAGCCTCACGCCGGTGGTAAACGAGCTGCCGCTCTCTCATTGGCCGAGACGGAACCCCAGCAGCGGTGTCGGTGGCCGGCTGACAGCCCAGCAAAGCTGGAGTACAGATCGGACCCATCGATCCGCGCGTGTACGGGTGTACCGCCGGGCGCCCGAAGCGTCATCAAGCGGCGAACCGGCGCTTGCACTGGGCCGCGCTCCGCCGTTCCACTCCTTAACTGCGGCGGTAATATCATCATCATCGCGCGTAAAAACGACCCGTACGGCTAGCTCGCAGCAGGAAAAGGAGGATGGTCGAGCAGCCGTCTGATGCACGAAGCCGACCCTGACCGGGGCCGTGATCAGATGGCACGTCACGACGTACGTGCATCTGGAAAGTGGAAGTCCTGCTGTACGTTTTTACTTTTTACCCAGCGCTTTCCGGTTTTGCCCATCTGACGGATCCCGCCCTCGTGCTTTGTGAAACGGCCTGCCCTCGCTTTTTTTTCCCATCATGCGGGGCTTTGTGGTCAAGAAAAAAAATTTTGAAAAAAAAAAGAAAAACGACAGAAGGGGGGGGGGGGGGGGGGGGGGGGGGGGGAGGGGATAATAACCTCGTTGCAGATTACAGATGGACAGCAGATCAGATGTTGGAGGGAAAGCATGTCCTTTTCTATATTCTGGGAATATATACATTTAAATGTTTACTATTATTTCATGGAGATATTATTGTTATATATCACACGATATTATTGTTTATACACGTATACGATAAGCTCCGTTCATTGTTTACATGCATGAAGGGGATGGGAGGGTGGGGGCCAGGGGGTGGTCCTTATCAGGAATCCATACATGGAGAAAGACAACAAGTGGGCTGTGATGCAGGAACAGTAGTGCAACTGTTGTCTCTGCTGACCAGGTCACAATTTTTTTGCTTTCTTGGTTCTTTTAATCTCACACCATGCTTCATTACCTCCCTCCCGGCCATCATCTCTCTCTCTCTCTCTACTTGTGTTATATATAGAGAGAGAGAGAAAGAGAGAGAGAGAGGCTAGTGTTAGAGAGAGAGAGAGAGAGACCAGGGTCTTAAATTTAGCCAAATTAAGCGACTGAGTTGTGCAGCAGCAGTTCATACTAACACCATCATCCCCCATATATCTTTTAGAGAGAGAGAGAGAGAGAGAGAGAGAGAGAGAGAGAGAGAGAGAGAGAGAGAGGAGGGGATCGAGGGTATGATTAGGTTGACATGGAGGTCATTGGGGTCAACAAAAGGATTGCTGTTGGCCTATGGCGGTCTAGAGATCGGAGAAAGAGAATGCAGCTAACAGTGGGAGATATTTAGAGGGAAGTGCTCCATTATCGTGGGGGCCACTCAGAAGCCAGAAATCGGGGTGTTAATTAACATCCTCAGCATGACCAACGGGCTTTTGGCCTGGTGGTTTTTTCCTCTCTCCCATTATGGAGAGGTTCCGCGTTCTACTCACGGTAGTCGTCAAGGTAGTTGTGCCTTTGATTGCACGTGTGAACTGAATCCTGACCGTTGATGCCATATTTACAAAATTATAAAATTAAAGCGTGACGTGTGTTGGACTTAATAATAATTCCGTTTGTTTTGCAAATACAGAGGGGGCTAACGTTGTACGGGCTGGGTGGGAACGCGGGGGATTGTTTCTGGTGCAAATAAAGCTGTGGGGGCAATGGTGCAGTTGACTGGTAGTAGAGTTATTCAACTCCACACTTTTTTTTTTCTTCAAATAAATAAATAAATATTATTTTTTAATTTATTATTTCAAAGAGGAAAAAAGGGGGAGCTTCTGTGTGTGTTGGTATGAGCTGTCATCAGCATTAGATGCTCTATCTGACGAACCACCTGTAGTATTGGCCGCTGCCTACCTGGGGGCAGTACTGTAGAGGAAAGCAGCAGTGGGAGATGATATCCCCACGCCGTTTCTTTAGATAATCCACGGCTGTGTGTTTGTCTGCTACCCTCCCCGGCCGGGTGAGTACATGCACCTGACCCAAACATGGGATGGATTATGAAGCTAGGGGTGGATAAAGCCCGCTTGTCCCTTTTGGGGTCGTCCTCTAGGGTTTCGGAGCAGGATTACGATAGTGGCCCGGTGTTTGAGGGAGAGATAGGTGCTCGGTGGAGATCGAAGTGGAGTTCAACTCGAGAAATAGAGGGGTGGTTTTAACTTCCCGTCCTCTCTGTAAGTCTATATCTATATTTTGTCATTCCATTCGAGGCCCCACGAGTGGCCTACTACGCTCCTCCCTCTGTCCCCCCCCCCTGTCTCTCTCTCTCTCTCTCTCTACAGGCCAAGAAGAAGAACAGTGTGAGAGAAAGCGAGAAGAAAGAAAGAAAAAAAAAATGAGGAGAGAGAAAGGGGAAAGCTGTGGGTTCTCTTGGGTCTAGGTCGTAAGCATCCCCCACACCTCTCTCTCTCTCTCTCTCTCTATCTCTCTCTGCCTCTCAACAATTTCCTCTCTCTCTCTCTCTAACACATGCAGAGACAAGAGTCAATCAGGAGCCCCACGCAGTTTCGAGCGGAGTAAGCATCCGGCCCCTGCACGTGCTTTCGACGAAACCCTAACTGGTTCTCTCTCTATCTCCCTCTTATTTTTTTTCTTTAATTTTATGTACAGATACAGAGAGAGGAGAGAGGATAAAAGATAAATTTAAAGGCAAAAATGGGTTTGTTTTAAAGGATTAATTGGTGGAAGCTGGGAGGAGATGGAACAAACTGAACATAGACACGGAGGAGGAGGAGGAGGTGGCGGCGGCAGTGGCGGAGGAAGAGTGCCGTCGAACAGCACCAGCAGCAGCGGGAACAGCACTTCGGAACAGCAACACCATCATCATCAATATCATCACCAGCACCACCATCATGGAACAAGCAGCGGACCTTCCTCGCTCGATCTGGTCCCCTTCGACGGCCGAGGCGGGCCCGGGGGAGGCCACCAGGTCTCCATCGCCCGCGTCGACCCCTCCCTAGCCATCTCCACACCCAAGCCCGATCCCGCCGCTCTCCGATCGGTCCCAGCCTCTGGCGTACCCGGAGACCCTTCCAAAAAGCTGGCCGTCGCCAAGCGCTCCTCCAAGGACCGCCACACCAAGGTCGACGGCCGGGGCCGCCGGATCCGGATGCCGGCGGCGTGCGCCGCCCGGGTCTTCCAGCTGACCCGGGAGCTGGGCAACAAGTCCGACGGAGAAACCGTCGAGTGGCTGCTGCAGCAGGCGGAGCCGGCGATCATCGCCGCAACCGGCACGGGAACCATCCCCGCCAACTTCTCCACCCTCAACGTCTCCATCCGCAGCAGCGGCTCCTCCCTCGTCGCCCCGCCCTCCAAGCCCGCCGCCCACTCCTTCCACGCCCTCGCCCTCGCCCACCATCCCCACAACCGCCCCGACTATGAAACCGCCCCGGACGCCGGGATCTCGCACGCTTCCATGCTAGGGTTCCACCAGCTCCACCACCAACATCAACATCACCTTCTGTCCACCGATCAAATCGGAGAGGGGATGCAAGGAGGAGGAGGAGGATCCGACAACTATATGAGGAAACGCTTCAGAGAGGATCTCTTCAAAGAAGAGCAGCAGCAACCTTCGCAACAGGAAGGAGGCAGCGCTGCCGGCCCATCCTCCCCAACCTCAACAAACAAGCCCCAACTGCAGCAGCGGCATCAGCAAGAACAACCCGCTACCGCGGCCGCCGGAATGATAAGGCCGTCCAATGTCCTTCCCGCGGCCGCAATGTGGGCAGTGGCCGCCGCCGCCGCCCCGAGCAGCAGCGGAGGCGGCAGCGGCGCGTTCTGGATGCTCCCCGTCTCCGCGGGCTCCACCACCCCGACCATGGCCCCCGCCGCCGCCGGACTGCCGGAGGCCTCCCTATGGACGTTCCCGACGGCCCCCGTCCAGTACCGGACCGCAATCCCGGCCGCAGCCGCCGCCGCGGGCGGGGGCACGATCCAAGCGCCGCTCCAGTTCATGTCGAGGATCAACATCCCCGGTGCGCTCGAGTTCCAGGGCGGCCGGGCCGTGGGGGCGCTGCCGATGGGTTCGATGCTGCTGCAGCAGCCGGGGCCCGGCGCGGGGTCGCAGCACCTCGGGCTGGGTATCTCCGAGACGAACCTGGGGATGCTGGCCGCGCTCAACGCCTACAATCGCGGCGGGGGGCTGAGCATGAACTCCGATCACCACCAGGCCCACGCCCATCAGCAGCAACAGCAGCAGCAGCGCGGGGCGGACAGCGGAGAGGATCACCCAACGAATTCTCAGTAGGGAGGAGGCGGGTCGATCGATGGAGCAGGTAAATGGGTAATTAGTCATTCAATCAGTGGGTAATCACGTCTCTTCGAGTCCTGGGAAACGTTTCTCTTCGCTTTGTGTGCTGATCGATGAGCCTTAAGAGGGGGGTTGAGGGGGTTGGGGTTGGGGTTGGGGTTGTGGGTGTGGTGTGGTGGGTCCAAACGGGCCACACAGATTTGTATAGAGGATTCGTCTGTGTAGTAGTGTGATAATTCTTTGTTTGTTCGAGGAGAGGGGTTTTGTTTGAAGGGAGCAGCAGATCGAACTCATACCCACTGAAACTGGAGTTCAGTTCTCATTTCCTTTCATTAAAAAATGGCAAAAATCATAAACACCTATAAATATATATAAACTTGGTCCCACAATTATTTTTTAAAAACAATTTGAACCCTCAACTATGGTCCGTCTGCGTTTGGACCCCTCAATCGAGGAAATTCTATGGTACCCACTTGGTACTTACCAAAATTCGTAGGAACCATCGGATGGTCTTACGGGAGATCTCAGGCGTCCTCCTAGGATAATCCTTCTGTCGCTAGGATGCAACGGAAATGAGATGGACGGTAGAGATGGGTTCGGTATGGTACCGAATTTCGTAATTCGGTACCGTACCGAATTGCACGGTCGCCCACCCTAGAACAATGCTTCCATCGCTAAGGAGGTGTTTGGCATGAGGAACTGCTGTTCAGCTTTATCCTCATCTAGCAAAGGGTATTTCCGTTAACTATCATTTCTAGTATAAATTCAAAGATTCAACGTCTGATTGGCAGAGAAACACACAGAGCGATAAATTCTCGTTCCCAATTTTTCATTCCACCGGAACAAATGCTAACCGTTACTTTTTAAAACCTGAAACAGGGAATAAAAACGGGAGGTTCCGGAATGCCCCCCCTAAGATGACATAAAAATGAGAAGGATGGTGGGGATGGGTTCGGCATGGTACCGAATGTTGCTATTGGGTACCGAAGTGGAACCCTAAGTTAAATATTAGAAATGATGGGAGCAGTATTTGCAGACAGAGCATAGTTCAGGGTTTAAATTATTTGAAAAAAAATTGAGGTGTATACTTCAGGAGGTGTTTTTATAATTTATGTTAAAAATTTATTCAACCCCCCCCCCCCTCCCTTTTTCCTCTGTATGGTGTCCTTGGGCGTTGCGTTGCAGTAGGTTTTGCTTATTCTATTCTGACGTTGATGAGGGTCTCTATCAGCATCTGTTGTTGGTGGGGTTATTTTGGTGTTCTTTGGAGCAAATGGGGCACAGATTTGTTTGTTGGCTTCACGTTTGAATTCAAGCAAGAGCAGAACACGCCACCCATTGGTCCCCTTCGTTAAAATAAAAAATAATAAAACTTTGGTTATTTATTTTTTTCTTTTTAAAATAAGCCAAATATTTAATATCTCATCTCTTATGGTAAGCAACTGGATAGGGCCTCAGATTCACTGTTTTGAAAACCGGACCGGACGGTCCGAGCGATTTGGACCGGTACATGTTCCGGTTCAGTCTTTGGACAAACTGGTTAGTTTGTAAAATTTTATTAATAAATAAATTATATACCATTTTTGGGACAAAATGAGTTGTTAGGTTTTGAACACATGGCCTGCATGATTAAATAACTTTTGTACATACCTATCTTTTTAATTAAGGTATTTGGTTGTTAGGTTTTGAACACATGACCTATTAGATTTTGAGTGTGATAGCGTTCTAGGGCTCTGTTCGGTCCCCTTTCTTCCCTTTGTACATAAAGGATCCCCGGCAGCTCGGATTTTTGTGTTTGACAATCCGGCGGTGTGTGGCTCCCTAATGCTCAGATCAGTGTCCTCTTAGCTCGGATCGAGGATCTCCAGTCGATGTGCAGCCGGAGTGGTGGTACTGGACCCCGGCCCGCTAGTGGCAGTGGCTTTGATGGAGTTTTTCGAGCCCCCCCCCCCTTCTGCTTGATTGGTGGCTCCCGGTGGTTCGAGGAGTTGGAGGCGGGGTTGAAGCAGATCGGAGATTCGGCGCGGCTCATCGTCTCCTCCGAGCGACTGGTGGTTGTTTAGGTTTGGTTGGTTCTTTTTGCTCCGATAGTTTTTTTATGTTTTTTCTTGTTTGCTTTGTACTAGGTTTTCTCCGTCGGAGTTCGACGTGGTTGTTCCGCCAGTTGGGCGATGGTCCGGAGGTGGTTGTGTCTCTCTTTCCACCGTTGGTCACACCAGGGTGGTGGTGTGTCGTGGTGGCCCTATGCTAGTTTCTCCATATGGTGGTGGATGGTCAGTCAGGTGTTTGTCTTGGTCGCGATCTTTATATAGCGCCCCCCTCTCTCTCAGTTTAATCGCACACGGAGAGAGAGGGACCGGATGTAAACCCGAGACGCATGCCCCCCTCCCATCCTTAGTTGCACATGCAGGAGAAAGAGGGGAGTGCGATTCCTGATCCCCAATTCCCAAAACCCTAAACGTAATTAACCTTTGTTCCCTATTAAGTCTCCCACAGGTCGGGTCTAAAAAATGGGTTTTACTAATGGGGTGCGCAAGGTGTGTCCCACCCCTATTGTACTGAAGTTGGGACCACACCCCTTAAATCCTAGATCCAATCCCAATACCTGTAGGATTGGGTTTGATTTAAGATCCGTCAACCATATACCTCTGAGTCTGATTGAACTTAATTACCCACTAAGCTCAAGTACCTTTGGGTGTAGTTGAGCCAAAACCCAACACTCTCTCACTTGACAAAACAAAAATCGAAAAACAAAAACAAAATTTTATTTTGGAAAACACACACGCTTAGTGGGTAATGACTCAGTTTGAAAAGACCTTAGTATGCACACACTTTATTTTGCAAAAACAAACTAGGCCCATATCCTTAAGAGTTTCCTTTACGTAGATCGAGATTCATAGTCACATGAATCGTAACTGTTATGTCCTTACGAGCAGACGCTCCCTTTCATGCATTACGCTATGATCAATCCACTTTGAATAAGTACTTTATGTGGTTATCTTAACTTTATGAGTAATAGACAGAATCTTACTCTGAGGTCCTATTGTATGTCTCACGAACTCAAGTATATGTTGGAATTGGATCCGCTTATCAGAGTCGCAGCAGAAGCAAAAGATAGATCCGAAGATCATACAATGTATGTTTCATTACAATTAATTCTACAAAATAATCTACATGCAAATCTATGATCTTAGCATATGTGCGGACACCCTAGAGGCATACTATGATCTACGGAAGACATGCATGCACCTAGTTAGGTATTTAGAATCATCATACCTTATGGATCTATGATCCAGAGAGAACGGAATGATGATGAACCGCACTTGAATCGCAAAGGAAGCTGTCGGATAACACCTTGTCCTTTGCGAATTGAGGAATCCTCGAAGTCCCGTTTCTGAGTGCAAGAACTAAGAGCCAACGGAGGAATTCGTTGCGAAGACGATGGCGTGCCGGTAGATCTCCTCCTTCTCTTTCTCTCTTCTTCCTTCTCCTTCCTTCCTCCTTCTTCTTCCTTCTTCTTTCTCTTTCTTCCTTGGCCGAAACCTTAGAGAGGGAGAGAGGGAGAGGGGTTCGGGTATTAGGAGAGGGGGAGCACTTAAGGCCGGCCCCTCCCCCTCCATTGTACATATAGGGCCAGTCTCCTAGTGCCATGCGCAAGCTAGGGCCGGACCTAATGAGATTAGGATGAGGGGGGGGTCGGTTTTAGGGTTTCCAAGTGTCTATCGTGAAGCCTGGACGAAAACGCCCTTCACAAAAAGTGAAAAACTGAAAGAGAGATTGAGTGAGATGCGCTACTCGGAATCGAGTTCCGTCTGCGCCTATGAGCTCTTGAAATTATTCCGCTCATTCTAAGATCCATATTCAATATGTTCTGAGCCATATTTTAGTATTTACCAAAATACCCCTATGACCCCTAATAGGGGTGACAATCGGGTCGGGTAGGGTCGTGTTCGTGTTGTGTCTAGTCGTGTTCGTGTCCAAAAACCCTAGACCCGGACCCGACCCGTTTAACTAATCGTGTCTAGATCCTAAACCCGTACCCGACTCGCCAAAAAATGGGTAGACCCGATAAGACCCGTTTATCACCCCGACTATTCAGTTGACCCAATCCGACTCGATCCGACCTGACCCGAAAGACCCACTGGTATTATATATTATAGTATCGGATTGCGGGTAGACCCGACCCGACCCGACTCGACACGACCTGTTGAATACTAAACGGGTCTTCCTGGGTCTACCGTGTCCAGACCCTAAACCCAGACCCGACCCGTTTATTAAACGGGTCTATCGTGTCGACCCGTTTACGACCCGAACCCGTTTAGCCCTGGCCCAGACCCGCTAACTTCGTGTCGGGTCGTGTCGGGTCTGCCGTGTCGGGTCCGAAATTGCCAGCCCTAACCCCTAACACATGTGAATTAGGTTCTTAGGCTCCGGGATTGCGCTCCATCGCGCTACTTCAAATCCAACGTATCCAACCAGGTCGGGGAACAATTCCTATACGCAACGACAGGGTGGAACCTTCAGGGTTCGGGATCTCTAGCTCTAACCGGATCCCTGATTAACTGTTCCGGTGACACACCGAAAGGTCCGTTAATCAGCCTTAATTCGATTAACCCGTGTAGCCACCCAGAGTGCGACGCGAGTTGAACTCTAGTGATCCTAAACTTATGTTTCTCCCTCGTAACCCTGTTCTCTACTATACTTCGATAATCCTCAGTCCCTCCTATTACTGGTGCCATGATACGACTCGGGCGGTTGGGAGCATCGTCAAATCCTGATCGAATCATCTGACTAGGAATTGATGACTTGTCATCTATAACACCACACACCTTCCGGTGCTATGCCTAGCATCCGGAACATCGTCAGTCATACTGACAACCACCAGGCCTGGGTTAACTGTGTGGACATATTGACTCATCAAAACGCACCCATCCAACACTGGACGTCGGATAACCTGTAGGGATTACATGTCACTCAAGCGCCAGCCGGGTAACCCAACGTACCGTGGTATGGACTATGGAAGGTCCGCACACGTTGGCACATCAAAGCACCACACAACTGGCAATTGGCCCAGTGTACATGGTCCCTCAGGGTTAAGGACAAATTATCTATAGTAGTAAGACGGTTTATGCACCAGTGTCTGAATCACTGAACTGTACACCGTCTTGGTTCCTGTTCAACACGATCATCGTGCTTGGTTAGGTGAATGAGAATCCCATGTTCCCGTGGTGGAGACTTCACCACATCCTCTACCTGCCAACAGCTTGTTCTCGGTGAAGCGACCGGCATCACCTAAGCTGTAAACTAGTTCTAGGTCTACACATAACTGGTCCACTGGGTCTCCCAAGCATGGATCCACCATGCGCCTCAGTGGCCTACTGTGTTCCCTAGGGTCCTTTATTATATGTATATTAACATATACCATAGTAGTATTCTAATTAAAGCAATAACCAAAGGCATCTTTATTAATATTAATACAGAAAATCTACGCTCAGGACACACGAGCTACAAAAGTATACATATCCAAAGTGAGACGAAAATATAACCTTTATTAGCTACCTAAAGGGAAAAGTATAAGCATAATTAAACGTATAATGAGCTTTGAATCCCTATGCTATCCAATGACCCTTATAATGAATGGGTGGTGACCCCTTGGTCATTGGATCCGCAACCGTAAGCTTCGTACCAATATGCTCAATGATGATCTTATCAGTTGATTAATCATCCTACATGACAAAATAATTTATATCGATGTGCTTGCTACGATTCCCGCTCTTGCTGTTCCTGGAGAAGAAAATAGCAGTTATATTGTCACAATAGATCCTTATAGGTCTAGATACGAAATCCATAATCCTGATCTCAATGACAAAATTCCTTAGCCAAGAAGCTTGTAGTGTTGCCTCATAGAGTGCAACAAACTCTGTTTCATAGTGTCTGCACGTAAGCATAAAATCCTTTGCCCCCTTGAATATATCTCATGACCTTTTGGCACCATTGCAGTGACCCAAGTCTGGATTACTTTGGTACCTACCCAACATCTCTATTCTATTGCCAGTTAAAAGAATGTCATCCATATATAGGACCAGAAACAGACAATGGCTCCCATAGATCTTGAGGTAAACACAATGATCCACAATGTTCTCCACGAAACCAAAGAAGGTAATAACAAGTGGAGCTTCATGTACCACTATTGAGATGCTTATTTCAGTCCGTATAATGACTTCTTCAACTAGTAAATTAGCTACCTTCCTTTACCTAAGGTAAAACCTCAGGTTGCGCCAAGTATACTGTATACTTCGTAGTCACCAGAAATTACCGATCGATTTATGTTTTCTCTTGGATCTCCTAAGACCTGTCCCTTTCTGTATGACAGGCTTAGTGGTAACTTGCTCTATATTAGTCGGGATATCAGGACATGGTCAATCAGGAATTATCATAGGTAGTTCATCATGATGACCAACTTTTCCCTCTTGTATTATAGACACATAACTGAAAAGACCCGTATTGACTTAAAACGCAATTCCTTGTGTAGGGACACTCCCACTAAAGTTGTCACTTATAAGAAAACGAATATTTCTAGCTACTTTTATGCTCGGTGAGTGCAATGAACAATAGAACCTTATCAGAGGTTCATGTGTTCAAAATCTAACTTCTCATTATTCCTCCTTGGTACCCTTAAAGGATTTATTAGTTTGCTTTTCTTTATGTAGTTTTCATAAATCCTGAAGTTAATAAAGTCAAGGATCTTCATAAAAACCCTCTCCTTTATACTAACCTCTTTAGTCATAGAAGGAGGAATCTTTATTAACAATATTTCATTAACAATCATCATGGAAAGATTACCTTTAGAGTCTATGTCAAGCTTATATAAACCATCAATCAACAGCCAGAGCCTATAAGTACTTTATCTTTTACTAATCAGAATAACTTAACGTTCAAATTGAAATAAAGTCCATAGGCACAAGTCTTGAAATAGACGATAAACTACTAGAAAAGCTTAGAAACATAGAAAACTCTCTCCAAGTTCCAAAAAAAAGTATCCGGTCCGGAAGACAAGTCTGTAGGTCCTCATGCCAATTACCTTGGAGCTTAGCTTATTCCTTGAGTAATGACTTCCTCTCCGTCAGTTGAGTCCCTCAGATATAGAAACCCCTGCATGACGGTAGAGATATGGATTGTAGATCCAGAATTAGTCCACCAATCATTGTCAGATTTGAGAGAATTTATATAGTTAGATTCACAAGACTTAAAAACTGAAATCTTACCTTACTTGGCAAGCCACTTCTTGTACTTCTAACAATTTTTCTTCACAGGCCCCCTCTTCCTGTAGAAGAAGTACTTGGGAAGCTTTGGGTCAACATCCTTTTTATGTATGGATATACCCTTCCCCTTGTCCTTCTTAATGGGGGCAACTTTACGTATATTGGACTGTGTAGCCTTATGAGATGCGAAGTGTACGCTCTCCACTTTCTCTTACCTCAACCTACCCTCCTCTTGCACGCACATTGCCAACAGTTCATTGATTATCCAGTTGATGTTGTGCGTGTTATAGGATATTTTGAATTGCCCATACTGGGTGGGTAGTGAGTTTAGGATAAAATGCACCAGAAATATTTCGTTGATAACGATATTCAAAGCCTTCAGCTGTGAAGCAACATCACGCATCTGCATGATGTGCTTTCGCACTCCCTTATCACCAGTCAGGTGCATGGTAGACAATTTTGCTATTAGGGTGATGGCCATGGCCTTGTCAGAGCTTTTGAATTACTCTTCCAGGGCTTTCATATATTCTTCAACCAGACGGCACTCAGGGATGGAACTCCTGATGCTCTTTTCGATATATGACTGGACAAACAACATACTGAGACGATTGGATTTCTCCCACCGCTCGTATGTTGATACCTTAATTGGTGTACTTTTCTCTGTTGGTTCCACAGGGAAATTCATACGGAGTGCCAAGTCCAAATCCATACACCCTAATGCCAAAAGTATCTTATCCTTCCAGTCTAAGAAATTCTCCCCGGACAAGGAGGGAAGACACTAGGTAAGGTCTGAGATATAAGACAGTGTAGCTGGAAAAGGAAAAGGCTTACATTAATACAAGGCAGAAAATAAAATATTTATTCTTTATCTGATGATTAGCTCATGCTAATTATCAGTTAGCAAAACTTAGACCTCCCTGTGGGCAAAGGTCGCTCTCTATAGGAGTTTTACTAAAAGTCCAAAAGTAACTAAATGTTTCCCGATAAGACCGGTGAATTGTATAAAAAGCCTAAACAATGGTTCTTTTCATGTGAGCATAAGAACCACCATTTTCGTCGTATACAAACCTCCTTATCCTAATTGTATGGTATTAGGGATCACCTCCCTTTGGGCAAAGATAACCTCTAATAACAATGCAACTAGAAAGGGGAATGTCACGATCAATCAAATTTATATGATTCAATGCACTCCATGGTGTCATAATGTATGAATCACTCATGGAGAATGATCCAGGATGCTTTGGTTAGTCCTGAATCATTCCCCAAGGGAGGCCTTTAGATCATGGCTAATTGCAAATCTAATACAGATTCAACAGAGAGAATGTGTAAGGCAATGGTAGAATCCTACATCAGTTATTTAATTAGACTTTAAGTGCTGGCCAGGGCATCCTAGGCAATCACAGAAAAAACTGAAAAGCATTCCAGATATAAAACCAAAAGTTTAAAGTCCTGAATATTACAAACTGGAAGCACCGTTAAGAAGATAGGCCCCTAAAAGATATGAATTAAAAACCATACGGAAAAGGATAATCTTTCATTCCATCCGATACGGCGCTCATATGTAACATATGCAAATATCTAGAATATGACATCCATAAGAGATACCTGGCCGACACACATACGTACACATTATTGCCTATCAATAATGAACAAATAATATGGATTCCCAAAACTCAGTTATTCATATAGCGTAACCCAAAAAACCGAATAAACGCGCACAGCGAATTATTTGATCAAAATTAACATGCCCTATGGTATACAACCCTTCGCTCTGATTCGATTCCCAAATCGGGACGAAAGTAGCCATAGGACCTGAATTTCAGATTTACTGAATTCTGGTTAACCATCTCAAATTGTTGTTCGCCGCATGGCCTACCCGACCCATCCTTCGGCATAAGCCAAACGAAAGGATCGGTTACCGATCACGAAAACCCCTTAACATGCGATGGTCGATCGGAGCAAAAATATAAGTGTGGATTTTGGGTTTCTGATGATCCATTGTCAAACGATAATGGGGTTAAGAAAAACGAAAAGAGACCCATTAACGATCACAAGTTTGGATCAAAGATTATGCTATATAAATAACAGAGATTCAGAGACCTAGTTGTGATACCAAGTGTAAGAATTAACTACATAGAACAGACAAATGTCTCAATTACATAGAGACCATAGGCGGAAGCGAGGATCGAAAATATACCTCCGGCCATTACGTGCCAGTGATGATCTGCAATTGAGTTGATGGAGGAAGTAGCGAAAGATGCGATGCAACGATCGCGGGAGGGAATCTTCAACTTCGGTTCTTTTTGGCGACCATAAAACTCTCTTGGGGAAACCCTTTTTTGCAATCGACAAGACGAGGGAGAAAGAATCGTGGAACTTGAAGAGCCTCTCTCTCTCTCTCTCTCTCTCTCTCTCTCTCTCTCTCTCTCTCTCTATTCGATCGAATGGATCGAGGACGAGACCGAAGGGGAAAAAGGGCAGCTGGACCCCTTTCTCTCTCTCTCTCTCTCTCTCTCTCTCTCTCTCTCTCTCACCTTCCTTGAGATCAGAGAGGACTAAGGAGGAGGGAGAGGCTATAATAGGGCTGTAATCGTCTCTCTCTCTCTCTTCTCTTCTCTGAGTTTGGGTAAGGGAGATCCAAAGGAGGGGAGGGAGATCTCTCTCTCTCTCTTTTGTTCGGCTAACAGGGAAGCACACGGGAGAGGGAGGGGCACTCGATCTGATCGCAACCTCTCTCTCACCTGCTCTGGTTATGCGTGGACGGGAGAAAAGAAAAGGGGGGGGGGGGGTCGCGATCTTTATACATCGCCCCCCCTCTCTCTCCGTTTAATAACACACGGAGAGAGAGGGGCCAGCTGTAACCCCGAGATGCATGCCCCCCTCCCCCCCTTAGTCGCACACGCAGAAGAGAGAGGGAAGTGCGATTCCCGATACCCAATTCCCAAAACCCTAAACGCAACCCCCGTTCCCCATTAAGTCTCCTACGGGTCGGGTCTAAAAATCGGGTTTTACTAATGGGGTGCGAAAGGTGTGTCGCACCCCTATTGCACCGGACTTGGGACCACACTCTTTAAATCCTAGATCCAATCCCGACACCTATAGGATTGGGTTTGATTTAAGATCCGTCAACAACATACCTCTGAGCCTGATTGAACTTAATTACCCATTAAGCCCAAGTACCTTTGGGTGTAGTTGAGCCAAAACCCAACATGGACCACATCTTCCTCCTCTGCACCCACATCTGACATGTAAGGACTAGCTTGACCTCTTACAGGCCTTGACTGCTGCTTCTATTGATCACCTCGATCTTGTCTGTTTGGAGACCGGTCCATATCCCTCCTTCTCAACTGACCACATGGAACGTAAGTGTTGCCAGCCTGCTCTTGACTATTTGGTTGGAGAAGAATGCTAGGCTATTCCAGCAGAAGCACCGTATGCTGGAAGCTAGCTTCACAGATGCTAAGAGAATATCTATGGGTTGTGATGATGCACTAGTTTACGGGTTAATGCAAAGTCATTGTTATATCACATTTTTTGAATGTTTACTTTTCATATTTGCATATATTCAACTATTAAATTTAAAAAAAATAAAATAGTTTACCGACAGGTTTGGATTCAACTAATGGCAACGATGGCTCTTGATCCATGGGATGATATAGAGGATGTTTATCGAAATTTACTTGTGGAATTATGAATTTATCTTAGTTCTCAGTGGTGAATTTTTTCATGAAGAAGTATATATAGTACATCAAATTTGATAAAAAAGAGGATTTTTATTAAAGGTTCGACCTAATAGTGTACAAGAAGGCATCATCAATCTTTAGTATGCAGGAGACACACTGATCTTCTATAAAGTTATTCCCTCACAATCCTCAACTCTCAATTTTTTTAAAATTTTCACTCTCTCTCCAAAAAAAAAAAACCCGTAATTCTCAAGTCCATCCTTTCAAGCTTCGAGCTAGTTTTTAGGTTACTAGCAATGTGCCATTATCTAGTTAGGAGACAACCATACCAAGGCCATCGATTAGCATAAATCTTAGAGTGTCAGTGTTGGGATTGACAGTGTTCTACATACCAATTATATGTATTTTGACAATAATAATATAATTTCATGCTTTTCTCATATTATATATTGCTATATTTGTATTTATACTGTATGTGATATATGATAGTCCAACGAGTATATGTAACTTAGACAACTTAACTATGTGGATGAGATTCACAAACATAAGGTCTAAGTTTAGCAGTCTATTATACATGATAAAGTTCACAATCAGTGATGGAATTGACATCCTTTCTGTAATACTATACTAATGTTGGTTTTTGCTTAGCGAGATGGTTTGTCATAGCCATCAGAGTGGTGGTCATGAGTTAATTATGTTGGTGTGTTTGGACCTTATTAAACATTGATCGATATGAGAATACATTATTTAAATGATTGTCATATGATGATGTGATTCTCATATGTTATTTCCATAGACTCTCAATCTTGTGGTATTTGTTAACTTTTGGCTTAGCCTTTGTCACTTTGAGTTGCAATTCAATGAGACTGGCATGTTGGTCAATAGCCGATATCTTGGATGGTTTACACTCAATCCTTGAGAACACATTCATTGTCGAGGAATTCTAAACTATCTACTAGAGAGAAGATATTTTCTTAAGTAACTCACATGTAATTAAGATGATCATTAGAATTGAGTGCTTGTGCAAATGATTTTTGATAAAGGGTTTATCAAATGATTTTAAATAAAATATTAATTTTTAATAAATATTTTAATATAAATTATATTTATCAGTGATCATAAAGGAATGATAAGTTGCACATAAGGACATGAAGAACAATGTGTACTCCGGGTAGGGCAATTGCTTCTCCCGATCACTATGTACTTGAGAATACGGGATAATGAGGGGTCTATGTGTATAATAGTAGAAAATTATATTTTCATAATTTTCAATTACTATATAGTATAGTCATATATAGCTTGATAGTGGTTTTAGCCTTGATTAATCGGATATGGGTGTAGTTATGTGATGGCAAGAATCCTAGTCTAATTGGAGATGAGGTGTTGGAGTCATAACGGATCTCAACTTCTAGCCTTCGTCAGTAGGTAGATAAATTATTATTTTTAAAATGAGTAGGAGTGTTAGTCATGGTTTAAGTTATACTAACAGAACTCTAATTTATATTTGGATTACTTCCTAAAAAGTAGAGATTCCCCTGCTGAACAAGAGTTCTACTTTGTCTGATATTCGGATCGTAGTTAACAACGCCTAAAAATCCTCAAGTTCCCCTAAGACCCAAGCCCACAAGGAGAGGACCTTGTGGCTAGACAAGATAGTCCAAAAGAACTCCCTAGGGACCAGCCACATGTCTCATTAAGGGACTTGGATCGAGTCTCAAGTAGACAACCTCTAAAATATAGGAGTTCATCCCCTTGAGTATAGGGATTGCATACCACACCCAAGAGGAGACCAACCCAATTTGGAAAGAGGAGGAGTCGGCCACATAAAGAAAGAAAAGGGAAGAGAAAGATAATGAAAGAAAGAGGAAGAATGAGGAGCTTCCACAAGCTTCCACATAAGCCTTAATCTTTTCAACTAACCATTATCCAGTCTTGCTCATTCTGTCCAACTGATGAGACCATAGACCACCTCTTCCCTTCCCCCCCCCCCCCCCCCCCCCCCCCCCTGTTATTTTCCCACTGCAGTGTCTCTTTATTGTTGTCTTTCAAATCCCCAACCCCACTGTAACATCCGTCCCAAACATACAAGATATTGTCCGTTGTTACATCCACTACCATCGATTTAAGAGATACGGTTAGACCGGCGTATCTATCACATTCCCATGTTCTTACTGAGCCCTTGGGATAGAACGTCATTGCTCTGATTTGACCCATATGGTTAGAAAGGAACTCAAGAATCTTTAACAAGAGAAATGCTATTTAGCCCGAAGGTTTTTTTGATTTCACTCAGCCTGATTGACGTGGCTGGGTACGAGTGATGGGGATAGAGTTTTAAATGTCGTTAGTGAGATTCAACCACCAATTGTACATGGCCACGTCAATCGGACTGAGTGGAATCGGAAAAACCTTCGGGCCGAATAGCATTTCTCCTTTTAACAATGCAGAAAATGATGTTCCATCTATCTTGGCTTCTAATGCTTATATATATCCTTGGATTAGACAAAGAACCCAGCAGGCAGGCCCGAAGGTTCAGGAGGTTACAAGTATTACCTGATGGACAAGTTTTGTTTCTTTTTGCTGGAAATATAAATTCGCTTCCATTTGGTCTTGTTGGAGAGCTTAGGTTTGAAACACATATAGGAGCTGCCTAACCCTGCTTGGAATTCATCTAAAAGAAGAAAAAAAAAAAGATCATGGGAAAGACAAGAACCTAAAAGCAAAAATATTTGATCTAAATTAAATCTGAAACCTCTCTTATAATCTCTCTCTCTCTCTCTCTCTCTCTCTCTCTCTCTCTCTCTCTCTCTCTCTCTCTCTCTCTCTCTCTCTCTCTCTCTCTCTCTCTCTCTCTCTCAAATTGGGGACGATTGACGTGGCACCTGATTGCAATAGTCCTTGCACCTAGTCAAACTCGTGAATCACACTCAGCCCCGACTAGCTGGTTAAAGGAATGGTTGTGATTGAGTGTTGTGTGGTACATGTGATGGCTCTCGCCAAAATAGAAGGGATCTCGCTCTATAGAAAAGATTGAAAATTTAAGACAGTGCGGCTTTTATTCGCAGTAAGCTAGTATTTGACTGTTTAGCGGAGATTTAGTGGTCAGATTGGGTTGAAAATTGGTTTGGGTGTTGGTCTTGATGTTATGAAGATTTTATTTAAATTTGAGATCAATTGGACCACTTGAAGAAAAGTTTTGGTTGAAAAACAAATACATATTTTTTTTAAATAGCAAGTATAATTTTTCTTATTAATGGTGTTTGAAGGTTTTGGTCGATGTTAATGATGGATTTAGATTATAGGGACTAATGGATGCTTAAAAAATTTTGAAAGAGAGAGAGAGTGATGTGATAATATGAGAGAAATAGAGGGAGCAAGGAGTTGATTACCAGGACATCTCACCCTACGACCTATCGTTGTCGGCCTCTTGCTGGATATCCCTAGACCTCTCTATAGATGCGAAAATCGTACCCCACGTCACATCATCATATTGATTCTGAAAATGGTCAAATGTTAGTCAACAGATCAAGTAAGATGACGGGCTCAGTCGGTATGAGAATGGCCTTATTCTGCTGACAAAAGATACATATGACAGCAAAGCTGACGGTAGCCTTAGCCAAATAGAGGGCTAAAGGTAGCACCATACTATTTGAGAAAATATGTCGAGGTGAAGGGTAGCCTCAGCCTTCACAAGTATCCCAAGGTTTTTTTATCTCATGATTCCGACTGAGGGTAGCCTCAACCGATGACATTTATCATATGCATCTGCAAAGGTAACTCATGCGACAAGAGTGTGTGGATGAGCTCTCAAGACTGAGGGTATAGCTCCTTCATAATACTTGCATACAGAGTTGTTCCCTAACCTTCATCCAATGATAAATGCCAAGACATATATGTACTCAAGATGAATCTTGAGTCCCTTGTCTATCCAATAATCATGGGTATAAAGAGCGAAGCCATTATTCAGTTATAAGACAGTTATTCCATCACGTGGCATTGCAAACAACACCACCTCATCATAACAAGTGGGGCAGTAGTTACGGATGACAGCTGTGATGGCCAAATAAAGTAATGGCAACTAAGTTACAGCTGGCATGCCATGTTAGCGTGACAGTTATGAAAAGATAACCGCTTGAGAGCTTCTATAAATAGGGGGTCAACCCTAGCCAGTCAGGGAACATTAGAATGCCCTCAGATTTCCTGAATTTGCAGAACATTTCTTGAGAGTATTCTACATCTGACTTGAGCATCAGAGGAGAGATCCGGGATCCATCACCGCCGATTTTCTCTTTCTTTTTGTGTTTGTACATGATCGGATCATCCAGCGGTCAGTGGATTTCCATCCTCCACACTCTCATTATTGGGGAAGAAGAACCACGAAAACTTTCAGACATAAAATTCATCAAAATTTTGTTCACCATTCATTTATTCAAAATGAAAGCATTGGAACCTCTCAAAAAAAAAATGAAAGCATTGGAGCCCTTTTTATAAGCCTTCAAGTAAAACAAAACCCCATAGGATTGATATTCCTAATAGGTATGGAGTTAGGATTCCTAAAACAATAAAATAACCAATCATAAACACATAGGATTGGTATTCCAAAAAGGCAAGGTCTGATCAATATTTTGACACTACATGATATGGAAATATTTTGATGGTATGTAAATATTATTGTTTTTTAGAAATGATAGAAACATTGGCCAAATGATGAAAATTTTCAATAAAACTCTAGATAATCATAAATCACTTATAGATACACACATTAGATCACTTAAATCACGCTATCACACTATATAGAGGGGTGGAGCTCTATATAGCACGTATTTCGATGTATGTTGTGCAAATGGATTATAATCTAAATATAAAAATGGTGAGATATTGCTACAAAATACTAGACAATCATAGATAAAAAAGCAGGTACATCTTTTGCAACAGTTAAATAATATTTCCAACCTATTTACTAGCTTGAAACGCTACGAGCATATTTTTTTATTGTGTTTAAGATATATAACATATCCAAACTTCAAGTGATTTCATCAACAATAAGACTTCTTTTCTTTCAAACCAAGCTAAATTTTTAAAAGGTAGATCCGATAATTGAACGATCAATCTCCAAATAAGGTGATAGATTTGTTCTTATACCTTCATATTATTAATTAAATAAGTAGAAATAACAAATTAAAATAAATATAAGATTTGACATTTTCAAATGTTTTGGGAAGAATATTTCGACCAGATCGAATGAATGGCTCGTTTTGTTTTCATTGATTGACCAACCCGAATTTGTGTTAAATGGTAGATCTAAGTCTCGAAACAAATTTTGTAGTAAAACGATCCCAGAGAAATCGAACAAAATGCTCCAAGGTTTTGGATTTTATGGTTTAGGATTTAGGGGTTTGGATTTAGTATCTAGAAACATTTTAAAATTTTGACCAAAAGTTTAAACATTTCAACCAATTTTAATTTTTTTTTCAATTTTTATTTAAAATATTTTGATCCCCCAATTTCATTTTGAGGACCTAAGAAATGGAAATATTTCAAAAATTTCTAAGAAATTTAAAAATTTTTGAACCATGCTAATAGGTATAGACATAGGACTCCTAAAGCACCTAGAAAACCCTTATAACATGGGTTTTGATATTTGAAGAAATTAAACCTAAAAAAATAACGAAAATATATGTTGAATAACAAAAAAAATACATAATAAATAGAAGCGGGCTTCATCTAGACCCATCATCCAGACTTCGAAATTCTACACAGGTGCAACTAGATTCCCATCAATCACTTTCGCTACACAAAACTTGTACCGAGTTCTCTTGTAGTTGTAACCAATGGAATCATCGAGTTCATCACAAAGTAACATCAGACTCATAAACTGGTAGTGGAGGCCTAGTAGTGGGTGTCTCATCATAAGACATTTGTCTCTCGGGTCCCACACAATGTGTTAGCTGGTGGTGTACTAGGAACAAGAGGTGGGAGGCACCGACACATGTTAAAGAAGGTGATCACCGGTGCATAATGGTGTGGTAGCTCAGAAACACGCATTCCCAAGTAGCACTAGAGAAAGAACGAAGCCATTGGGTCGGTCTACGCCGATGAAATCAACATGTTGAAGAATGACCAACCAATTGGATTCAACCATGGGTGAAAACTCTGTTGAAGATGAGGGCTCAGGTGAAGGCGTCGCTGAAAGTGTTGGCACATGCGGAAACTCCATTGAAAGCTTGACCAGGGGAGGAGGCTCTATTGAAAGTACGGTGGCAGAAAGAGGCTTCACTGGCGGTAAAAGGCTCCTCGTGGAGGTTGCCGGTAGTGGAAGCTCAGGAAGCGAAAAGGACTCATTTGATTATGCCACTGGGGTGGGAGCTCAATTGGCATTGAAGCTGGTGGCACCACAGGAAGTAGAGGCTCATATGGTGGCGAAGGTTCCACCGGAGACGTGTTGCTTTCCTCCCTTTCTTGAATTGCTACGATAATTCAATCCCAACAGTCTTGAACATCCACCGTATACAACTATATCTGTGACGACCAAGATTCAATAGGCCAATAGCCAAGAGCCAAGACTCCTGAGGCTGGGATGCCAAGATGGATGAGGTGAGGTGAGGTGTACAAGGCCACGAGTTAGCCCCACATCACCTGGAGAGAAGGAGATCATAAGCTACTTATATAATTTCCCCTCCCAAACATAGAAGACGCGTTTTAAAACCGTGCGCCGCTACGGATTTCGTAAAGAACTCTGTAGTTAAGCGTGCTCGGGCAAGAGTAGTACCAGGATGGGTGACCCCCTGAAAAGTTCTCATGCGAGCACGGGCAAAGCGGACAATATCTTGTGTGTTTGGGACGGATGTTACAATATCTCTCTTGACAGACTTTAGAGAAGATCGAGCGAAGAAACCACTGGACAAAAGGCTCAATGGGAAGATAGTGATCACATGCTCGTTCTCTAATCAATGATGAAAAGTGGATCACACCATCATTATGTGGTTGATATGCACAACGGTAGGATTCCACTAACTTATAGAATTTGGTATATGCTTTTGTTAGGGGCAGCAAATAACGCCCATAGGCTTCTTCATGGGGATGGCTCTCCATATAATCCGGGGAGTATTGCTCCATTAAAGAAGAGCAAGAAAAGAATTGATCACCATGGTAGGACATAGTGAAAAGCCAGAGTTACCCCCGATAATCTGAAATTAACCCTCAAAAAAATTGACTTACCCTTGCAATGTTTAACTTGAGATACCCCCAATTCTGTGTTACTATCATATAGAAATTTTGAAGGATTAAGCCAAAGTTAGGAGTAACTCTAATTGATATCATTTTAGGGGGGTAAATCTAATTGGCCTATTAACACAGGGGGTCAAATCAAATTGACCTAAAAAATAATGTTACACATAAAATCCTTTTATTTACATCAAGCAATAGACATGGGCCAACTCAAGTGTCTGCACAGTGCACAATAATAGAAGCCGAGAGTAAAGTCATATCGCCGGGTGATGACATGATGTGGATTTGACGAGTGGTTTATTTCCATGCGTTCCACATGTTGGGTTTAGGCTTTGTATGTACCCCAACATAAATGCCTGAGTTTTGAATGAGAAACTGCTCACCGTGGAGCTTGGGCTATAGTGAATGACCCTAGTGATTAACATGAAGCGGACGCTTTCGGCACGACCCTCCTAACCCCCTTCCCCTCTTCCACTCAATCCATGGGTCAGTTTTGAGTCAGTTTCGTTGTACCATCAAATCCAAGAAAAAAAAGAAACAAAGGGGAGAGAGAGAGAGAGAGAGAGAGAGAGAGAGAGAGAGAGAGAGAGAGACGTCTTGGATTGGCACGTCTTGGATTGGCTAGATCGAACGGCTTGAGGAATATAAAGATCATGATGTATTCGATCCGTACAATTAGATCAGATGGATAAATCATCTTTGCACAATTTTAAGGATGACAATGTTATAAATAACCCGAACGGCTTTAACATGTTATATATATGCAACACGAAATTCTAAAGTGCATTTTTGCTACCGGATTGATTTGCTACGTTTGCTTAAGGACCAATCGTCGTGTGCCACGTTGTCCATTAAAAGGGCACATAATGTAGTTCCCGTTGTGCCCTTTTAATGGATGATGTGGCACACAGTCCATAAGCGAACTTAGTAAATCAATCTGGCAGCAATCCTTCAGCATGCCCCTTATATCTGAAAAGGTTTTAAATTGTTACTGGCCACTTATCACTCACATCGGACTAAGTTTAATAGGTGTAGTGAAAAAAAAGGTAGACAGGGGTCCGCCTCGCTAGCCACTTGACTGTCAGATGACCACTTGTCAAAGATAAATACTATTCAGCCCGAAGATTTCTTCCAAATTCGCCGGCCCGATTGTCGTGGCAGCGCACAACTGGTGGCTGAAGCTCACCAACGATATTTAAATCTTTTCAGCCACCAGTTGTACGCTGCCACATCAATCGGGCCAGCAAATTGGGGAAAATCTTCGGACTGAATAGCATTGCTCCTTGCCAAATTATGTTTTTGATATTACCATTATAATAATAAAGATTTTTTAAAATGCTACTTTTTTTAAAAATCTCTTGTTAAAGTATTTTATTTACAGCTTTCTATATTTTCATTTGTTATGACGTGTCTCAATTTCAGGTCACGTGTCCTGATCACATCCGTCCGTTTCACCCATCACCGACTAGCGAATGACACTCAGCCCAAAACAACAAAGGGACGCTGTGATTGGATGCCACATCATTCTGTGAACACGAATCGGTAAAAGCTATCGGTATGAATATCATTGCTTTTTCGCCATTTCGTTAACTTGAGCTATCGTAATTAACCAGCCATTGACGCTAAATATAACCCCACCCTATTCCTTCGGGCTCTGGATCATCGGGGTTGCTCGCTGCTGCCACACAATGACACCTTGGCGGATTGGTGGATTCACACCCCGTCTTCAGCCACCGCCACCGCCGTTGCCGAGGCCTCTTCCATACCTTCACAGTTTTCAGTATTCATCCCCATTTTCACTAGCTCTTCAAAAACATATACCTCAAACTTCCTCGGGTTGTGGATATTATCCATTAAACAGTGAGATCCGAACTCATAGCTAGATTCAGACTCCACATACAAATTAAAATAAATGCGCAAATAATCACAACAAAGATGTATAATAAAATTCTAAAAAAAGTTTGATCACAGTGTACAACGCACCGTATACTTTCATGTTATACATAGACAACAACAAAAGAAACGCAGGCTGAATTAAAATCAGATATTATACCAGGTGACAGTAGAACAGGAAAGAGAATAAACCTTCACCTATTATTATTAAATAACCCACCACTCACCGAAGATGAGCCGGAGCTCGGGTTGGACGGCAAACATGGTTCCTTTTCCGAGCATGCTCGGCGTTGTGGTGCTGGGTGCGGCATAGATAACCATACCAGCAGTTTTCCCTTTGAGATGCATCAGGTGGGAGAAGCTGGAACACAAGAAAAAGCAGCAGCAGGATCGAATATGTAGTCAATACTCTTAAAATCTGTATCCGGATAACAGAAGAAGAAAAGATGGACCTATAAATAATTCATCACGCTTTGAAAGCACAAAAAGTTTGCTGCTTGCCCAAAACAAAAAACATTGGTTAGCAAAAGTTTGCTACAAGCATGGATTGAAATTTTGACTGAAATACCGAAATTTCGGTAAAATATTTCAGTTTCGGTAGAGACCGAAACGAAAGGTACGTGCGAAACCAGCCCAAAGAGCATTTCGGTGCATTTTAGACTCCATCCACAAGAGTTCGTTCAAAACCAGATGATATCGAATACCCTCCAAATATCGAGACAGAAAAAAAAAAAAAAAAAAAAAAGGCTCAATATCGACAGATGGTCTTAGATTGGAGACCACTTAGTGGGAGCGAGCTGATAGAGACTAGATACTAGCGCAGTTTGGACCCAACAGCAGCGGCAGTGGAACTGGTCCGTCAATCGGAGGTTACTATGGTGCTGGTGCGTCAGGGGCTAATGATGATGAATTCAGTTGGACGAGCGAAGAAGAATTGACTTGGACAAGCAAAAGAAAGAATTGACTAGGACGAGCGAAGAATGTTTGTCTTATTCGTAACGTAAACAATGTAAATTTATATAAATAATTCAATACTTGGTGTATTCTCTTCAAACAATTCAAGTAAATAGACATACACAAATATAAAAGACTTTAATTTAAAATTTCACCAAACAAATGCAGTAAATACTCATTTTTGAGTCATTTAAAAAAATTCCCACCATTTCGGTTTATATTTTGAAATTTTGGTTTCGACCATGACCGAAACCAAACACAAAATCAAAATCACAGACCATAACTACAAGACCCCATGACGCAAACAAATGACAACACACTCTAGATCTTCAAGAGGTCGATATGACCCTTGAAAGAGAAAGTGACCGTTGGTGCGAATGTATTTGTTTCAATGTTGATGCAACCTTGTGTGCAGTATATCGTGTTCTAATGAAAGTAGCAGCGTGAAGTGTATTACCTGATAAATTAAAGAAGCGTTTCCTAACTTTAAAATACAAAAAGATGATTTTTAGCTTTATTTAAAATAACTTCAACAATGAAATCTAGTAGATCATTCACTTAAACAATCATCCATTCAAGAGTTCAACCAAAAATCATAAGTAGATATCAAAACGTTCAATTTCGGTATTAAATAGATTTAATTGCAGCAAGAGCAAAGGTCATCAAAACATTCCATAATCAAGACAAGTCTTGGCAAATAAATAGATCTAAAAGAGAACCAACAACGAAAGAGACGAGAGAAGCCACATGGGATGGCCCGGGTATAAAATAACATCGTTACTGCCATGAGAAGATGCTTGAATAGTCAACGTGCCTTTGACAATGTCCATGTGTACCAGAACCTTCGCTAAATAGCACTTTAGATGAAGCAATGGAGGGGTAAAAGTGGAGGATAAGAAGAGTGGGATAAGAAGCAAGATGAATAAAACGTGTCTTGCCTTGTAATTATGAAGTATTCAAGTCACGGGAAGGGTGTTAGACCCAAGGTTTGAAGTTTTGACTGAAACCGGTCCTCGATCCTCCGATTTTCAGGGTTTCGGCCGAAACCCCCCCACCCCCCCACCCCCTAAAGAAAAAAAAACCCACCTGATTCATTGCCTCCCCCATCGGAAAACTATATAAAAATAGAAATAAATCATAAAAAAATTAATAAAAATAAGAATAACTAATTTTAAATTAATTTTTCTATATTTAAAATTATTTTTTAATTTTAAAAAATCCGAAACCGAAACCGCCGATACTCCGGCTGAAACCGATCCCCAGGGGTCGGACCGAAACCGAAACCGAAACCGAAACCGAATTTTTAAAACCTTGGCTAGACCCTTTCCCGTGAGAAAGAAGAGTAATGGGACTCCTATTTGCCATGAACACTATTCACAAGGAAGTTCCGTACACTCTACTCAGGGGAAAAGGAGTCCAACCTCTCATTTCCTTCCATACTTTAGGGATGAGATTTCCATGCTGACCACATTTAAAAAAAAAAAAATTGACCACTATCGATTTTTAGAACTAATTCCCTACATTTTCACAAATTAAGATGACACTTTATTGACTTGACAAATTCTAAAAATTCTAAAAATGTCTTAAAAATTACAGGGACTGGAACAAAGAAAAACAAAGAAACTAATGGAAAAAGACTCAAGAAACGGGCCACCATTTTACTTTCTTTGGGCTTAGAACGCACTTATGATGATCCTATATCACCAGATACATCGATCCAAACATCATTCTAAAATTGCAAGCAAATGATGACAGAAAATCTCGTTTATGTAATTTTAAGGATATGATTCATCTCACAGTATAATGTTCTAAGAAGTAACTTACAAAAATTAAAGCATACAAACCTTAATAATAAAAGAGTAAAGTTATATTAGAGTTTAAATAACAAGGACATGCTGCCATCATTAACATTTAAGGCACGAAGGTTGGAAGTGCGTACATTTCTAGGCATCGTTATCCGAAACCAATACAGGAGAAAATCAACCAACTTGCTGAAACAATCACTGGAATCATTTTGGAAACAAAGAAACAAGTCATCCTCGTGAAGTTTGACAGTCATAACATTTTAAGCCAAATTATAAGTTGAAGAAGTAGTTTAATCCCAAACAGAGCCAATAAGAGAAAGCAACTATTAGTAGAATAAACAAGCATTAAACTAACTGCAATACAAATTTCTGGAGTCTTAAATTATTTACAACCAATTACCTTTCACAACTTTGGTAGTATAAAACAAATAATCAGGCGTTTGATCATAAGCTGTAGAAAGAACCAGTGTTTTAAAAAACTCGCCCCAGGGTACGCCCGGGGCTCGCCCCAGGGCGGGGCGGTCCTAAAACGCCCGGGGCGGCTCCAGCTGGGGCTTTTTTCCTATGGGGCTTACGTCCGAACCACTGGGGCGTACGCCCCGAACGCCCGGGCACGCCTTTTACGCCCCAATGGCCTAGGCTTACGCCCCATTGGAGTTTATCTGCATAGTTGAAAAAAAATGATTTGATTACTACCATGTGATCTTTTGTATGTGTCTTAATATCTTGGATGACGATTATGATATTTTGGGAACTAAAGTTGTTTTAAATTGTTTCTATATCATGTATGGAATGGTAGAATCTATGGAATATAAACATTGATAGTTTGAATTTTGGTTAGAAACTTATAATTAGATCTTAAATGATATTGAAAGACAATGACAAGTTCATTTTTATTACCATTTTTTATATATTTGTGATTTATCAACCATGTTTGTAGGCTTAAATGCTTTGTTTGATAACTTTGCTCATATATTTTTTTTTTTTATAATCTATTTTCATTTTATTATATAATATTATTTATTTCTATATATATTTTTAAATTAAAAAAAATAAAAATTCATGGGGCTTACGCCCCACGCCCTGGGGCTTACGCCCCGCCCCACAGCAGGCAAAATGCCCCGCCTTACGCCCCCGCCTCTGAAAACACTGGAAAGAACAAGAGGACCCTGGCTTGCCCTTGTTTACATGCTAGCCTGTTCTAGAGAGGAGCAACACACAATTTTTTTTTGAAATACTACTTCAGGAAACGGAAGGCCTTCAATGAGATTTGTTTGCTGGTCAATAGCTGGTAATTTTGGGTAGCTTACGCTGAGTACATAGGAACACATTCATTTGCGAGAAATTCTAAACTCTCCACTGAAGAGAAGATATTCTCTTTTAAGTAACTTTTGTTGTGTCCAAAGTTGTTGACCAAGGGCCACTGACAAAGCCCAAGGACACAACAAAAGTTGAGTTGATGGCATTTAAAGTAAAGCAGTTGCAGCATCAACAATGTCGAGACAGAGTAAATTACAACTAGTTGCTTTCTCCTCTTCCTTAAAAGAAGGGTATGCTTGTACATAATAATTTTTTTGCTATCCTTTAAAACAAATCTAAGCAATTTTTTTGACTTCAAGTTACGGTATAGGATCAAGTTGGTATATAAACTTATTCTAACTCTAATTATCTTTTATCATTTGTTTAGCTTGTCCCAATACATTATAAACATACATACTGGTGGTTTATCACCATCCACAAATCGCAATATAGCTATTAATGGCAATGAACAATTGGAGATTGTCCTTCATAATAATTAGAATAATGTCTTTGGACTTCATTGTATTTTCTGCATCTTATTTTAATATAAAAGAGATTAGGGTTCCTTCGGAACACTAATCTAATTTGGCCTTACTTCTTGGTATGAAAGCCAGCCCCCCCCCCCCCCCTCCGCCCGATTAAGGATGGTAACGAACCGGTTTAAAACCGTGAACCACGAAAAACCACACCGCATGGTGCGGTTTTGGTTTGCCAAAATAAAAAACCGTCGCAGTGCGGTGCGGTTTCGGTGTTGCGGTGCGGTTTTTTGCGGTTTTGGGCGTTTTGCCCAAAACCGCAAAAAACCGCACCGTTTAGACCATTATAATGTTAAACCGTGGTGCACCGCACCGCATGGTACGGTTTTGGTTTTACATATGGTACACCGTCGTGGTGCGATGCGGTTTCGGTATTGCGGTTCGGTGTTGCGGTGCGGTTTCGATTTTGCCCAAAACCGTACCGTTGCCATCCCTACGCCCGATCTCCATCGCGAGCGTCCCTCCAGGCCACCTCGACAGCCCATGTCGTCCCCCCCATCCCCGCCGGCCACCCCGCAGGCCTCCTTCGTCCCTGTTGGCCACCCCGCAGGCTCTCACAGGCCTCCTTCATCCCCGCCAGCCATCCCGACAGCCCCCGCCGCCCCTCCAGGCCACCCCGCAGTCCCCCGCATCCCCGTCGACCACCTCGCAGGCCCCCGCAGGCCTCCTTCGTCCCTCGCAACTACCTCGCCGGCCTTCCCCCTCCCCTCCAGGCCACCCCGCCTTCCCCGTCGACCCCCCGCAGCTCTTCGTCATCACTCCATCTGCCTCCCAGCCCTCGTCGGCCATCCTGCCGGCCCCCGCAGGCGCTAGCCGGCCATCCGCAGGCCCCTCCCAGCCTCCCAGCTCTCGCAGGCCAACCGCCTACCATACAGGTCACATCCGGGCCTCTTACGCTGTCCGCGACCCTCTTTTGCCCTTTTTTTTTTTGGCTTTTAAATGCACTTGGCGCATGTGATCGTGTGACGCTTTTACCTGCGATGATCTAATTTTATCTTGCAATTTTTTTTTTTGGAGGAGGTGATCCTATTCACGTTGTTGTTGCCTTTTTCTTGGCTTTGCTCTCTTCTTTGCTGGTTTTGTGAAGGCCTTTCTCCAAAAAAAAATTCTCCCCTATATTTCTCATCACCTCCCATGTACTCCAATGCAACCTCGCTTGTTGGCTCCCAAGAGGGTTTTGCCCGACACATTACTACAGTTCTTTTGGATGACAATAATTTCCTTTCCTGGTCGAACTCTATTCGTATCTATCTTGCGGGTCGGGACAAGCTTGTCTGACTTACTGGTGTCCCAAAACCTACAGAGGCTGCTAAGGTGTTAAAGTGGACAACCGAAAATTTTCAGATTCTTGGCTTGCTTCAATGCACCATAGAGCCCAAGATCTATGAGCAGTTTATGCGGTATGATTCCGTTTCTGATTTGTGGTCTGCCCTGCAACAGACTTATGGACACACTCAGGTTGATGCTCGGATCTACGCTGTCTACTGAGAGATCACTGCTGCTACTCAGGGCGATCGTTCAGTTCAGGAGTATTTCTCTTATCTTTAGAGTCGTTTTCTCGAGCTCTCTGAATTAGAGCCCCTGAGTGCCTTCCAGGATCCTACTGATGCCACCCATGCTCGGCGCCAACAAGAGACGAGGAAGACTTATCAGTTTCTGATGGGACTTCGATCGGAGTTTGAGGTTGTCCGTGTTCAGATCGTTAGGATGTCCCCTCCACCAGATCTTTTTGACACCTTCTCTCTTGTTGCTGACCAGGAGCGTTGCCTTTACCTTACTGGTGCTCTACGGGTGCTTGTCCCTCCTACCAGCGATCTTCCGACTGAGCAGATGGCTCTTGTTCTGGTTCCCATCCTTCGGTCTCGCACGCTTGCGGCTGTCGAGGTCGCTCTATGACTAGTGGACATGGCATGCCTGGTGGTCAAGGCTCTACTGGTCTTCCCGGTCCTTGTACTTATTGTGGCAAGTAGTTTCATGACCGCTCTAGATGCTTCCAGCTGTACCCACACCTGCGTCTTACCCCCACACCTCCTTCTCGTTCACCGACTGTTGCTGCTGCAGACCTATCAAGTTCGTCGGTGCAGTCTTCTCTGCCTCCAGGTGTTTCGGATTTGAGCCAGGTGGAGTCCCAGGTGCAGCATCTGATGAATCAGCTTCACCACCTACAGTCTTCTCAGCCTTCTCCACCCTTGGCATCCACTACTTCCTCTTCAGGTACTCCGTTCGCTTTCCAGGCCTCAGAGGTTGATCCTGATTCTTCTCCCTAGATCATCGACTCTGGTGCCATTGATCATATGACTGGTGAGCTTAGCCTTCTTTCCCATCTTGAGCCTTATCGTCAGCGGAACGTGCGTCTTGCTGATAGATTTGTTACTCTTATCCTCAGTAAAGATAGTGTTCCTTTTTCTTCTATTGTTTGTCTCGATTCTGTTTTGCATGTTTCTAAATTGGCCCTTAATCTTCTGTCTATTAGTCGTTTAACTCATTCCTTGCATTGTTCGGTGACTTTCTTTCCTAGTGCTTGTGTTTTTCAGGACCTGACTTCCAGGAGGATTTTTGGCACGAGCCGTGAAAAGGATGGGTTGTACTTGCTCCATCGACCGCTTGTTCCCCCACCTGTTGTTGCTGTTGTTCGGCTCCCCCTGCTACTGCCACTCCTGCTCCCTCCTCTACTTCCCCGACTGGTGCTCTGTGGCACGCTCGTTTTGGTCATGCTAGTCCTCAAATTGTGGCGTCTGTTTGTCCTGAATTCTCTTTTAGTTCTTCTTTTCGTTGTGATGTGTGCGAACTTTGTAAACACACGCGTAGCTCTTATTCTCCTTATACTAATCGGTCATCTTCTGCTTTTGCTTTGGTTCATGCTGATGTCTGGAGTCCATCTCCCACGACCTCCTATGATGGTTTTTGTTACGATGTGACCTTTATTCATGATTTTTCTCGTTGTTGTTGGGTTTATCTTATGAAACGTAAGTCTGATGTGTTTGCTATATACTGTCGATTCTCTGCTACGGTACTAAATCAGTATGGAGCTCATGTTCGTGTTCTTCGTTCAGATAATGGTGGTGAATATACTTCTCACTCTTTTACTTCCTATCTTGCAGAACAGGGTACCCTTCATCAATTTTTCTGTCCTTCTACACCTGAGCAGAATGGTGTGGCAAAGCGGAAGAATCGTTATTTGTTGAATGTTGTTCGATGTATTCTCCATGGGATGATGGTTCCAAAGTCTTTCTGGAGTTCTGCTCTTCTTACTGCCACTTATTTGATTACTGCACTCCATCCCGTCCTCTTAATGGGAGCCCCCCATTTCAGGTTCTTCATCCTAACCAGCCCCTCTTTTCTATTCCACTACGTGTCTTTGGGCGTGTGTGTTTTGTATAGGACCGTAGTCCTTCTCAGTCTAAACTTGATAACAAGTCGATTCGGTGTCTTTATTGGTTACTCTTCAGGTGTCAAAGGCTATCGCTGCCTTGACCCCACTTCGCGTCGGATTTATCATTATATGGATGTCACATTTCATGAGGATGAGTCCTATTTTCGAGAGCTGTCTCCACCTCCTTCCTGTCGGCCCGGTGCCATCTACTGCTGCTTAGCCTATGACTGTCTTTTCTACCCCTAGTATGCTGCCTACTCGCCCGCCTATCACGCAGACATATCACTGACGTTCGCACAAGCCTTTAGTTGTACAACCCAGTCCTATCACTGTGCCAGAGCCTCCTCCGGAGTCAAGTATACCTTCTTCTATCATCCTTCCTCATGCTTCTTCTGATGACTTGCCTATTGCTGTTCGCAAGGGCAAGCATGCATGTGTTACTGATCACCTATTAGCAAGTGTTGTCTCTTATCAGGGTCTTTCCTATGCTTATCATGTTTATCTTACTGCCATGAACTCTATTCGCATTCCTCGTTCTACTACTAAGGCTTTTCGTGATCCTGAGTGGGTCAAAGCTATGGATGCTGAGATGTCTGCTTTGCATCAGAATGGTACTTGGTCATTGGTTTCCTTACACCCTAGGAAGCATACTGTTGGCTGCAAGTGAGTCTACACCGTCAAGTATCGAGCTGATGGCTCTCTTGATCGCTACAAAGCCTGACTAGTTGCTCGAGGCTTCACTCAATCCGGAGATGAGTTTGATGCTACCTTTGCGCCTGTTGCCAAGTTGACCAGCATTCGTTTACTACTATATCTTGATGCTAGCCACTCTTGCCTCTTCATCAACTTGATATCAAGAACGCATTTCTTTATGGTCATTTGGCCGAGAATATTTATATGCCCCCCACCAGGGTATCGTCTTCAGGGGGAATATTTGGCTAAAGTTTATCGCTTGCTCAAGTCTATTTACGGCTTGAAGCAATCTCCCCGGGCTTGGTTTGAACGCTTTAGTATTGTGTTTCTTTGAATCGGCTTCACTCGGTGTCACGTTGATCCGACATGCTTCATCAAGACCACTGCAGAGGGTCAACGTGCTATTGTTCTGGTGTATGTTGATGATATTATTCTTACAGGAGATGATGCCGCTGAGATTGCTGTAGTCAAGACTACTCTTTAGGCTGCCTTCGAAGTAAAGGACCTTGGTCCCCTTCGGTACTTTCTGGGGATTGAGATAGCTCGATCTCGACAGGGTATCTCCATCTCTCAGCGGAAGTATACCCTTGATCTCCTACGTGACACTGGTCTTCTTGGGTGTAGATCGGTGAGTACACCGATGGACCCTTATCATCATCTTCATACAAAGTCTGGCGATCTTCTTCCTGATCCCAGTTCCTATTAGCATCTTGTTGGTTGTTTGATCTATCTGACGCATACTCGCCCTGATATTAACTTTGCAGTTAGTGTGGTTAACCAGTTTATGCATGCTCCTCGCACATCACACATAGAGGCGGCTCTGAGGATTCTACGTTATTTTAAAGCTGATCCTGGACTTGGGCTTTTTTATCAGGCTCAAGATGGATCCGAATTGTCTTGTTATACTGACTCCGATTATGCGGGTTTCCTTACAAATCATCGCTCTACTTCTGGAGTTTGCATATTTTATGGTGCGCATCTTATTTCATGGAAGAGCAAAAAGCAGCATGTTGTCTCTCGCTCTTCTTCTGAGGCAAAGTATCGTGCTATGGCACAAGGGACTACTGAGTTGATTTGGTTACACTCTCTTCTAGCAGAGCTTGGGTTTCCTACATCCGGCCATTCGCGCCTCTTCTGTGATAACTAGTCTGCAATTATGCTTGCTTCCGACTCTGTTCTTCATGAGAAGACAAAGCATATTGAGGTTGATATTCACTTCCTCCGGGACTATGTTCGGTTTGGTACCATCACTCCAGCGTTCGTTCCATCTACTGCACAGATTGCTGATGCTTTTACCAAGGCTGTGGGACCTACTCGTCTTCTTTCTACTATATCCAAGCTAGGCATGTTTGATATCTTTGCTCCAGCTTGAGGGGGAGTATTGGAGATTATGTCCTTCATAATAATTAGATCAATGTCTTTGGACTTCATTGTATTTTTTGCATCTTATTTTAATATAAAAGATATTAGGGTTCCTTCGGAACACTAATACGATTTGGCCTTACTTCTTGAACCACCAATGCGCTAAACATGTTTATTCAAAATAGCACGAAAAGTATGGTCCAAGTGACATGCTTCCCATCCAAAGTCATTGACCAAGGGCCACTGACAAATCCCAAGGACACAACAAAAGTTGAGTTCATGGCATATAAACTAAAGCAGTTGCCGCATCAACAATGTTGAGGCAAAGTAAATTACAATGTAGTTGCTTTCTCCTCTTCCTTGATAGGACATGCTTGTATATAGGAATTTTTCTACTTCTTACACTAGTAGGAATATATAACTTATACCTATATCCTTTAAATATATCTAAGCAATTTTTTTGACTTCAAGTTACGATATAGGATCGAGTGGGAGACACATATCATATGTACAACTTCCGTAAAATTTCAGGCTATTTTTGGTATTTTTCTATTAGTTCTTTGTAAATCTAATCATGGGGTATATAAGGAAGGATAGCCACCTAGAACTCTATGTGTTGTATCATCTTCTATTATTTGGCCCCAGACAATAGTTGAATCAGTGTTAAGGGTGGTCCGTGGAGGTATCTCAGATCCGAGGGAATCATGGTAAATCTCTATGTTGTGGTTCACTGATTGATTCTATTTCTTCTTCTTTCTGGTTTGTTGTGGTGGGTGTGTGCCAAAGAAGGCCAGGCTTCCTACCAACGAAGGCGGAATACTATTATATAGAATAGGGATGCAAACATTAAAGCCAGTTTTTTTGATAATTTTATATTCATTCGGGCAAAGTATAATTATTGTTATTTATATAATATTAGCATTTATGCTGAAATTAACACATTTCCCTTGTCTCTTTTGTAATTGTTTCTTACACTAGATCAATAATTGATCTAGTTCCAGCATTAGGTTGGTATCCGAGCATATCAATTTCTGCATCAATGGTATCAGTGTAAGGTTATCCTCTTGTTCTATTTAGAAGCCCTCCTAGAGGTGATGGCTGTGAGTTGAGGATGGATGCAGAGGATTGACATTGCCAAAAAAAGGACTTAGCACAAATACAAAAGCAGAGTATGGTTTAATTAAAATTAGAAAAATAGAATCACACTATCCCCCCCCCCCCCCCCCCCTGCTGATATTGGTCTCATTCTGAACTAAGGACACAAATAATCTATTTATTATTAATCTGCTAGCACTTTTCATGCCATTTTCCTCATAGAAAACAGATGAAGAAAATGATCTTATGCAGCATATGATTTAGTTATAACTCAACTGCAGAGGAGTACAGCTCAGCCGAACCTCTAAAATTCAACTGTGCCATCTTCGGACTCCAACAGCCAACCATAAAGCAAAACACAAACTTGGATTATATGAAACTTACTTGCAAAGGTGTGTACTTGCCATGATCGTCTCTGCATGATTTATCTGCAACAGTGCTCTGTCTGCATGGAGAGAAAACAGCCTGATATAGTTACGTTAGACCGAGGATGTTAAAAATTATCCTGTTACACTGTAGAACATAAGCAAGACAAACAATGGTTACTGAAACATAGAGTTCTCTGGACGAAGCAATATAATCCATGAGACATGCTTTTTGGGATCTTCATTGCCACTAATAATTGACACTGCCAATTATCAAAAAGGTCAACTAAAATGATTCCACACAATAACATGCCATAATCATTTAGAAGTTTGAGTCTTTCCACGCTGAACATGTGCTATAGGTTTGACTAAAATCCCTGTTCTGAATGAACTCCAAAAGCAATGCACTAACACCAAGCCTTTGTGCTATGATGCCACTATCTATCGGAACTGTGAGAAGGGATATTAATATATTATAAGCTAGGGTTCTATAAGATGGAGGTAGATCTAAAGTTGAGAAATCCAGGATTAGTTTCCAAATGATATAGGGCCAGTGAGTCGTCCAATTGCTCAGCAAAAATATGATAATTCCTCACATTGATCATTGATGCTATGGTGGGAGATTTTGAATCCAAGAGAGCTGATTTATGTTGAGAGTGAAGCGATAAGGTCAACACGTTGATCTAGATGGGGATAGGTTATCTAGATTAGGGTTGTTAATGGGCTCGGGCCGGGCCCAATTTGAGCCCAGTTTGGACGGAGTTAGCTTGAGCTTTGGGCCGGGCTGGGCTTGAACATTCAAGCCCGACTATGTTATGGGCTAGGTATGGACAACCACTAACCCTATCCGAAGCCCGAAGTATTTTATTTTTATTTTTTATATACAATGAATACATAATTTTTAAAGCGCCCACTTTACAAATATCAATGCCTCGGACTATAGGAACATTATTTCACATATATCCTTTTAATGTACATCATAATCAATGTTGTTTTCTACTTTTTAATATTTGATCAAGAGAAGACAAAAAAAATTAGGCATATACCGCGCTAGAAATGCGGGATTAATTTGGGCCAGGTTTGGGCTTGGGCTTCATAGAAAAAGTTTTGGCAAGGTTTGGGCCAAGCCCAAAAATTTTAATTTGGGCCCGGGCCGGGTATGGTCAAACACTCAAAAGTTTGGACCGGGCCTGGGCATGGGGCAGCCCGACCCAAACCCGGCACATTAAAAGCCCTAGTCTAGATGGAAAGTAGGCAGGTGGGTCCAAAGATGGGATTCTAGTGAAGGGTTTTGCACTTTATCTTTTATCGACCGGCCATCTTAACCATTAACTTGAGGAGCACATTTGATAGGCCTAGAAGTTTTAGAATGTCCTGATTTTTTGTAGATGTGCAATCTAAAAGGCAATATGATCCGCCTCACAAAAAATTTGCAAATTTTGAAACCTCTATCCAACGATTTGAACAGATAAAAGTATGAGTCAAAAAATGATGGGTCTATGGATCCCGACCCTATATATATATATATATATATATATATATATATATATATATATATATATATATATATATATATATATATATATATATATATATATATATATATATATATATATATATATATCCAACGATTTGAACAGATAAAAGTATGAGTCAAAAAATGATGGGTCTATGGATCCCGACCCTATATATATATATATATATATATATATATATATATATATATATATATATATATATCCAACGATTTGAACAGATAAAAGTATGAGTCAAAAAATGATGGGTCTATGGATCCCGACCCTATATATATATATATATATATATATATATATATATATATATATATATATATATATATATATATATATATGGCTGATAGGATACGGTGTTGTGGTGCGCGCCCGCAAGCCGCCTGACGCACCGCGTGTGCCTCACGATTGGGGATGAGTGCGATACATAGGTCAGGGCGTGGTGCATCGGGCGGCTGCGGGCACGCGCCGCACACCACATCATATATATATATATATATATATATATATATATATATATATATAGAGAGAGAGAGAGAGAGAGAGAGAGGGTGGGGGGGGTATGGGTTCCTATGACAATGTCATAGGGAGTACCCTATGACATATGGTGGATTAGTAACACTAGAATTTTTAGAATGTGGTAATTTTTATTGAGAATGATCACCTTACCTTTAGATAGAATATCCACAAAAAATCAACACGTTCTAAAACTTCTAGGGACATCAAATGCTAGATGTTTTATCGGCCATCCATTATAACCGTTAAATTGAAAAGTATATTTGATGCCCCTAGAAATTTTAGAACGTGCTGATTTTTTGTGGATGTTCTATCTAAGATAGGGTGATTATCCTTATAAAAAATCAGCACATTCTAAGTGCCATGTGTCTCGAAATGACTATATGTCATAGGGTACTCCCTATGACATGTCATAGGAACCCATTTTCCATATATATATATATATATATATATATATATATATAATCCCTCAAGTGTGATCCACTTGGTGCGACCCCGATGGGTAATATATGTACATGGAGTATTGCAACATATGCAGCAGAGCACAGCAACATGTGCATGTTAGCGTGCATGCACCGCCCAGCCGCCTAGTGCAGCATATGCAATGGAAGTAGTGCAACATTTGTAACAGAGCACCACTACATATGAATGTTAGTGAGCAAACATACGTTAGCAGTGATGCATGCACCACCCAAACAATGCATCACAGCCTTGCAAATTAAAATGATAGAACAATACCAATTTCTCTATTGCTGAACTTTATTATCCAATCTGACATCACCGCCTGCAATGTTTTTCCACTATGTTGTATGCACTTTTCTGTGACCTAATAAAACAGCTCCATTCGTAATGAGATATTAGACTTTTCAATATCTGTCACAAGTAACTAACATGTGAACCAGGTCATAGCATAAGATTCTCACATCTATTTCATGTTGATTATTCTGATGTGCTGAATTTGGAATTCTTGAAATGGTACGCTCTGAAATCTGCAACATCAGGCCAATATAATAGTATTTCTGTTATAAAAGACACATGTAATATCACAGCATAAACATAATGTACATCTCTATAGTTATGAACTCAATATATCTGTTTAGCCATTTTAATACTAGAATAGAATGCTATTCAAAGTATAGAACAGGAGCCGATGGTACCAATCTTCAGCTGGTAAGTAATCGAATATTTCTGTATAAAATAATATACACAAGCATCTGACAAGTGAATGGCATATAAATCGTTGAGAATTGACCGGTTACAAAAAGAATCAAGCTAATAGTCTATATTTGCAGAAATCAAGGCTCGCCTCAGAGAGCCCATTCACCCAAAAGTTTTTTTTCTTTTCCAATTAGTTTTTTTTATTCTTCTCACAATCATGCATGAGGTTAAGAACATGGTTTACGACTCGGGTTTGGGCCAGACCGGAAGCGAATTACCCCCCAATCCCAAGACAAGTAGATATAGGCTAATACAGCTAGTGCAACTTAGGCGGGCTTGATCTTACACCTATATGATGAGTTTATGACGATTGCTGCTTTTTGTTGGATACATTGCTTGTATTTTTCCCTTTTATAAGAGAACTTCTGTAGGAACTATCTCGAGTCTTCTGTTTTTGTTGTATTTTTTTATGTGTCATAGCAATAAACCGCTTGTTCATTTCTTTACTTAGCTGAAGTTTTCTGATTGATATAGTATAAAAGAGCGTTCCACTATGTTGATTCGATTTTGCACCACTCTTCTGGTCAAAGAGACGTCTTATTGTTGCACTAGACGGAGCTTGGCTAGTAGGTAGAAGTTTAGCCACTGAGTTTTCTTTCTTTCTTTTTCATACATCTCTCCAATGTAGAAGTGGTATGGAAGTAACAAATATCATCTTCATGTAGTTTCTTTATCACTGTTTAACAGGAGTTGGTTGTGTTCTCCATACCTGATGCAATGCCTTGCTAAAACATGGATGAGCAGATGATCAACTCTTTCATTTGATAAAATTACACACATGTGGATTCGATATTTTCCCTTTTTCTTTTAGGATTTTTCATGATTCTTTATTTTTTTCATTTTGTTTTAGTTTTTGAGAATTAAAAAAATAAGCCGGTACCAGTTTTGGCCGAACCTGTCAATACTAAGTCGTACCGGCCGGTACGACCCGATCGGGGCCCGATCGAGACCGGGATTTTAAGCCCTGATTAAGGATATGCATGATTGCAACAGACCTGCTTAGCGATGTAGATCAATCTGGAAAAATATACCTATTTCATATACCATAAACATCAAATATTGTAACATCTATTTGGGGTGAGTTTAACGATACTTATTCGCCAATAATTCCTATTAAGGGCTATCTCTGTCATTGCACTAAGATCATCCAAATCTTTTCAAACAACTAACAACGACGTAATTTAGGTCTCCTCTCCTCTATATTAACCCTTCCACTGTTCCACAATAGTCCGAGACCCTCTACTTACTATGATTGCGTCTCTGCATTACACATGCTCACACCACCTTAAAGTCTTCTGCATCATTTTGTAATTTGTACTATATTGGGTTCAACTACTAGTACTACACTTCCTCTATCTTTTCAATCTATTCATATTCATCTCTATAAATGTGCTAAAGAACATATGTAACTATATATATATATATATATATATATATATATATATATATATATATATATATATATATATATATATATATATATATATAGAGAGAGAGAGAGAGAGAGAGAGAGGATAAAGTGCAGTGTGCAGTGCGTGCAACGTGACACCGCTGCGTGCACACACGCAGCGGTGCATCAAGCAGTGTCGCACCGCACACCGCATCCTAACAGCCCTATATATATATATATATATATATATATATATATATATATATATATATATATATATATATATATATATATATATATATATATATATATATATATTTTGGTGTGTGTGTGTGTGTGTCCTTCTGCATAAAACCAAAAAAAATATCAAAATTCATTTAATTCCTTAAGAAAACCTACAAAGATTGGACTGTTTGAGGGTTTCCAATTTGATGTACATGCTAAAATGCAACAGCAATGTTTCAAAGGAAAATATGATAAATGAAATGATTTCAAGACATATTTCCCACTGCCTTTTGAGAGCTTCAACTCAAATGCATCGCTAGAATTGATAGCATACAGGTCACACCATAACATTTGTCATTGTTTGGAGTTCTATGAAGAAAATTCAATTTTAATATTTCTAATAAATTATAAAATGATTCTAATAAATATCAAAAATTACATTTGGGTTTTTACAAGATGCATATGCACATGATAACACGGACATTTTTCCACGCTTATATGACATATTTATAGTTTGCTTCTTTTACCAAAATTTGTATTTATTAACCATGTGTTCCAGAAATGATGTGTGATGTGTAACAGACAACACACCTAACATAACATCCGGGCTTCTGTTAAGATATCATGTCACATATCGAGTAGCAACTTCCATTAAAGGACTACTAAAACTCCTTAATAGCATGAGGGAATCAACTGTTAGACTCATGCTTTGGTCCCTCCTCAACACATGAGGAATAAGGATAAGAGCATAGAAAGCATTCATATTTGTACCTGAGTAGGAGCCAAGGATATGATGGGCTCAATGCTTTGCAAGCATCACCCTTGGTCTGTCCCTCGTTTTCATGCACTAAAGTGTTAAACAAGAAGCATAAACAGACCATAAATTGTACAAGCACCACAACTCACATGCCAGTAACAAAAGATCCGTAACCCCCATGTTAGAGGTTCACTCAACCACATCTGTCGTGTTGAAAAATACACTGTCATGCTCTAGCAAACGTACTTGAATTTTTCAAATAGATGCTCCACAATGAAATAATTTGATTTTTCATGATGAGAATGCATTAGACCCCAAAATTGGCGTTAGACAAACTTCCAAATATTGTAGTCCTCCGTGGTCGGATTCGGAAATTTTGGCTCCAATTCTTTCTGAGCTTATGGGCTTGAGAGATCAAGGATGATAGACACCTCCTTGATTGATGGCGCTCACTCCAGAATCTCCTCAAAAAAACAAAACGGCCTCCGAAGTTGGATAACCTTCTGTGATGACTATAGCAAACTCCTCAGCCTCTCCAATGATCACTTCATCAACTTCCTCCATGGACTCGGACTCCTATGTGGGTAACTCTTCATATTAATCATCAAAGAGGGGAGGTGCATTTCAATCGACGACTGAACACTCCCTCGAGGGGCAATCAAATAATCAACAAATATAGACTCCTTTGTGGGCATCTCTTCGGAATAATCATCCAAAAGGGGATATTCTGTAGAGCAACCTATTACATCTTTCTCTTAATTATCTTTTAGAAAAAAAAAATTCAAAGGTCTGGATTGGCATCAAGCAACGGATATAATTGTTTGTCCATTACCCTTCCATGTGTCATCATCTGAATATGTCGTTGAAGATAATCCAATTGAATTTGGAGATCAATGAATTGAACCTTATGTGTGAGATGCTTGATCCGCTTCCCCGGCTTCTTCATCTACTTGCATTGGTATCTTTCCCAACGAAATCAGGATCATCTTCTCGATAGAACAAAAAGAACGTCTCGCTCTAATACCAATCAAGGTAGGGGAAAGTACCAATATATGTAAGACACTTTGATGCGCCATCCACAAGATCCGAAGAGAAGAGACAGGGAAATAAACAAGAAGAAAACCCAAAGGCTCTTCTTAAATTCAGCAATGATTGAAAATTAATATTTGTTACTAAAAAACTGAACAAATAAAGTAAAGGCCCCTCTTTTACCCTCGCTTATATATAGTCACCTAGAACAAACCTTAAACGACTACTAGGACTCTAAAACCTAAGAACTAGAACATAAATCAAAAAATAAATATTGTTCACAGGTTACATTTCATAGGATTCTTTCCCGTACCTATTTTAACTTCTTCCAAATCAGCAATTAGTGCCGGATTTAACCCTAAACTTTATCAACTTTAGTTAGTGCTATGTCCATATTAGAACCCCTACCTAAAAGACTAACCTACCCCTCAACTTGATCAAATTTCATCAAGTCCAAAATTGCTAGAAAAAATCAGGAAAAAATAATATCCTAAATAATGGCAAAAAAATTAGAATCCTGTAATGGTTAAACGACTCAACTAAACTCAGTAACACCACCTAACGAAACTTATTGACGCTGAATCAGACTACCAAATGACTAACTCAAGTTTGGAACTTTAAGTGCCCTAAAACTATTACATTGATTGGCATGGGAACATTCCTGCATCATGTTATGAAACATATGACCTTCTTAAGCTTGGTCAGTCGCTCTCAGCCAAGTTGAAACATAAATTTCCACATCATTGCAACATTTTTTTATTAGTAAATCGGTTGGGGTCTATTCCACCCCCAGCGCCCCCCCCCCCCCCCCCCCCCCCCCCCCCCCCAACCACCACACACACACACCAAAAAAATGCCCACCCACCCGAACCCCTTGAGGAAATTCTGGGGGAAAAAATGAAAGCATAAGCAAAAAAGTCATAATCGAATACTAAAAGTGATTGGATGTTTACACTCACTTATTTAGGAATAGGACTTCCAATTTCTTTCACAATTCGTTTTCTATATATGAATGGCAGAATATATGGCAAACAAAATCAAGAGAAACTGACCTATATGAAATGCTTTGGAAAAGGTTTATGGGTTACAACTTACAACTAATGTACTATTTAGGGAAGTTTGATGGAAGTAAATCAAAAATGACTTCATATATGAATTTTTCAACTGCTAACCAAAACTGTTCTGAATGTCAAAAGACTAATAGTAACTCAAAGTTCATTAATGTATCATTATTGAGGCAGAGATTAAATAGTGCCTATAACCAAGAAAAACAATATTATAAAAATACAGATACGTTCTCAGATTTGTCACTAACCACCACTGTGAATTCATAAATTTTCTGCCTAAAATAATTAATGCATGCATGCACAAGCTTCACAAGGATGAAACGTATTACAGTGTATAATGCCCGGGAAAAAAAGATCAGAAATTTGGTGAGAGAAACACGTACTGGCTTAAATGTTTCCGGACTGCAAATTATGTTAAATTCAAAAGACTAATAGTAACTCAAAGTTCATTAATGTATCATTATTGAGGCAGAGATTAAATAGTGCCTATAACCAAGAAAAACAATATTATAAAAATACAGATACGTTCTCAGATTTGTCACTAACCACCACTGTGAATTCATAAATTTTCTGCCTAAAATAATTAATGCATGCATGCACAAGCTTCACAAGGATGAAACGTATTACAGTGTATAATGCCCGGGAAAAAAAGATCAGAAAATTGGTGAGAGAAACACGTACTGGCTTAAATGTTTCCGGACTGCAAATTATGTTAAATTCACCTGTATCAACACCTTGAGCAAGCCAATAAGCGCCACAAAATGCTCTATCGCATCCCACGCCTGCAGTGGCAGTGCATTTCAAATAAAAAAGGTGAACAAAAATCCACTTATATCAAGGGGTTTTCCATTATTCAAAAAAGGCCAACTTCCACTCCCACAATCCTATGGAAGAACTATTAGGAAGAGACAGCTGAGTGGACAAAAGCAGCAGATAAGAAAAAATCTGGTGCAAAGGACAAATGGAGCTACAAATAACAGAAGGAACAACTGGGTGATGAAAGCAGGAAGTAGTAAGGATTGTGTATAGTAGGGTGACCTATCTGCGAGGGAAAAGAATCAGCATCTTGAAAGGATGCGAAGTTGAGTGGGAATATCTTCCAAAACAGTCATGTACCAAGGTGCACAATAAAATATATAGCTTTCTTGCTAGGCAAAGTAAAATCATATGAGAAAAAACAAAACTTGAATGCACGTTACAATGATAATTCATAGATTCCTATCTAAAACTATGCTCAAAATAATTGGCCATGCCAAAATAACAAATAATATAAGCTTTAAAGGAAATATGCATCTTAAAAAATAAAATGACAGACAAAGTGCGACAAAAGCTTAAGGTGAACCATAAGCAAACCCCGGAAGAAACACAAGTGTTCTATACATAAATTTACTAAAAAAACAAAATAATATTTTACAGTGCATAAATAAGACACAATTCCCTCAGAAACAGTTATTTGCATGTGTGTGTGTGCGCGCGTGCTCATGCACAAACGTCTGCATGTGTTTGTGTGTGGAGTGCATGCATGTGTCTGCGTTGTGCCATGGAGATAATTTATTAATATCCGAGAGAAATTTTGCGTGCTCCTGTAGACATTGAACTATTGCCTAAAGCTAGAGAATCAGAAATTTGGCTAAGTCTGGAAGACTTTATTTCCCTGATGATCAGGGAAATTTTGCTTCCTTACATTCTGAAATTTGGCTAAGTCTGGAAGACTTTATTTCCCTGATGACCAGGGAAATTTTGCTTTCTTATACTTCATTTCCCTGATGACCAGGGAAATTTTTCTCTGCACTCAGAAATTTGGCTAAGTCTGGAAGACTTTATTTCCCTGATGACCAGGGAAATTTTGCTTTACACTCAAAAATTTGGCTAAGTCTGGAAGACTTTATTTCCCTGATGACCAGGGAAATTTTTACTTCCTTACACTTTATTTCCCTGATGACCAGGGAAAATTTTCTCTATACTCAGAAATTTGGCTAAGTCTGGAAGACTTTATTTCCCTGATGACCAGGGAAATTTTGCTTCCTTATACTTTATTTCCCTGATGACCAGGGAAATTTTTCTCTACACTCAGAAATTTGACTAAGTCTGGAAGACTTTATTTCCCTGATGACCAGGGAAATTTTGCTTTACACTCAAAAATTTGGCTAAGTCTGGAAGACTTTATTTCCCTGATGACCAGGGAAATTTTTACTTCCTTACACTTTATTTCCCTGATGACCAGGGAAAATTTTCTCTATACTCAGAAATTTGGCTAAGTCTGGAAGACTTTATTTCCCTGATGACCAGGGAAATTTTGCTTCCTTATACTTTATTTCCCTGATGACCAGGGAAATTTTTCTCTACACTCAGAAATTTGACCAAGTCTAGAAGACTTTATTTCCCTGATGACCAAGGAAATTTTGTTTTACACTCAAAAATTTGGCTAAGTCTGGAAGACTTTATTTCCCTGATGACCAGGGAAATTTTTGTTTCCTTACACTTTATTTCCCTGATGACTAGGGAAATTTTTGTCTACACTCAGAAATTTGGCTAAGTCTGGAAGACTTTATTTCCCTGATGACCAGGGAAATTTTGCTTTACACTCAAAATTTGGCTAAGTCTGGAAGACTTTATTTCCCTGATGACCAGGGAAATTTTTGCCTACACTCAGAAATTTGGCTAAGTCTGGAAGACTTTATTTCCCTGATGACCAGGGAAATTTTGCTTCCTTATACTTTATTTCCTTGATGACCAAGGAAATTTTTCTTGCTTCCTTACGCTCTGAAATTTGACCAAGTCTGAGAGTAAGGAAAGTACTATATCCCTATCGTCCAAAGGCTATATCTAAGTCAATAGAATGATACTTAGAGATGAGCATCCTTCGACAAGCCGATATACAAGGCCGAAGAATAATCAAGCTTAAGCTCCTACAAGTAAGCTTACGCTAGATTTCGACAAACTCATTGAACCTACCAAGTCAGAAAGGACCGGATCAAGAGTTAACTTGGTTAAAATCTAAGTCGCAGTAAGTCGATTCGGATTTAAGACCCGAACCACAAGTCGTTTTAATCAGACCGGTTCACTCAAGCTCAAAAGGATTAAGCTACCAGTGGAAGTTACAAAACCACTCGAATATGATCCTAACCATCAAGGAAGTTATGTAAACCACCTGGAAGTTTCTCTAACCATCCAAGGGAAGTTATAGAAACCACCAGGAGGTTGCTTCAACCACCCGAAGTAGTTATTCTGTACAATAACTACTTCGACCCTTATAAAAAGAGTGACAAGAAGAGAAGAAAGGATCTTTGGCCATAGCAAGAAGAACCTACAAAGCTCCCGACTGAAGATACTTCAAAGCTCCAAGAAATCCCGGAGAAGAAGGATCGAAGATCGAAGCAAACCAAAGAAAATCGAAGACCGAAGATCGAAGATGAAAAATTGAAGATTCAAGTCCAAAGCAAGTCGAAGAACAAGCGAAGAACAAGTGAAGATTCTAGGAGAAGAAGAGTAAAGCAAAGCCCCTAGCCGATCACGCGCGAAGCCCGGAAGGATCAAGCACCGCAACGCTCTTCTCTTTTCATTTCCTCACTTGTTATAATCTTTGTACTTCGAAATCGAGTATCAAAGGATCTTAGACGGATTTCCCCGCAATCTCCTGATATACATTTTGTACTCCGCTCCCTCGAAGCGAGTCTTTGAAATTTGTACTTGAGTAAAAATCAAATATTTGCTCATACAAATATTTTGGCACGCCCGGTGGGACCTCCGTCTCCTTTCATCCCTCCATTTCGTTGGTTCTCATACTCGAAGTTTTCTTCCTTACGAAGGATTCTTCTAATTCAAATTTTCAACATGGTCGGTATCGGCGATGCTATGGTTGTTCCCGTCACTATGCCTTTTGTTGAGTCAAATACACTCCAACAAGGCAACCAGGAGAATGTCACCACGAATGCTAATGTTTCGGCATCCGAGGAGGCCCCTGCACTACGTGTCTACACTAGGCGCAAGAAGACTACTTCTTCAGTTTTACCTGAAGTCGAAACCGAGGGAGATATCCTATGCACTAAGGAATTCGGGGTGAGAGATGAAGTAATCTTCAATCCAGATGGTCATGTGGACGCTGTTGTTCATCATGACTATGTCTCGGAAGACGACGTTGAGACTCTCGAGGCACGCCAGGAAGTTCGCCCAAATTCTACTAACTCCACAATGACTAAACTTGAGGAGGAAGTACGACAAATGAGCCAACTCATGGCTCAGATGGTCCAGACAATGGCAGAAACGGATCGTCAAATCAACAGTCTTCTCAAAAAAATGGATACTAAGGAAGAGGCTTTGGTTCCTGCAACAACCAAGGCCCTCCCCACGACTACTCGGACTTTGATGCCGCCGATGATCACTTCTCCAGAGATAGGTGCAATCATGCCTACATCTTCACCTATGACTGTTGAACAATTGCAGTCTATGGTCGCAAGTATGATCCAAGCAAGGGGAGACGGATTTTCTAAGTCCACAGTAGGGTACACCAAGCCTTACTCCCAACGTATCCAAGACTTACGCTTTCCGGCAGGATACAACCCACCCAAGTTCCAGCAATTCGAAGGAAAAGGCAATCCAAAGCAACATATTGCCCACTTCATAGAAACTTGTAACAATGCTGGCACTTATGATGATGAAATGGTCAAACAATTCGTTCGGTCTATCAAAGGGACCGCATTCGAATGGTATGTAGACCTCACTCCGGGGTCTATCGATAGCTGGGAACAATTAGAACGGGAGTTTCTCACTCGGTTCTACAGCACTCGGCGTGTGGTGAGTATGGTGGAACTTACTGCTGTCAAGCAACGCAAAGATGAGAAAGTCATAGACTATATCGATCGATGGAGAAACCTTGCTCTCAACTCACGGGATCGACTCTCCGAGTCTTCAGCAATAGAGATGTGCATTCAAGGAATGCATTGGGGATTACTCTATATTCTCCAGGGAATCAAACCCAGCTCCTTTGAAGAATTGGCCACACGAGCTCACGATATGGAGCTTAGCTTGGCTACTCACGGAGATTCCAAGCCAAGGGACTTTTCGAAGTCTAAGGCAGATGGCAAAGAAAAAATGTCAGCCCCAAAAGCAAAACAAACAAATGTTGTAAACATCGCTTCTTCTTCAAAACCCTTGAAGATGAAAGATAGACCAGACAACACCAAGCCTACTCCTGAGTCTTCACAGCAAAGGCCACCCCGGATGACCTTAGAAGAGCTCCAAGCGAAGAAGTATCCCTTTCCAGACTCAGAAGTTTCAGCCATGTTTGACCAACTCTTGGAGGAGAAGATGATTGAAATACCTTTATCCAAGAGACCAGAAGAAGCAAATAAAGTTGATGATCCTTTATATTGCAAATATCATAGGGTCGTGAGTCACCCTATCGAAAAATGTTTCGTGTTCAAAGAGAAAATCATGTCGTTGGCACGTCAAGGAAAGATTGAGTTGCCTTCAGATGAGATAGTCGCAACTAACATGACATCCATTGTTTTCGGTTCTCTCCCACCAATTCAAATTCCAGCAGCAAGGAAGAGGCTAGTTTTCAAGATAAAAACTTCAGCCCTCCTCAACAAGCAACATTCTTCAGTAAGGAGGCATATGCATGTTACTCAGGTTGCAAGCTTGGGGGCACCAGAACTCAGAATCCAGATGCGCAAAAATCAGATCAAGAGTTGTGAAAGTCTACCAACGAAAGAAGCCCCCTTGCCTCCAAAAGAGAATGACTATTCCCTTGAAAAAGAGAATTCGGAACAGAAGGACGGATGGACCTTGGTGGTTCGAAATAAAAGAACTCCTCGAGCCCCTCTCCGTAAAGTCTCTCCCATAATCTCTGATAAGTCTAAGGGAAAGAGAGAAAAGACTTACGTCAAGAAGTCTTTAAAGAAGAAAGGCCAAAAGAAAAGTATGCCTAAAGTTCTTACAGTTAATGATGAAGAAATACTACATCAAGCCGTCCGGCGACCTCTTACACTAAAAGACTTCATTCCTGAAGATTTCTTCGAAAATGATTTATCCTCTTCGTCAACTTGCTATACGGCAGAAGTCCATGAGAAAGAATCAAATGAGGAACTAACTCTTCAGCCTCCAGAAATGTCAGATAATATACCTCCTGTTGAGCCGATCGAAGGAAACCTCGCAGCTACTTATGATGAAGCTATGTTACATTTGCCACTTATAGAGGCTTTCCATCTTTCGGAAGATGCACGCCACGCTATGGCTGCGGCATTAACTGACCCAGAAAGTCATCAAGTGAAGACTAATGAAGAAAAATCAGTCCAATGTGATATGACTATCTCCTTCTCTGACGAAGATTTGCAGCTGGGAGCACGGTTGCACAACCGACCTCTTTATGTTTCTGGTTATATCAATGAAAAACCAGTAACTCGCATATTGATAGATGGCGGATCGGCTGTCAATATCATGCCTAGTCAAACCATGAAGGACTTGGGCATAAAAAGTGATCAACTTTCCAGAAGCAAATTGGTCATTCAAGGCTTCAACCAAGGGGCACAGTCAGCTGTCGGCATCATACGCTTGAAGTTGTCAATCGGAGAACTTGACACTATGACTCTGTTCCATGTCATAGACTGTCAAACCTCTTATCGACTCTTACTTGGAAGACCTTGGCTACATATGAATAAAATAATGCCTTCAACATTACATCAATGTTTCAAATATCACCAAGGGGGCATTGAGAAGTGCGTTCTGGCAGATGATAGACCATTTAATGAAGCAGAAGCTTATCTCGCCGACGCCAAATTCTACCACAGTAAAGGCTCCGTTATCAAGGAAACGTCACCCAACAAAGCTACAAATTCTCTCCAAGAAACAGAGGCAAAAGAAGTGACTCCATCAGTCAGGGTCTCTCCAAATCCTCCAACCCAACGTCATACGATGTTTGGTGATTGCGAATGTGACGAATGCCTTGAAGAGGCTCTGGAATTGGAATACGAAGATGATGAAGATCGGCGAAGGAAAAACAAGAAGTCATCACAACAATCTCTCAAACAAAGATATGAGAACGGTGACTCAGAAGTAGGTTTACTTGGCCAACCTTCAGGGAAATTCGATTTTTATGTCCTTTATCCGAAGAAATCAAACCAGCAAGCGGTGCCAGTTCAAATGAAGAGTATCAAAGGAAAACAGAAGGTTAATAAATATCCTACAAAAATGGCTGAATCTGCTCCGGTGTTAAGTTTCGTACCACAGAGAGGCCGAAAGATAGGACAGCCACCATTCACTCCTATGCATACAAAGCCATCCACCTCTTTTACAGATGCTAATTTGGTCACTTTAAAAGAAGACTTGGTATTGCCGCTGCACAGCCTAACATCAGCTACTAACTCAAGTAAGGGCAACTCTACATTCAAACCAGAAGGAACATGGGGAAGCGAAGCATCAAGTCTCCTGAGCAAAGCTGGATTCACTCCAAAAGATGTTGAACGTTTAGGTACATTACCACCACGAACAGCCCCTTACGGTTTAACTAAAACCCAAGAGCGGCTCTTCTTGGCTGGAGAAAATATACCACAAACTCGACCTGGCATTGGAGCCAAGCAAATCCCCATTGTGCTCAAAACAAGCGCAAAAGAAACTATGTCCGCAAACTTCATTGAAGCCCAAGATGAAGAAGACTATACAAAAGCTTTATATGATGCAGATGATGACACAGTAGAAAAGAAGTATCTCGGTAACACAGATGAAGACTTTCAGACTTTGTCTAAGTCAGCAAAAAGAAGGCGACGACGTGCAAAGAAGAAAGAAATACTTATGGCACAATATGAGATGCCCGATGTACATCACCAGTTAAAGCCAAATCAAACTTCAGTCTTTGAGAGGATAAAGAAACCAAGAATCAGATCTGAAATCGTCAAAAATAATCATCCACGACAATCAGTCTTTGACAGACTTGAACTTGGTTTCGCAAAGCCCTCCCGCCCACCCAGGTTTGCTCATTCTCGACATGCCAAAATCTCCTATGGTCACAGCGGGTCTTTTCAGCGACACAGTCTTACCTGGCATCGAGTTCCGCCTCTTCAGGATGCTCCTTTGACAATCAGTATCGATGCTACTTCTGACTCTACTACCAATTCAGCATGTTTGAACGCATCTTCTTCCTCTGGGTCGAAAAAGAAAATCGTTGTATCTGTCAATCATATTTCTACTGAGTATATCGATTGCTCGTCTTCTTCTTCGGACAGTGACTTAGCTGATGCACCTCCAGTCCTTGAAGAAGGGGGGCAGTCCACTGTGGATGATTTAAAAGAAATTAATCTTGGCACTGAAGAAGAACCACGACCGACATTCGTCAGTTCTCTCCTAACAACGAACGAAGAAGTCGAGTATGTCAAGCTTCTCCAAGAATACAAGGACGTCTTCGCTTGGTCTTATAAAGAAATGCCAGGTTTAGACCCCAAAATTGCTGTTCATCAGCTTGCCGTGAAACGTGGTGCTAATCCTATCAAGCAAGGCCAAAGAAGATACCGCCCAGAACTTATTCCACAAATTGAAGCCGAAGTGAACAAACTGATTGAAGCAGGGTTCATTAGAGAAGTTAAGTATCCTACTTGGATCTCTAGTGTTGTACCCGTGAAGAAGAAGAATGGGCAAATCAGAGTATGTGTCGACTTCAGAGACTTGAATAATGCATGCCCCAAAGACGATTTCCCTTTACCAATCACCGAACTTATGGTGGATGCTACAATGGGATATGAAGCTCTATCCTTCATGGATGGCTCTTCAGGATACAATCAAATCCGAATGGCACCGAAGGATGAAGAACTCACAGCTTTCCGCACACCTAAGGGCATCTTTTGTTATAAAGTAATGCCTTTTGGACTGAAGAACGCAGGAGCTACCTACCAACGAGCCATGCAGCGGATTTTTGATGACATTCTTCACCAAAATGTAGAATGCTATGTTGATGATCTAGTCGTGAAGTCCAAACAAAGGTCTTCACATCTGAATGATTTGCGTGCTATCTTTGATAGATTAAGAAGGTATCAACTACGAATGAATCCGCTTAAATGCGCCTTTGGAGTTACATCCGGAAAATTCCTCGGTTTCATCGTAAGGCATCGAGGCATTGAGATAGACCAATCTAAAATTGATGCTATTCTCAACATGCCCGACCCTAAGTCACTTCATGACCTTAGAAGCTTACAAGGTCACTTGGCTTATATCAGGCGATTTATCGCCAACCTCTCCGGGAGATGTCACCCTTTTCACCAGCTCATGAAAAAGGATGCTATTTTCAAATGGGATGAAGCATGTCAAAAGGCTTTCCAAGATATTAAGGACTATCTCTTGAAACCACCAGTTCTGACAGCACCCATTCCAGGGATATCCTTGATACTTTACATAAACGCACAAGAACACTCTCTGGGGGCATTGCTTGCACAAGAAAATGAATTCGGAAAGGAAGTGGCTTGTTACTATTTGAGTCGTACTCTTGTAGCGGCAGAATTACAGTATGCTCCTATAGAAAAGATATGCTTAGCCCTTATTTTTGCCACAAAAAAGTTAAGGCATTATATGTTGGCTCATACTATTAAACTTGTATCTAAAGCAGATCCCCTCAAATATATTATGTCAAGACCTGTTCTATCAGGAAGACTAGCAAAATGGGCTCTACTCCTGTCAGAATTTGATATCATCTTCACCCCCCAGAGAGCAGTCAAAGGGCAAGCCTTAGCAGATTTCTTGGCTCATCACTCTATTCCTGCTGATTGGGAGTTAACTGAGGAATTACCAGATGAGGAGGTCTTCTTTGTAAACATAATCCCTTCTTGGGAAATGTTCTTTGATGGAGCTGCAAAACGACAAGCTGCGGGGGCAGGGATTGTTTTCGTTTCGCCAAACTCCGAAACTCTCCCATACTCTTTCTCATTGGCAGAGCCTTGTTCAAACAACAAAGCCGAATACCAGGCATTAATTATTGGTCTTGAACTCGCTCGGGACATGAAACTTCAAGGGCTACGAATTTATGGTGACTCCAAACTCATCATTCATCAAGTCTTGGGAGATTATGAAGTCAATAAGGAAGACCTCAAGTCTTATCATGAATATGCTCTTACTTTATTCAACAGCATCGAAGCAGCAAGCATTCAACATGTACCAAGAAGTTCGAATCAACAAGCTGATGCATTGGCGAATCTAGCAGCATCGCTTGCTATTCAAGACCTTGACCAATTAAATATTCCAGTTTGTCGAAGGTGGATACTCACTCTGGAAGATCAATTCAATCAGGCTATAGGTCAGAAAAATGAAGATCATTCCTATGTCATAGAAGAACAAGACTGGAGACAACCCCTTATTGATTACCTCGAGAGTGGCAAACTCCCTAAAGAAGTTAAACACAGAACTGAGGTAAGAAGACGAGCCCCCAAGTTCTTGCATTTCAATGGCGAATTATATCGTCGAAGCTATGATGGTACACTTATGAGATGCTTGACCGGAGAAGACATCAAGTTTGCTCTCCAGGAGTCACATTCAGGTATATGTGGTACTCATCAGTCAGGGCCGAAACTTCACTTTCGTATCAAAAGAATGGGATACTACTGGCCTACCATGGTTAAAGATTGCTTAAACTTCTCCAAAAAGTGTCATGCATGCCAAATCCATGGTGATTATATTCGTCAGCCGCCAGAACCACTTCATCCTACAGTCGCTTCATGGCCATTTGACTCTTGAGGACTTGACATAGTCGGTCCATTACCCAAATCTTCTAAGCAGCACCTTTATATTCTAGCGGCGACAGACTACTTTTCCAAATGGGCAGAGGCAGTCCCTCTCAGAGAAGTGAACCGAAATTCAGTCATGAATTTTATTCAAAATGATATCATCTTCCGATATGGAGTTCCTCGTTGCATCGTTACTGATAATGGCAAGCAATTCAAAAACGCTGCTATGGATAATTTCTGTGCTAAGTATAAAATCAAACAGAGATGTTCTACAATGTATAATGCTCCCGCCAATGGTTTAGCAGAAGCTTTCAATAAGACCTTATGCAAACTCTTGGAGAAGGTGGTTTCTAAATCTAAAAGAGACTGACACGAGCGTATGCACGAGGCTCTATGGGCTTATCGAACATCGTTTCGCACTCCAACTCAAGCAACACCATATTCCCTTGTGTATGGAGTAGAGGCGATTCTACCTCTAGAACTTCAAATTCCTTCTCTAAGAATTGCCATCCAAGAAGGTCTTACTACTGATGAAAATGCTCAACTCCGACTTGTGGAATTGGAAGCTCTAGACGAGAAAAGACTTGAGGCTCAGCAACGACTTGAATGCTATCAAGCTCGTATTTCTCGAGCGTTCAATAAAAAAGTTAAGCCTCGCTCTTTCCAAGAAGGGGACTTGGTCCTAGCAGTGCGACGTCCCATCATCTTATCTCACAGAGCAGGAAAAAAATTTGATGCTAAGTGGGATGGCCCTCATGTCGTCAGAGAAGTCTATACTAATGGAGCATATCTACTTATGACACCAGAAGGAGGACAACTTGGCCCAATCAACGGCAAGTTCCTCAAGCGATATTATGCATGAAGAAAATCACTCTATATTGCAAATGATAGTCCTGATAGATATGGGTGCCAACCTAGTTGGGATGCATATCGATCAGGGTGATGCAAGCAAAAAAAAAAAAAAAAAAATCCAAGGGAACTACGTGCGACTTGATCCCTTGAAAAAGGGTACGTAGGCAGCCTGAGGAAACCCCTCAGGTTCAGTCCAAACAAAAAAAATAATAACCCATATTCAGTAGAACAATCAAGAAGGAAATACCAGGATAATTCATATTGCATAAATCTTAATGAAGTCTAAAAGGAAAAAGTACAAAGCTTAATAATCAATATATCGAGCTTAAGTCACGAAGACGCTGCATAAGTTCCTCTCGTGCGCCATCAATAGCTAAGACAGAAGATGCCCCAGCTTCCTCTTGACCCTTGAGTTCGGTCAGTTCTTTCTCTTTTTCAGTCTTTTGTGCCTTCAGGGAGTTGAGGTAATCATTCTGTAAAGTCACGGCATCAGAAGCTGCAGCCAAACGCTTTTCGCAAGAAATAACCAACGCTTTAGCCTCCTCCAATGCTAAACGAGCAGAAGTTTCCTCTGACTTTGCTGTTGACAGTGCAGAATCACCCTCATCTAAGAACTGGGAGAACGACTTCAAAGTCTCTTCTATCTTCGCTATATGGTCCGGACTAACAACAGCCTTTTCCTTGACAAACGATGAACGTCGGTTATGATAAGTATGGCTGTCTTGAAGAAGCGATTCGATCTTTTCAACAAAGACAGAATCGTTCACTCCGAATTTTCGAAGACGATCACAAAAGATAACACCCATACTGGCCCACCACTTCTCTAGTGCTGAGAATCCCGCTTGATGAAAAGGCTTCAGTGAGCAGTTTATGAATGACCTGCAGGGAACCAGCATAATAGCAGCCAAAGAACAGTCCATCTCCTCAACTAAACCATGCACAAATCCAGTTGCCTCAGACATAGTTGGACCCATCCCAGCAATCGATCTCGGCTTCTTAAAAATAGGGACTTCTGCCTGAGCTTTCTGGCATACCAAAGAAGATTGAACTTCATGATCCACTGGTGTTGTGGAAGGACCTGCAAGCTCCTCAAACATAGAGTCACCCACTATTTCTTTTCTGGTCATCTCAACGGTTACTGATGCCTCGTGATTTTTTCCAACAACCTCATCTTGCAAATCCTGGAAAAATGGGTATGTCGCTTCAAAGGCATCATCCTCCAATAATCCTTTGTCAATCACTTCAGTTAGATCATCATTAGGAATACAAAGGCCGCCAGCAGAATATCCTATACAACAAAGCGATAGGGTAAAACATACAGCAATCATTAATATTCAAAGGATTACAAAGGGGACAACTCATACCTGAAGTAGTAATATCAACACCTTGAGTTGCCATCTCAGCAGGAGAAGCTGCAACAAGAGCAGTCTCCAATATTTGATGCCTCGATCCAGTAGGGGACGTCGCAAGAGGATTAATGATCTCCCGAATAGAAGAACTATCCTCTGATGTTCTCGCCCTCTTCCTGGTACCTCTTTCATCTCCCTGTCGCTCAGAAGGCATGGCTGGAGGAACAGGACGCTCAGAAGTGCCAGAACAAGAAGACTCAACTTCTCTGTCAGATTCTGTTCGGCGATGGCTCGCTCGTGAAGAACCAGGACGAGAGTTCTTTTGGAATCGAATCTCCGTCCTATCTCTCATGCCTTCATCTTTTTTAAACTCAAACGAGCTTTTCTCACTCGATTTCAGCATAGAAGAAGGATACATAGCCAATTGATTCTTGATTCTCCCTTGACGCGATCTGATACTAACTAGATGGGATGCGGAATGCTTAAATTAAACCAAGTGCTGAATTGTAAACATTAAATCAGATTTCAACATAAATAAATCAGATTTCAGCAATACCCTGAAGCACGATTCATCATTCATTCAATTCCCAATCATATTTAAGTTAATGAAATCATAAAACTGACAATAAGAACAATAATTTCAGATTATAAGGACTGAATTTCAGCAATGATAACAATCACTATCTCAAATAATATGCCAATGTCTCAAGAACAAATAAAGACCTAAACGAATAAACCCTAACGGATGAGACTCTCGGGAAACAGAATTTTAGGGTTCCTACAATGAAATCAGCAATAGGGCCGGTTGCAAGAAAGCAGGTTATCACATGAAAATTATCGAGGATCGATCTCACCGTGCTTTGGTCAATGCCGGCAGCTTTCCGATGCTCCGAGGTTGCAGATGAATGGCGCGGAAGGGGGAGGCGTGGCTCAGAAGACGGGGTGAAGAAGCCGAGACGATGATCTTGAAGAAGAAGACACTCCACGTCGATCTTCCGTGAAGCCGAGGATGAATAGCGAGATGACGGGGTAGAAGCTTGCGAAGGAAGAGAAGGTTGAGAAGCAAGGAGGAATTCGTCGGAAAAGATACACCGAGCAAGCGACCCGCTTCTCCGTTGTTAGGGTTTCAATTCAATTTCAACTCCCTTCATGCGATTAGGGTTTTAGGCTTTATAGGGAATGAAAGCACAAAGGCAAAAAAGGAAAGAAAGAGAGAGAAGGCCGATCGGGTAGAGAGAGAGAGAAGGACGCGCGGAAGAGAGAGGGGGTGCGGGCAAGTTCGCGGGAGAGAGAGAGGGGGCCGGTCGGGTAGAGGCTAGGCTAGGGTTTTTAGGGTTTTAATTCCCCTTCGAATCTCATCCATTAAGACCTATCCTGACTTAAGATCCTACGGCTAAAAAGTAAACACGGAAATGAGTCAGTTCGGCATCTGTGGCTCGAACCGGATGCGAACATGGCTCGCACCTACCCAAACCAGAAATAAAAACTGAAATAACTAACGATCCGTTGGTCGGATCGAAATAAAGTAAAAACCAAAACTGTGGGGCTTCGATTAAGCTTTCCACTGATGCAGACGGATCGACGATCGGGTTCCTGGATCTCCGGCGCGGATGAAAATACGCCATCAGCTGTGGAAAAACTGCACGTAGTGGCTCGTCTGCATCAAGTCCCCCGGACTCAAAAGAACTCGACTCCTGTCGAGCCAGGTCCTGGGTCCGGCGGAGGCTCTCCTGGCAGCAACTGCAGCCGCTGCCTCTGATCTGACTGCTCTCCCGGGTCCGGTGGCCAAGTGATCCGCCTCAGGTACACGGCAACTCCATCTCGTAGCCTCTGCCCCTCGACGCCAAGCGAAGACCTGAAAGTCAACACCAACATCCTCCGCGGCACGATAAGATCATCAAAAGACTCAGATAATTTCATGTGATAATAGGAATGTGGGTTGACATGAAATTCAAATGACATGTGAAAAGAAAGGCCGCGGGAGCATAATGTGCTGCGGGTCATCGGCTTGCGCGATTGGCAATGGTATATTTGAAAGGTCGTGGGTTGCGGGTGCATAATGTGTTGCTCAAAATGGCCTGCGCACGGTGCAAAACAAGGGGGTTCTAAACCAGGAAGATATGTCATGTCATCATCGTCCGGATGCAGTGAATAAAATAAGAAATTACAGAACTCATCATGCCAATTGTTATGATTTCGAAAAATTAAAGATGATGGGTTGGTTGAAAGTTGAAAGCATGATTCATAAGTAATTTGCATCGAAAAAGAATCAAACATGCCAAAATCGTCGTTATTGCTTAACTCAACACTTGGATGACAATAGTGACGCACATGTGAATGATCTATGAATGAATGGAAGGCAGGCAAATGATGAATGCAAGTGTCATGAATGCCTACCGACCCTAAATGCGATGTGCATGCAATGGAATTCAAAATGTTCTCTAATCCCTTATCAATCGTCAGTAAAGCAGAGGGACAGCCAACTAAGTTTTCAGCGAATGGTGGCATGGACGGACTCTGACTCAGAAGGGCTTGAGGTGCATGGGATCGGTGTTTCCTAAAACATGTAGGCCATAGGGTGACATTGATGCCATCCTTCAGGAAAGTATAGGTGTTGGCTCTACCGTGATGTTGGACATCTCGGTCGAACTGCCATGGACGCCCTAAGATAACATCAGCAACCTCTAGCGGAATGATATCGCACCAGATCTCATCTCTATATTGCAGCCCAATGGATAACTTTGCCAAACAACAGTGAGTTACCAGCTTACTCGTGGTGTTGTCTAGCCAGGATGTCTTGTAAGGGTGAGCTAATGGTTTAACTTGCCATTTCTTGCTCCTAACTACCCTTTCATTTATCAGATTGGTGGTACAACCTCCATCGATCAAGAGACAAAGGTCCATTCCGTTGACAGTGCAGACTGTTCGGAATAGTTCGAACCTCTGGTTCTTGCAGTGTGGCTTAGGGGGTCCTCCACAGAGCTCGTGGGGTAACAACGCTTTGGGTGCTTGGGGTGATGGCGACTGGTGAATGACCAACAGTGGTGCAGTCACATCATCCCCCTCCAAGACTAATTCATTAAAGTGTTCCCCATCAGATTCGTGACTATCCTCGTCATTATCCGCAAGATTTGTCTGTGGATGGAATTGACGGCGAGGACAGTCGGCGGACTTGTGACCCGGCTGGTTGCATTTAAAGCACTTTATTTGACTCGGGTTGGGTCCTAGGACTCCTTTACCCTTCTCAGTGGGTGCGGGAACTGTGCTAGCTACGGGTGAAGGTCCAGGGAGTGGTCTACTAACGGATCCGGATGGTGCCCTAGTGATGTCATATCGTCGGGACGCAGATCGAGAGTGGTGAGACTCGACTTTCTTGGCCCGGCGGTGTGCATCACTGACCTGATACAAGTCGTGAAGGGACACCACCTCCTGAATTGAAGGCTTGAGACCGTTGACATACCTAGCGACGCTCTGCTCTTCATCTTCGTGCAGATCGTTCCGAGCTTGGAGCTTGTAGAATTCATTAGTGTAGTCGTCTACAGATTTATGCTCCTGTCGCAGGTTCTGAAATTTCTGGAACACGTTTTGCTTGAAATCAGAAGGGAGGAACTTCTGTTGCATTTTTCCTCGCATATGTGTCCAGGTGGAAATCTTTTCTTTCCCTTTCCTACCCCTAGCGGTCTGCAACTGTTTCCACCAAATCAGTGCATGACCTTTCAATTTAAGGCTGACAAACTTGACTTGTTTGTCGCGGGGGATTTCTTTCCACTCGAAGTACTGGTCGATTCTCTCGGCCCATTCTAGGAACTCCTCGGGGTCCATCCTACCCTCGAACTCAGGAATTTCTATCTTAATGCCCTGATCCCAGCCCCAATGAGATTTCGATCTCCTATGACTGTGCCTACTTTGCCGCTCAGATCCATCAGAGGAACTGACGCTGTCACCTCCTGACCTTAGGTCTAACTCACTACGCCCGGGTGACGCTCTAGTCCTGTGTTCGCGACGGGGTCGCGGTGGATTCTGGGAATTATTGAAGGCTAAGGTCAAGGTTTCTATTTGGGTCTGAAGCCTCTCAATGTTATCTTGTTGCCTCATGAAGGCATCCTGCCAAGTACGGGGAGGAGACGATCCAGCCATCCTAGATTCTATAGAAGATGATATCGGGTCACTCAGAGAGACAAGGGATGGCCCTAATATGGATGCGACACGCGATGCTAGTTTCTAATTAATGCAAGGGCCTAACTAGAATGAAAGAAGGCAAATAAAAAAAAATTCCAGCAAACAGGCAATGATGCGAATGATGCAAGAGGACCGGCCGTTGCGTAAGGACGCGACGACTAGTGCGCTCTGATACCAACTTGACGCGATCTGATACTAACTAGATGGGATGCGGAATGCTTAAATTAAACCAAGTGCTGAATTGTAAACATTAAATCAGATTTCAACATAAATAAATCAGATTTCAGCAATACCCTGAAGCACGATTCATCATTCATTCAATTCCCAATCATATTTAAGTTAATGAAATCATAAAACTGACAATAAGAACAATAATTTCAGATTATAAGGACTGAATTTCAGCAATGATAACAATCACTATCTCAAATAATATGCCAATGTCTCAAGAACAAATAAAGACCTAAACGAATAAACCCTAACGGATGAGACTCTCGGGAAACAGAATTTTAGGGTTCCTACAATGAAATCAGCAATAGGGCCGGTTGCAAGAAAGCAGGTTATCACATGAAAATTATCGAGGATCGATCTCACCGTGCTTTGGTCAATGCCGGCAGCTTTCCGATGCTCCGAGGTTGCAGATGAATGGCGCGGAAGGGGGAGGCGTGGCTCAGAAGACAGGGTGAAGAAGCCGAGACGATGATCTTGAAGAAGAAGACACTCCACGTCGATCTTCCGTGAAGCCGAGGATGAATAGCGAGATGACGGGGTAGAAGCTTGCGAAGGAAGAGAAGGTTGAGAAGCAAGGAGGAATTCGTCGGAAAAGATACACCGAGCAAACGACCCGCTTCTCCGTTGTTAGGGTTTCAATTCAATTTCAACTCCCTTCATGCGATTAGGGTTTTAGGCTTTATAGGGAATGAAAGCACAAAGGCAAAAAAGGAAAGAAAGAGAGAGAAGGCCGATCGGGTAGAGAGAGAGAGGACGCGCGGAAGAGAGAGGGGGTGCGGGCAAGTTCGCGGGAGAGAGAGAGGGGGCCGGTCGGGTAGAGGCTAGGCTAGGGTTTTTAGGGTTTTAATTCCCCTTCGAATCTCATCCATTAAGACCTATCCTGACTTAAGATCCTACGGCTAAAAAGTAAACACGGAAATGAGTCAGTTCGGCATCTGTGGCTCGAACCGGATGCGAACATGGCTCGCACCTACCCAAACCAGAAATAAAAACTGAAATAACTAACGATCCGTTGGTCGGATCGAAATAAAGTAAAAACCAAAACTGTGGGGCTTCGATTAAGCTTTCCACTGATGCAGACGGATCGACGATCGGGTTCCTGGATCTCCGGCGCGGATGAAAATACGCCATCAGCTGTGGAAAAACTGCACGTAGTGGCTCGTCTGCATCATCCCTCTTACTAAACTTGAATATGCTGAAGATACGCAGTCTCTGAGGTTTACTCCTTGTAACGGAAGAGCGAAACTAACTCCAGTATGTCTCTCACTGAATGCTAACCAATAGCCAAACGCCAACTTTGGAGACACTTCTTCCTTAAAAGGGATAGGTGTTCCAGGTATCGTTTGCATAAAACCTTGTTGACAAGAAAACCGATGAGGGCTATACTGTGCTATCTGTACCGTATTACCCCGACGGAATACAAGAAACCCTGGTTTACAGCTCAACATTGAGAGGAAGATGGGGTATGGCATCTTGCCATTATCATAAAAAATGTCATTTTCTCTATCAGGGATCGGCTTCCAAGCTTCATGAGCAAAACGAAAATCAGCTTCTCCCATAGTACGAAGAATCATTCTAGCGTCTTGAGCTGACCCTTCCCAAGGCTGATAAGCTGCCAGAGCACCAGATACTGCTATGAGGAAAGGAAATCTCTTTTGCCGAAGATTCTTGGCAAATATCCCTCTTGGAAAGTGAAGTCCAATCCACCCATATAAGTAGTGAAGGGGACAAAAGGAACTAGCCCGACCTAGCTCACCACTGAACTTGGGGCTTGTAGACAGGCTGCTGTAAGTCCGCGTCAGACCATTGTAGAGTAAGCATAATATGGGAACAGCCAAATTGTATTCGGTACCTTTCACCATATTTACAGCTGGGATGAAAGTACCAGGACGAATCAAGTCACCACTCCAAGGCAGGGCGAACTTACAAAGAAAAAGAACAATCGCCGCAGACCTATAGACAATCTTCCCCAGAGTGCTATTGGCTGACAATCCTAGCAAAACGTAAGGACTGGGTTTCGAGCCAGGAGGTCGTTTCTCTGGAGGCATAAGACTGATCGGCCTATCAATATCTCCTGATTGGTCAAGTTTAGCTTTGGCTTTCCTTATGATATCGGTTTTCTGAGAATTAACAGCTCGAGGGTACCCACGAAACCAAAAATCAATCCAGTCACAATGCCGAACTCGGTCACTACGGCAAGATGCAGCAATAATTGCAAAAGCTTTGAAAAGATAGGAAAGTGCTGAAGGAGTATATACACAGTCGAAAAGCTCAAAGAGATTAGGGACTCTCTCTTGGTAATATTCTCCACTCATGAGACAACCTGATATCTGGAAGAAGAAAAATGAAGAAAGTAAGTCACACGTATGAATGTCGCTCAAATTCAATTTCAAGTATGAATATACCTGATAGATCTCCGACAAGGAAATCCCTATTTCCCCAATAGAAGTGAGGAATGTATTCGTTTCCGGACACCAGAGCTCACACAAAGCTCTATACATTCCATCAGGCCTACAATATTCATAACAAGCAGGTTCCAGCATAACAGATATGTTTCTAGTAGCCTCTCGGCCGCGCAAGGCCTCGAAGACTTCGTGCATCCATTCACCGAAACCATTGAGATACTGGACATCGCCACGACCTCGTATTTCGTCCCCCCATCGAGTGAATCTTGAAGCAATTTTTGAAGCAATTTTTGAAGCAATTTGAGGAATGGGTACCATTTCAGCCGTTGTATGATGATACGGAAAAGAAAGAATCGGAGCCTTTTCAAAACGGCTAATGGGTCCAGCGCTCTTCTCAGCTCCATGACTATCGTTGTCACAACTCTCGTGCTCAACGATTCTCAAGGTAGTCAAAGAGTTTGGGCCATTCTTTTTCAGAGTTGCCCCATGCTGCTTGACTTTCGCATGAGGAAAAACAAGATAAGTGACCCCTCGTTCTTCTTCTTCTTCTAACCAACCATCTTCTGGCATAGCAATGTATTTCTCTGAAGTACTCATACCTACACACAGAAGATTGAGTTAAAAGTTAGAATACATTTTGCAAAAGTTGACCATCGAAAAACATCAAAGATCGAAGATCATTGCAAAGGAAGGAAAGAAGATCAAGGAACAAGCAAAATAAAAAAAAAGAATCCCGTTTTATGTAAAAGGGGAGTCAAAGGACGAGCTGTACCGTCATAAGTACCGTTGTCCTTAAAAAAAAAAAAAAAAAAAAAAAAAAAAAAAAATTGGCCGACCCTGGGGATTGCCTGGCCGGCCCTGGTCAAACCTGGCCGGCCCTGGCAAAAAAAAAAAAAAAAGAAAAAAAAAAAAATTTGACCTGGTCAAACCTGGTCAATTCGGGTAGATAGTCAAAGATTATCTAACATCATGCACGAGATATACAAGAGCATAAAAAAAAAAAAGGTTAAAAAAAAAAAAAAAAAAAAAAAATCGTTCTTACGAAATCTTGAACAAGGGTTTCTAAAAACGTAGTCGATTCAAGTAGATGGGTAGTCAAAAATCATCTAGATGCATGAAAGATGATCCAAGAATCAAATATCATATGATTCAAAAAGGTAAAAGAGGAGATCAAAGATCGTTCTTGCAAAACCTTGAACTAGGGTTTCGTTTTTTTTTTTTTTTTTTAAAAAAAGGGGCCCACAAAGATCATTGCAAAAAGAGAAACGAAGATCAAAGAGAAAGCAAAGCAAAGGAAAAGATCAAGATTATGATTACCTTGAATGATTTGGTCGTCTACTTGCCGAAGGAATCAAGTTTGCGAGATGGTTTTTGCAAAATACCTTGAAGTAGGGTTTTTAGACCTAGCTTCAAGAAATACCGAAAAATAAGTTAGAAAAGGAGAGGAGACCCCTTTTTATAGACAAAGGGGGGTCAAAGGACGAGCTGTACCGCCGTCCTAAAAAAAAAAAAAAAACCTGGCCGGCCCTAATCAAACCTGGCCGGCCCTGGCAAACCTGATAGAGGTTTCTGGCCGGCCCTAATCAAACCTGGCAGGCCCTAGCAAAAAAAAAAAAAAATCAAAGATTGACCTTTTTCGCTTTTCGCTTGAAACGTCAATCCTTGAGGGGGCAATTTGTAGACATTGAAATATTGCCTAAAGCTAGAGAATCAGAAATTTGGCTAAGTCTGGAAGACTTTATTTCCCTGATGATCAGGGAAATTTTGCTTCCTTACATTCTGAAATTTGGCTAAGTCTGGAAGACTTTATTTCCCTGATGACCAGGGAAATTTTGCTTTCTTATACTTCATTTCCCTGATGACCAGGGAAATTTTTCTCTGCACTCAGAAATTTGGCTAAGTCTGGAAGACTTTATTTCCCTGATGACCAGGGAAATTTTGCTTTACACTCAAAAATTTGGCTAAGTCTGGAAGACTTTATTTCCCTGATGACCAGGGAAATTTTTACTTCCTTACACTTTATTTCCCTGATGACCAGGGAAAATTTTCTCTATACTCAGAAATTTGGCTAAGTCTGGAAGACTTTATTTCCCTGATGACCAGGGAAATTTTGCTTCCTTATACTTTATTTCCCTGATGACCAGGGAAATTTTTCTCTACACTCAGAAATTTGACTAAGTCTGGAAGACTTTATTTCCCTGATGACCAGGGAAATTTTGCTTTACACTCAAAAATTTGGCTAAGTCTGGAAGACTTTATTTCCCTGATGACCAGGGAAATTTTTACTTCCTTACACTTTATTTCCCTGATGACCAGGGAAAATTTTCTCTATACTCAGAAATTTGGCTAAGTCTGGAAGACTTTATTTCCCTGATGACCAGGGAAATTTTGCTTCCTTATACTTTATTTCCCTGATGACCAGGGAAATTTTTCTCTACACTCAGAAATTTGACCAAGTCTAGAAGACTTTATTTCCCTGATGACCAAGGAAATTTTGTTTTACACTCAAAAATTTGGCTAAGTCTGGAAGACTTTATTTCCCTGATGACCAGGGAAATTTTTGTTTCCTTACACTTTATTTCCCTGATGACTAGGGAAATTTTTGTCTACACTCAGAAATTTGGCTAAGTCTGGAAGACTTTATTTCCCTGATGACCAGGGAAATTTTGCTTTACACTCAAAATTTGGCTAAGTCTGGAAGACTTTATTTCCCTGATGACCAGGGAAATTTTTGCCTACACTCAGAAATTTGGCTAAGTCTGGAAGACTTTATTTCCCTGATGACCAGGGAAATTTTGCTTCCTTATACTTTATTTCCTTGATGACCAAGGAAATTTTTCTTGCTTCCTTACGCTCTGAAATTTGACCAAGTCTGAGAGTAAGGAAAGTACTATATCCCTATCGTCCAAAGGCTATATCTAAGTCAATAGAATGATACTTAGAGATGAGCATCCTTCGACAAGCCGATATACAAGGCCGAAGAATAATCAAGCTTAAGCTCCTACAAGTAAGCTTACGCTAGATTTCGACAAACTCATTGAACCTACCAAGTCAGAAAGGACCGGATCAAGAGTTAACTTGGTTAAAATCTAAGTCGCAGTAAGTCGATTCGGATTTAAGACCCGAACCACAAGTCGTTTTAATCAGACCGGTTCACTCAAGCTCAAAAGGATTAAGCTACCAGTGGAAGTTACAAAACCACTCGAATATGATCCTAACCATCAAGGAAGTTATGTAAACCACCTGGAAGTTTCTCTAACCATCCAAGGGAAGTTATAGAAACCACCAGGAGGTTGCTTCAACCACCCGAAGTAGTTATTCTGTACAATAACTACTTCGACCCTTATAAAAAGAGTGACAAGAAGAGAAGAAAGGATCTTTGGCCATAGCAAGAAGAACCTACAAAGCTCCCGACTGAAGATACTTCAAAGCTCCAAGAAATCCCGGAGAAGAAGGATCGAAGATCGAAGCAAACCAAAGAAAATCGAAGACCGAAGATCGAAGATGAAAAATTGAAGATTCAAGTCCAAAGCAAGTCGAAGAACAAGCGAAGAACAAGTGAAGATTCTAGGAGAAGAAGAGTAAAGCAAAGCCCCTAGCCGATCACGCGCGAAGCCCGGAAGGATCAAGCACCGCAACGCTCTTCTCTTTTCATTTCCTCACTTGTTATAATCTTTGTACTTCGAAATCGAGTATCAAAGGATCTTAGACGGATTTCCCCGCAATCTCCTGATATACATTTTGTACTCCGCTCCCTCGAAGCGAGTCTTTGAAATTTGTACTTGAGTAAAAATCAAATATTTGCTCATACAGCTCCCTAAGAAAACCCTAGCAGAACATTGTTCGATATATCTACAAACTAGTATGAAACCAGGGGATACACAGGCCGCCGCCGCCGCCGCCTGCGGTTAGCGGCGGTTGTGGGCGGCAGCAACAACAGCCAGCGGCATCCAGAGGGGGACTGCCTATAGCGCAGTAAATGGCAAGGAGGAGGGTTCTCTGTAGGGCCTCTTCTCTCTCCCTCTGCATATATTATAGTATATTTTATAGGACACCTAAATATTAATTTTCAACAAAAAAACATATAACACATATAGTATGCACAAATACAATGGACATGTAAATACTAGTGTGCATATATAAACACATAAAATATTTGAATGTAGAAACTTTTTTAAAAAAAGCAAAAAGGTCTAAGGTCTTCCTATTTAACAATGCAGTCACACGGCATATATGCGTGCAGAACGCACTTAGGAAGCATGGTATCGACTTCCCATTCAAAGATACAACTACTGCCTTAATTGATATTAACTTTGACCTTATGCTCAAAATTTAAAAAGGAACATGTGAGCTTGCATACACCCATAAAACTCACGAACATATATATAAGTGTCAATACACTAAGCATCGAACTTTTCTCCCTTGACCAATATAGAAACTCAAGCAAACATAACAGGGGGATTAGGGCCTTCAACATAATAGGAGCAAACGAAATGATTATAAAAGAGAAAAGCGTTCACTTCAGATTTGTATTAACACGAACTATAAAACTTGAAATTGTAATTCCAGTAAAAATAAAAGTCAACAAGACATTTGTGGCAATTACAATGTTGGGGTACACCAATATTTGATCTGCATGGCATCATTCCTCCGCATCCTTGACACTGCAGGTGAGGAGTGGTTCGACTGCATCTAAATCCACCACGATCAGTACCTGTTGAAAGTGTTGAAACAGTAAAAATGAAAAGGCTTGGTAAAATATAAAAGCTGAACCTATGATTCTTGAAACAAGTTATACTTTATTAGAAAACTTCCTAATCCTATAAAAGAACGAAGCCAATCACCCTGAAGGATGCCAACATTATTAATTAAAAGAGTATTACTTATGTGTATATGCTTCAAGATTAATGCATATTCACTACTGCATTATCACCATATCTCTACTTAATGTCTATGAAACTCGTGAAACTAAATTCAAGATTAATATCACTACTGCTTCAAGATTGATGTAATCTTTCCTCTACTTAATGTCTATGAAACTCGTGAAACTAAATTCACATCCACAAATACCTGTTAGGTATAAAACCTTAGTTCTGGAACCTCTCAGTTCTCCACAAAAGATAAGTTCTTTTGACTTGTTAAATGTTTTCTTTCCTTTCTTACCTCCTCTATGATTACATTTTGGTAAAGATATGACAATAAAAGACTTAAAAGTAGTGTACTGCAGTTAAATGTTTTGCTATTGGGGTAAGGATGTTTTTGACTCCTAGACCAAACTATTAAAGATTCTAATGATTCTGAGATCATCGAATGATTGGAATTGAGTTTAATAAAATGTTTAAGTGGCACGGGCTCATTTCATTACCGAAAATAGTTCTAAATAAATCACGCTGAATACTTCAGGCTAGGAGAGAAGGTTGAAGTGATTCACACTTGATACATAAATCAACAATCAACAGCAAGAAGCATATACGAAGCATTCAGAAAAGATTGCACCACTTATTTCTGTTAGGCCACAGAAACCTCACCCACCCAAGAAATTCTTTCATTAAAGTGCAGCACGTATGGCTCCCTATATCAAGTTCCTTTAAGCAAAAGCGAGACACGGCGATGGAAACGTAATATCATCATTATAAGAAAATATTGAGGAATCTGAATTTAGCAGACCTCCAAGTGCCCTAAGTTACATCCATACACACAAAAGTCTGACTTATGGAAAAAGTCATGTTTTAATTGCGAACTTAACATAAGACGTAAAATTGCCGATTTTTGCCTCGACTTATACAAGTCATGAAAATCACTGATAGTTAGTGTGACTTTTCCAATAAGCTGGGATTTAATCAGTGACTTTGGTGACATACCTTACTCAACTTTTAGAAAGTAGCCCGGTGATAGTGAATAATTAGAAAATGAAGATGTAGCAATAGAGGATGATGCAAAATTGGGCCTTGATGCTCTTTATGAGTTGATGAAATCCAACATATTGGGCAAAATTTTAACATTTGATCAATGCCTTTTGAACATATTGGGTTTTGTAATATTTATTTTGCATGGTGTTGCATTGATACTTACGTAATTTTGTTGATGAATCTTAAATGGGATGTGGATGCTTTTGTTGATGGCTTGTTGCATAATACTATTTTATTTATATCTCTAAATTATGAATCCCTTTTTTGCTTAAATAGAGCCAAAAGTTGAAAGAATATGGTACCATATGAAATATTTAAAAGCGATTACTATTTTGAAAACCTGAACTTTTTCATTTTTATTGTGCCCATTTTTTTTATTTCACACTAGCCACTTAAATCCTAAACCCGATATTTTTCCTGATTTTCCCCCATTTTTATTCTGAATTCCCCGAATTTCAGTTCGCCAGTTTTTCCCAAACTTTACTGAAGCAAAATTATTATCAAACCCGAACTAGGTGATTATGGTTACACCTTTTTTTGATATTGGATTTTGTCCCTTCCATAACAAGGCTTCTAGAACAAGGCTCCAAATAACAGAGCTTCAAGAACAAGGCTCCAAATAACCACCACCACCACCCCAGCGTGTGCGCTCACGTCCTAAAACAAATTGATACCCCAAGATTTCAAAACCCTTGCTCTGGAAAACAAGCATCAGCAGCCATAGAGATTTGGAACTGTTTTGACACATTTCTCTTTGAAACTGAATGAACTGCCCAATTCTAAAATCGCATTAAGCTGAGAATTGAGAAAGTTGTAATCCAGGAAACCAAAACACCAAGACAAGCAAACGATCAATAGCAAGATATAGCAGGATTTTCCTTGTTGGCTCACAATGATTACAGTCTACAGAGAATAAATACTGAAATAAATTATTCATTCAAATCTAATGTCTTTTCAATGAGAAGAGGCATTATTTATATATATTATGATGTCTTTCCGTAAAACCAAAGGAAAAACCAAAAACATCAAAATCCAACATCGAAAAGGACTCGAATCCACCTATTTTCTTCTCTTATTTACTCCTTTGCTGTTACTTTTCACTTTTTCCTTCATTTTGTCGGTTAGAGGAGAAGAGGAGGTAGACTATAGGTTGCCTCGGGGAAAAAGGACATTAGAAAATGAAGGATCGGTTTCCCCCTTTGTAGGGTAGAGGAATTCTTATCCTTCTCTGCACCCGGGTGGGCCTACCGGCTGAGAAGGGATCAAAATTCCTCTTATTGTGGGGATGAGCAAGGTTTTCCTCTCCACTTGTCATAGTCGGTAAAAATAAAGCAATAAAGGAGTCAGCCACTTATGATGAGATTGCAACTTACTTTTTATAAAAACACCATCGATGTTTTGCAAGTTCCTAAGTAAAAGAAGTACCTCCACTAATTTTCTAACAAAAAAATAAAAATAAATTAATGAAGATGAGTAGGTGCTCCTGCAATCCAAAAAGGATGGTGTGACATCAATTTTAAGCGATTCCTCATCGGTCCATGCTCTTTTCCTAGGATGCTACCCGAAACTCTTTACGAGATCGCTGAAAGTGATGGACCCTCCTTAATGTCATCTTATGTGTCAATGATATTTCCAATCGCGTCTATTATCTTTCTCAGGGAGGTCAATTCGATGGATCCTTGGGCTCCACTTCTTCATCGAACCATTGCTAACCAAAGAGATCTCCTTCTTGAACATTGGCCTAATGATGTGCATCAACATATATCTCGATTTCATTGTTCACTAATTTCTTGAAGGGCTTGTGGGATGTGATCGACAAAGGATTGCACATGGTTACTTGATGAGTACAGGTGGCAGAGGTACAAGATCAACAATATGTTGGGGTTCATTCTCGTAAGTAACTTCAGGGTGTGTGTTTGATTGCCAATAAAGTTTTGCAAGAAGGGAGTTCGATGAAAGGATTGGAAAGGAAAAGCGAATTTACTTACTACCATTTGGTTGTTTGGAAAAGAAAGTAAGAATTTGTGTTCTCTTTTCCTTTCTCGTGTTTCCCTATACTTTCGGCAAGAAATTTTTATTTGGCCCTTTTGACAGAAAATTTGTTTCTATGAGAAGAGAATTTTCTTCTAGTGACCACACTTTTCCGTCAACCTTATGCCCAGTTTTGTAGGAAACTAGTATTTTTTTTTTGGTCAATTTGACTTACCCCCTATGTTAATAAAGCCAAATAGACTTACCTCCCTAAAATGATATCAATTAGAGTTACCCCCGAAAAATTGGAATCAACCCCCAAAAAAATTGACTTACCCCCCCCCCCCCCCCTCCCCAATGCCTATATGGTATTTTGAGATACCCCCAATTCCGTCTAATTATCACATAGAAATTTTGGGGGGTTTAGCCAAAGTTGGGGGCAACTCTAATTGATATCATTTTAGGGGGGTATGTCTAATTGGCCTATTAACACATGGGGGTAATTCAAATTGACCTCTTTTTTTCTTTCATGTTCTTTATCGGTGTGACAAACCCTAGAGGAAGAGAGGAAGAGAAAGAGAGAAGGAGAGCTAGGGTTTTGGGAGAGAATAGAATGAATCTCTCATTAGGCCAATCGCCAATATAATGTGAATACATGTGAGTCATATATACCCTAAGTGTATGTATATACACTAATACATCTTAACACCCCCCCTCAAACTCAGGGTGGATCATGCACCAAGAGTTTGGCAATCAAAGACCGAAAACGAGGTGTAGGATGTGACTTCGTGAAGAAGTCTGCGATCTGCTCTGCTGAGGGAGTGAAAGGTAGAGAGATTGTCTTGGCCTCATACTCCTGTCGGACAAAGTGACAGTCAATCTCGATGTGCTTTGTCCTTTCATGAAAAACCGGGTTGCTAGCAATCTGAATAGCACTTCGGTTATCACAGTGAAGTGGAGTAGGCTCGGAGAAAGCAACACCAAGATCACTGAGGAGACGTCGAAGGTGAACTATCTCCTTAGTCGTGGAGGCCATAGCCCTGTACTCAGCCTCAGTACTAGAGAGACACCACTTTCTGCTTCTTGCTGCGCCAGGAGATCAAAGAATCGCCAAGAAACAAACAGTAACCAGTGGTGGAGCGGCGTGTAGTCGGATCTCCAGCCCAGTCTGCATCTGAGTAGGCTCGAAGTCTGAGAGAGGAGGACGACGACAGAAACAAAGAGCGAGTAACTGTCCCTCTGAGGTATCGGAGGATCCGAAGAAGAGCATCGTAGTGAACTGAGTGTGGAGCTGCAACAAACTGACTGACAATGCTGACAGCGTGTGCAATGTCAGGCCGAGTGATGCAGAGATAGACGAGCTATCCCACAATCTGCCTGTACCGAGTGGGATCTGAAAGAGGAACTCCATCTGTAGGACTTAGCTTCGAGTGAAGCTCAAGAGGGGTGTCTACTGTGTGGTTATCTGTGAGGGCAGCACGACTAAGGATGTCTGAAAGGTACTTCTGCTGAGAGAGCAGAATGCCATCTGCACTGTATGCTACCTCAAGACCAAGAAAGTAGCGAAGCGTGCCCAAATCCTTCATCTGAAATTGGTTCCTCAAGTGCTGCTGAAGACTAGCAATCGCAGCAGAGTCATCTCCAGTGATGATCATGTCGTCCACGTATAACAGTAGAATCGTTCGGCCCTGCGGGGACGATCAGACAAACAGAGAGTGGTCCTGACTGCTCTCTGAGTAACCAAGTTCCCTGACAGCACGGCGGAACCGCTCAAACCAGGCACGAGGAGCTTGCTTGAGCCCATAAATGGCCCGACGAAGACGACACACGTGCTGAGAAGGAACATGGAGACCAAGAGGAGGATCCATATAGACAGTCTCAGACAGGTCACCGTGAAGAAAGGCATTTTTCACGTCCATCTGAAGAAGGGTCCATCGATGAACAGCTGCAACCGCCAGAAGAGTGCGAACGGTGGTCATCTGAGCCACCGGAGCAAAGGTCTCCTCATAGTCAACGCCATACTCTTGAGTAAAGCCACGAGCCACCACCCGAGCCTTGTGACGCTCAATGGATCCATCAGGGCGGTGCTTGACCTTATAAATCCACTTGCAGCTGACAGGCGCAACGCCAGGAGGCAGAGGGACAACATCCCAGGTCTGGGTCTGCTGAAAGGCCTGAAACTCCTCATCCATAGCCTGACGCCACTGAGGAAACTGGACTGTCTCAGAGTAAGAGCGGGGCTCCTGATCTGCGTGCACAGCAGTAAGAAAGGCAGTAAACTGAGGCGAGTAACTGCTGACAGAGGCAAAACCAAAACGATCAGGAGGCCCAGTGTCGTGGCTAAAACGGTCAGGCGGGTGATGCTGGCGCTGAGGGTAGCGAGGCGGGCCTGGATCCACGACTGGCAATGACGGAGCAGGCACAGGAGACGAAAGACTAGGAGGAACCTCAACAGCAGGAGAGCCGGTATCCGCTGAGAAGGAAGGACACGGAGACACAGGGGTAGGCCGGCGAGAGTAGACCTGAGGAAAGGGAGAGACTACCCGAGGAGGAGAGAGAGGCATGGGCATAGAGGAGGAAGCCTCGGAGGAGTCCCCTGGAGAGGCTGGGGAACCAACGGGCAAAGGAGCCAGTGGTGCCGAGGGAGCTGGTGGTGGGGAAGGAGCCGACGGAGCCGGGGGAACTAGAGAGGGCGACGAGGGAGGCATAGGTGTCGATGATGCAGGAGAAGAAACCTCGAGAAAGGTGAGATCCTGAGCTTCGGGAGAGTAGTAGGGCGTATCCTCAACAAAGGAGACGTGCCGAGAGATACGCAAGCGACGAGCAACAGGGTCATAGCAGCGATATCCCTTGTGCTCAGTGCTGATCCCAAGAAGGATGCACTTAGCTGCCTGAGCAGACAGCTTTGTGCGCTCATGGAGAGGAAGAAGAACAAAACAGCTGCACCCAAAAGTGCAAAGAGGGCTGTAGTCAGGAGTGGTAGAGAGGAGACGCTCATGAGGAGATAAGTCGTCCGGAAGAACTGACGAAGGAGTGATGTTAATGAACTGGACTGAGGTAAGGAGAGCCTCAGCCCAGAAGCGCCGAGGAACAGAACCAGAAAGAAGGAGAGCACGAGTAGTCGCAAGAATATGGCGATGCTTGCGCTTAGCAACACCATTCTGCTCATGAATGTGAGGACACGAGTGCTGGAAAATAGTCCCATGGGACTGAATAAGGCTGCGCATAGCGGTGGATATATACTCAAGGGCACAATCAGACCGAAAGATCTTGATGTACCGACCAAACTGCGTGTGAATCATAGAGGTGAAGTCCTGATAGACTTGGAGGATATCTGATCTACGGCGAAGAAGGTAGACCCACGTGTAACGACTGTAATCATCCACAAACGAGACATAATATAAATACCCAGTCATAGAGGGGAGAGGAGAGGGGCCCCAGATATCAGAGTGAACAAGATCAAAAGGAGCAGAGCTCTGAGAAGTACTTGATGAAAAAGGAAGGGCAGCAGCTTTTGCAAGCTTGCAGCCAGTACAAGTAGATAAAGATGAAAAAGGACCACGACCTAGAGCTCCAGAATGGAGTAATCTCTTAAGTCGCGGTTCCGATACATGACCTAGTCTCCTATGCCACAGGTCGGCATTAGGAGAGACAACTCCACAAAACCCCGATGATGACTGATCCAAAGAGTGAAGAAACTGCATCTGGTAGAGTCCGCCTGCCCTACGACCTGCTCCAATCGGTCGGCCAGTACGCAGATCCTGCACAGAACAAGAGGAAGGGGTAAATGTCACCGAACAGCCAGAGTCACACAAAGCACTAACAGAAATCAGGTGCATGTGAAGTGCGGGAGCGTGAAGCACAGAGGATAAGGAGAGGTGGCAAGCAGGGGCGGAGGCTGAAGTAATAGATCCAGACTGTGAGATGGCTAAGCGAGAACCATCTGCAGTGTGGATCGGTGGCAGGTGCGTCGCAGGCTGACAAGCAGTGAGCAGGGAGGCATCCGGAGTCATGTGGTGTGAGGCGCTCGAATCCAGTATCCAAACAATGGGACTACCAAGAGAGGCAGAGAAGGCTGAGGCGCTGGAAGATCCAAGAGTAGCGGCAGACTGCTGAGAGAGTCTAAGCTGAGCTAGTTCCTCACGAATAGACTGTAGCTCGCCAGCTGAGACGGAAGAGGCAGCAGCAGCAGTAGGAGCAGGACGACCACGACCTCGAGCTCGTCCTCGACCTCGATCTCTGTAGGTAGGACGCTTCTCTGGATGAAGTGAGAAGCAAGTGTCCACAAAGTGACCCGGTGTCTGACAATGAGTGCAAAACGGTCTACCATGGGAGGCAGTAGCTGAGACAAGAGACACTGGTGGGCCTGAGACTGGTGGCGGAGCAGCAGCAAGTACGCCCTGAAGAGGTAAGGCCTTGGAGGCAAGAGTACGCAAACGAGTCTCTTCAGCGACCAGCTCAGCTACAGCCTCATCAAGACGAGGAAGGCTGTCCCGGTGAAGAAGCTGACCGGCTAGAGCACTGAACTCAGGTCGTAGGGCAGCGAATGATAGAGCTGAAGGCGCTCCCGGTAGAGCTGATACTCGACAACACGGGACGGGTCAGGAACGGGAGCGAGATCCTGAAGATCACGCCAATAGGAGCGCATCTGACAATAAAACTGTTAGACCGTCAACTCTCCCTGCTGTGCCGACTGGGCCTGTGTGAGAAGCTGATACTCGCGTGCTCCACTCTTCTCAACAAAACGAGCTGTGAGATGACCCCAAATCGCTGCAGAAGTGGCAAGCCCAACCATGTCTCGACGAAGAAAGCGATCCACAGATGCAACAAGATAGGCCTTGATGCGCTGATCGCGAAGGCGCCAGGGACCGTATTCTGTATCAGAAGCAGAAAACGTGGAAGAGCCATCAAGGTGTCCTCGAAGATTGCGACCCTCAAGGGTGGATTCCACCGTGGCTGACCATGCCGGCCAATCGGAGGCCTCTTGGAGAAGGAAGTCGGTGGCGAGCGGGAGAAAATTCTGTGGAATCTCATAGGGTGTCACCGGATGAGACGGCGGAGTCATCATCGTAGAAGTCGAGGACATGTCCGGAGAGAGGGAAGGCTCCAAGAACTCGAGGACACCCTCCCCCTCGGAGACCACGCGGAGAGGTTCGGAGAGGTGACAGATCAGATCAGATCAAATCAGGGCTGATCAGATCAGGGCTGAACAAGGCTGAACAAGGGCCGATCAGATCAGGGCTGAACAAGGGCCGACTGATCAGATCAGGGCTGAACAAGGGCCAACTGATCAGATCAGGGCTGACTGGAGCGGGGCTGAACAAGGGGGAGCAGAGCAGGGTCGGCTGGAGCAAGGGAGAGCAGAGCAGGGCCGGCTGGAGCAGGGCTGAACAAGGGAGAGCAGAGCAGGGCCGGCTGGAGCAGGGAGCAGGGAGCAGGGACGACCGGCTGCTGGAGCTGGAGCGGCTGGAGCAGGGAGCGGCTGGAGCAGGGAGCGAGGCCTGCTGGAGCTGGAGCTGGAGCAGCTGGAGCTGGAGAGGCCTGCTGGAGCTGGAGCTGGCCGGCTGGAGCTGGAGCAGCTGGAGCTGGATCGGTTGGAGCAAGGAGCGGATGGAGCAGGGAGCGAGGAGCCAAGGGAGCGAGGAGACACCGGCGATCAACCTTGCTCTGATACCATGTGACAAACCCTAGAGGAAGAGAGGAAGAGAAAGAGAGAAGGAGAGCTAGGGTTTGGGGAGAGAATAGAATGAATCTCTCATTAGGCCAATCGCCAATATAAGGTGAATACATGTGAGTCATATATACCCTAAGTGTATGTATATACACTAATACATCTTAACAATCGGCAACCAAACACTCGCTCAAGCAACATTTTTATAATGGACTGCTTCACGAATATATTATAAGCAAATTGATGTAGGCGAGCGCGCATATTTTTCTACAAAGCGTATCGCGTATTTTGGCTTCCCACAAAAATCCAGGAGCCCGATCGGAGATCCGCCGGATGCTACGGACTCGCCTTTTCGTTATCTATGTTTTATCCTTTTATTTTGTCTTGATCCAACTTGTGTATCCTAAGTTATGAGCGTTTTTATTTCTGGTTAGCCTTGTGCGGAGACCCAACTCGAACCTAATTGGGTTTAAGTCGCCCGAACCGGTTTTAATAAGATCCATTGGATCTAATTAAAAGCCGATGGATAATGGAAAACGCATGAAGCCCAAACAAAGCCCAAAAGGCCTCGGAGAGAACCTAACCTGCAGACACTCGCGCGGGACTCCCGTCAATGAGTCGCACGCGACCCCCCATCCTTTTGTGCGATCTCTCTCTCTCTCTCTCTCTCTCTCTCTCTCTCTCTCTCTCTCTCTCCTCTTATTTAATCCTTTTACTAAACCCTAATGGGGAATGAATATTGGATGACTTTTTGCAAACCCTTCTTTTCTAGAACGGAGCCAACAGCTTGTTCGAGAGACCATCTCCGATGCTTCTTCTTTGCTTCCTCATCTTTTCTTCCACCGCAAGCTTCTACCTCTCCGCACCGACGTTCTTCCTCATCTTAGCGAGAGATCGGCGTGAAGATCTTCCCTCAGAGATCATTTTGTCTCGACTTCTTCACCTCATCTTCCGGATCGCCCTCCTCCTCCACCACTTACTCCGACGAGTACTGGGAACGCGACGAGCATCCCCCGAGTTACATCGAGGATAGACGGTAAATCATTTCAACACAGTAATCGTCTCTTTGTTTTTCCCTGACCTTTTTCATTGACTATTGGGCAATTATCGGATTGTTTGGGTTTCATAGGTTTATTACCATCAACACGACTTTTCTTTAGATCCATTGTTTTGTTGAATCATGGCCTTATTTTTGTGATATCATCCTTATTTGATTGATGTAATTACATTAAATAAGACCTTTTTTTTTCATCATTTGAATGCCTATTGATGTATTAGAAAAGATTTCTAAGCTCTCCTTAAGCACTCTTATCCCACAAACCACCCTCGTGCTCTCAAACTTCTCTCCCCCACTCCATTAACACCATCAAAGCGATGAAAACATGCAACGTATAGAGGTGATGAGATCAAAGGTGTGTTTGTCTGTTGCGGCATTCACCTACATGGATACAGAACATTCGCTAACAAACACACCTTCTGGCAAGACCTCTTCTAATCTAGAACATAATAGGTCTAATGATTCAGGTTAGAGTATGGGCACAATAAGGGAAGGCTCTTATAATGTGTGAGTGCTACAACTTTGTCACCAATGATGGCATTTGTCACCAATGAAGGCATTTGTCATCAATAATGGCATTGCATGAAACAAGCAACACTTGGCTCATGTTCCTAGGTCTAGTGCAAGAGCATGCCTTCGTGTTACTCTTGAAATCCAAAAGAAGGGATAGTGTAAGATGTTAATGACGACTAAAGTCTTCTTTTTTATTTGATCCTTATTTCTTTCTATAAAGCCACTTTATAAGTTTCAGAAACACGCATGTTGTGCAAACTAACCAAAAAGTGATGTTGGACTCCATATTCCTTTCGTGTTAAGACCTTTAAGCTTTGTATACGAACGATGACTAAATGAGAAGAATGATAAACACTCTGGTACAACAGTTGATGGGGGAAAGAGTAGTTGAGTCAAAAGCAAGTAGTACGAAAAAGAGGTATGTAGTTCAACCATCTTAAAACACCACTTGAATGCAGTGGGGAGTGGTGTGATAGTATGCGTTGAAATTTTAGCGGACATTAGGGAACACATGAAAAACGTTTTGCTTGAGAAATAGGTAGAAAGGTTGCTAAAGGAAGTTGTGAAGTTGTAATCTTCATATGAAGCTGAACTTTGTTCCAACATTAGCGAACCCAACATCGATTGTATGTGTTTATGTTACTTATGTCTTGTAATGAAATAAATGAAAGCTTTTGCACATATAAGTCCTAATAATATTGTTTATTTTTTGGATTTTAGTATTTTTAATTGGGATTATTTTCATAATAACAATTTAAAATTATAAATTTATTAAAATATTGTTACAACTTTTGAAATTTCAAAAGTGGCGCTCTGACTGCCACATGGCCAGTCAGTGCCGAAAAACTCATCGCCACATGGACAATCTGTTTGTATTTTTTTTGTGAATTTTCGGTTAACTCTTTATCGGTTCTTAAAGACACTGATTAACACTAAATGAACCCAGCAACCGGGATAAAGGGTTCTGTATTCAGGTTACAGGGTTTAGTGTTAATTGAACTCTATATTCAGATTATAGGGTTCAGTGGTTAACTGAACCATGTATTCTGGTTACAGGGTTTAGTGTTAATCAGTGTCGTTAAAAACCGTGCAACCATGATAAAGGGTTCACCGAGAATTCACAAAAAAAAATATAAACAGACGTAGCGATGAGGTTTTCGGCGCTGACTGGACACACGGCAATCAGAGCGCCACTTTTGAAATTACAAAAGTTGTAATGATATTTTAATAAATTTATAATTTTAAAATGTTATTATGAAAAAAAAAACCTTTTTAATTTGTCTATATTTAAACTCTAAAAAATAGTTAAAATCGCATTTGCACAAATATGCAACTGCATATGTAATTTGGAAGCAAAACGACAAAAACTACCATATGCAGCTTTAATAACTTTGCAACCTTCAAAGTTCCAACACCTACTAATAATGTTGGACATCCAAATGAGACATGCCATATACCCAATTGAAACCAAATACCAACTAATCATATCCACAAGATGTTTCAATGATAAGTCCAAAAATCTAGAGTGTTAAAATAGGAGGAAAACAATATAATAACATAGAAGTCTTCTCGGCAATAAAGAAGGAACCCTTAAATTATTTATTAAAAAAAAGGAATAAATTATCCAATAGAACTAGACATTACATCGTTCGATTTCGAACACTAGTGTTGGCCCTAATACATCCTATCTAACTAACAAGGTAGAATTGTAACACCTGCGTCGGCAAGGAAACATTAAGGGGGGACAAGTAAAACAAAATTTCTCAGAAATTCATGTTTCAAGATTTAATGTGTCGAACCCTTTCTTTCAAAGAATACCGGTTGGAATAAATGCTCCATGACAGCAAAATAAAAGGTTGCAATTTATTGTCTTAGATAATATCCACCAGATACTTTGGAATTCCAAAAAAAAAGGGAGAACCTTATTGACCCTTTCATGACCTTGTAAAGAAGGCAGAAAAAATCATATCATAAATTATAAGTGATTTTTATCGTTCCAGAAATACATTTGGAAGAAAAAAACCATGCTTATGTCTGAGAATAATTCCAATAATGTTCTCAAAGTTGAGAAAAACAAAATCACAAGAACACCAACAATAACAAAGCCCTATCCATTGTGATTACCACAAGGAAAAACATTCTAGAATATTATTTACTTCTCTTTCACCCTAACAAGAAAATGCTGACTTACACCAATTTAATTTAAGAAAACTCTAGTGATTTCTTCAATGAGATAATATAAAGGTTACCACATTGAGGGCATGGAAGCTCCATGTCATTGCTTCCATCACTTGAAGTTGAAGATGACAACGGCCTCTTTCTTGATTTCTTCTTTTGCATCCCTAAGACCTAATAAAAAGTAAACAAATGAAAAACAATTAAACAAATAAAATTTGAAACTGTATAACTTTGACATTTGCATAGGAGATATGGTATTACACACCGATCATGCACCAAAAAGCAATTGGTGAATGAACTTACAATAACACTCAAGACTACGAGAAAACATGAATGAAAATAAGAAAGAAATCAGCAGATCTACATTGAAATCATATATTGTATATTAAATCAACAAGGATCTCTACAGAACTCAAACTGTTATACTTAATAAGAACAGAAAGGGATGAACAAAATTAAAATTTTAGAGCAGAGGCAGTCCCTATGGCGAGGGCCCCAAATTAGTGTGTAAGGTCCAAGGAGAAGACATAGAATAACATTGATGGAAGTTGTTAGAAAAGACATGGAAAAACTTTCTTATGCGGACGGCTTCCGTGTCAGCACCAGCTTTACTTGCAGGCTTGCAGCTGATCGTTATTTTGGGTTGTGCACAGTAATCGATCCTCTCGATCAACAATTTTCTTCTTTGGTTATGATGTACTCATTATTAGTTTTCATTTGGTTCCAGTTTTACATCGATCGGACGGCTGGATCAAAAGTTATGGACTTTATTTATGTTATCCTAGGTGCATGGTTGTGTGCACCCGATTAATCGATTAGCCTACTAACTCATTAGTCGATTTCACTTATGTTATCCGTAGGAAATTAATATGGACCATAGGATCTAATAAAAAAATCAATGGATGCGATGAAACCATCCCAAAGAGGCCTCCCAAACCCTAGTCGTCATCACCTATGCCCACACCACGTGGCACGCAAAACGACGTAGACGTACGGCTCCCCAAAGGAGGCCGCACGGCACCTTTTCCGCGTGAGGAAGCCGCGGACACCCCTCTCTCCCGTTCTCTTCTTTCTTTCACCCTTTTTTCCCTTTTGACCCTTCTATTTTTGGGTCAATCTCGTGGCACCTCTCCTTCGATCGGACGGCTCCCACGAGCTCCTTTGAAATCCGAATCATATAAATATATATGAAAAATCTGATGTGGCTTAGATCAGATTTTGATGAAGAAGAAAACCCTACGCAAGAGAAGATCACTCGTTGTATCCTCTTCCCTTTGTTTCATCTTGCTTCTACCCTGATTTCTTCTCAAACTCACCTTCTTTCCACCCCAAACAAATCTCAAGGGAGACTAACAGCTCAACAATCTCACTTGTATAGAAAGGATTTCAAAGACCTCTACATTCCTTATAAAAGTCGCAAGGGAAGGAAGGACTTTACAAAAAAGAGGTTTTCAGGATGGTGACATCACTAAGTGGCAAACAGAAGGAAGTACATCTAAACAGGTGTTGGGAATGTAATAAACTACAGCCTATGTACCTCCCAAGAGTCCCAACCCCCTCAGAAAGAAAGAAAAAAACTAAGCATCTGGATATTTATACCTAGTAGACATCATGATGTGGGACACTCGTGCAATTGTCTATCTTATTATGATATGAGGAATTAAGCAAGCCAAATTAATCAATTAGATGGAAATTTAAGGATCTTGCGACTAGCATTCACGATAATTTAGAACATTAGAGGGTAACTAATTATGCTAAGCAAAGACGAGTGTAGGCAGTGAGAATTGGTCCCTTCAAAATAAAGGAGAAATAGTGACCTTTTGGGAGTTGAGAAACTATTGGGACTTGGGCAGTCTGACTAACGAAAGAGTCAAATGGCCTCGAAAGGCTTTCAAGAAATATAAAGGCTCAAATCATGCAAAAGTAAGAGGTTCGTGTATAATTCATGGTTATACTCCAGCCAATTTGATATTATTCATGAAAATTAAGATCTAAGGCTTATATATGATTATCAATGAAAAGCTATAAAGGTTGAAAGAAGAGCACAAAGATCAAACCCAAAGAAGTAGAGATCGTCAGAGACTTCAGAAGGCGATCCTGGTGCTTGAGCGGACACAACGACGATCCCACAAGTCCACAAAGTAGGCGGATCAGCTAGATGGGGCCACAGAGGAGCTGACGAGGGGGTCAGGAGGCCGCGAGGGAGCTAACGAGGGGAACAGGAGGTCGCAGAGGCAGGCCGGTGGGCTGGCGGACCACTGGTCGGCTAGCCGGTGGATGGTTGGCCGTTGCCCAGCTGATCAAGGTCGGTTGGCCATGCATTGGTCGGCCTCGACCAGCTAGTCACGATTCAGTCGGTTGCAGCTGGTGGTCGTGGTGATCGGCCGGTCGACGCGGGTTGGGAACAAGAACAAGAGAGAGAGAGATGCACCGATGATAATGGTGATCTAGTTCTTGTTGTCATCGGCGAAGATGATGACGATGACGATGACGATGACGATGACGATGATCTTGAATAAAAAAACAAACATAACAGGGATTCGACTTTCACCCGAGATCTCTCCACTCAAATGCCAGTCAAATCCTAATAAAAGCTATCATTCTTCATTTAAATTAACATAATAATAAAACAACAGCTACAAGCCATAAAACTAATGTCCTTATCAAGCCCTAAAGGCTAATGGGCTATAAAACCACTAAAAGGTAATAATAAATAACTAAAATAAAGCAATAAAGAAAAGGGCCATGTAGAGGTTGGTCCAACAACTAAACCTCATATCCAAGTCATTACCCAAGTTTATGGGTTGTACTCCGTGAGTACATGATGTAGGCACGCGTTGTCGAATGGCGATAGATGGAGGTGGAGATGTAGACGATGTAATTTTTTTGTAATTTTCTTTGAAAATGATAACTAGTGATACAGGATCACCAAGAGGGAAGTGACGGAAGAGGTAAAAACTGTGACAGAGAAGAACTGAAGAAGTCATTAGAAGATTAGATGAAAAGGATCTGAAATCATCAGAATGAGGGGTAGATGACTCAAATCCATGAACCAAAGAAGGCATCTGCAATCAAATTTCATTCATAATTCTCTATCCTTCAATGATTACAATAGTGGCCTTTTAATAGGCTTCAAAAAAGATCAAATCAAATCTACCCTTATAAATTCAAATATATATTAACCATAATTTGAATCATTCCTAAATCTAATCAAATAAAATCTGGATTTAAAAACAGAATCAAATCTTGGCAGATACTGCCTTATCCGCTCTACGCAAACCTCTGGACTTGGAGTTGACCTGTTGGACTTGCCTGGGCTCGGACTAGTGGACTTGGGCCCAAGTCGGATCACATCAGGGCACGTGCGTCAAGTCCGGTCGAACCGCGTTGATGTCCCCACCAACTCTCCCAGGATGGGAAGAACTCGACTCCGGCAAGTAAGGCTCCTGTGAACTCCTACAGTATTCAAGCAAGTAGGGTCGATGCGCTGAAACTCCTCCATCGAGATCTGCATCGCGTCTGAAGCAGGGCGTCCTGTCCATCCCACCAAATACTATTGAAAACCTGCATTGTGGGTAGAGACTAGATGCTCATCCAGGATTTGATCAAACGTTTCTTGATTAGGTTGAAAATTGGATAAGAGCAGCGTAAGGGGTACAGGGTCAACTATAGGCTCAGGGTCATAGGAAGGCTCAAGAAAAGGCTCACCGTGGGTCACTGTTGGACAGACATATTTGACAGAGACGGGCGGAACGATACCAATACACACATTGGTATTCCACAAGGATTCCCTATGTCACCTGTCCCAGTGAACAACTATATAACTATTTACACAATTTATTTCTTTAATAATAGAGGTTCAAAAAAGCATTTCTCGCCTTCATTATAATAGATAGGCTTTTGACTGGTTGATTGTTCTCTTGCCGGGGAGAAGGATTGATTATTAGTGTGGACGATTTAGAAGATATAATTGGAGGACATGTATGGTTAGGTTCCATTTGTATACTTGCCGAAATTTGGTATATCTTAACCAAACCCTTTGCATGGGCTCACCGCACATTTGTATCGTATGGTGAGGCTTGTCTTTAGTTTAGATGCCTTATCTGTCTTTGGTTTTATCTCTTGTTGTTTCATCCGGTTCAATAATAATGCTTATCCTAGTGAGTTTTACAGACCCACTAGTCCAGAAGCTTCTCAAGCTCAAGCATTTATTTTTCTAGTTAGAGACCAACGTCTTGGAGCTAACGTGGGATCCACCCAAGGACCTACCGGTTTAGGTCAATAGGCCGCTTGGTCTCAAACGTTGAAAGTCAAACTAATTTCATAACCCTCAACTAGGTCCCCAACATCACATCCAGCTTTTTCAGGATTTCAAAGGGTCCAACATTATGTGCCTAAAATTTCTTCAAGGTTCCCGATGGAAACCATTTAGGCCTCGCTCTAATCATAACATATTCACCCTTTTTAAATTCCTTAAAGCATCGATGTGATTTAGTTAGAGCTAAGTACTTTGAATTATTAATATCGATTTTCTTGCTTATTTCCTTGTGGAAAATATAATCATGCAATGATAATGGAACATCCTTTTGGGATTCCAAGACATAAGCACAACCTTTCTTAACAATCACTGTAAGAATCACATAATTATTAATTCGGCCAACATGCAAAGTGTTGTTATCAAATTCCCATGGTCGTCCTAACAAGACATGACTATAATCCATATCAAGGACATCACACCAAGCGCAGTCCTTATAGGTTCCCATAGAAAAGTGTACCAAGAACGATGTGTGACATCTAGGACTCTGTTTACTGCAACCCACCCTGTGCAATAAGGTTCTTCAAGGGTCTACTTTTAGTCCCCCTTATTCCCAAAAACTCGAGCCACATACTTATCATTGCTCCACAAGTCAATACATATGTTACCACACATCCCCTCAGTAGTATCAAAAGGAGGCAAAAGTATTCCTCCTTAATCATGTCTGATCATCTGAACTTTAGGAAACAATGGGGTCATGGCTAGTCTCATTGTAAGGACATGGTGGTGTAGTGGGCACTAGAGGTGTAGGTACAATAACCTCATAGGCTATCACACTATGAGGACTCTCAAGCAGTGGAAAAGGGTGACACCTCTACATAAAGCTCATGAGGAAACATAGGTTGTTGACAAAAGGTATGAAGGGCTTCTTTGACTTTGCCCTTCCCTATGACATGAATATCCTGGGCTATAAGTCTATCCTGACTGGTGGACTCCATTTCATCAGATGGACCACAGATTTTTAGGGGTGTGATCTCATCAATCCTCACATTCGATCGGGATAATAGAACGAGTTGCACTATGGAGTGGTTACGTATGTTAGGACACCTGTGGGTTGTCGCATTACCCATCGTCTCACTAGTTGGTCTGAAATTTTACACTTGCTTGCATAACGTTTTTCGATCTTTCAAGATGAGACAGGTCTCCATCGACTGACAAGGGGATAGCTTACGAGTATCGATCCCCAGCTCATGATCCAACTTATCATTCTGTAACTTCAATGTAACGACTCTATCACTCAGCTCTGCCAAAGCTTTGGCAGTCTTTGTGGGAATGCCCGAGTTTGCCATTACCAATTCAGACACAAAAAATATAAGAATGATTTAGAATACAGTTAATAACGAACCAAGAAAATGCTGACTCCCTAAGCTAAACCTAAGCTCTGATTGCAAAAATGATGTGGGACACTTGTGCAATTGTCTATCATATTATGAGATGAGGAATAAAGCAAGCCAATTTAACTAATTAGATGGAAATTAAGACTCTTGCGACTAACCATGATATTCAGAAAGTTAGCCAAGACGAGGGCAACTGTGCAAGCAATGAGGAATGTTTCCTACAAAATAAAGAAGAGATGGCGACCGTTGGGGAGTTGAGAAACTCCCAGGGGCTATGTAGTCTAGCTAAAAACGAAAAAGTCGAATGGATTCGGAAGGCTTTCAACAAATATGAAGGCTCAAATTTAAGGCTTACATATGATTATCAATAAAAGGCTGCAAAGTTCAAAGAAAGATCAGAAAGATCAAACCCAGAGAACTGGAGATCGTCAAAGGCTTCAATCTCGGCACTTGAACGGACATGGCACCGATCCCACAAGTCCACGAAGTAGTCTGATCAGTGAGATGGGGCCGCAGGGGAGTCAACGAGGGTGACAAGAGGCCGTGGGAGCTGACCGCTAGTCGGCATCGGCTGGCCGCTGGTCGACCTTGGTAGGTCGCGGCTGCTGGTCACGGTGATTCAGTTGGTGTGAGGTCGGGAACAAGAGCAAGTGAAAGAGAGACAGAGAGGGATGAAGATGCTCCGATGATGATGAAGATCTTGTTCTTGTTGTCGTTGAAGATGGTGTTGATCACTAAAACGGACGTAACAGAGATTCGGCTTTCGCCCGAGGTCTCTCCCCTCAAAGGATTATCAAACCCAAAGGAAATCTCTCATTCGTTATTCAATTCAGCATAATAATTAAACGACGGCTACAAGGCAAATAAATAGAGTCCTCGTCAAGCCCTAAACACTAATGGGCATTGGCTATGAAACCACTAAAAAGCCCATTATAATCCTGAATTTTAGCCAATTTAATAATCCAAAAATGAATTAATAATTAACTAAAAATATAGCAAAAAAATAAAGGGGCCTAGTAGAGTTTGACCCAACAACTAAACAGCATCTCCAAGCCATAGCCCAAGTGTATAGGTTTTCCTCCTCCTTCGTGAGCACACTCGCATCACATCCGGTACCACGTCGGTTTCCCCACCACATCAATCTCAAACACACATTAAGAAATACTATTTGACACTAGTTGTATCACTCTGGATTATCCTTAAGTCATACTATGTTGATACTAGTTGTCCCATTCTGGATAATCTTATATACAAAACCCCTGATATTATAAGGATACTAGAATTAAACAAAAACAAATCACGGAAACAAAAACCACAGATTTCTTTATTTTTTTTTCTCCCTCTAAACCACTTTAGAAATGTAAGTATGATATTAATAGCCCTATGGCCAACGAGGTTTCAATTTTTCATTGATCATTTGTCACTAAGACATGTATCTTCTGTTGTTATCAATGAAATGTTGCCTTAATCAATTGTAAAAGTTCCGCAGTCCATACCCATTATATAGTTGTAGCCTTGTAGGAAACTTATCGACACCACCTTCCTCGAATACACTTGAAAATATGAAAATATAAAAAATATAAAAACGTATTCCCAAGCCTTAATCTTTGTTTAGGTCCAACATCTCATGCCAATATTTACCACCAAAACTTGTTCCAATATCCAAGCAATGTAGACTACAACTGTATAACGATCAATTCAGTAATCAAGATAAGTATTCTACTACAATTTGGTAACGCAAAAACTTCAGAAGATTATAACTGGTAGGAGTTCCAAGTTTCACCAATACAAGAATGCGATATAAAAAACTCATTAATTTTTCATACCAGCTCAATCATTTAGGTAACCGCCATAGGTTTTTACAGTACTATGGTTGGGAATCACATTGTAGCTCGGAGAAAAAATTATATTTCTCGTCAACATAAATAGGTACAAAAATAGAACAATAGGTAATTGAAGACTTAGAGGTGTGTCATGACTCACAATATAGAATTTGGTAAAATCTAGTCCTCATATACCACTCAATAAAATGCAGATGCTATAATCATAGATTCATAATTTCTAAGAAAAAAAAATACACATAATGAACAACATTGAATTAATAAAATAAATAAATAATACAAAAGGAGGATTAAGCTATTTGTCACTTTTAACCCCCCCCCCCCCCCCCCCCCCCCAACCTCCACAAAAAAAAAAACATTCCCTTAAAAAAACAACTTACAAGATTTGGTTTGATCGAAGCACATGTATCTAATAATGCAATTTCTTCATCGGAACGCTTTAGTGAAGAAAATGCTTGCAGAATTGCCTACATAAAACAGATGATCCATATTAAAGTCAAGTTAACATGCGCAGCATTCGGGAAAAAAAGCTACATGGGGATATCAAAATATATGAAACCATCTATGTTCACCCAGCTTTTCCATCACATGACGTGAATCTTGATAATGAACATAAGCGCAGTGCAATGTAAATTGCATCTAGCAATTTATGTAGAAACATAAATTCTAAGTTCATTAATGTAAAAGAAAAATCCAAGTCCAACTTCAAAAGAATTATATGTCAAAAGAATTAGAAGAAATTCTAAGTTCATTAATGTAAAAGAAAGTTCCAGTCCCCAAAAATATCAGAATTTTGTCAAGATATATGCCCGGGCAGCTAGTAACAAAAAAAATGGCGAGAGCCACATCATTAATTTGTTGCAGATAATAAAAAGACGATTAGGTGGATCAGTGGGGTGACCTTTGGTTGGATGCCCTTTGAAGTACTTGGCGACGGCCATAAGACAGCCTTGTTACGAGACAGTGTTCTAAACTTGTCAGTTTGCATAATGGAAGCTTCGAAGTGTGCAGCAAATTAATCTGCCCATGCACTTCACAGGTTGTGGAGAACTTGCTCCAAGTATATGATAGGTAAAATGAAAGCCAATGGCCACTGCACCAACCTACAAACTAAACAAGAACAGTTATTGACAAACTGCTGACCACCTCTTCTCATTCTGTAACACATGTTGAGGGTTTTATCAAACTCATTCTGGTAGTCGTATAAATTAGCTTTTGGAAAATAATCTAGTGAATTCAGATTGTCTAAACTATACACATCATGTCAAATCATATAGTTGGGCTCTTGATGGTATAGCCGAATAATGTTCTAAGGATGACGGAGTGCGATTGAGTATGAGCTAGATAGCCTTAGAATAAAAAACCAAATTGATGGTGATGCCACAAAAATCTTCAGACAGAAAACAACCATTTTCATAAAGTGTGAATACCTACAATTGTGTGCTCTGTCCTAGGGGTTTTTTTTTCTTTTGGAAAGGAGTTGCGAGGCTCGGATTATAGATTCCTAGCATCACGGGATAAAGCCTCTATGGCGCTAGAGGGTGCAGAGAGATTGTCCCAAGTACAGAAAGCTAAATTACATATCGCATATCTCACTAAGTTATGCGCTACTAAATTTGTTTCTCTCGGTCAATGGCAAATAGTAGTCGTAGGTATTTGTTTCAATAGTGCTCGGTAATCCAGGATGGTGGAGTAGATGCGCCATGGTGGCATGATGTCCGGCCGGAGGAGTATGTCAGAGATGTATTTAGCATCTCCTTCCAGGACAATTGGTTTTCCTGAGTATTTGGATGCTACCGATAATGTTGCTTTCATAGTTGTGGCTTCAGCGAGGAGAGGGTCCGAAGTGGTAGTATTTGAGGTAGCAGCGGTGATCAGGGAGCCCTTGTGATCTCGGAGGATGAAGAAAATGGCCGCAGAATTGATCCCAATTGTTGCATCGGCGTTGAACTGGCGTCCATGAGTGCTTTGATGTGGTGAGTCCCTCCTTCGGCGTGTTGAGTGGGGCCGAATCGACAGTCGAGAAAGCTTGGTACAATTTCTGGAGCATGCTTGTGATGAGCTTGATAGTGTGGACCAGAGGAATAAGCTTTTTTCTCAAAAATTCTTGTGCACCAAGCTTTCCAAATGAACCAGAGGGTTGTGGCACAAACTGGAAAACCCCGGTTGTTTATGTTGGTTTCCATAGAACTAGTAAGCCATTGTTTGATAGAGGGAAGATTCTAGAATCAATGGAGGTGGGGGATCCAAACCAAACCGAAGATTCACATGGACACGTAAAGAAGATGTGGATATAGGATTCTTCTGAATTCCTACATAGGGGGCATGTGGTGTCGATGCTCGGAATGCGTTTGGCCATAATGTCAAGAGTAGGGATGGTGTCGAATAGGACTCGCCAGATGAAGAGTTTGATGCGGGGTATTACACTCTTGAAGGACCATAGTTTCTTCCATATAGCAACATGTTGAAATGTGCCAGGTGGTGTGGCACTCAGGTATTGACCGTCTCTCGTGATCCTGTAAGCCGACTTGCTAGTGAATTTTCGCTCGGAGTGGGCTGCCATATCAATTTTTTTGTCCCTTCAACTGAATGGTATGGAAGAATGATTTGGCAAATGGATTGGACTGTGTATTCATCGAACACTTGATGGAGGAGGGTTCTGTTCCAGGATCTGGAGGATGGGTGCATGACGTGGGGAACTGTGATAAAGGGATCAATGATGGGGACTTTGGGTATCAGGGGGGATTGTAGAGTTGGGACCCACCAATCTTTTAGGACAAGAACTTGGGAGCTGTTATGAATAAGCCACAGAGTTCCCATGACTAAGATATCTCTGGAGTGTGTGATGCTGCGCCAAATAAGTGATGCATTGGGGGAGGGGATGAGGCCACGGATTGGATGGGTCTTCGCATATTTTGATTGTAGGATTTTAGCCCATAGAGCATCAGGATTGTTCAACAGACGCCAACCAAGTTTAGCGAGAAGAGAAAAGTTACTTGCTTCAATATCACAAATGTCAAGGCCTCCCAATTCAAGAGGTCTTTGAAAAGTGCTCCATGCCTTGAGGTATAGGTGACGTGATCCTCGAAATTGGCCCCACCAAAAGTCTCGTTGAAGAGCTTCTAGCTTTTTGCATAAGGATTGGGAAACAAAATAGTAGACATAAAATAGATGGGCAAGTAGCTCAGGACTGATTTGATAAGGATTGTTCTGCCGGCATGTAAGAGCAGCTTGCCTTTCCAACCTTTTAGCCGGGTTTGAAATTTGTCAATGATGAATGTGAAAGAGTTGATTTTCTTCCTTTCAAAGAATAGAGGACCCCATAAATATTTTCCATTAGTTCATGAGGGGAACTTGAAGAAAAGATAAAATTTCAACTTTGACATTCGAAGGGGCATTAGCGCTAAAGAATATATCCGATTTGTCGTAGTTTACCGCTTGTCCAGAGACTCCAGACCATGCTCCGAAAGCTTAAGACAATTGTCTATATTAATTACTTCAGAGAGGCGAGCCTGCCCGAATATAAAGAGATCATCTACGAAGAGATGATTGATGCTGGGAGAGGATCAGCTTACACGAACTCCAGATATAGCTCCCATTAATTCCAAGTGTGTTAGGGATTGAGATAGAATTTTCATTCCAATGATAAACAAAAAAGGTGCGAGGGGGCATCCTTGTCTGAGGCCTCTTTCTGGCATGATGAGTCCTTAGGGGTTGCCATTAATGAGCACGAAGGATGATGAGGTGGTAATGCATCCCATGATAAGATTTGATGAAATTGTTAGACACCCCGAATATCCGAAGAGAATCTCCCATGAAGCTTCATTCCATTATGTCAAAAGCTTTGGTCATATCTAGTTTGAGAGCAAAGAGCCCCGATTTACCTCGTTTAAGTTTCATTGTGTGGAGAATTTCTTAAGAAATAATAGTGTTGCCTGCAATTTGACTCCCCGGGACAAAAGCACAATGATATGGCGAGGTAATCTTGTTGATGAAAGGTCGTAACCGGTTTGCCAGGATTTTGGTGATGACTTTGTAAGCGATATTGCAGAGAGAAATCGGTCTGTAGTGAGTCGGTTCGACAAAGTCCTTTTTGGGGATAACGACAATATCAGTATGGTTGACTCCTGTTGGTAGCTCTTTGTTGAGGAAGAAATTTTTGATGAAGAGCTCAAAATCGGGATGGATGATGTCCCAGTAAGTTTGATAGAACATTGCCGGGAAACCATCAGGTCACAGACATTTAAGGGGACCCATGCTCATGACTACTACCTTGATTTCCTACAGAAGAGACACTTGATAAAGAATATTATTTTCAATGTTAGTAACCAGGGGGGCGTTGGAGAGGAAGGTGTGGCGGAGGATGGGTTGAGGGAAAGTGGTGGTGAAGATATTATGGAAATAAGTAGTGAAGGTGTCTGTGATGGCAAGGTTGCCTTCCACCCAAACCCCTTGTTAGTTGTTGATGCCATGAATGTGATTTTTCCTTCTCCGGTTGTGGGTGGGAACATGGAAAAAGCTAGTGTTGCGGTCCCCTTCTTTTAGCCAATGGATTCTGGCTTTTTGTTTCCAAAAAAGCTCTTCTTTTGATGCCAAAACCTCGTAGGTGTTTAGGAGGTCTTTTTCTTTTTCTATGGATTCTGTTGAAGGGGGGAGGCTTTGGATTCGGGTAATCTCTTTGTGAAGGAAAGAGAGATCTCCAATCTTGGAAGTTTTGGATTTGGCAAGCCATTTCCGGATATCGACTTTGAGGGTTTGACATCTTCTGTGGAAAGCGTGGTTTTGATAAATGGGGGAATGCCATTTTTCTAGAATTAGGCCATTGAAGACTAGGTCTTTGGTCCAAATAGCTTCAAAACAGAAAATACGTTTTCATTTTGGCTTGGCTTGAGGGAGTAAAGAATGGGGCAGTGATCACTACCAATTGCTGGCAGATCTAGAATAGTAGCTTTCGGGAAAAGATTTCGCCATAAAGGACCTGCCATGGCTCTGTCTAACCTTTTTCGGATGTGGAATTTGATGTCCTTCTTGTTGCTCCAGGTGTAAGCAGGTCCCGAGTAACCAAGATCGAGCAAATTTGAGGCATAGATGAAGCATTTGGTCATGGACCGGTCCACCTCGACTCCACCCCATTTGTTCTTCTGGTGGAGGATGGCGTTGAAATCACCTAACAGACACCATGGGTCATCAATAGTAATAGACCAATCAAGAATTTTCTTCCATGCTGTTTTGCAGTTGGATTGTTTGGGAGCCCCATAGAAGTAGACGAGGTACCATTTGAGGTGATTTGTAGTAGCAGCGATAGAGCAGATAATAAAATTCTCAGAGGCCAGGTTGATGGTGATGGATATGTGGGCTTGCCATAGAAGCCAGAGGCCTCCGGACTAGCCTTGTGGAGGGATGATATGGTGATTTGGGTAATTGAGTGAAGCAAATGTGGCAGCAAATTGGGTGGAATTGCAGCGGGTTTCGGATATGAAAGTGATGTCTGTGTTGGTAGATTTGAGGAGAGCTTTGAGATGACTTATTGTCGAGTCTCCCCGAGCTCCACGACAGTTCGAAGATAGCAGCTTCATTTTCCTTGCGGCTGTTGAGGGCCAACCGCCACCGCCACTTTTGGTTGATTTTGAGCTTCCTTATTGATACGTAGGCGCTTTTTAAGGGGAGGGGATGGCACTGTGAGATCATCATCATGCGCTTCTTCATGTTCAATGAGGCGGAGTTTGCTCCAAGTTTTGAGGGGTAGGTCCGGATTGTGTGGGGTATTGAATGTGGATGTGGAAGTGGGGGTTGGGTTAGTTCTGTGGAAGCGATGAAAGCCTCAAGATGTGTACAGGTTGTTGGATGTTTGGTTTTGATAATGAAGGACCGTAATGTTGTGGGGCAGGGGGATGAGTGATTGGGTGTTCAATTCGTGGTTGGTTTGGAATGAGAGGGGTGGGTTGGGAAAGGTAATGGGTATGGTAGTAATTGGGTTGTGGTATGGGGGAGACGTGATGTGGATGTGAGGTTGAGAGGAGGAGTTGACTGCTGGTATGGGGAGAAAACTGTGGGGTGAGTTGTCAATAATTTGGAGGGTAGAGGGATCGAGGTCTGGACATGAATTACGGTTACAAAGTGTGGGTCAGGGTGGGGGTTGAGAGTATTGTGGGGATGCTTTGTCCTTGGGTTAATACCTAGTTTAGGACACTAATTCGACCGCTCTACACAATAACCATCGTAAATTCAAACAAATTCAAGGAATATGGACAATCAAGTCTATGTAAGTGTTCAATGACTCCACAAGACTTCGCCTTTAACGGGCCTAGCCAGACAAGACAGTTGTTTAGTCCATCATCATCATGTATGGTGATAGAATTGGTTGCTTGAACAAACGCGGTTGTAGTAAGCCTTCCACATACTGCCCACAGAAATCCAACGAAAGTTCAAAAAAGGTTTAACTCAGGGAGAAGCTAAGGATTCATATTCATACAGCAAAACATTATATAATCAACTGCAGCAACCATAGGTACCATAACCATAACCATCAAGCCATGTCCCATCTACTTGGGGTCAGCTTTATGAATCCTTCTTCACCATTCATTTCTAGCTAGGGCTATATGTGTTGTCAATGAAAGTTTGTCCATGTCTTTTCTAACAACTTTCATCAATGTTATTCTTGGTCTTCCCATCCTCCTTGGACCTTCCACACTAATCCAGAACCCTCTCGTTATCGGAGCTATCACTACTCTCTGTTGTACATGGCCAAACCATCTTAATCCAATCATCATTATCTTATCCTCAATTGGTGTCACTCCAAAATGTTCTCTAATACACTCATTCCTCACTCTATCCCTCCTAGTTTTTCCGCACTCGCTAGAAACATCTGGTGATGCTTTAGGATATTTTGTATGATCTTCTGCTTGTTTCTTTGTTGAAAACATTGCTTTTAATTTATGGTTTGAGACTGATTTGCATATCCTCAATTGGTGTCACTCCAAAATGTTCTCTAATACACTCATTCCTCACTCTATCCCTCCTAGTTTTTCCGCACTCGCTAGAAACATCTGGTGATGCTTTAGGATATTCTGTATGATCTTCTGCTTGTTTCTTTGTTGAAAACATAGCTTTTAATTTCTGGTTTGAGACTGATTTGCATATTATGATTGGAGGCCATCTCGTTCTTGAAGTCTTTTTTTTTATTGTTGTTCTACATGATTGTCTGCAAGATGTTGGCTGCTCGGAATTGATAATCATTGTTATTTGCTAATCTAAATAACTTCATCAAGTAATGATTTGCTTCTAAATTAATTAAAGAGAATGGCATATTGTAGTAGGCATCACATCAAGTTGGTATCAGAGAGCACTAGTTGTAGCGTTCCAACGCAACAAACGGTATCATTGCATGCTTGCTGACTTTATTTTTCATCTTTATCATCTAGCATCTGTGTCTTTGCATTAATAAGTATCATGTTATTCTGAGTCCTTGCATATATATTGGTGCTATCTTTTTTATCTTTCAGTGAATTATTAGAGCCTATTAGAGTGTCTAAACCATGGCTAAACAACCTCGAAAAACTTTCCCACCCCATATTTTGCAGATGCCTTCCAAAGGCAACAAGCAAATATGGATAGACTTCAGAACCAGATCGAAGCCCTCACCTTAGCCATTAATAAATAGACAAAACGAACCTCGACCACATCTCGAGTGTAGGACAAGAAAGTGTTCGGCGTCGTTAGTTGTCACTAATGAATTTAGTTGAGTAATTTTATAACTTTATTGGTTCTAGGCTTCTAGCTGCTTTATTTTAATTATTAGGATTTTTTAGGGAACTTCGGGATTAATTCTTAGCAAATTAGAACTTAGGTGTAGATTTTGATCAGAAATGAGTGTATTTTAGCTTTTAGGTAGTGGATAAGTATGTAAATATAAAACAATATTCGGACACAAAAGCAACACACACCGACATATCGTGCATCAAGCCATGGCCGATGCATCGAGCGTCAAGACGACCACAGCTCGATGCACGCCATGTTGACATGGTATCGAGATTTTTGTGTGTCGAGGATAAGCAAGCAAACATACACGAGGGAGGACTCTAGTCAATGGGAGAAAGAACTCTTGTTGCCTCCTCCATGTGGTCCCCACCTACAAATATGGAGAGTCCGCGAGATCTCCCCCACCGAGGGCAACTGTCTTCCCCCCTTCCTCCGTGTATTAAGATAGTGTTTGGACAAACTTATTAGCGTCGCTACCCCAGATTTTAACTTAAGTGGACCCTACTTATGAATTGAAGGTGTTTGGCAGAGTAAAATAGGGAGCCGATACCGGCTTGGATATAGTGAGTTGGGATAGTTTTCCCACATAGCCGATGAGAGACAAATCGCTCTCTTTTGAGGTAGTGGCTTGAACACAGAGCGATGCGGTGAGCCATTCCATCATGGGGCCTACAACCACTCAACCAAATTGAGCCTAAACCTTTTATGGGGGATATCGGAGTAGAGACTCCCTTATACTATATTTTCAGAGAGAGAATTGCTCTATGATTTATTCGAAGATGCCATAAGTATGGGAATGATGCATAATTAATTATTTCCATATCGGAGGAGTAGTTGTTGATCTACCTCATGGTTGGATAGATAAATGTTTAGAATTTTGGGATTATTTTTTAACAAGATTTGTTGAATATCAAAAACTTATTACACAGAATCCCATTTTTTAGGAACGCGGTGAAGGAGTGGGCATTATTGGTGGAGAGGAAGCAATAAGTTTGGATTTATCCAGACCAATATTACGAGCTTCCGGGATCCAAAGGGCTCTTCGAAAATTTGATCATTATGAATCTTACAATGAATCCGATTGGAAATCTCAATGAAAAAAGGATTTCATTGAGATTAAATGTTTAGGGCTTGTTCTGTAAGGATTTCATGAAGGAAGCTCGAATAGAAGCCTATTAGGCTTTCAAAATCTATTTTAAAAAACTAAATTCATGTGTTTGATATAGTCTTTTAACCCGAACCGACCCGAACTTTTTATGGGTTAGGTTGGGTTAGTTCCATAAGTCAATGGTTTGGTTCCGGGTTGGGAAAGTTGGAACCGACCCTAGGTTGGGTTGGTTCTGGTTTGAGGCTAAACCGAACCGAACCGACTTGCACCCCTACTCATCACATCATCGCCATCCCAATCCCCCAACTTGGATCAATCCTCCTTCATGTAAGTGGCGGTCTGACAGCAGATACATGAGTGCTTATTTTGAAAGTCATCTACATGTACTTTATTATTTCCTCTCGGATTTCATCATTAACCTCAAGGCATGCTCATACACTAACTTGGACCATGCATCAATCGTTGTTTGTGCCGTGCTATGCCACCAATGGTGACAACGTCGCACAAACCACGAAGTTTAATTCCCTTTTTTTGTGGAACTTCTATAATGCTCGAACTTCTAACCCAGATCCGTAAACCGGTTGGGTTTTAGAGTAGAATCAGAATCGCTCACAATAGATAAGGGGGAGCAGCTTGGGAAGAGCTTGAGAGTTGAGGAGCTTGGAGAGAGCATGGGAGCTTGGGGAGAGCTGGAGAACTTGCGGAGATCTTGGGGGGGGTTAAAAGAGGCGTAAACGAGTGGTGGGTTGAATAGGTGGGAGATAGGGGGTATTATACCGTAGACAAGGGTAGGAAATCCTAGAGACTACATAGGCGAATATGTGATCACATATGACTACATAGGTCAAGATGGATCTTTTGCACTAATTGATCACCATTTTATTATAAACAATATCAAGAATAAATAAAATGAAAAGATTTGACACAACAGATGCTTCCCTCATAAAAAACAATGAAGAAAATGAGAAAGAACAAAATAACATGGAGAACCCATACTGCAAGGGGCACAAAACAAAAGGCAGTCAATCTCTTTGTTCTCTGTGGCCAAGGTAAGGAAGATATCAATCATCTCTTTATTCATTGCCCGTTTTCGAGAAACATCTGGGATCAGCTGAAGCTGGGCTTAAAAATCCAAGGTACGCCGGGATCAGTTTATTCTATGTGGACGGTCTGGAGGAAGAAGAGGATCAAAAGCCGACTTCGGAATAGCTGGGACTTTCTGGTCATGGCGATATGCTGGAGCATCTGGATTGAGAGAAACAATAGGATTTTTCGAAGAGTTACGATGTCTTTGGACAAGGTGAGAGTCCATCAAGAAGAGACTGATCCAGTGGAAGATTGTCCTTCAGGGCAGAAGTCTCGAGCAATTAGATAATTTCATCTGTAATCTCTTTTGATTTTTTGGTATCTGTGTAATTGTTTCTTTCTTTTTTCGATTTTCTAATGCACTGGTAGGGGTCTAGGCCGAACCCCCCCTCATTCACTGAGAGGGTTTTCTCAAAAAAAAAAAAAAAGGCAGTCAATCTGCATTCCTCATCGAACAAAATTCTATAGAAAAGATAACATTTCAATTTTTTTCTCATCAAGAAAGCATTTTTTGAAATGCTCATAATACAGTTTTCACATTTCCCATGTCAAGGAGTCTTCTAAATTTTTTATACGCTTGAGGTGGAGGTTGAGCACTCGACATAAAAGCTAACAAAATGTATTCCCTAGAGGGGACAGAGAGAACTCTACGATAGAGCAGACGCATCCTAGACGAATGAGTGAAGGCACTATACAAGAGTAATTTTGACCAACTTTCTAACCCACAACAGAAACATTATCAGTTTTAAAGGTTTTTTCTACATATGGTAGCAGATTTAAGGGTACACCACATTTCAGGCATCTTTTTACATACAAGAAAATCCCCTAGAAGCTAAGGAAGTCAGACAAAGCTCTCATAGGGAAAAGTTTCTTCGAATCCCATCTCAAAAATCTGGATTCTCCCTTCTCTATATATATCCACCAAAGGACAACCATTTTTTCACTTCTCTGATTTCCGCATCAGAGATAGAACTAGGGCTGGCAATTTTGGACCCGACATGGCAGACCCGAAACGACCCGACACGAAGTTAGTGGGTCTGGATCAGGGTTAAATGGTTTCGGGTCGTAAACGGGTCAACACGATAGACCCGCTTACAGTGGCGGACCTATATTGAGCCCGGGGGGGCTCAAGCCCCCCCCTCACTTTGGGGAAAAAAACAAAAAAAAGTTACACTTAGGCCCCTTGAAGTTTAGCTCAAAAACACTTAACCCTCATATAGTTTATTCTGTTCCAAATCACTCCCTACAGTTTGAAATGTTAGCACACCACCACCTTTTGTCAACTACTTGTTTTCCTCTTTTTTATCTGATAGAAGCTGAATTGAGAGGGGCAAAATGTTATTTTTTAATTATAAGGGAGTTATATGTTTTTTTTAGCTAAACACCAGGGGGGGTAAAGTGAAATTTACTCAAAAAAACAATTATAGCCAACTTGTTTGTCAACTTTTGGTTGCCAATTTCACGTGGAGGTGGCCACCACCAGCCGCCACCACCTCCCGTCAGTCAATGTCCACATACCACCATGCCACTGAATCTGCCACAGCCAATATTGGCGACCCATGGCCGACCCCGCCATCCGTCGGCCACAACCCATTGTTGGCCACCGACGCCCACCACTGGCCGGCCGACATCCACCACCGTCTGCCACCACCCATGCATGTGGCATCCCTTTAGAGTTCATCACATGGCCCTTAGTGAATAAGAATCGAGTGGGAATCGGGGCTTATTTACAGGTTTTTGGGGGTATGTATTAAATCACCCCCACTCCCCACAAATTTTTTTTTGAGGATCTGGTTTATTATTCACAACCCACGCATCCCGATCGAGTCGGCCAGTTATAAGTCCAAATTTTCGAAGGACTCCGATGATCGAAATCCTCCTCAACTTGAGGCAAAATCCTAATAGGCCTTTTGCTACACGATCTAAGGAAAGGGTAGGGACATTGTCACACCGCCTGCCGAAGCCTTCGACTGTGATACAACGGCAATAGTTACTTTCTAATAATTAAGCCCCCCCTGAGGAAAAATCCTGGGTTCGCCACTGCCCGTTTAATAAACGGGTCAGGTCCGGGTTTAGGGTCTGGACACGGTAGACCCGTTTAAAATTCAACAGGTAGTGTCGGGTCGGGTCGGGTCTACCCGCAATCTGATACTGTAATCTGTAGTACCAGCGGGTTTATCGGGTCAGGTTGGGTCGAGTCGGATTGGGTCGGAACGGGTCAACTGAATAGATCCAAGTGGTAAACAGGTCTAACAAGTCTTATCAGGTCTACCCGTTTATAAGCGGGTCGGGTCCGGATTTAGGATCTAGACACGATTAGCTAAACGGGTCGGGTCCGAGTCTAGGGGTTTTAGATACGACCCGAAACTAGACATGACACAAACCCGACCCAACCCATTGCCACCACTAGATAGAACCTAATGACAGCACCACACTTCACATCCATTTCTTTAACAGCAATACTCCCTAGCTCTCTAGCCTATGGGTCTGAAGCAAGTAGGAAAAAAGGTTCTTAAACGAAATCTAAAAGGAGCACTTTCCGCACCAGTGATACATCCTGACCCTCTTCCCCATCCTACAAGTCATTCCACCCTATTCTTGTTCTTTATGCTTTATCTATTAAAAGGCTGAGTAACCGAAGAAAACAAATTGTTTGGCCTTTAATCTTCATATATTCAGTTTAAGTCAAAGCAATAGATTCCGAACAATCTCACACTTTTCTTATAACCCCTTCTTATTATTTATGCTCCACCAATTAAAAAGCTAACCGAAGAAAACAAATTGTTTGGCCTTTAATCTTCATATGTGCATTTCCAGCCAAAGCAATAGATTCCAATCTCTCTCAATTTTCTCACAAGTTATAATTGGTTCTCACAAATACTGTGGGGTCTGAAAGATTGAATCCACCGATTCCATCCCTTCACTGTATGAGAGGGATGCATCTACCAATTGACCAACTACTCCAAGGCTATCAATTGTATCCCAGTATTATAAAAGAACTCTAATTCAAAATTAAACATTAGATCAACAAAAAACCACATGTTACAAGGGATCAGTAACCCAGACAATAAGCATTAATTTTGGCATGGAAAGTTGAACTCCAAATCAATACCAGAGAAACTACAAAAAGGAATGATGATACACAAAACTACCTCTTCAATATTATGCAAAAAGTGGTTCCTTCCAACGGAATTCACATTTGCTCGGCACTGGGGACAGACAACACACTGATGTTTGTCCCGAGACTGGGTGGAAGACCTTCTCAACCACTCTGAGAAGCACCCGTTGCTACAAAGAAGGAAATAAGGGCAGGCTTAAAATCGATAAACTACACATTATTGAAAGGATATCACCCAAGGAAAATATACATTTCATAAACAAGGAAGTACCAGAAGTTGTGGAGGCAAGGAGAAACAGTGACAACATCATGCCATACGTTTAAGCATATGCTGCATTTTGCATGCTCAACATCGAAAGAGATCTACCATAGCCAAACAGTTAACTACTTAGTCGGTAATTAAATAGCAAATAGGCAATAAGTAGATAATCCTAACAAAACTCAAACCTTTATCTTTTTTTGCTCATGTTCCTGGGTGGGTATCAATTCAAAAGTATAACCCAAGTAACCTGAGAAGTAGAAAACGAATATGATTCTACTAAATGATCAACCATGCATTTTATAAAAAGAATGAATAAATATTAGCCTTCAATTACAGAAACTTTCCATCTATAGAATAGATTCGTTGTATGTATAAGAACTATTATAGAGCAAAAAAGTTCGAAAACTAACAGCTGTCTTGCTATCCAATCTACAAGGGTAAAGGTGGCAAATTAGGGTAAAAATCTAATTTCAGAATAAAGAAATTAAGGTTACAAGCTATGAAGAAAACTTAATCAACAAGCTTTTATGGTTGAAGTAATGATAAACTAGAGTTCGAGAATGAGTTACCCTTGGCCCTCAACCTGAGTCAGGCAAGAGAGCATCCTGCCACGAAACCTTGAAGGTCGGTTGGTAAAAGACCTACTTTATTGCTTAAACAGATCAAGCTCAAGCAAGCAAGAAGCATATAAGTTGAAGATTGTCATTTCTGAGATACTTGTTATGCAGACCAAACCTGATCATCGATACAACATACAAGTTCACTATATCTCATTGACCTTACAAACTTGATATCGCTGAGAAAATACCAAAGTTTAATTTCTGTTTATGCTGTAAAATCAAGCCTGTTGGGGCGAATCCACAACCTATCGAGGTGCATCCTCAAGCTACAACACAATAATGAAGCAAGAAAAAAGATAAGGAAAAAAAGCAATTTAGTTCAGTTCGATTCCCAACATTCTCTGTTGCAGCAACAGGACCTTCAGAAAAAGCCTTCAGAACTGTTCCCTAGAGTCCTTAATATGGTGGGGGTCCAGTTTTTACATATTATGCTCATGAAACAAAAATAGGCTAAAAGAGAATTATGCAGGTTCATGATTATAATAAGTTGGAGCAAAAAAAGACAGGTTCAGGTTAAGAGCTCAAGACAAGAGAGGATTGGTTATGAGCCCAATTTGATCCTCTAGTGTTTCTTCAACCCTGGGAATCATGCACGCATTTTGATGTTTCTACATATTTGGAAACTCAATGATGGTCTTGTGAAATCAATGGGAGTCACATAAAAACAAATGGCTTTTCTTTCTTTTATTATGCTGGACTATTTAATGTTGGAACAAGATTAACTCATTGAGAACCACATCACTTATTCTATGGTCTAACTTGACTCTAGTGACCACCATCACAATCTAAGCAGGATCCCATCTCTATAGTTAATCTACTTATTTGATGACTCCCTAAATTTGTTAAAGGCATCGCAATTGTAACAATACAAAAGAGAAATCACTGCAACTTTGACAAAAACAATAATTGGACCTCTTATTCAAACCTTTTAAAACCTATCTCACCTGGTAGGCTGGTATTCATCTAATGCTCCTTCAACTTGATCATATCAGTAACCGTCACAACAAATTGACCGGATCCAATAAAAAAATCCACCTTCTTCTAGACACCTACCTTTTGAGGTTGCAATTTAATCTTTTGACATCCATAAAGAACTGTCGTTTTCATGCATGTTGTGAGAACCATACTTGCCATAGATCCATGGCCTGCCCAAGACAAACAATTATGTGATAATGGATAATATCGTTGCTCCAGTCCTGGTCAAGCATGTCAACAAATCAAAGATCAAAGAAAGCATATATTGTGTACCATCAACATATTCTTGTCCTAGCAATGACATCAAAGAAGGCTTAGCAATCACCGCCCAGCTTCTACACAAAGTTCTCGGAAATAGAACAGCCACCATATTTGGTAATCATGCTTGCAATCAACTTTTCGTGCATGAACCCAAATAATGAAGGTTCTCCAATTGTAACGCATGTCACATCTATAGCTTTTATCATTTCCTCATCAAGGATACCATCCACGTCCTTCCCGTTGCCTACCATTATTATAGTCACCTATTGTGTGGTACATGTACTTGACAAATATCCTGCCCCCAATAGTGGAAACAAGTAGGTCTTGGGATGTCTTCAGCAATTCTAGAGTGTGTAGATTTAAACTTTCAACTGGAGCAAGAGTATTGTTGTAGGCTTGTGCATAGAAGCTCACTTCTTCAACTTCTCGATATGTAGCCTCATGATATGTTTTCTCCTCACATATACAGAATCATAGCATATTATCCTGGATAGAAGTCCGGCAACCCTTTTTTATACATTGCCACAAGGACACCCACTACTTCATACGTGCCAACTTGCATAGACAGCTTTCACAAGTTCATTTATCCTCCTACCTTGCCACGAATGCATAGTTTATAGGAAGCATCCATTGAATTGGTTTCGTCTCATCCCATGAGACTACTTCACCTTCTTGTGTTATAAGATAATATTAGCATCCCCCTAGGGTTTTGTAAAGAATTTATACCTTTCTTACTGTTTCTAATTGATCCCAAGCACACAAAAAAAAATTACAAAACAACCATATCTAAGAATAGTTTAGTGCATGCATCTACTTGCCTTCTAATGCCATAAAACCATACAAGCTGCCCTCCATATGTTATAGTATGAATATCCTGTAAGGCTGTAACCCCATCCAAGGAGGTACATATGTTGAAATTTGGAAAATCAGCATTTTGATGTCGCAGAGCAACATATGCATATATTCCGACAATTTTGGAACCCATGTCTTTTCATGTTTGAGAAGGTAAACTAGTGCAATCTTTGCAGGTCCAACCATGGATGGTAGGTTAGCCTTCCTTTGACGCAGTCCATAGTATCCTTGAATTGTGATGATAGGTCCTCCAACTAACTCCATATATTGACACCACCCAATAAGGCATTCCACAAGGATAAGACAGCTACATGCAAAAAAGATCTGAGAGTAATAATAATACGCTGATTGAGACTATAGAAGCTGAAAAGGGAATTTTTTACAGTAGTGTTAGGAATGAAATTAATAAGATATACTGCAACCAGTCCTGCAGCCAGGACAGCTTCCCCCAAGAACTATGTAAAACATAATCGGAAAGAAAAAGAGAGCAACCAACCTCAAGGATATGACCAGGGTTCAAAATTTCCATTTCGACACTGGATATGAAATATTTTGTGGAAATATTTGGACAGTGTAGAAAAATTACAGTTTTATATAAAATGGTGGAAATATTGATTTTTTAATGTAATTATTCATTGACACTCTGGATAGGCATAAATCAAACATAGATACACACTTTGGAACACTAAAATTATATTTCTACACTCTCTTGGGGTGTGGAACTCTACATAACTTGTATCTATATGTACGTTGTGCAAATGCATAATAGTCTAAACATTGAAAAGATGAAAATATTATTTTATCAATAATAAAATATGATCATATAAAGTTGTTGATCTGCAAATTGTCAACATATCCAAAATTCAAGTGATTCCATCAACATTAAGACCCCTTTTTTTTTCAAACCCCCAAATTCTTGTACGGTAAGTCTGATAGGTTTAGTGATGAATCCCCGAGACTGGTGTAAGAATACAAAATCTAGATAGATGTGATGTTCTACACCATTGTGTTATCAATTAAACAACTAAAAACAAATTTATATGAAAAAATCTAAGATTTACCATTTAGGATTTTTTTTTTTTTGGGAAATTCATTTAAGATTTTTTAAGAAAAAGAACTTCTCGATCCTAACGAAATATTTGATGCATTTTTTGTTAATTTGATCTCTCCAAAATGGTATTAAATGGAGGATCTAACACCCCAAACCCAAATTCTGAAGAAAAATCACATCAAATAAGTCGAACGATTTAGGGGTTTGGAAGAATTTTCTGGAATTTCTCAAAATTTCCTAAATATTTTGGAATATTTCGGAATAACTCAAGAATATTTTGTAATATTTCGAGAAATTTCGCGATATATTGTGAAATATCGTGAATATTCTGCAGTTTCCAATCCGGCCAAGATTGAGGGTGGTATTTCATTTCAGAACTTGAGAAAAACGAATTTCGCAAAATATTTCAATTTTTCGAACCTTGGATATGACCATATGCGCACTCATCGGCCACATTTTGTTAATGAACAATAGGCAAGAAAAATTCAGGCAAGGCATCCTAAGGAAGGAGAATATTCAAACTCCGTTGATAAAAACTCACCACCAAAATCACAATGCAACGTGTTAACAACCTTAGACAATTGTTTGAATGATTTGAAGAAATTCCTTGTAAACATAATACACCTACAAATTATTATGCCTAAGGGATAACCAGGTGCATCAAATGTCATCCAAAACAATTGCCACTATCCAAACACTTGAATTAACAAAGTCACAACAATTGTCACTCTTAGAAGAATCAGGAGAAGTCAAAAGATCTAAATCAACAAAGTAGCATGGTGATGCAGCCTGATCTGCATCAGATCATCTTTATCTTTTATTTTTGCCGAAATAAGACTTGTAATAGTTTTTAGCTTTACTTTCATTACTAGAGACAATAAATTTGATAGTTTATCACTTAGGTTTGATGCCTTATCGTGCGTGAATGTCCACGACCGTATTCGGGAGCTTTTCGAACAATTCCGGACTCATTCAAATGTGTTCCAGCTTTATTTAATAATAAATAGGCTAATAGGTTTCAGCAAGGCACTCGATGGTCGAGATTAAAGCTTGATCCGACGGTATATAAGCGATCACTTAAAAATCGTTGATGTGGTGTAATTCGGGCTCGGTTTAAACTAGTTGGGTTTATCATAAAAGCCCAATAGGGCTTCACCTTCTCTCACACAAACACACCCTTTCCCATGGACCATACGTCATACGATACCCCCCCCCCTTTTTCTTTTTCGCTCATAGTCCTCTATCTCTCTATTTTCTCTCTAGCGTCATCTATCTTTTTCCTTTCTCTCTCTCACTTCTTTCCCCTTTCACTCTCTCGCTTATCAAAAAAAATCGTTGTGATGATGTTATTTGGGCTCAATTTAAACTAGTTAGGCTATCATAAAAGCCTAATAGGGCTTCACCTTCTATCACACACACACACACCCCTTTCACATTAATCGTACATCAAACAGATTCATGCCCCCTCTTTCTTTTTTGCACGATGTCATCTCTCTCTCTCTCTCTCTCTCTCTCTCTCTCTCTCTCTCTCTCTCTCTCTCTCTCTCTCTCTCTTCTTTTTACTCCTTTGCCCCCTCCCCCCCCCCCCCTCTAGCCCTCCATTCTCCAATCTCCTTCAATCCAAGCCATAGAATAAGAAACCCTAATTCTCTAAATGAGGGAAACAAATAGCAAATTCAGTTTTTGAGTATTTGCTTCTTTCTTCGGGGAGAAGCATTAGAAGATGACGACATCGTGCCCTTCTTCTCATTCTTCGATTTCGCCTCGGGAAGTCCCTCAATTGGATCGAGACGGCGAGACGCCTTGATTTCATCTCGAGAAAACCTTCTGGCTTCGCGGCTCTGGAGGATCCGGCAATCCCATCAACCGGCCTTGCTCCGCGAGAGAATTCGGCGACAACTCCCTGCATCCGCAACGGATCTCATACCAGTCTATATCATTCTCCTTTTTATCATCTCTCTTTATTTTATTTATTTCTTTAACCTTTATTATCAAGGCTGTCCTACACCTTCCGTCACCCCATTTTATTGACCGAAAAGTGCCTAAATAATCGTTACTCAATCCATGATCGATTGGCGTCTTTGCTGCCCTGTTTTGCTTTTATTTTACATTAAAATTCTGATTTGTTTCCCCTTTCAATCTAAAAATTGTTGATGAGCTTACATCTATTATATGCATAAATTTGATTTTTGTTTGTAAGATTAATGTCATGTTGGTAGATTTTGACTAATGCTAACCCCTGCTTGCATATATTAAAAATTCAAGAATAAAACTATTTGTTTGCTTCCCTTTAATGTAATTTTTACATCATATTGAATAAAGTTATATGATTTAGACATAAAGTTCATTAAAGTGGCTCATATTTGTAGTGTACCATAGTGATGCCTACATCACATGGGATAAAAATTACAGTGGTACCAGCCTCAGGTGACAGAGCAGTTTGCTTAACAAGTTTAGAACCCACACAAGGCATAAACGTAGTGCATCTGACAGAGCCAAACACAATAGCACGGTTAGCACCCTCCAAGTAATTTAGTCTAGGGAAAAAGGGAAGACTTGGCCTTTGATCCATTTGTTAAAAAGAGACTAAACAAGATACGAAAAAGCAAGTAAATAAATGTTGTGGAGGGAAAACCACATAAATGCAAATAAGTCTTGTAATAAAGAACCCTTCCAGTATGGCACTCGTGTATACTGTAATAAGACAAAAGAAACAACACAATGATGTTCAATAAATACAAACATAAATTAAAATCATAATACATGTAAGATTCAAACCATGATTCCATGATGCAGGCGCGCGTCGTCCAAGAGCGGTTGATGAAGACAATGCTATCTTTTTTTTTTGTATTTTCTTTGTAACGGGATAACTAGTGACACGGAATCACCGAGAGGAAGTGGCGGAGGGGGTAAGAACCGTGACAGAGAAGAAAAGACTAGAAGCTTAGATGAGAGGGGGCCTGAAATCCATCAGGCTACAAGGTGGGGGACTCAAATCCATGAGCCAACGAAGGCATCCGCCATCAATTTCATTCATCGTAATCTGTTTTCAATGGTTACAATGGGGCCTTTAAATAGGCTAAAAGAAAAGATAAAAATGGCAACAAATTTAAAAGCCAATAAGTATCCTAACAACTTGCCTAAAATAAAGATCTCAAATAAAAAAAGATTCTAAAAGATATCATAAGAGATATCCTGCCTTATTCATCCATGGCAGGCTAGGATGGGTCTTCGGGTGGGCCAACGGGCTTGGCCCAAGTTGGATCACATCATTCGCTTCCGCTGCGAAGAACTCGCCCTCGAGTTCATACGGTAAAGCGCAATCATCATCCAAGTTTTCGCCGATGTGGTATCTGTCGTCAGGAGCTGATGGTGGAGGCCCAACAAATGATGTCTCACTATACCGAAGTCATCACCGGGGTCCCATGAGAAGGTATCACTGCCGTCGATCGGGAAACATACGTCAAAGTGGTGCTGGGGTAGACGACAGAGTCGAATAGTAATATCAGACCGCTGCGGTAGCTCGAACATCGGCTCGCCTGAACGGAGACAGAGCTGAACAAACACCGTAGGCACCAAAAGTCGGTCTAGCCCAAGAAAATCAATCTGCTGAGGCTCGGTTAGGGAGACCACCTCGAAAGAATCCGCAGTAGGTGGTAGCATGGCAGGCGGCAGAAGATCCTCTGGAAGGGGAAGCTCGCCTACTGGTGGTGATACTAGAGGTGATGGATCCACCAAAGATACAACTGGAGGAAGCTCTGTAGGTGGTGGAGGCTCTACTGGAGGTGGAAACTCATCTGTGGAGGCCGCTAGAGGTGAGGCCATTTGTTGTAGCTCCCATTCAATCTCACAAGTTATCTCATAGGCTTCGTCCAGATCCCTCCAAGATCTAGATGAAAACTGGCCCTTTATGTCGGATCGGAGTCCTCTAACGTACAGTACCACTGCCAAGAAATCTTTCTCTGAAAAACCATAGCGGATCATGCGCCGATAGAATGCTGAAGTATACTCATAGACGGAGTTGTTCCCTTGATGACAACGAATCAACCCTTGCATCTTGGTATCCATGCCACAATGGTAGAAGTGTGGTCCAGGGGTAAATCTGAAAATCTGTAATTACTAGCTCACTGAAAATTTCTATGGATGGTATAGATGCGTAGAGCTCGAAAAACCCTTCGATTTGGTAGGTCGCACGTTAAAAACGGACTAGAAATGAAAGAGATGTCCAATTGAAGTTGGCGGGTCTGTTTTGTCTATTTGGGTAGGATCCGAATTCAACTCGGGTTCAGCAGTTAAGTGCAAAATAGCAACTAGAAAGGGTGGGGATTTGAGGACTGTAGGATGAGGATCTAAGGGTTGTGGTGGAGGAGTGAATTGGAAAAGGAGAAAGGGACAAAGGGGGTTTCGGTTTAGGGTTTGTTTGGGGCACTTGTTTGCAAATAGGGAAGAGGAAAAGCGCAAAAGGGGCGGCAGCAGCTGGTAGGTTTCCTCTTTCCTTTCTCTCTTCTTTCCTTCTTCTCTTCTTTCCCTTTCTTCTCTTTCTTTCCTTTTTCTTTTTCTTCTTTCTTTCCTTCTTTTCTTTCCTTTTCTTCCCTTTTCTTCTTTCCTTCTATTCTTTCTTTCCTTTTTTTTTTTGTCTTCACAGATCTGCGGCAGATCTGTGTGGCTTTCTTCTTCTTTTTTTTTTTTTTTGATGGCTACGGGGTGCGCGGGAGCACGGGACAGAGGGGCGGTTCAGCGGGTGGAGCGAGGAAAGGGGCGGCCTGCGGTGGACGGGCGGGTGGCAAAGGAGAGGGTTCGCAATTGAAGGAGGTATGCTCTCTCTTCTTTTTTTCTTTTTTTTTTCTCAATAGATCTGATCTCACTTTTTTTTTTTGAATTGTAGGTGACGTACCAGAAGAAGATGACGACGAATCGGCGAGGATGGTGACGATGGAACGGCGACGATGACGATGGACGACGACGATCGAAGCGAAGATCGTTCGTGGTGCGGAAACGCCACGAAGCCCGAAGCTCTGATACCAACTTGATGCAGGAGCGCGTCGTCCAAGAGCAGTTGATGAAGACGATGCTATCTTTTTTTTTTGTATTTTCTTTGTAACGGGATAACTAGTGACACGGAATCACCGAGAGGAAGTGGCGGAGGGGGTAAGAACCGTGACAGAGAAGAAAAGACTAGAAGCTTAGATGAGAGGGGGCCTGAAATCCATCAGGCTACAAGGTGGGGGACTCAAATCCATGAGCCAACGAAGGCATCCGCCATCAATTTCATTCATCATAATCTGTTTTCAATGGTTACAATGGGGCCTTTAAATAGGCTAAAAGAAAAGATAAAAATGGCAACAAATTTAAAAGCCAATAAGTATCCTAACAACTTGCCTAAAATAAAGATCTCAAATAAAAAAAGATTCTAAAAGATATCATAAGAGATATCCTGCCTTATTCATCCATGGCAGGCTAGGATGGGCCTTCGGGTGGGCCAACGGGCTTGGCCCAAGTCGGATCACATCATTCCACCTACCCGGCATCGTAAGAGGGTCTGTATCGATGTATCCCCTTGTACCGAACAATACCACATGTACTGTTGTACCACAAAAGGTGAGTGCATATGACATGGTATGGTATTGTTTGTCACATAACCAGTTTGAGACTTAAATACCATGTTTCGTCTGAAACATCGTTGAACCATCTGTATTTAGCTGCTGTCAGAACCGTGTCATAAAACTCTGATACTCGTATGCGTCAATGAACAAGAAAGGGGGGACATAAGAGAAGATAAGTGGGGTCAAATCTCTTCTAAACAGCAGCAAGCTATTTTTTATTAACAAAACTGATACAAACGAGTTCTAACATGCAGATTTCTACAGCTGAAGGCGTATTTTGATTCCATACGGAGATCCAAGAGGTTGATCGACGATCTGTCTACATCAGTGGAAAGTTATTTTGGTTATCTACAACTTTGGTTTTTTTACTTCTGTCGGTCCGACTTGTGGATCTCAAGTTATTTATGTTTTAATTTCTGATTTGGGTAGGTGCGAGTCATGTTCGCACCCAATTCGAGCCACAAATGCCAAACTGACTCATTAATTAGTTTAATATTAACCGTACGATCATAAGTCGATATTTAATCTCAATGGATGAGATTCAAAGAGCCAAAAGAAGCCCTAAAGGCCACGTGCGGAGCTCTCTCCCGTTTTTTCTCTTTTCTCGAGTCGTACACCCACGCGTCTTTACCTCGGGGTGCGAGCCGCAATCCCCCTTCCCCTCTTTAACGCCGCACGGATACCCTCTCTCTTCCTTTCCTTCTATTACCCTATAAAGCCCCTCCTATTGAAACCCTAATGGCTATTGATTGAAGATGATTTGAAACCCTAATCAGAGAAGCGTGAGTTCTTGTTCGGGAATCTTTGACAACAGATCCTCTTGCTTCTAGTCTTCTTCTTCCCTCCGCAAGCTTCTTCCTTGCCGTCATGCCTTCTTCTATGACTTCGCGGAAGATCAACGTGGAGATATCTCCTTCTTCAAGTTCAACGCATCTCTCCTTCTTCATCCTCTTTCGGACCACACCTCCTCTTCCGCCCGTTTCATCTACAACAACGGAGTTCTTGACAACGACCGACATTGACCAAAGCACGGTTTGAATCGTCCCTCGATATTTTCACGTGATAAACATCCTTCTATTCCAGCCTATTGCTGATTATTATTTGGATTTCAACGCTATTTGGCTTCTAAAGAATCTCATCCATTAAATTATGTCGCTTAGATCTACGTTTTCTTGAGACCATTGCTTTTGGGTTGAGATATTGTTAAGTATATCATTGCAGGAATTTCCTTATAAATCTGAAAACTACTTGTTCACATGCTAGTTCTTAATCTTTGTTCAAGTAAACTTGTTTGAGCAGGTTTAGATAATGATAACTCTCTTTCATCATTGCTGAAACTTTGAATAAATTGTGCAAAAATTCACCTTTAATAGCTTAAAATTCAGCACTTATGTTCTTTCAAAAACCCTGCAAACATCAAGTTGGTGATGCAGAACCAACTAGGGGTGGCGAGGAACAATGTCGGGATGTATTGGAGATCTTTGTCGTCCTCATTACTAATTATTGTAAAGCCTGAGGGCTTATAACCAATTCCTACTTTATTTAATATATAAAGAGATTAGGGCTCAACCCAAATCTATTCTTTTTCCGCTAATTCATCTTGGTATTAGAGCGCCGACTGACCTCTCTCTCCTGTACCTGATTCCCCTCCACCTCTCCTCTCGCGGCCACCCGCAACCCCATCCGGTGCGCAGACCACCCCGCAGTCCACCCCGTGGGCCCTTGAGATCCACCGTGCAGCACACAACCATCTGCGCAGGCCACCCCGCGGTCCCGTCCCAACCTGCGCAACCTCCCCGCGGCCCCGTCCAGTGCACAGCCACCCCGTAACCACTTGCGCAGGCCACCCCACGGCCCTCGCGGTCTCGTCCACCCTGTGGCCATCCGCAGGCCACCCCGTGGGTTCTCAAGGCCTCATCCAGCGTGCAGCTACGCCGTGGCCATCCTCGCAACCTCATCCAGTCCGCAGGCGACTCCGAAGCCAATGCCTAAAGCCGATGATTCGTCTGGGATGGTTAATCCTCTCTTGGATTTTTTTTTTGTGGTGATGTCGTTCATCTCATCTGTGTTGGCATAGTTTTTTTTCCTTCGCGGCTTTGCGACATCCTTTCACGGATTTGTGACGGATCTCTCAGCGGCTTTGCTACATACTCTCACGGATTTGTGAAGGATCTCTCGGTCTCTTTTTTGTAAATTTTTCTTGTCATCCCATGGAGTCCAAGGTTGCCCCTCTTGTTTGCTCTCAAGAGGGCTTTGCTCGTCGTATTACTACAGCTTTTTTGGATGACGAATATTTTATTTCATGGCCCAACTCTGTTCGCGTTTATCTTGCTGGTCGGAATAAGCTTTCATGGCTTACTGGTGTCTCGAAACCTAAAGAGAAAGCAGAAGTGTTGACGTGGACCACGGAAAATTTCCAGATCCTTTACTAGCTTCAATGCTCGATGGAGCCAAAGATCTATAAGCAGTTTATGCGATATAATACAGTTCCGGGTTTGTGGTTTTCTTCAGAGTATTTTTTTTCTTCAAAGTGGTTTCCTCGAGTTATCCAACTTAGAGCCACTAAGAGCTTTCCAGGATCCTACTGATGCTGCACTTGCTCGGCGATGACAGGAAAAGGAGACGTACCAGTTTCTGATGGGACTTCGCTTAGAGTTTGAGGTCATCAGTGTTCAGATTGTTGGGATGTCTCCTCTTCTAGATCTTCTCGACGCCTTCTCCCTGGTTGCTGACCAGAAGCGTCATCTTCGCCTCACTGCTGCTCCGAGGATGCTTGTCCCCCCTACCAATGATCTTTCGACTGAGCAGATGGCCCTTGCTTCTAGTTCTCATCCTCTATCTCCCATGCTCGAGGTCGTGCCGGTCGTTCTACGTTTGGTGGACATGGCATACCTAGTGGTCGAGGCACTTCTGGTCCTCCTGGCCTTGTACCTATTGTGGGAAGCAATTTCATGATCGCTCTAGATGCTTCCAGTTGTATCCATACCTGCGTACTTTCGCACATGCTTCCCGTTCACCAATTGTTGTTGTTGCCGAGTGCCGACTTATCTAGTCATTTGGAGACTTCGTCTCAGTCTACTGGAGTAATTGATTTGAGTTAGATGATGTCACAAATACAGAAGATGATGAGTCAGTTTCAGCATCTTCAGGCTCAGCAGCCTTCTCAACCCTCCACATCCACAGCTTCCTCCTCAGGTACTCCCCTTCCAGGTATCAGAGGCTGATCCCAATTCTTCTCCTTGGGTGATCGACTCTGGTGCGACTGATCATATGACTGGTGAGTTCAATCTTCTTTCACATATTGAGCCTTATCTCTAACGGAACGTGCGCCTTGCTGATGGATCTGTTACTCCAATCCTCAGCAAGGGTATTGCCCCCCTTTCTTCTACTATCTGTCTTGACTCTGTTTTGCACATTCTATTGTCCGTTAGTTGTATGACTCAGTCTTTGCACTGCTCTGTAACATTTTTTCCTGGTGGCTGTGTTTTTCAAGACCTGGCTTCGAGGAGGATTTTTGGCACGGGCCGTGAGAATGATGGGTTGCACTTACTGGACCGACCACTTGTTTACCCACCTACTGCTACTGCTACCTCGCCCCCTTCAGGCTTCAGCTACTGCTTCTCCCACACGCTCGTCAGCTTGCACGGCTGGAGTTATGTGGCACGCTCGGTTTGGTCATGCCAGTCCTCAGAATGTGGTGTCTGTCTGTCCTGAGTTCTGGTTTAGTTCCTCTTTTCGATGTGATGTGCGTGAACTTTGTAAACACACACAATTAGTTCTTACTCTCCATCTACTATTCAGACATCTTTTGCTTTTGAGTTAGTCCACTCTGATGTCTGGTGTCCATCTCCCACAACATCATATGATGGTTTTTGTTACTATGTTACTTTTATTGATGATTATTCTCGTTTTTGTTGGGTTAATCTTTTGAAACGCATGTCTGATGTGTTTGCTATGTACTGTCAATTTTCTGCTATGATTCAGACTCAGTATGGTGCTCGTATTCGTGTACTTCGTTCTGACAATGGTGGTGAATATACTTCTGGCCCTTTTGCCTCCTTCCTTACTGAGCAAGGGACTATTCATCAATTTTTCTGTCCCTATACCCCAGAGCAGAATGGAGTGGCTGGACGAAAAAATCGTCATTTTTTGAATGTTGTCCGTTGTATTCTTCGTGGGATGTCTCATGTCGGTTCCCACGTCTTTCTGGAGTTCTGCTATTCTTACTGCCACTTACTTGATCAACCGGACTCCGTCTCGTTCCCTTAATGGGAGCCTCCCGTTCCGTATACTTCATTGTAACCAACCACTCATTCCTATTCCTCTGCGTGTTTTTGGGTGTGTTTTGTTCAGGATCGTCGTTCTTCCAAGACTAAGCTTGATGATAAGGCAATTCGGTGTGTTTTTCTTGGCTACTCGTCTGGTGTCAAAGGCTATCACTGCCTTGACCCCACTTCTCGTCGAATCTATCACTCTATGGATGTCACTTTTCATAAGGATGAGTCCTATTTTCGAGTGATGCCTACACCTGTCCCGAGGTCTGCACTTGTGCCATCTACTGCTACTCAGCCCTTGCCTGTCTTTCCTAACTCCAGTTTTCTGCCTGCTAGCCCACCCATCACACTGACTTATCGCTGGCGGTCTCACCAGCCCACTGTTGTCCAGCCTAGTCCCATCATTGTGCCCGAGCCACCTTCGGAGTCAGGTCTACCTTCCTCTTCCCCCATCATTCCTGCTTTTTCTGACGACTTGCCCATTGCTCTTCGCAAGGGCAAGCGTGCTTGTGTTACTAATCACCCTTTGGTGAGTGTCATCTCTTATCAAGGTCTTTCTCATGCCTATCATGCTTATCTCATCGCCACCGACTCTATTTGTATTCCTCATTCTACTTCTGAGGCACTTCGTGACCCTGAGTGGGTCAAAGCTATGGATGTTGAGATGTCTGCCTTAAAGCAAAATGGGACTTGGTCTTTAGTTCCCCTTCCCTCTGGGAAGCGTATTGTTGGCTGCAAGTGGGTCTACACCGTCAAGTATCGTGCTGATGGTTCTCTTGACCGATACAAAGCCAAACTTGTTGCTCGAGACTTCACTCAGACTGCTGATGAGTTTGGTGCTACCTTTGCTCCTGTTGCCAAGCTGACGACTATTCGTTTGCTCCTCTCTCTTGCTGCTAGTCACTCTTGGCCTCTTCATCAACTTGATATCAAGAACGTCTTTCTCTACGGTCATCTAACAGAGGAAATTTATATGGACCCCCCTCCAGGGTACCATCTTTAGGGGGAGTATGTTAGTCACGTTTGTCGCTTGATCAAGTCTCTTTATGGCTTGAAGCAGTCTCCTAGGGCTTGGTTTGAGCGATTCAGTACTGTGATTCTTCGTATCGGCTTCACTCGGTGTCATGCCGACCCGACTTGCTTCATTAGGACCACGGCAGAGGGCCGACGTGCTATTGTTCTGGTATATGTTGATAATATTATTCTCACAGGGGATGATGAAACTGAGATCAATGCAGTCAAGACTACTCTTCAGGTGGCCTTTGAAGTGAAGGATCTCGAGCCTCTTCATTATTTCCTGGGTATTGAGATAGCTCACTCCCGACAGGGCATATCCATTTCTCAGCAGAAGTACTCTTGATCTCTTGCGAGACATTGGTCTTCTTGGGTGTAGATCGGCAGGTACACCTATGGATCCTAATCATCGTCTTCATACCGAGTCTGGTGATCTTCCAGATCCCAGTTCCTATCAGTGCCTTGTCAGTCATTTGATCTATCTGACTAATACTCGGCCTGATATTAGCTTTGCGGTTACTGTGGTTAGCTAGTTTATGCATGCTCCCCATACATCACACATGGAGACAGCATTGAGGATTCAGCGATATCTTAAAGTTGCTCCTAGTCGTGGACTTTTCTAAAGAGCACAAGCTAGCCTAGAGTTGTCTTGTTACACTGACTCGGATTACACGGATTCTCTTACCAACCGTCACTCTACTACTAGAGTTTGCACACTTTATGGTGCGCATCTTATTTCATGGTAGAGCAAAAAGCAGCATGCTGTCTCTCGCTTTTCTGCTGAGGCAGAGTATCGTACTATGGCACAAGGGACCACTGAATTAATTTGTTTACACTCTTTTAGTCGAGCTTGGCTATCTAAAATCAGGTTGTTCGACACTTTTCTGTGATAACCAGTCAACTATTATGCTTGCTTCCGATTTTGTTCTTCATGAGAGGAAAAAGCATATCGAGGTTGATGTTCACATCTTGCGAGATCATGTTCGATTGGATACCATTACTCCGATGTTCGTTCCATCTGCTGATCAGTTTGCGGATGCCTTTACCAAGGCTGTTGGACCCAGTCGTCTCTTTTCTACTATATCCAAGTTGGGCATGATTGACATTTTTGCTCCAGCTTGAGGAGTATTGGAGACCTTTGTCGTCCTTATTACTAATTATTGTAAAGCCTGAGGGCTTATAACCAATTCCTGCTTTATTTAATATAAAAAGAGATTAGGGTTTTTTCTGCTGATTCATCTAACAAAAGGAGGGTGGGGCAGACCGGGGTGGGTAAATGGTGAAGATCAGCTGGACACGGGGGGCTCGATCGGGCGCTCAGGGTAGCCATAGGGTGGAGGTCGGTGCGAGGTGTTGGCCGGCTGCAAGCTAAGCTGACCTCGACGTGGATTCCTCAGGAGGAGGCCGGGTAAGCCTCAAGTGGCGGCAGGACAGCGATCAAGATCGTACGGAGGGCGGGTTAGGCTCAGGCCGAAGGGGATGCAGGTGGCGGCTCGGCCGCACGGGAAGGGGCAGGCCTGCGTCGGGCTAGCGTCGGGGCGGAGAGTGGAGGCCGAGGGTGGTTGTAGGTTGCTGCGAAGCCCGATGTCAGATGGCTGAGGACAGGGAGAAGGGGCAGCACCACCGGCGCCGGGGGAGGTCGGCCGGTCCTTGAGTAGCGGCTGAAGCCCCACGGAGACGAGCTAGGCTCGGGTCGGCCGGCGGGAGCCATGCGGGTCGCACAGCACAAGAAGGGGGGCGCAGAGGTGGCTGGGCTCGGGCCTGATGGGTGTTACCGGCGTCATGGAGATCGGCCGGGCCTCGAGTGGCAACCAAGGCCACACGGAGGCGGACTAGGCTCGGCTCGACCGGCGGGGCCCGTGCGAGTCGCGCAGCACAAGAGAACGGGGGGGAGTTGGTTCGGTGATTCACAGGAAAACAGAGGAGAAAAGAAAAGAGAGATATGTCAGGTGGCTCACAAAGAAAACAAATGAAAGAAGAGAGAAGAGAGAGAAAGGGAGATAGAGAGCTGTCAGGGAGGGGGGTAGAGTCTCGGAATCAACACCAAGGCAAAGAGAGTTTTCATTTCATCATTCCCTGCTCTCTCCTTTACAACCTGCTGCCATATAGGCTTGATACAACCACCCATCATCACCACAACCCACTAACACAACTACCCATCATCACCACAATACACACAACAACCCACTAACAACACAACTCCTACAACTACCCATCACTAGTACAACTACCCACTAACACACATGTGCATAATTTAAATACAGAAATTTAAACAAATGGAATCCGAAAATACTTAAATATTTACATAAACCCTGGTGGGCCTCCAAGTAGTGAGTGGGCCTCATCGTAGGGCCTCCAAGTAGTAAGTCTGCTGGGCCCCCAAGCAGCAAGTGGACCAAGTATGGCCGGGCCCGTCATCCTCCGATCCATCGAGTCATTTGGCATGCAATCCCTTATTGATGGCTCAGATGCTCTGCATCAGTTGGTATCAGAGCGCACTAGTCGGCGCGTTTCCATGCAACAACCGGTCCTCTTGCGTCATTAGCATCATTGCGTGCTTGCTGAAAAAAAAAATTATTTTACACATCCTAGAGTTTGTCTTTGTATTATTCGGCACCCAGTTTTGTTTGTGTGCTTGCATTCGCATTGGCATCGTCTTCTCAACCTTCAGCAAGTAGAGCCTATAGAAGAGTCGAACCATGGTTGAAAATCCTAGCAAAAGCTCCCCACCTTGCACTTGGCAAGATGCTTTCATCAGGCAACAAGAAGCAATGGATCTTATGTAAGCCCAATTAAAAACCTTGACCATGGTCCTAACCAACAACGCCCGTGCAAGCGTAGGGCCAAATGGTCACCGAGTCTATAAAGGAAAAGGAATGTCTGCCTAAGTCTAGACCATGCACTTGGGAATAAAATTTTAATAGAATGCACGACAGGATACAAGAACAAATAGACAAACTCAATATGTCTCGTGTCAAGCCATCTTGTTCTAAGCCTACCCAGTGCAAACAATATAGAATGGATAGGGTAAAGGCTTGGATAGAAACCCTTCCCTCCCTGTTTGTAAAGCCTTTTTCTAAACCTATACCAGAAAGTTCCACCAAGATTCCCCTATTGGCAGAACCTTTAACAATGACTCATCACCAGATGAGCCTCTAGTGGGAACCCTAACATCTGAAGAGCAATCACAAGAAATGATGAAGAGGATGTTAAGCATGGATATGATAGTGATAAGGGAGGACCAGAAGATGTTGATTTCATTGGAATTGACTTGGTATTAAAACCACAACAGTGAAGTTACCTATCTTATGTACCTTCCCAGAGCCTTAGTGAAACCTTTGTCAGTCCAAGGTTGGATAGGCTGATAAGTTTGACTTATAATCTTCCAAGACTTAACAACGGGTTAGACAGCATCCTGCACTCCAATATTCCATGGCATGCACATCACACTCAACGTTTGTAGGCATCACTTGCACTTGCATTCATCATTTGTCTGTCACCTTTGCATCGAGAATACAATCATGTGTGCATCCATATTCTTGGACAAGTGTTGAATTAAGCGTTAAAGAATATTTTGATACTCTTTCATTTTTCAATGATGGATAATTATGAGGCGTGTTTTCATATTCTAAAGAACCCATCATTTTTACTTTTACAAAGACCTAATAAGTGACGTGAAACACATGATAAACGATCTAGTTTCTTGTTTTATTTACTAAATCCAGACAAAGAATACACAACATATCTTCTTAGTTTAGGATTCACTTGTTTTGCCACACACGCAGGTCATTTCGAGCAACACATATTGCACTCGCAACCCATGGCCTCACAAAGAAACCATAGCTTATTGTGCAAGCTGATGATCTGCAACACGTTATGCCCCTACGGCCTTTTCTTTCACATGAATTTAAATTTCATGTCAACCTATATTCATATTATCACATGAAATTATCTAGATACATTGACGATCTTTTTGTGCCGAGGAGGATGTATGTTTTTGCTTTCAAGCCTTCCTTTTGTGATGTTGGGCAGAGGCTGTCGGATGGCGTTACCGAGTACTTTGTGTTGTGCTGATTACCTGGCCACCGGAGCCAAAAGAGTAGCTGGAGCAGATGCAGTGGATGCGACTACTTCCAAGAGAGCCCCCGCTAGATCCAGGACCTTACTAGAGAGGAGTCAAGTTCTTTTGAGTCCGGGGGACCTGATGCAGACGAGCTCCTACATGCAGATTTCTATAGCTGATGGTGTACTTTGATTCCATACGGAGATCCAGAAGGCCGATCGACGATCTGTCTAAATCAATGGAAAGCTAGTTTGATTATCTACAACTTTGGTTTTTACTTTCTGTCGATCTGACTTCTGGATCCCAAGGATTTTATTTTTAAATTTTTAGTTTGGGTAGGTGTGAGCCATGTTTGCACCCGGTTCGAGCCACAAATGCCAAACTGACTAATTAATAAGTTTAATATTAGCCGTAGAATTGTCAGTCGATATTTAATCTCAATGGATAAGATTCAAAGAGTCAAATGAAGCCCTAAAGGCCCGTGCGGACCCCTTTTCCGTTTTTCCTCTTTTCCCAAGCCGTACGTAAGAAACTATACTTTGAGTCTTTGATGGACCAATTGCATCTACAAGAATTTTTTTTTTTTTTTTTTTGGGGGGGGGGGGTATTCAGGTTTCAGGGTTGATTGTAGCATATTCATTCTATTAGATGATAACTCATATATTAGATGCACTTCCTCTCTTGATTTTTTACTTTTTCCCATAGATATTTTTGTAAACAAGTAACCACCTTAAAGCAAAATTATATAAATTCACTATACGTACACAATCATGCATACATTACAGATATATAGAGACATGCCATTAAACTATATTTCTTGAAGGTCGAAGAATCTGACAGCACACAGCAATGTTCGACATCAAACCAGTATCCAATCAACATTGTTGTCGATCTTGTAAGATCCTCTAATTCTATGAACATTGAACTATTATTTTGCACAACTATAAAGAAAAAACTTTGAATCAAGGTATAATAGACATGATATTCATAATCCAATAGTTTTTGATAAAGGATTCAATTACATTTGTTTTCTTCCGAGAACTTATTCCCTAGGAAAAGTATTGTTTTAATGACTCTTCTAGGCACCAGAATGATGACAATGGAAATGACATAAAGAACACCGCCATGTTCAAATCAATGCCAAAGGTGAAAAAAAATAGTGACACAATACAATGGATGATATTTTACTAAGTAGTTGGTCCATCAACAGCAAACATCAATCTTAAGAATAAGTCATAATGATAGTAACAAATATCATAAAAAGAACAGCTGACCTTTTCGGTCAGGCCCTGAAATGATTTCACTTCCGCTTTTTATATTTACCGCTTCTTCTCCAACAACAGCACCATCAACAATGATTGCATGTGAACTTTGTCAATAGAGTAAGGGGGAAAAAACATGTAAATATTTTTTCCGGGGAAGAAAGAGAACATGTAGGAATTCCATGTGAGTGAAATGTATATCGGTGAAATAAATCAAATGTAATACAAACAGAATTATAGAATGTAGGATGTAGATTAAAAAATTACAAAATACGAGAACATGGAAAATGGTATCTTAGATTGTAAAGTAGCACTTAATACACCTTTATTCTAGCATGTGTGCATGTAGGAGACATGCACTCTAGACAGATTGTTTAAACTTTAAAAGTTAATATGTGTTATATATGTTTGTCAAAATATAGGAAGCTTGAAGCGAATTGCTACCACTATTTTACGATGCCTGGCTCAAGGATGTATAATAGGTATCAAATCTATGACATTATACTAGTAAATTATAAGCATGGTTAAATAGGCCCAGGCACTAACCATATGAAGCACCCTCAGATTGTACATAATACACAACTTTGATATAAATAGGTGAATGGAAAATAATCTTTATCATGACATCTTTCAAGTATGCAACAAAATTTTGGAGAAGGACCATTCAAGCTTTCATTAAGATGGCATATAAAAAAACACAAGCCAAAAAAAATGAAGCCCACTCTCTAAAGCAGATTACTTAATCTCTAGATTCTCTACAACAACATGCCACCGCACCCAAGCAAACGTTTGACCAGAGTTAAAGCATCAAACATATAATGTCTTTGACTTATACACATTCATTTTCTGGCCCTCCCAGTATGGTACAGTCATATCTCAAAGAGTCGGCACATTAAGTTGTATAGAACAACATGGATGTTTGTCGGTCTTGTTGCTATGACATAGAAGGGCATTGCTTAGGCCGTGAGTTGGGGCTCTTCTAATTGCTTTCACCACAAACCTATTTCATGAGATAATGTATTGAATAGCCTCAATCTAAGGCAAAAAGGACAACTGGACAACAAATAGAGGTCATTCACACTTCCATCACATGCTACAATCTGCATTCAATGTACCTTCCATAAAACAATAGCACAAAAGCAACACCCTCAACATACCTTTATGAGCCAGGCTCTCAATATAACTTTGTGTTCTCGCTCTAATTTAATCTTCCTTTAGGTTCTTTTCAAAATCTTGATGTGTTACCCTGAAATGCAATCCTAAAAGGCTTCGAGGATATCTTTAACTAAAAGCGAGTCTTACTCCTAAAGGCAAGGTTCAAAATTTCAATTTTGACAAATATTTTGACATTGCAGGCTATGCAATCAAAGCCGCACTTAGGCTCACCGGGCTCCTCAAGGCTCAAGCCTGGCGCCTCGCCTAGGGAGCGCTCAAGCTCCTTGAGGCATAGGTGCGCTTAGGCAATTAGGTCCATGCCTAGCTGCGCCCAGGTCAAGCGCGCCTAGGGCGCCCGATTTAAAGCCAAGAGTGTTTTCTTTTCATTTTGCGTCCTTTGACTTTTTCCTACCCACTTCTTTTCTAAAGCCCTAAGCGCTCCGCTAAACATCCAAAAATGCTTTCTTGCCCAAAAGACCCTCCAAAACTCTTAATTTGGTGAAAATTTAAGTTCATTCCAAAACCTAAATTTGATTCAATTCATTTCCAATTTGGGTTCATCCCCAAACACAGTTGGAGTGATTTCGACAATGTGAGTGCAAACTTCAAAATACATTTTACTCTCGAAACTGCTAGGCATGTTATTTAAAGTTCTTAACATCAATTTCAAACTTTATAGACATTTTATTTTAAGTCCCTAACGTAGATATTTTAGTTCTAGGCTCTATCAGTATTTGATTGAAGAGTTTAGCTGATGTTATGCTTATGCTATTTGAGGATACTTGTCCTCTTTACCAGTTTTTATATCGTAATTTTTATCTTGTTTTGCTTAGATATTTCGTATAAAAATTGATTTTAATGTGGGGAGATGGGGAATGAGGGGGGCTCTAGACCCCACTAAAATCCAAGAAAATGAAGTCAAAAGCTCACGTTTGCGCCTAGGTCTGCGCCTAGGCAAAGGTGCACCCCTTGTGCCTGGCTTTTGACTGCATAGACAGCAGGATATTGTGTGAAAATATTTCAACAATGTGGAAATGTTGTAGTTATATAAAATGAAAGAAATATTGATTAAGTAATGAATTTTTTTAACGGAATTATAAACAAGCATAGATCAAGCAAAGATACAACGTTTGGATCACTTAAACCACATTTCTACACTAAATAGGGGTGTGGAGGCATTCATGTATGTTATCCCGTGCGCAACAGATTAAACCATGTTTCAAACTAATTGGGGAAGGCAAAATATCCAACCGATTATTGGACCGAATTGGGACCAAGTTGTACAAGCTCTAAATTCAATTCAAGTTATGTAAATTTTCAACAAATGCATTATTCTTTTCTACCCCTATGTTTCATGTCCTGTTAAGGTACATTTGGAAGAGACTGTATTGATGTAGAACCTTTAAAAAAATTTGTTGGATGAAAAGGTAAGCATGAAAAGCTTTGACTTCCAAGCATGAAAAGCTTTGACCTTCAAGCATGAAAAGCTTAACATATATAAAGCAATCTAATCTAATGATTAATAGCATATAATATATATGTCATAGTATGTCAGATCGGATTGACCAAAATCTATATCTGATTTGTTAAAATGGGTTACCAGATTCGGACCGTTATCGAATCATTGGATTAAAAAAAAACCATCCATATCTGACTTAACGGATCGGATTCGGATCAAAATCCGGTACATTGACAAGCTATGAAGCACGAGTACGGGTACATACGGGTACACCGATACAGCAAAACCTTAAAAAGTAGGGTATTGGTCCGGTGGGGTACCAATATAAAATATCATTTTTATAATTTTAGTATAATATCAATATAGATATGAATCAAGTCCAAATGCAACCATAGTTCCATCATTATTAAAGCTCTAACTTTCAAGATCTAAAACGACAAAAGTAAGATTATTCGATACGAGTCATACCACGATATGGTACTATTAGGTCCATTACATTAGAAATATAAAACCAAAACAAGCAAAGTAGCAACATGAAACATAATACATAGCACTCCAATTCAATGACATAAAGTAACTATTAGATTATTACCTAAGCTGTTATGCAATTTAACCCATCTACTCTCTTTTTTTCAAAAAACAAAACACAAAACAAAACGTACTCAGAACCGTAGTCATGCCGTACGGGTGCCATACCCATGTCATACCCAATTCAAATGGCCTACTGAGTATGGGAATTACCATACCCGTGCCCGATGCATACCTGGTACTCGAACGGTGACCCTTCCAAAGTACCAATGCTTCACAATTGACAGGTCTAAGCACTCAGAGAGGAACCCAACCAAACATGAACGCCCACAAGAACAACGAAAATTAAGAAAAGATGTAAAATATGGTGTGAAATAAGAGAGGGTTAAGATCCAAGTGTTTTACCGAGCTCAAAAACTAAAGGAATGATGAAAAGTAACCAAAAATGGAAAATGGAGGACAATTTCAGCAGTAGTCTATAGTCCAAAAAACAAGAAAATTGAGTTAAAGATACAATAAAATGGGATAAACAAAGGAATATACGGTGGAACAAGTTTAAGTTATCTAACTGTATCTAAGCAAGTTGACAAGGTTGTTGCCAGGTCGAGACAAGTATTTTTTTTGTCATGGTGCAATAGCAGTCACATCATGTGATAACTTGACCTTTCAGATGCACAAGGAACCTGATGTAAAAGAGTGGGTTTGGATATGATATTCAGATGGAAACAAATTATTTTGGTGGGAAATCCTTCCTCTGTTTTTCTCATTTTCGGTTTTGGTTTTAAAAATATTCTTTGTTTAGACTTTCCTGCGATAGGATAAAACTTGGCAAAGGCCTATATAATGGATATTCTGCACTTGGGTTATGGCACATGAGCACTGAGCCGGGTCTAGTCGGTTCCTGTGTGAATATCCACATTTTTCCTTTTAATTTTAGCTATTTTGTAAATGTGGTGTGAACATTTGGCCAAAAGGTGATCATCTCATCGATAAATTTGTGTATTATGTGGGGGATTTTTTGGGGATCTTAGATCAACGATCAAACGAACAATGTAGAGGGGGACGATCTGGACTCATAGCTAGAAGGGAATTAAGTGCAGTGAGGTTGGAGAGAGAGAGAGAGTGAAGCGCTCCAAGATATACGTAAAAACCCTCCGTTAACGAGGTAAAAACTATGGTGCCCTGAGTAGGCCTGTCAATCGGGCTGGGCTATGTCAGTCAAGGTCTGCCCAAACCCGGCCCGAACTCTAAGTGGCCCTCCACAAGCCCGAACTCGGCCCAAAGTTTTACCAACATGTTCAGCCCATTTTCCTTCTCGGATTTCAGGCCGAGTTCGGGCCAGCCCGAATAAAAGCATTGTGAGATAAAAACTCATGAAAAAATGACATTCACTATGCTTCTACAATTTAAAAGTAACAATACATCTCAACGTTTCACTAAAACCTAGCATCTTTGTACGGGCGACATACCTAAAATCGTAGGCATGCATAGAGCAACAAAAGCTATAAGATCCTAAACAATAGCAACTTTCTCTAAAAACCAACTTGTGCATAACTTTATCTCCTAAATAAGTAAACTATATCGAGAATGAATGGTTCAATAAACTAATACACTCTTGTTATTTCGAGTTTGAGCCTAAAACGGGCCAGCTTAACACGGCCCGAACTCAAGTTCGGGCTTGAAATCATGTCCAAGCTCAATCCAGCCCAAACTTACATAAAGCTCAACCCAAATTTTTTCAAACCGAACAAGCGGGTATCGGGCTAGCTCAGCCCAATTGACAATCCTAGCCCTTAGGCGAAATCCATCAAAACGGTTGGACAATGGGGTGTACATAATAAAAGATCACAAACACTCGAAAAGCGGAAGAGTTCCGGGAGCAATTAGTCATTTTTCCAACCCCTTCCTCATAGTTCTTCGTCTCGTTTTATAGGAGATCTGAGAAACCGAGTCGAAGAGGGTGCCAGTCTGGGCACCCATGTGTTGTCGTCATCATTGTGATCGAGGTTGTCCCCCATCGCCTGCACATCCACGTGTCATCATCAGTATGGTCAAGATTGTTCCCCATCGTCTGGGCATTCACGTGTCGCGTCAGTGTGGTCGATATTGTCCCCCATCGCATGGGCATCCACGTGTCGTCGTCTATGTGTTCGAGATTGTCCCCCATCCAAGGTGATCGGTCCCCAGAGTCAGGTTGTCCGGTCGTGTCTGTCAGGAAAAGGGTAGCGCTAATGTGTTACCGTTTGCAACACGCCGCCCAGGCCATCACTTCTGCCAGTTGGTTACATGTCAAAGTTTCTTCTACTGCGACGTGTTGTCTGCTCAAATGGGTTGCTTCGGGCGATGGATGAAGGCATTTACAGAGAGCACCATCATAGTTGAGGAGTCCGTCACCGAGCGTTTTGGCCCTTTGGCTGATGTCGTTGCTACGCAAGAACGGTGCTTGCCTAAAGAGAGGTCATCTTGGTTCGAAGAACTTGCCCCCAGATGCTCCAAGTCTGGAAAGTGGAGTGTTGTGCTCTTCGAATATGATGAATTAGGGATTGATGACCTCGACGTCGTCGTGTAGTCTTCGGATACCTCTGTACGAGCCCGGTCCATTTGAATCATTTGATTTGGTCGCCTAAGTGAGCAGGTTTCTCAGGGAGTGCTCCGTTTGGGCAGGGTGCCTGATCAGAGGGTCCCGTGTTCTGACCTGAATGAAGGCCAACGGTCATCTTGGTGATGACATGTGTTCGTCATTGGTTGGTCCACGTGAGTGGCATGTAGGACTGTCAATTGGGCTAGGCTAGCCCGATACTCGCTTGTTCGGCCCGAAAAAATTTGGGTCGAGCTTTATATGAGTTTGGGATGGACTGAACTTGGACATGATTTCAAGCGCGAACTTGAGTTCGGGCCGTGTTAAGCTCACCTCATTTTAGGACCGAACCCGAAATAGCAAGTGTATTAGTTTATTGAACCATCCCCTCTCGATATATTTTACTTATTTTGGAGATAAAGTTATGCACAAGTTGGTTTTTAGGGATAGTTGCTATTGTTTAGAATCTCATAGTTTTTGTTGCTCTATGTATGCCTACGATTTTAGGTATGTCGTCCACACAAAGATGCTAGGTTTTAGTGAAATGGTGAGATGTATTGTTACTTTTAAATTGTAGGAGCATAGTGAATGTTATTTTTTCATAAGTTTTTCTCTCACAATGCTCTTATTCGGGCCGGCCCAAACTCGGCCCGAATCCGAGAAGGAAAATGGGATAAACATGTTGGTAAAACTTTGGGCCGAGTTCGAGCTTGGGAGGGCCACCTAGAGTTCGGGTCGGGTTTGGGCAGACCTTAACCGACCCAACCCATCCTGATTGACAGGCCTAGTGGTGTGTTGTGTATTTTTTATGCACCCACACTTTACACACCAGTCCACACATAACCGGTCATTTGAGAACGTGTCTTACATACCTGTTGAATTGCTATATAATGGACCACCTCAAAAAATAATTAAGAGAACTTAGCCAAATCCTTTTAAAAAAATCATTTTGAGGTAAATGACATACAGGATTTCAGTTTTGCACTAGGTCCCTCCTGAAAGACATAGTAATTGTTGATTTTTTTTTAACCCTTTCAAATAACAAAAATGCCCTTCCATTACCCATCCAGCCAAACCAACCGCGGCCCGCGGGCGACCAATTTCACACCACAAGAAAAAAGTTTCGGAATTCCAAAACATTTTTGTCGTGGTGTGAAACCGTAACCCTAATCCTAAATTCTAAACCCTAACCCTAATCCTAAAATCTAAATTGTAACCCTAATTCTCTACCCTAATTACTAAACGCAAACCCTAAACCTAATCCTAATCTATATTGTACTTATAAAGCTGAGGCCATTGGTGCCACACGGCAGCCCCCCCCCCCCCCTTCTCTCTCTATTCCATCTCTTTCTCCCTTTTTTAAGTTTTTCTTATGATTAAACCTCTCTCTCTCTCTCTCTCTCTCTCTCTCTCTCTCTCTCTCTCTCTCTCTCTCTCTCTCTCTCTCTCTCTCTCTCTCTCTCATGTGGAGTGGGATTCAGTGTCGGATGTGCGGTATCGCATGATATTAGTACTAGTCCTAAATCTAAACCATAACCCTAATCCTAAACTCTAACCCCTAACCCTAATTCTATAGCCTAAATACTAAACCCTAAACCTAATTCCTAAATCCTAATCGTAAATTCTAAACCATAATTATATACCCTAAATACTAAACGCTAACCCTAAGCTTAATTCCTAAACCGGAACCCTAATGAAATCATTGTAGCAGCTGCTATAGGCACTCTTATATGTGTCAATCAATCAAATTGTTACTCTTACCAACGAATTGTTTACTCTTCTATATGATCCTTGTACAGCTACATGTAGAGGTAAAATGGGCGTTTTAAAAAAAAGCAGTTATGGAAGGACTTAATGCTAAACGCAATTAAACATGTCCTTAAGACCAATTTCCCCAAAAAAAAAATTGGGTCATAGATTGATAATCTTCCATGAAGAAGAAGTAACCCCTAAATTGGCCAAAACAAATAGCATTTGTGCAAACATCAATAAATTTGATTGGCAAAAGCAATCTCGATGTAGCCTGGGGAACAACTCTTTCAAACCCCAACAAAATACTCGCAATCAACATGTCCATAACCACAACATTGTAACAATTTGAAGTCTTTGTGCAACAATCTCATGGAGGAACTAAGAATTAACACCTTTGAGCATTAAGTCGATGCACAAACCTTATGTTCCTAATTGCAGCTGAATGGTGATCAGGATTCCGTGCTATTTCGCACCATCCGCGCTTCTCCGATGATGAAACCGTGATCTGCGAACATATGACCGCGTCTCCTGATCGGATTTGGACATCCGAATAACTGGGGTCGGTAGGCACTGCAGTAGCAAGAACCCTAATTTCTTGAGGCTTGTAAATCTTGGGAGAACAAACGAGATGGAACATCGGATGGAGATAAGTGAGGGAGGAGAAGGGGGGGCGATTACCAAGTTTGGCCCAGAGGTCTTCGTCACCATTCGTAGCAGACGACTGCCCCCGTTCCATGCTTTGAAAGAATTGAAGGGAGCGGAAGGAGGGATTCTTCCGCCTTTAAAGACTGATCGAACGAAGCTTCAAAGGGAAGATTTGTGCTTCTTGCATCATTCATCAGAGATCAAACGTCTTTTTTTTTTTGGAAGGGGGGGCGGGGGCGGGGGCGGGGGCGGGGGCGGGGGGATGGATTCCTGAAAATATATCAGTTTAGTGTAAAGTACAGACAATAAGATGTCTTTGCACCAGGTCCCTTCCGGAAAAGAGCTTTCAAAGCCCCTCTGTTATTATTCGTTGCAGCAAAAGAGTACTAATGTGTAATTGTTACTTTTTATTAACAAGTTAAATAATAATTACAATAGTGATTTCAGTGTAATTTTTAAGAAATACTACATTGAAATCATTATAGCAATTGTCACTCAAGTCCGTAATAAAGAGCAACAATTGCTACAATGATAGCAAAGAGTAATAATTCGGTGATAAAAAGATTTAACAATTGCTACTGTGATTTCACTGTAGCAAAAAAATATCAAACCTTGTTTTTTAAAAAAAAAATACTACAGTAAAATCATTGTAGTAAATGTTACTCTATATTACCGAAGTGTTACTTTCGTGTGATTTCATTGTACAACTGAGTGTAGGGGTAAAATGGTTATTTTTCAATCGGTCAACGGAAAAATTGGACATATAGAAACGGAAGGACCTGATGCAAACCCGTCCTGTTGTCAGTCCTTATCACTATACCGAGATGATGTCAGGGATCTTAGGCATATTACTTAACGTTTTAGTGATGTTGTTTTGCACTCACAAAATTTTTAAGGGCTCCCAACTTAACAAAACAATAAATACCATATTTGTCTCCAAGGGATTGAGACCTAGTGATGCAGACGAGCCTACTGCGTGCAGTTTTTCTACAGCTGATGGCGTATTTCCATCCGCGCCGGAGATCCAGGAACCCGATCGTCGATTCGTCTACATCAGTGGAAAGCTCAGTTGAAGCCCTGCTTTTTTGGTTTTTACTTTATTTCGATCCGACCAACGGATCTTTAGTTATTTCAGTTTTTATTTCTGGTTTGGGTAAGTGCGAGCCATGTTCGCATCCGGTTCGAGCCACAGATGCCGAACTGACTCATTTCTGTGTTAGGTTTTAGGCCGTAGGATCTTAAGTTAAGATAGATCTCAATGGATGAGATTCGATGGAAATAAAAATCCCAAAACCCTAGGCCAAATTCCCAACCGGCCGGTCCCCCTCTCTCTCTCCCGCGGACACCCCGACTCCCCTTCTCTCACCCGCGCGTCTCTCCCTCTCTCTCTACCCGACCGGCCTCTCTATTCCTTTCTTTCCTTTTTTGTTTTCTCTAGTTGTTTCCTATAAATCCTAAAACCCTAATTGCACAAAGGGAGATGAATATGAATTGAAACCCTAGAAACGGAGAAGCGGCTCGCTTGTTCGGTTTATCCTTTCCGACGAATTCTTCCTTGCTTCTCATCCTGTTCTTCCTTCGCAAGCTTCTACCCCGTCGCCTCGCTATTCATCCACGGCTTCACGGAAGATCGACGTGAAGTTCCTTCGTCTTCAAAGATCCGTCGTCTCGGCTTCTTCACCCCGTCTTCTGAGCCACGCCTCCCCTTCCGCGCCATTCATCAGCAACATCGGAGCATCGGAAAGCTGCCGGCATTGACCAAAGCACGGTGAGATCGATCCTCGATAATTTTCATGTGATAACCTGCTTTCTACAACCGGCCTTATTGCTGAAATCATATTAGGGTTTCCGAAATTCCTTGGTTTCCCGAGAATCTCATCCGTTAGGTTTATTCGTTTAGATCTTTGATTGTTATTGAGACATTGGCTTATTAATTTGAGATTGTTCTTGTTCTTATTGCTGGAATTCAGTCCTTATGATCTGAAATTAATGTTCTTCTTGTCAGTTTTATGATTTCATTAAATTAAATCTGATTGTGTTTGAATGGATGATGAAACATAATAATAGGCTTTGCTGAAATCTGATTTTTTTATGCTGAAATCTGAATTTAGTTGTTTAAATTATGCACTTGGATTAATTTAAGCATTCCGCATCCCATCAAGTTGGTATCAGAGCGCACTTGTCGTCGCGTCCTTACGCAACGGCCGGTCCTCTCGCATCTTTCGCATCATCGCGTGTTGCTGAAATTTTTTTTTTATTTTCCTTATTTTCATTTTAGTTTTGTATCTTGCATTAATTAGTACCACGCATCACGTGATCGCATACATATTAGGACCATCCCTTTCTCTTTGTAAGTGAGTCGATGGAATCCATAATGGCTGGACCTTTTTCACCCCGCACTTGGCACGATGCCTTCATAAGGCAACAGGAACACATGGGTAGGCTTCAGACCCAGATAGAAAACTTGACCTTGGCCTTCACCAAATCCCAGAGTCCACCTAGACCCCATCGCGAACACAGGACTAGAGCGTCGCCAGGGCGTAGCGAATTAGACCCAGAGTCCGGAGGTGACAGCGTCAGTTCCGCTGAAGGATCTGAGCGGCGAAGTAGGCAAAGTCATAGGAGATCGAAACCCCATTGGGGCTGGGATCAGGGCATTAAAATAGAAATTCCTGAGTTCGAGGGTAGAATGGATCCCGAAGAGTTTCTAGAGTGGGCCGAGCAAATCGACCAGTATTTCGAATGGAAAGAAATCCCCCGCGACAAACAAGTTAAGTTTGTCAGCCTTAAACTGAAAGGTCATGCACTGATCTGGTGGAAACAGTTGCAGACCACTAGGGGTAGGAAAGGCAAGGAGAAAATTTCCACTTGAACACACATGAGGGGAAAGATGCAACAGAAGTTCCTCCCTTCTGCTTCCAAACACAGTGTGTTCCAGAATTTGTCCTCGAAAGTATCCGAGCGCACTAGTCGTCGCGTTAAGGAAAAGGGCACAAATCTGATGGCGTACTACGTGCAGATTAGCCAAAACAGAAGTTGCCAACACCTGCGACAAGAACACAAATCGGTAGATCAGCCAGGTCACAAGTCAGCCGATTGTCCTCGACAACAAGTCAATTCACAGACAAATTTGGCGGACAATGAAGAGGACAGTCATGGGTCTGAGGGCGAACACTTCAATGAGTTAGTCTTGGGGGAAGATGATGTGACTGCACCACTACTGGTTAGTCACCAGTCTCCATCACCCCATGCACCTAAAGCTCTTCTGAATCCGAAACATTCCATACCCCCATTCGCTGATAATCTAGTAGGGTGTTCATCTGGTTCACTAGCAATTGAGAAGGGATTAGATAACATTTTGCATTCCATTGCATGCACATCGCACTTAGAGTATGTAGGCATTAATCGCACTCGCATTCATCATTTGCCTGGCATCTCTACAATCATAAACCAGTCACATGTGCATCCATGTCATCCAAGTGTTGAGTTTAATCTTAAAGACGATTTTGGCATGTTTGATCACTTTTCGATGCAAAATACTTATGAATCATGCGTTCAAATTTCAGACAACCCATCATCTTTAATTTTTCGAAATCATAACAAGTGGCATGATGAGTATTTTAATTTCTCATTTTTTTTCACTGAATCCCGACAATGATTGCATGACATATCTTCGTCATCTAGAATCCACTTGTTTTGTACCGTGCGCAGGCCACCTCGAGCACCACATAATGCACCCGCACCCCATGGCCTCCCAAATACACCATTGCCTATTGCGCAAGCCGATGACCCGCAGCACATTATGCTCCCGCGGCCTTTCTTTTCGCATGTCATTTGAATTTCATGTCAACCCAAATTCCTATTATCACATGAAATTATCTGAGTATTTTGATGATCTTATCGTGCCGCGGAGGATGTTGGTGTTGACTTTCAGGTCTTTGCTTGGCGTCAAGGGGCAGGGGATACGAGATGGAGTTGCTGCATACTTAAGGTGGATTACTTGGCCACCAGACCCGGGAGAGCAGTTCGAGCGGATTCAGCGGCTGCCATTACTACCAGGAGCGCCCCCGCCAGATCCAGGACCTTGCTCGACAGGAGTCGAGTTCTTTTGAGTCCGGGGGACTTGATGCAGACGAGCCTACTACGTGCAGTTTTTCTACAGCTGATGGCGTATTTCCATCCGCGCCGGAGATCCAGGAACCTGATCGTCGATTCATCTGCATTAGTGGAAAGCTCAGTTGAAGCCCTGCAGTTTTGGTTTTTACTTTATTTTGATCCGACCAACGGATCTTTAGTTATTTCAGTTTTTATTTCTGGTTTGGGTAGGTGCGAGCCATGTTCGCATCCGGTTCGAGCCACAGATGCCGAACTGACTCATTTCTGTGTTAGGTTTTAGGCCGTAGGATCTTAAGTTAAGATAGATCTCAATGGATGAGATTCGATGGAAATCAAAAACCCAAAACCCTAGGCCAAATTCCCAACCGGCCGGTCCCCCTCTCTCTCTCCCGCGGACACCCCGACTCCCCTTCTCTCACCCGCGCGTCTCTCCCTCTCTCTCTACCCGACCGGCCTCTCTATTCCTTTCTTTCCTTTTTTGTTTTCTCTAGTTGTTTCCTATAAATCCTAAAACCCTAATTGCACAAAGGGAGATGAATATGAATTGAAACCCTAGAAACGGAGAAGCGGCTCGCTTGTTCGGTTTATCCTTTCCGACGAATTCTTCCTTGCTTCTCATCCTGTTCTTCCTTCGCAAGCTTCTACCCCGTCGCCTCGCTATTCATCCACGGCTTCACGGAAGATCGACGTGAAGTTTCTTCGTCTTCAAAGATCCGTCGTCTCGGCTTCTTCACCCCGTCTTCTGAGCCACGCCTCCCCTTCCGCGCCATTCATCAGCAATATCGGAGCATCGGAAAGCTGCCGGCATTGACCAAAGCACGGTGAGATCGATCCTCGATAATTTTCATGTGATAACCTGCTTTCTACAACCGACCTTATTGCTGAAATCATATTAGGGTTTCCGAAATTCCTTGGTTTCCCGAGAATCTCATCCGTTAGGTTTATTCGTTTAGATCTTTGATTGTTATTGAGACATTGGCTTATTAATTTGAGATTGTTCTTGTTCTTATTGCTGGAATTCAGTCCTTATGATCTGAAATTAATGTTCTTCTTGTCAGTTTTATGATTTCATTAAATTAAATCTGATTGTGTTTGAATGGATGATGAAACATGATAATAGGCTTTGCTGAAATCTGATTTTTTTATGCTGAAATCTGAATTTAGTTGTTTAAATTCTGCACTTGGATTAATTTAAGCATTCCGCATCCCATCACCTAGCATATTGATAAGGGCACTGTTGTTGGTGTCATTGGTCTCATGCACCTCAGTGTCCCCACTGTCGCCTCTGTCGTCGTCAGTCCTCCTTTCTCCAACTCCCTTCCTCCTCCTTCTCCCTCTTCTTTCCTCCTCCTTTTGAGAGACGTGTCGGTTGCTATCGACCGACATGGTGTGGAATTGTTCGGTGACTATGGCTCTTCATAGCAGGCAATGTCGGTCAATAGCCACGAACATGATGTGGATTTGCTCGATGTCTATCCACCAAAGAGTTCCACACAAACTAACACGTCTCCGATGGCTTAGGCTTTCAACAAGGAGGAAGGAATGTTGGAAAAATGGGTCAAGAAACTAATAAACACAAAAAAAGACAACACAACACAACACAGGCTGAGGCACATGTAAACACGCTTTCTTTAAAGCGTAATTCACACCTTACAGTCGTTGACGGTTTTGCTTACGAATCATCTCTTGGGATACAATAGCCTTGTGGGACTGCACTCAACACTTGTGAAGAACCCATTTCAATGAATCTGGATAAGGAGTTTTCTGGTAGAGAAATAAACACAAGAAAAGAGAAATTTAGAATTAATCCAACTATGATCGGACTTGTCATCCATCCTTTTTTCAGAGTAAGATATGGGTCTGGATATATAGGTCTCGAAGCACCTCTTTATACCCAACAAAAGCAATGGTTCGCAGCCAACGGCAACCATACTGCCCATGCAATTATTGCAACTGCTCGGGCGGAAACAGTGTCAATCTGTCCATTCGGATCGTCGCATCCGCCCGGGAGGACGACCCAATAACTGCTCAACATATCCGATCCACTGGACCTTGCACCTGACTTAGCCCATTCGGTTCTATCTCTAGCCAAAAAAGGAAATGACCGTGTTATGCAAAAGGCAAAGTGCGCCTTAAGCGGCCAATCGCACCGCACCTTGCTGCGTAAGCCCATTTTCTCTCTTTATTTGACTAAAATAACTCCCGATGGAGTTTGATCACTAACCTCCTACCTTCCAAGCCCCAATGCTAACCAAGGAGTCACAACCAACTTGTAATAACCATCCTCACTAAAATATCTAAATATTGAACCCATTTTGAAAATCTCCAACAATGAGGATGAAGGAGAAGGGAGGATAAGAGGATACGCAACCAACTTGTCTCCAATGGGATAGGTTGGCAAAGAGGAAAGAGGATGAAGAAGAAAGGGAGGAGGAAAGGGAGATGAGGCGGATATGTCTGCGGTGGCGGTCGAAGTGGGGAGGAGAGGCCAGGGGAGGGGGGAGAGGAGTTGGAGGAGGAAAGGGAGGGGAGGATGAAGGTGAACCCTTAAGTGGGGTGCCCTATCAGTTGGTGACGTTGAAAAAAAAATAGGAATCAAGCTGGTGTGCATGTATCAAATTAGAAGCCCTAGTAATTTTGTGAGCGCAATTAGTCAGTATTCATTTTTTTGTAGGGCTGCAACTTGGGCGTGTTGAAGCCAACCCAACCGACTCTTTGTCATGTTTGGGTTCTCATTTATTTTGAATATTAGGTTGAATTCGAGTTAGAAAAAGTCAAATCCAAACTAAATTTGGGTTGGGCTCAGACTAGGGGCCAAGTAACCTGAACCAAAGTATATCATGTAACCTAATATGTCACAGTGATCTTATTCCTAGAATTACGTGGATTACATTCCAACCCAAAAGGCCACAAACAATCAGATAGTGAAGATAAGTAACACGTTATTCATAAGGATCAAGGATGACTAGATTTTTCCTACTATGTTGCTCTTTAAGGGCATGTTCTTTTGGCGAGACACACATGGGATGAAAAATTCATTTGGGTGAGACATTCATGGGCAAGGACAATGATGTCTCATGAAATTAAATCTCTCATGTTCTTTTCTACTGGACAAATCCTTGTAAATTTTTTGTGGCATTCATTTTCTTTATTCTTTTCTACATTGGACTTAAACGGGTTGGAAATCTAATTTCTTCAAGTAAGTGTTTTTTATATCTTTTGGCAAATAATGTCTTGCACGTGGTGGGCAATCAATGTTAGACCAATTTTGGTGGGACTCTAATGTGCACCAAACTAGAAAAAAGATAATCTTGAAAATTCATTTACATGTGACATTGGACAAAAGAACATGGTACAAAGTGAGATTACATGGGTAAAAAAAACCTATCTTACTCTCCAAAAGAGCATACTCTAAAATAAAAAACTTTTGATAAGTGATACAATTAGCATTACCCATACCCATACCCAACCCACCAACTTGCACCAAACCAAGCCTAACACGAGCTTGCAAATTTATTATTGGGTTGGATTCAGGTTGAGCAGCACAGGTTGAAGGTCAAGGGGGATGCGGGTTGAGGGTTCTACCACTTAATGTGGTTTTGGGTTGATATCTAACTTGACCCAACCTTCCCGAGTCACAACCTTATTTTTTAGGAGGTGTATCATGGCTTGTACAAGTGCGTTATTGAGAAAATATTTTTGAACACACACCTAATACACATAAGTACAATAATCAAGAAGAAAAAAAAATTTAATAAATAACCAAATTAGCTGTTGTATTGAAACAATTGGGACCTCTTGGAACATAGAAACAAATATTGCACAATATTTAAATTAACCTCACTAGTGAATCTTTAAAAAAAAAATTGTGTAGAAAAGAACCATTACATTAATCTTTAATCTTTAGATGCTAAGTCCCCAAGGGCATCCCTATATCTATAAGGTCATCCTCTAATCTATGAGGACATCCTTAGACGCATATCATCCAAGGACATCCCTAGATCTATAGGCCCCAATCTCATCCCTCGACTGATAAGATACGACCATACCTCAACAACTAGGGTGATATCACATGTCCAACATTTTTTCCTGACATCTACAATGTTATCATTATTATTCTCCACAAACTTTACTGTATTCCACTCATCATCGGATTTTTTTCAACACTCATACTGATAATAACCAAACTTTTTGCAATAATGACATTGAATATGAGATTTATCATACATTTAGGTGTTGTTGTATGGGTTGTTTTATCCTCTTACTTATCCTCTGGACAAATTTGGATTTTATTGTTTTTTCTCGTAGCCATTTGTAGGTGTTGCGCCATGACCAGGACCGCATCCTCTACCATGACCAAGGCCACGTCCACAACTTCCTCTCCCTCCTTTTTGTCCTCCCTAACTTTTGTCGTCTAATGTTTAATGTGTATTAAGAACTCTCCCCAGAGGCTCATCCAACCTTTGCTTAAACCGATGCTCCTAGGCTTGTAGAGAGCCCATGAGATCGTCGATGGTCATCTCATTGATATTTTTAGACTCCTCGATTGCCACCACGATATGATCAAACATTTTGTTAAAGGTGTGGAGGATCTTCTCAATGATCTTTACATCCTCCATCTCTTTACCATTTTATGCGGAGTTGGTTAGACACCGCGATGACTCTTCCATCGTAATCTTTAATAGACTAAGTCTCCATCCTTAATCCTTCAACTTATCCTCTCAAGTATTGTAGGTGAACTCTCTTCACCTTCGTTTCTCCTTTATATGCCTTCTCTAACTAATCCCACACATATTTTCTGTTGTATCTTGTGTGTCATGAGCGTGGATTTTATGTATTAACACTAATAAAGATGACTTTGGTTATTGCTTTAATTAGAATACTACTTTGGTATATGTTAATACATATATAATAAATGATCCTAGGGAACACAGTAGGCCACTGAGGCGCATGGTGGATCCATGCTTGGGAGACCCAGTGGACCAGTTCTGTATAGACCTAGAACCAGTTCACAGCTTTGGTGATGTCGGTCACTTCACCGAGAATAAGCTGTTGGCAGGTAGAGGATATGGTGAAGTCTCCACTACGGAAACGTAGGATTTTCATTCACCTAACCAAGCACGATGATCGTGTTAAATATAAACCAAGATGGTGCACAGTTCAGTGATTCAAACACTGATGCATAAACCGTCTTACTACTATAAATAATATGTCCTTAACCCTGAGGGACCATGTACACTGGGCCAACCAGTTGTGTGGTGCTTTGATGTGCAAACGTGTGCGGACCTTCCATAGTCCAAAACCACGGTACGTTGGGTTACCCGGCTGGCGCTTGAGTGGCATGCAATTCCTATAGGTTATCCGACGTCCAGTGTTGGATGGGTGCATTTTGATGAGTCAATCTGTCCACACAATTAACCCAGGACTGGTGGTTGTCAGTATGACTGACCACGTTCTGGATGCTAGGCATAGCACCAGAAGGTGTGTGGTGTTATAGATGACAAGTCATCAAATCCTAGTCAGATGATCGATCGGGATCTGACGGTGCTCCCCACCGCCCGAGTCGTATCATGGCACCAGTAATATGAGGGACTAAGGATTATCAGAGTATAGTAGAGATTAGGGTTACGAGGAGTAACATAAGTTTAGGATCACTAGAGTTCAACTCACATCACACTCTGAGTGGCTATACTGGTTAATCGGATTAGGGCTGATTAACAGAACTTTTGGTGTGTCACCAGAACAGTTAATTAGGGATCCGTTGGAGCTAGAGATCCTGAACCCTGAAGGTTCTACCCTGTCGTTGCATATAGGAATTGTTCTCTGACCTATTTGGATATGTTGGATGCGAAGTAGCAAGATGGAGCGTAAGCCCGGAGCCTAAGAACCTAATTCACATATGTTAGGGAACGTAGGATTATTTTGGTAAATACTGAAATATGGCTCAGAACATATTGAATATAGATCTTAAAATGAGCGGAATAATTCCAGAAGCTCATAGGTGCTGATGAAACTCGATTCCGAGTAGCACACCTCACTCAATCTCTCTTACAATGTTTCACTTTTTGTGAAGAGCATTTTCGTCCAGGCTTCACGATAGACATGGAGAAACCCTAAAACCGACCCCCCCTCATCCCTATCCCCTTGGGGCCGGCCCTAGCTTGCGTAAAGCACTTGGGGACCGACCCTATATGAGGATTAGAGATAGAGGGGCCGGCCCTAAGTCTCCCTCTCCTAAAACCCAAACCCCCCTCTCTCTTCTCCCTCTTTGTGGTTTCGACCAAGGAAGAAAGAGGAAGAAGAAGGAGGAAGGAAGGAGAAGGAAGAAGAGGAAAGAGAAGGAGGATATCTCGCGGCTCGCCGTCATTTTCGCAACAAATTCCTCCGTCAGCTCGTAGTCCTTGCACTCAGATATAGGACTTCGAGGATTCCTCCATTCGCAAAGGATAATGTGTCATCCGACAGCTTCTCTTGCGATTCACGTGCGGTTCATCATCGTTCCGTTCTCTTCGGATCATAGATCCACAAGGTATGATGATTCTAAACACCTAATTAGATACATACATTTCTTCCGTAGATCGTAGTATGCCTTTAGGGTGTCCGCACATATGCTAAGATCATATATTTGCATGTAGATTGTTTTGTAGAATTAATTGTAATGAAACATACATCAAGAGATCTTCGGATCTATCTTTTGCTTCCGCTACGACTCTGATAATAGAATTTAATTCCAACAATTTTAACTTCTTGGCCTTCTGATTTCTGTCAAAGATCAACATATCGACCGATTGAAATATGAAGAAAGGGTTCTTGCGTCCGTCTTTTTCTTCTCATGCAGTGCATCTTTCTTCGCTTGGGGAAGTGTCCCGCACTCTTCAGGTACTTCATAGCCAGTCTCCACTAGATCCCTAAGATCTTGGGATAAGAGTAAGTATTGCATCTGAATGCTCAAGGTTATAGTTCTTGTCACCAAACCGAGAAAGTTGAGGTTAAAACACGTTGTTTGACATCGTATTCGTCAATCAAGATCGCTCGCAACTAAGGAGTTCACATTGCTTCGAAACTTGGATTTTTCTTCTCTCTGTCGAATCACCACAGGTCACCAATGGCTCTGATACCACTATCAACTCTTTATTCAAGTTTACAAAGGTTCGTGACCACCATCTCTTGGTCAACAAAACTCAAAAGCTTTTCCACAAAGAAAAAAAAAACTTAGACACATAGGAATCCGATGAGAAGCAATATGAAATAAATATTTTATTCAAGGTTATAATCTTGGGTTGTTGTGGTGCCCCTTTTATAATACTACCTACATAAACGATATCTATAAAACCACTCAAAAAATAAAATAAAATAAAAGATAACTATAAAACATGACAGTGATTCCATTTAGAATTCAAACTCTATCCCCACTTACAAACTAACTTTATCAATACTACTTAACGCTATCTCTACTTTTCAAACTTTTACTATGGTTTATCCTTCAACCAATGAAATTGGTTTAGTTTACCAATAATTTTTGGTCAAAGTTTAATATTAGGGTGACTTAAGAAGAGATCTAGAGAATATTGAAGGCAGGAAATTTATTCTATTTGTTGGATCACATGATATTATACCACGCTCCTCTTTTGGTACTAATTTTCAACCGACGTAATCATTCTACTTAATTAATCTCATAATCATTCTACTTATTTCATACATCTTGTCTTTTTATTACACTTCTATACAAAGAAACAATGTAAATAAAAGGAAGGCAGACATTGCATTAGGTCCATTTAATAACAATGTATTAATTGTTGGTCCCGACACAACTAATATATCATATAAGATCCACCGTAAAAAGATGTGATTGAAATGGGCCCAGCAGCTTATAAAATGACACATATGCCCTTCCATTTAGCATATAGTTAAACCGATTTCTCAACACTAAAAACATTTCGAAATTTAGGAATGTTTTTTGTCGTGTCGTGAAACCCTAACCCTATTTTTATACCCTAAATAGTGAACCCTAAACCTAACCCTACTTCTATACCCTAAATAGTGAATCATAAACCTATCTCTAACCCTAATTCTATACCCTTAATAGTGAACCCTAACCCTACTTCTACACCCCTAATAATGAACCTAACACTAAACCTAATTGTATAGTCTAAATAGTGAACCCTAACATTAAAACTAACCCTAGCCCTAATTCTATACCCCTCACAGTGAACCCGTACCCTAAACATAACTCAAATCACTGTAGCAGCCCAAAATCATTGTAGCAGTCCGAAATCATTGTAGCAGTCCGAAATCACTGTAGCAACAATGACGATAGTAAGTGGTGTAATTTATGTAGGAGAGCATCTCAAGGGCATATTTGGTATTTAAAATAAAAAAAAAGGGTTAGCAGAGGATCCCTTAAGCCTACAACTGTATGTTATACAATGATTATCTCTTAATTTAAAATCGTTTTGTGAATTGCATGTAAACCGAAACTATTGGCTAGAGTTAATGTAACTCAACATTGTTTGGTGGGTGTACAAATAATAACCCTTGAAAAGAAATGGAAAATTTTGACCAAGGTATATATGACAGTTCTTCATGATAACAATGCGCTTGATCAATCTTAATCTTCTTTTTTTTTTGTAAGGACAGGGCGTTGGAGCAAGTGATCAACGAGATCCGAAGGTTAAAAAAGAGGAAAAGTCTGCTCCACGGTGTCTATACCGGGAGTCGAACATGGAACCTCTCACATGGGAAAGAGGAACCAAGTCAAGAGGCCGTTGGTGATCCTCCTTAATCCGATCCACTTAATTTTTTGACTCCATCAACCGATTTAAGAGAACTGTTATTCAGCCATCCAGTTTTCCATCTTAATGGCTCCATCCTGACGTGACACCGGATCACGCCCTTCTTTTGTCCGTCAAAGGATAATGTGTGATTGACAGGTTCGGGGTTGGGTGCAACGGACGGCTGTGATCAGCTGCCATGTCATCAACTAATGGTATACAAAGTTCTGCCATTTTTTATTTTTGTACTAAAAGTTCTGCCATCTCTCTCGGATGGTTTGTCAATCAACACGTACAAAGTATTCCATTCATAGGGCCCGGTCCAACATATTATCCACACAGAAGAAGTGCCACGTAGGCCGTCCTAGATGGCTGCACTGCACTAGAAAATTTTCAGCACATCCTGCGTACGCTACAACCGCGGGGACTACTGCTATTCAAGCGACATGGGTAACATGCCCAGTACATTGGGGGTAGTGGCCCCAGCACTTAAGCTGTGGGCAACGGTTGTAGCATACGCAGGATATGTTGAAAAAAAAAACCATGTTGACCTTGGGCACACGGCTGCCGAGTGCCGAGCCGAGGCGTGTGGGCACAGCAAATCGGTGAACAGAAACGGTACACGAGGACGGCCAGCTCAGCTTCACTCAGCCTACCAAACCCCTAGGCAAAGAGTTCAGATCTTCTCCGGTCCATCGCCCCGGTCAGTGAGCCGGAACACACAAGCGACCCGAAAGCGAATCATACTCCCGCCGACTGCATGCGGCTGTGATGTGCGCCGGACCCACCGACCGGGTCTGACCAAATGGAGGAGATCCGAACTCCTAGGCAAAATCATACGGCTGGACAATCTGGGAACATGGGGGTCCAACGTGCGCCCCCTCTCTTGAGACCGAGGCCATCCCACGTTCCGGATTGTTTCCGCTCCTACCGGTCCGTTCAAATCTGGCCATTCAAGTCAACGGTTGGTGATGCGTTACACCGTTCCCCGAGTTCCTTCTCGTCAACGTCTTCTCGGCACGCGATGCACGCGAGATTCTCCGGGCAGACAACCGTCTCTGTTTGCGCCGAGGCGTGCCCTTTTCGTTTTGGATAAGCAACAACCCACCAATCCGACGTGCTGGTCCAGCTCGCAACCAATAAAATAATTCCACGTGTTGAGGCATGAACTGGCGTCGACGTGGCGGGGACTTGGGCCTTCCCGAGTAGTTGACCGTGTTCTCTGCAAAAAACGACATCAAACCTATGCGAACACGTCGCATAGAATTACTGTGAGGAAAGCACACAGGCCGACCCGGCCACCGGAGGCGGAGCCCACGACCGTCCGACTGAACGTGCAGTCATGGAGTGCGGTGCACTTGTGGAAGTGCCTAGTTATGATTAGGACCGATCAGGCCCCCAGCACTAGAGCAGGATTCAAAGAGGTTCATAAAACAAAATAAAAAAAATACAGCATAGTTATTATTTATTAAATTTTATAATTCCATGAACATGATATCAATAGTCAATATTTTCATACACAAACAAGACACAACAATCTTGAGGAAAAATTTGCTCCACAATATTCATACCAATCGGGAGTTGATAGAAAACCCCTCAAACATGGAAGAGAGGAAGTACCTCTAGGATAAGGGTCCGTTAGTAATCTGCCTTTTATTTTACCGTAGCCTTTTCTTTGCAATGGTTCTATGATTTCTCTTCCTTACTTTTTAGACAATTTTGTTCACCCTCCTTATAGGTGGGTGTGCATTGCCCTTTCATTTTGAACACTTGGATGCGCCTACAAGTATATCTAATGGTTCACATTGAAGGTAATACAACTTATCATTAGAGTGTATAAGATTGCTCTCCCTCCTTAATGCGTGGGAACTTTCCAAGCTGAACCGAAAAAGGGGTCCATCTATTAGCCCCCATTGATTTAGTGATCAACCCCCCCCTCCCAAAAAAAAAAAATTGGCATGTTAGGCTTGGCACTCATATTAACCCCAAATGCCCCACCCTTCGCTCCCAGCCACCCATTGTTGTCACCCATGTCTAATCGCCTATCCCTTCGCCTCTGTAGCCATCCCCACTCTGCCTCGCCTCACCACCCCGCCTAGCCACCATCCTTCCTACTCCCGCCTCCTTCTTCTTCCTCCTCCTCCTTCTTCCTCCCTCTTTCCCGCACCGGAACCCTAAACCACTAGCCCTCCTCTCCCTTCTTCTTCCTCCTCCTCCTCCCTCCATCCTCCTTCCTAGCTCCTCCACCTTTTCTGCATCGGAACCCCTAATTTGTCGTCGCTTCTCCTCCTCCTCCTTCTTCTTTTTCCATATTTCACGTTCCTGGACCCTAAGTTGTTGGTCGACAGGGAGGGGGGAGCAAAGTGCAAAATCAAAATTTTTAATTAAATAATCAATTAAAAATGTAATATATATATATATATATATATATATATATATATTGCAATAATTTACTGATCTATTAAAAATAACAAATTTAAATAGATTGATATATGAAACTAGTTATTGAACTATAACTAATTAAATTATCACACGGGCATAGCTAAATAAGGTTTCTCATTTTCCTCACGGACTTGGGCTTGGCGGCTGGCGTCGTGACTCTGATTTTTGCTTGATGCTATTCTTTTCGAATAGAAACAACTCATTCCGCAAGATCATAACATTTTATAATATAATCTACAAACATTTTATAACACTCCATAGAGAATTTCCTTTTCAGAATTCAACAATGCATGATTTGTTACACATCATATTCAATGCAAGTATATAAGAACATCTTGTTGTTACACCAGGATAAGCAACAAAACAGTAAAGAGATGAGAACAAGAAGACCCATAAGCTATGACCAAGCAAAAAGCATAGAATAGATGAGAAAACACTAACATATAAAATAAGAACATAGATGAAAATAAGAAGTCAACACATTAGCCCAAGTTAAAGTAAGAGGTTTCGGGTTGGTATTGAGTTGGGTCATGGTAGTTTTCATGGGTAGGGTCCTTGAGGGCTGAAGTGTTGGTTCATCAAGGTTTTCTCTTTTAAATTTCGGGTCAATCATTGTTCTCTCATGGGTAAGGGGTCTGGATTAGCATTTAGGATTAAGGCATATGAATGTTATGTGTACCATCTGAAATAGTGGACACATATAAAACTTCAAAAATTCAGAGGGGGGCAGTGCCCCCTCCTCGGCCCAAACATGGTTGCGCTCGTGCTAGCCGATGTCAGTGGCAGTCCATCTGATATTGTGTTGATGGCTGCCCACCGATTGTGTACATACCCACCGTGGCAATGTAGATGGGCATTCATTGACAAAGTGTCGACGTGTTGCCTCTGACATCAGTCAGCGGCTTAGGGTTCAAGTATGGAAAAGATTTAGAAGGAGGACCATTAGATTAGGATTCCGGTGCGGGAAAGATGAAGGAGGCAGAAGAAGGAAGGAGGATGAAGAAAGAATGAAGGAAAAGGAAGAGGAAGATGAGGGCATTGTCGGAAAAGGAGGCGATTGGGGTGGCCGCCGTGGAGGAGGGAGATGGGAACAACATTCAATGACAGTTGCCTGGAGGTTGAGGATGAGGATAAACAGGGAACCCTTAATTTTTTTTTACCACCACTAATTCCATTGGTGTAACTATAATACCCCTGAAAAAAACTTACCCAACAACATCCTAATTAAAAACAGGGTTATCTGCTAACATATGTTAATTATAGGTGCTTATAATAGGGTTAGTGATGACGACGTACAAGATCCGCGCCATAAGTTTAATAATACCGAAATATCATTTTTATATATTTAGTCATTGTTTTTAGGCATTCTTGTGACACTTTTTGGTCATTTTTAGGTTTTACGAATGAAGAAGTATCTTCCCTAAGTTATGGGAGCAACCTCACTCAAAAGCTTTTTCAGCCAATTATGGTCTCTCTTGGATGTGATTTATATTTATTATTAATAAAAAAGTAAATAGGTATCCGTATGGCACTGACGGTCGGGATTAAAACCTCAAACCGATTGATGGATGTTCTAGCACCCTTTTGGCGCCCTCTTTGATGAATGACGTGACATGGCTTTACACCCCATTACCCTCCTAGCACCCATCATTAAATGACGTGGCAGCTATTGGGCTTTAATTTTAGGTTTAATAGACTTATTCGGGACCCATTAGGGTTTCACATTATGAGGTACGCCCGTGCAAACCCCCCCCCCCCCCTCCCCCCCCCCTATAATCGTACAGTTATATGAATGAGGCCGGCTGGACCACCTTTCCCCTCCTTTCCGTTATTTTTTCATAAGACAACATCGACCCCCTCCCTTCTTCTCTATGTCTTTCCCTTATTTCTCTCTTTTCTCTTTATTTTTTTGGCCGGTTGTATCTATGTGTACCTTAACAAACACATAAGAAAGAGCAAGATAGGCAAGCATTTGATAAAAATATACTTGGCCGACCAATCAGTCGACCAGAGGGAATCGAACTACCGACCTGTCAACTGTCGACTTGCAAACTGGCGACCCATTGACTATCGACTTGTAGACTGTCGACCCGTCGATTGTCGACCAGTGGACTCTCGACCCGCAGAATGGCGACTCGTCGACTGTCGACATGCCAACTGTCGACCCGCAGACTGGCGACCCGTCGATTGCCGACCAACAGACTGTCGACCCGGTCAACTGGCGACTCGTCGACCTGCCAACTGGCGACCCACATACTAGCGACTCGTTGACTGTCGACCAACAGACTATCGACCGATCAACTGTCAACCCGTAGATTGTCGACCCGTTGACTGTCGGCCCGCAGACTGTCGACTAACAGACTAGCGACCCGTCAACTATCAACCTGCCAACTTGCGACCCATTGATTGGCGACCAACAAACTGTCGACCGGTCAACTGTCGACCTGCCAACTGTCGACCCATAAATTGTCGACCGACAGACTGGCAACCCGTCGATTGCCGACCAACAGACTGTCGACCGGTCAACTGTCGACCTGCCAACTGTTGACCCGTAGACTGCCGACCAACAGATTGTCAACCGATCAACTGTCGACCCATAGATTATTGACCCGCAGACTATCGACCCATAGATTGTCGACAGTGGACTGTCGACCAACCAACTGTCGATCCGTCAACTATCGACCCGTAGACTGGCAACCCGTCAACTACCGACTAACAGACTATTGACCGATCAACTGGTGACCCGTCGACTGTTGACCTTCCAATTGTTGACCAACAGACTGGCGACCCGTCGACTATTGACCAACATACTATTGATTGGTCAACTATCGGCCCGTCAATTATCGACCTACCAACCGCCGACTAGTCAGCTGTCGACCCAAAGATTGCCAAGCCGAGAATTGTCGACTAGCGGACTGTCGATCCGTCAATTGTCGATCAGTGGATTGTCGACCCACAGACTATCGACCCGTCAACTGTCAACCTGCCAACTATCGACCCGTGGACTGGCGACCCATCGATTGTCGACCAGTAGACTGTCAACCCGTATACTAGCGACCCGTCGACTGCCGACCAACATACTTTCGATCGGTCAACTATTGACTCGTAGATTGTTGACCCATCGATTGTCGACCAGTGGACTATTGAATTGCAGACTGGCAACTCGTCGACTGCCGACCAGCAGATTGTCGACCGATCAATTGTTGACCCACTGCGGACCGACTAAGGTGCAGATAAACCAGAGGAAAACCCCGATTCTTCCACCCCAAGGCAGCTCCGATATTCACGCGAAGGGTTGGCCTGTGGATCACGCACTAAGATTGTGCGCCAGTTATTCCCGAGAATCTCGGTCGGGCGAAGGAGACGGGAAGACAGCTCACGCCCTCAAGATTCCTGGTCCCCCAGTATGGCAAGAAGCACACCCAATTAACCATAACCACCAAGTGTCGGCCAGGTGACACGTCGCCCACTCACGAGGTAGTTACGCAGATGACGGAAGCACATCGTCAATCCCGTCCTGCTCGGAGCGCCCTAGCTATCACCTTGAGGCATTATAAAAAGAGGGCTACCCTGTCACAACGAAGGATCCGAATTCTGGAGGAGCAGGTGCTGCCCATTTCTTTCCAGAGTTTTCGGAGAGAGAGAGAGAGAGAGAGAGAGAGAGAGAGAGAGAGAGAGAGAGAGAGAGAGAGAGAGAGAGAGAGAGCGTTGAGTTGAAGGGTCGGCATTTGGGAGACTGATCCTTTCAGGGCGTAAGAGTGTTTCTAACATATTTGGTTTGTTAGTACATTTCTTGCGCCCGACCGTGATTTTTTCCTCTTGGCCCAAGGCCTAGCTTGGCTCGCCTCGACGGACCCATCCAGCTTGACATCTCTTGATCTCCCACCTTTCATCCTTTATTCCATTTGATCTCGACTACCCATCTAAAACCTTAGGGCTATAAAAGGTGAAAAAAATCCTAAAGCTTTAAGATTTTTATATTTGAGAAGAAACCTTAACTTTGTGAGAGATCTTTGAGTCAACCCTCGTCTTTCTGGAGTTGACTCCAGCCCTTCACGCTTTGAGACGTTACTTAGCTACAAACTGAAAAATCCGATAACTTGATCTCGAAGGCTTTGTCACCGTATGTAAAGCTTATGGGAGATTTCTTCGATTTTACGACAGTTTGATTTATCTCTATTCTTATTTTTTTATTTTTTTTCCTAAAATTCTGCACATCATATCTTGATTTTTCTTTGCCTCTCTTATCTCCCCCAAACCCTCAACTTCTCATTCATTGTTTGTCCAGAAGAAAGCCCCACGTCCGTCATGATCATTCATGCTTAATTGAACTCTGTTTGTTATTTGTTGCTTATTTTTTATCTTTATTCGTTGCAGAAATTTTAATTTATATATTTTATTTTTTTATTACGAATATTTTTTAATCAGTGGCGGCTCCAGAAATTTGTATCAGTGGGGTTAAAAATTATATTAAAAAATATTTTTCACATGACGACATGAAGTAGGGTTTGGTGAATCGATGGAGTGGAGTCAAACCAACAGTCAAAACAAAATAAATTATGATAAAAATAAAAAGATAATATAATTTTTAATAGATTTCAATCGGTGAGTGGGGTCAATTGACCCCACTCAACCATTTGTAGCGCCGCCCATGTTTTTAATTGTTGCAAAAATCATATTTATCCTTTGTCACTTAGGGAAGAGAAGTGCTATTCACAATCGGGCCATCCGATCACAGTGCCACTTTACCTGTAGTTGGGGTTGAGTGCGATTCATGGGATTGGCTGCAACGGATGGCAATGATCATGACACGTCAATTGGGCTGATCATTCCGACTAAACTTTTGGGGGCTAAATAATATTTTTTCTTAGAAGAAAAGATCAGAGATTACATCCAGGCCTCACCAACGTTATTTAGGATCCATATTAATTCTTTAGATGACTGGATGAGGATTTATTTGCTGCACTTATGGGCCAATCGTGGTGTGCCACGTCATTCATTAGAAGGGTATAATCGGCAGTAAGGTGTACAGTGTACGTCCGGTCGGGACCTCCGGTAGCATGTGGCCTTTTATTTGATGACGTGTCACCTCACGATTGGTCCATAATCAAGTGCAGCAAATCAATCGTTAGCTCTCCTAGATGAGAGGAAAATTTTCACCACAACCGTTGTACGATACAACTCCGGGGCCTACCGCCCCAGAGCCAATGAGCACGCTCTGAGTGCTGGGGGCCACTGCCCCATTTTGAATCGCAGTGGGCGGCGTGGGCCCCGTGATTCTACGTTACAACGGTTATGCTGAAAAAATTTCCATACTGGATGCGGTGACAACCTAGCACGCCACGGCGCCACCAAATGGATAACATTACGGGCAGACCGGATTTCTGTCATCTAGTCCACGTCGGTAGGTACGGAGGGGCGGACGTCCCCACCCACCGGTTACTCCCGGTCACCCCTCCAACACGAAAAAGAGGGGGGGTGTGGTGGGGGGGAAGAGAGGGGAGAGCACAACGGACAGGGAGACGAAGTATCCTCCGTTCGCCTCTCCCTCCCTCCCTCCTATAAATACCAGCTTCCGCAACAATGCCCCCTTTTTCCCGTCCCCCTCCTCCCCTTCGATCTCCTCCGCTTGGATCTCTCTCAGTCCTTCGAGCCCCTCCTTGGGAATCCTCAGCGAAAGCTCGTCGCAATCCGTTCCCGATCTCTAGGGTTCGTCCTCTCTCTCTCATCCATTAAAATTTCCTTTTTTTCTCGATTTTTTTTGTTCACAGATCGTGCGTTCTTGCAAGCTTTAGGCCGATTTCGAAGCAGATCAACTTGAAGTGGACGAATCTGTAAAAAAAAAAATCCTGTATCCACTGGTTTCCGAGGAAATCCAGAGATTTTCCCTGCGCTTTTAGCTGGATCTTGATCTAAGATCTCCTGATATCTTTAAACCTAGTGAAATGTAGCTCACTTTAAAGAAAAAACAAGCTTGATTCGAGTGTTCTATCGATTCTTTGCCGAGCTAAATTTGACTGTTTGATGCAGATCATAGAGCGATTACAGATCTTGAAAGTGCCAATTCTTGACGATGGTCGGCGTCGACGGGACCCGCGAGCTGGGCCTCCGGAAGGTGGACTCTCATCTATCCATCGCGGATGCAGACGACCTGGATCTGTCCTGCCTCCTCGACAGGCCGAGGCTGAACATCGAGCGGCAGAGGTCGTTCGACGAGCGGTCAATGAGCGAGCTGACGGTCATGGCGAGCCTGAGGGCGGTTGACAGCTACGAGAGCATGTATTCCCCCGGGGCGATGAGGTCGGCGCTGGACACTCCGACCTCGTCTGCTCGGAACTCATTCGAGCCTCATCCGATGGTTGCAGAAGCATGGGAGGCTCTCCGTAGGTCGCTCGTGTACTTCCGCCGGCAGCCGGTGGGCACGATAGCTGCCTATGATCATGCATCGGAAGAGGTCCTTAATTATGATCAGGTATACATCAGTTGTGTAGCTTGAATCCTTGGCTTTTCTCATAGCTAAGTCAATAATATGTATATATGTTGCAAAAATGTGAAATTTTAAATTATATATTGTGTAATGTCAATTATTAATCCACTGTGAGGGATTTCTCCAAAAAAGAAACAAAAATCTTTACCATGTGCAATTTCTAGCATTTGGAATGGGATGGCTGTCAATGTCATTATATCTGTTGGCGCGAACGGTTATGAAAGTGCTTCTTTACCAGTCTATGAACTTTTATTAATCTACATATCGAGTTCTTCGCTTTCCGATTTGTAAATTTCAGAATTTCTACCATTGAGCCTTTCTGCTGTAGTTGATGTGTGGATTGAAACTTAGTAAACTTTATTGATGTTAGACTCGTATGATGGAGTTTGACGTAGAAATTGGACAAGAGTTTGAAGCTGATATCAAATCGTTTACTTGGTAATCTTGTGTGGATTTACCGGAGGACAATATTGATCCTGCTTCCTTTCATATACAGGTGTTTGTCCGTGACTTTGTGCCAAGTGCACTGGCTTTCCTAATGAACGGTGAGCCTGATATTGTCAAGAACTTTTTGTTAAAAACTCTCCACCTTCAAGGGTGGGAAAAGAGGATAGATCGTTTTAAGCTCGGGGAAGGTGTCATGCCAGCGAGCTTCAAAGTGCTCCATGATCCTGTCCGTAAAACAGACACTCTAATTGCTGATTTTGGCGAGAGTGCAATTGGAAGAGTCGCGCCTGTCGACTCTGGTTTCTGGTGGATTATTCTTCTTCGAGCTTATACAAAATCTACCGGAGATCTGTCTCTGGCAGAAACGCCTGAATGCCAAAAAGGGATGAGGCTTATATTAACTTTATGTTTGTCGGAGGGGTTTGATACATTCCCAACCTTGCTCTGCGCTGATGGATGCTCAATGATAGACCGTAGGATGGTAAGAACATTGACATCTTGTTTCAGTAATCCAGTCACTTATTTCGTTGAGGCTTTTGAATGTTCATGACAATCCATCTTAATTTCCTTGCTTCTTAATGCAATCTAGGTTTAATTCCTAAAATATTTTGTTAATTAAAGCTATAATAAGTTTAAGTTTACTTGATAAAAAATGCCATATTATTGTTTAATGTCTGAAGGTGAAGATCTTTTTGACTAACCTGACAATGTTGAAACTTTGTCAACACGTATCTCTGATTTTTTTTCTTCTCATTTTTCTATTTGTAATGTAATCTTGTGTTATTTCTCCTGTCAATGTAATTCAACCATGCAGATACTATCATACATCTGTAAGTGGTAACTTCAAGACTTTACGAAGGAAAACTAGTATTTATACTTGCGGTCTGTTATATGCTTTTCCGGTTTTTTTTTTTTATTTCAGTATTGCATTATGCAAGTTATTCTATCAATGACCTACTGTTTATAGATATCTTCTCATCTACTTCCTTTTCAATTGTCTTCTGTAAATTCATTCCTATAGTGGTAATCTTTTACATATACTAAGTTTGAGGATTGAAGTTATGAGTTCTATTCATCTAACTAGTCTGATCTCAAACATGTTATTGCAGGTTTTCTGATGCTGCCATTTTTTTTCCTGGATTGTATAGCCTTTTCTAGTATGGGTGAAGATAGAAAAGCATAATTTATAACGCCTTATGAACAACTTAAATAAGTAATTGGCAATATTATTTTTATTACCTTTTCTATAAGAGAGTAGAGAAGGACTTCTAGACATTTGTTTATAATCACATTATACTCCAAATAGATGAAAATTCTCTATTTAGTCTGTATATTCATTGACCACATGATTATCTGAACCATTACCGAACAATCAAAATTACCTAAAACCAGTTCGATAATTCACGTAGGTCACGAAGTTATCTTATTCATGAAGTTCTCTCAATTATGATTGAGTAGAAACCATTGTCATGTGCGGTCGCATATAGGTTTGTGCGACTTAATATTCAAATTTACCTCATAAAAACTACTATGCGAACTCCGCAAATGCGAGAAAACACCTATGCAACTGCAAATCTGGTTGTGCAGTCACACAAAGCCCAACGGTTTAAGTCCGGACTGTTGGACTTGTGCGGTTGCATGAGAACTTATGCGGCTGCATAAGGACGTCCAAATTTGAACCTCAGGACTTGTTCAATATGTACTTTTGCAACTGCACAAGTTTTTGTAATGATCAAACGACTCTCTTGCTTCTTTAACCTATTTATAATTTTATATGCCTGCACTTCAACACCTCTTCGCCCCAAATCCATCCTACTTCTCTTCTAACCACTTCCAAATCTCCCTTGCTTATGTTGTTGTTGATGGCTTATGCGGTTGAGGGATCATTTGTCGTTGAGCCTCTGGAGCCTCTCAATTCAAAAGATCCCAAGTGGAAATATGGCCACTACAAGAGACCGATGCAGAATAATGTAGTGGTTTGCAAGCTATGTGACAAGGAAGTTAAGGTCACAATGGCGCATCTACAATATTCGATGTCAAGAAGTACCCCGAGGCCATCGACGCCATCTACAAGGAGATCATGATGTTGCTGGACACTATTAAAAAATGAGCGAATATCTCATGGATAGCTTGAGATACTCTAAATTAGCGTAACTTCTTTCCTTCTAAGAATAACGTGGTTCTGGGTGTTGGGGTTACTATTATAGCTGGAGATAATATAGCCCCTCAAACCATTTATGAACTAGATAAAATGTTGACTGTTGCCAGGGGCCCGATACGCATGGAGGTACAACAAGTACTAGTTAAAGGGGAGGAGTTGGAGGATACTAGTAGCACTAGGGAGGAGGAGGAGGTACCCTCTATGTCACCAAGGAAACTGAATACGAAGAGGCTTGGGAAGATGACGTTCGGACCTTTCTCGAAAGAATAAATGCACTTTATTTTTTAAGAATATAATGTAGTTTAATTAATGCAATATTTATGTTTCAAAATTTTTCATTTGAAATTCAGCAAACAAATAGACAATGACAACAAAAACATTCGGCACAAATCGGCTGCGGAACTCCTTCGATCACATAGATTGCATATCACACTTGACAACATTGGTATAAATGACAAATGTTTTTTTACTTTATTGTTTTTGCTGCTCACCTATGCTTGTTTTGCATGCATTGGCCTGCAAATATAACAATATAACATTTCCATATTGAAAGATTTCTAAATTGTGTTTTTAAATATTTTCTTTAATTCCACATTTTGCCCAGTATTTGAAACTTTCCTCTACATCGAACTTATGACTATGATTTATTTATAGTATTCTTAGTTCTCATCTGACTCCCTTGCTATAATATTGAGTTGGGACCTTCATATACTTTTGCCTCCTAAGTACGTTCTTCCACTTCTGTTCACTTTCTGGAAAGCCTGATTGGATGTAGAGTAACAAAATTTATAGGAGTGCCTAGATGGTTCTTTGCAGACACCAATGTTGCTATATTTGTTTACCAGCATCATGGGCTGCCCTAAGTTTTGCATGTTGATTTACAGGGTGTTTATGGTTATCCAATTGAAATCCAAGCCCTTTTCTTTATGGCATTGAGATGTGCTCTGGCAATGCTGAAGCATGACACAGAAGGGAAGGAATTTATAGAGCGAATAGTGAAGCGGCTGCATGCCCTAAGTTATCACATGCGAAGCTACTTCTGGCTCGACTTCCAGCAGTTAAATGTCATATACCGCTATAAGACGGAGGAATATTCTCACACAGCGGTCAACAAGTTCAACGTGATTCCTGACTCGATCCCGGATTGGGTGTTTGATTTCATGCCAACTCGCGGTGGCTACTTCATCGGAAATGTGAGTCCTGCGAAGATGGATTTCCGTTGGTTTGCCCTCGCCAATTGTGTTGCCATTCTATCTTCTCTTGCTACTCCAGAGCAGTCTATGGCTATAATGGATCTAATTGAAGCACGCTGGGAGGAGCTGGTCGGTGAGATGCCTCTGAAGATCTCGTATCCTGCCCTTGAAAGCCATGAGTGGCGGATCATAACAGGCTGCGACCCGAAAAATACCAGATGGAGTTACCACAATGGAGGATCCTGGCCAGGTTAGTGCATTCGATACCATCTAGGATTCTTACACAATTGCATCAGATTGTCCCAAAAATTATACTTAAAAGTAATCTAAATATATGATGGCTACTACATGTAATGCGAAATTGATACTGTTTTCAAAGTCCACTGTAGCTAATATACCCTCACAACTCACAAGCTGAGATTTGTACCATTCACTCAGTTGCATATGGTTGCTTTCGAGAATATGTGTGAAATGCTTCGGTGAGCGATATATTATTTCCTCACAACTCACAAGCTGAGATTTGTACCAATCAAATTGGTCCCCAATTTTTTTTTTTTAACAATTTGAACCCTGAACTGTGCTCCGTCTTCATTTAGCCCGCTTTGCCAACTTTTTAACCAAAAAATACCCGTATCAATTTCCAATAGTACTTTAATGATTTTTGAATATTTAACCTATGCTTACTAGGATAAGGGTATTTTCGAAATAAATGTTGACGGAGGGGGCTAAATGCGAACAGAGAATACTTCATAGTTCAAAATGTTCAAAAAAATAGTTTAGGGACCAATATTAAAGGAGGTGCATGGTTGGGGGGAGGTTTTTGTAATTTTCCCTAATAATTATCTGATGAATTATAGGATCATTGTCTAAAAACTTATGCTGTGAGACTGTTCTTTGGATCATTGTCTAAAGACTCTAAACAGTTATCTAGTTAGGTCTTTGGATCAATACAAAAAAATAGTTTATGGACCATTATGACCGAGGTGCATAGTTCGGGGGAGGTTTTTGTAATTTTCCTTGATAATTATTTGATTAATTATAGGATCATTGTCTAAAAACTTGTCCTGTGAGACTTATTTGGATCATTGTCTAAATCATCTAGTTAGGTCTTTGGATCAATTCAATGAACATTTGCACCTTCATAAAGTTTTCCTCCCCACCAATTTTTTTTTCCTCTGTTGTTTCCTGCAGTACTTCTCTGGATGCTGACCGCAGCCTGCATCAAGACTGGTCGGCCCCAAATTGCGAGACGGGCGATTGAGCTTGCCGAGAGCCGGCTGTTGAAGGACAGCTGGCCGGAATATTACGATGGGAAGCTCGGGCGGTTCATTGGCAAACAAGCCAGGAAATTCCAGACGTGGTCCATCGCGGGCTATCTTGTGGCCAAGATGATGCTGGAAGACCCCTCCCATCTGGGAATGGTGTCCCTTGAGGAGGACAAGGCGATGAAGCCAGTGATGAAGAGATCGACCTCATGGACTTGCTAAGAGCCTCGGGCGAGAAGAAATCTGATACAACCATTCTTTGGCGGTATTCCATCATTTCCTTTTTTATTTTTTTTTTAAATTTGCCTTTCTAAATTGGAAAGGCTACCGCCTTTATCCTCGCATCAAGGCCATGCCTGTATAAACACTGTAATATCATTAGCAAATCCCGATTTCCAATTGGTGAGATTTGTTTTCATGTAGCAATGAACTCTTTTAGTTTTAATCTTAATTTTGTAAATTTGGAAATGCCTTGCTCTTCGAGATGCGCATGACTTGTATGAATCTGGAAAATGATTACTAATGCCCTCTGGAAAGTTGAAAATGGTCTGCGATGGCATTTGTAAGGTTTGACTCCTTGGTTGCTTCAATATATGCTTGACGATCGCGACATTGTAGGTAGCAGCGCTTCAACCCTGGAGTTCAGTATCCATTTGCTTGAGGCTGGAGGTGGAGGGCGTTGTGCGGAAACTGGACTTTGAGAAAGCATTTGATAGGCTTGATTGGAACGATGACTAGAGGTTTCGCTCATTATTGGGCGTGTATGGTCTCATCTAAACTTTATTGTCTGCTGAAAGAACCGTTCTCTTTTCTCTTCATCTTGGCGGTTGATATTTTCGATGCCATCATTCGACGTGTGGTTTCCCTCGATCTCCTCAATGGTATGGTATTAGTGATGAACCGTGGAAGATAAATAATCTTTATTTCGCAGATGACACTACTCTTTTGTGAAAAGACAATCTCACCCATATGGTCACCTTGCTGACCTCAAATTAATCACTACATTGGTGGAGACCATGCCAAAGACGACCAACTAGCTAGCCTTTATTATGAATTGTAAACACGTCAGTTTTTTATTTTTGCTGTAAAAAAATAGTTTATCGACATGTTTGGATTCAACTAACAAAGTAAAAAGTGATGGCGGCAGAGATGGCTCTTGCTCCATGGGATAATATTTATAGAGGATGTTTATCAAAATTTACTTGTGGAATTAGGAATCTATCTTAGTCCTCAGTGGTGGATTTTTTCACGAACAAGTATAATACATCAAATTTGATAAAAAAAAACAGGATCTTTATTAAAGGTCTGACCTAACAGTGTACAAGAAGGCATCACCAATCTCCAGTAAGAAAAGCAGTGAACTGTTGTGAGTAGAAGGTGACAGTGACAAAGCCAAAAAGATCACGCGGCTCAGAGCTAAAGCTAAAGTGGTCAGGTGGGTGGTGCTTGAATTGAGGGTAGCGAGGCGGCGAGCGAGGATCCACGACCGGTAGAGACTGACTGTGCACAACAGGTGGAGTACCAAAGGTGCCAGGGGTACTAGGAGTACTAGGGGAACCAATTGGTGATTAAGGAGAGGCGGGTACGAGAGGAGAGGTGCCTATGGAAGAGGTCTTGGAAGAGTCCCTAGAAACGTGGGGAGAGGCAACGGGCGGAAGAGGTGGTGGAAGAGGCTTGAGAGTCGGAGACAGGGTGAGAGGAGTCTCCAGAAAGGTGAGGTCCTAAGCCGTAGAGGAGTAGAAAGGGGCATCCTCTACGAAGGAGATATGCCTAGAGATGCGAAGGCGATGAGTCAAAGGGTCATAGCAACGATACCCCTTGTGCTCGGTACTGATCTCCAAGAGGACGCACTTAACTGACCTTTCGGACAGTTTCGTGCGCTTGTGGGGTGGAAGGAGGACAAAGCAGGTGCACCCGAAGGTGCGGAACAGACTGTAGTCAGAAGGAGAGGAGAAAAGGCCTTCTTGAGGGGACACACCACCCGGAAGGACAGACGAAGGGGTGATGTTGATGAGGTTAACCGAGGTCAAGGCAGCCTCAGCCTAGAAGGTGCGAGGAACGCAAGCAAAGAGAAGAAGAGTATGCGTGATCTCAAGGATATGATGGTGTTTCCTCTCGGCTACTCCGTTCTGCTCATGAGTGTGAGATCAAGTGTAACATCTGCCCCAAACACACAAGATTTGTTCGCTCTGCCCATGCCCACATGAGGACTTTTCAAGGAGGTCACCCATCCTAGTACTACTATCGCCCGAGCATGCTTAACTACGGAGTTCTTACGAAATCCGTAGTGGCGCACGGTTTTAAAACGCGTCTTCTATGTTTGAGAGGGGAAATTTTATAAGTAGCTCATGATCTCATTCTCTTCAGGAGATATGGGGCTAACTTGTGGCCTTGGACACCTCATCTCATCTCACCTCACCTTACCTCACCTCACATCACCTCATCCATCTTGGCATCACAACTTCAGGAGTCTTGGGCTATTAGCTCTTGGCTATTGGATCTTGGTCGTCACAACGAGAATACTCGTTTGAAGAGAACCATCGGACTACTTCAAATTAATAGAGGGTTACTCCATGAAGCTCAGGACTACTCCAGATGAAGAGGTTGCACTCCAGAAGATCTTCAAATCCACGATAAAGAGGAGGAATGATGTGGGAGCATCCAACATCATATTTATTTTATTTTTTGGAATTAATAATGGCTGAAATTAGTATTTTCAAAATAAAATATTAATTTTAGAATAAAATAATATTTTTTATTTCGAAATTATTTAATATGATATTTAAAATATTGGGTTTTGGAAAAGATTTTATTAGATTCAAATCTTTTTAAACTATGGAGTGTTATGTTTTCAGTTTTTGTTATCTTTCTTTTTTTAAAATCCAACTGGAAGCCTATTTAAAGGCTGCAACATGTTTTGTTTCTTGAATGCTTTTTTGAAAAAGGAGAGGAGCGTGAGGCTCGTTGACGAGAGGCCGGTTAATTCGTCGGCGAGAGGCCGGAGCAGCGCGAGGCTGTAGTCTTCTTTCTTCTCTCTCTTCCTATATCCCGATCAAGCTATTTTTGTGGGATCCCTCACCTATGCTGCATCAATTTTTGTGTCAAAGCTCGCCTTCATGGATTCCTTTTGTAAAGCGATCTTGATATCGTTGCTTTACCAACCATAAATTTCATCGTCATCTTCATCGACACCATCCATCACCAACTCAATATGTCATCGAGATGCTATGGACACCACCCAGATCCAAAAGAACCCGGCTACTGCATCGACTTCACCGAACTTGGTCGAGTTCTTTCAAAGAGCGTTTGATGCGGTAGCATCCAACAATATATTTATTTTACTTTTAGAATTAATAATGACTAAAATTACTATTTTCAAAATAAAATATTAATTTTGAAATAAAATATTATTTATTTCAAAAATAATATTTTAATCCAAAAAGATTCTATTTTTAAAATTTAATAGGATATCTAAACTATGGGTTTTTGGACAAGATTTTATTAGATTCAAATCTTTTTAAACTAGGGAGTGTTATCTTTTTAGTTTTTTTTTTAATCCAGTTGTAAAACTATTTAAAGGCCTCAAGTATCATAAAAGAATAATGATATGATTAATCACATCTGAAACGTATTTTGTTTCTTGAATGCTTTTCTGAAAGAGGAAAGAAGAGCGTGAGGCTCACCAGCGAGAGACCAGAGCGGCGCAAGCCCGTAGTTATCATTCTCTCTCTTCCTCTATCCTGATCGAGCTATTTTTATGAGATCCCTCACTGTGTTGCATCAAGAAATTTTGCAAACAACCACCGCTAAACTAAATTCTTTATTTTATACCATTCATCATTAAAAAACCTTAATAAAGGAAGGAGAGGGAGAGAGAGAGAGAGAGAGAGAGAGAGAGAGAGAGAGAGAGAGAGAGAGAGAGAGAGAGAGAGAGAGAGAGAGAGAGAGAGAGAGAGAGAGAGAGAAAAGGGGGGGGGGAGACGTCCTCTTGACCTGCCCAAATTCTTTGTCAGTATATGCACGTAATGTCTGGTCGAACCAAGTCGGTGTCTCCACCACAGTGAGTTCATCAATCGTAAGAGTAAAAAGATACATGCTGACCTTTGGTGAAGTCTCATTATAGATTGAAATTCTTTTGTCTTATCATAATTACTTCTAAGACTAGTAATCACTCCCTCACACTTGTTTTCAACATTCTATATATAACCTTGATGCACCCCTTTCTTTTTTGAAGTCCGCCGAATTACATTTCGTGGTACTCTATCATAAGCTTTCTCTAAGTCTATGCTGGACAAATCCAAGCTAGTTGATTAAATTTTGAACTAAACTTATTTTCATTGTAACATAAAACAATAATTTTTATGTTTTTGTTAAATATTGAGATCTAAATTCATTGAATGAATTAAATAGATGCACTACAATAAAAATGTATAACTTACTACAAATCTACAACCAGTTAAACACCATAAACATATTGACGGTTAAATCATATATGTTCTAGAAATTTTATAAACAAAAGATATGAGTTGTATTGTCTCCTTAAATATAGTATTGGTACAAAATAAATTAGGATACTAAACTATATCCTAGTAAATTATCAAACAACAAAAAAAATAACATATATGTAATCCGGTCAGGGTAGGCTAATCCCTACCCGTTCCAAACCAGGTCGGGTTTTATTTCGTCAATCCCAAACCCGTCCAAACCCAACTAGTTCCATCCCAAACCCAGCTCAATAGGGTCAGGCCGGGTCGGGTTTTCCATTTAGCCCATCTCGTTGCCATCCCTACCGGCAAGGGAGGGGACGGAAGCCTCGGTTCGTTGATCATCAGCGTTGAGGACTCAAGGCTCGAAGAGGTGAGATCGGGTGCTCGGGAGTCGGGTGGAGCTCTTCACATTGGCATCTATGGCATTAGAACCAATCGATCAATCCAAGTTGAGCACTTGACAACTTTAACCATATGACTAATTAAACAGTACATAGAGCAGTGGACATAACAAATGGCAAGCATCAAAATTATAGCCTCCTAAAAGAATATGTTTCTTCAATTTTTCTTTGCTTGGGTATCATGTTGGTGGTCCTTGTGCAAAAAATGATATAGGCTAACATGAATAAAAGTAACACGTAAGGTAAGTGCAGCCTCCAAAACATTGTACCTTGTTCCTCAACAGTTGCTCTAGAACAAATCCATGGCCACTGACCAATAGAAGAAATGTTGCTTTCTGTACCTTACAACATTCTTTATAATAGAATTGTAACTTACCATTGACCCGTTGATTGTCGACCAGTGGATTGTCGACCCGCAGACTGGCGACTCATCGACTGCCGACCAACAGACTGTCGACCCGCTGCGGACCAACTAAGGTGCAGATAAACCAGAGGGAAACCCCGATTCTTCCACCTCAAGGCAACTCCAATATTCACGCGAAGGGTTGGCCCGTGGATCACGCACCAAGATTGTACGACAGTTATTCCCGAGAATCTTGATCGGGCGAAGGAGACAGGAAGACAGCTCATGCCCCCGAAATTCCCGGTTGCTCAGTAAGGCAAGAAGCACACCCAGACATAACCACCAAGTGTCGGCTAGGTGACACGTCGTCCACTCGCGAGGTAGTTATGCAGATCTCGGGAGCACGTCGTCAATCCCGTCTCGCTCGGAGCGCCCCAACTGTCACCTTGAAGCATTATAAAAAGAGGGCTACCCCGTCACAGCGAAGGATCCGAATTCTGGAAGAGGAGGTGTTGCTCATTTCTTTCCAGAGTTTTCGGAGAGAGAGAGAGAGAGAGAGAGAGAGAGAGAGAGAGAGAGAGAGAGAGAGAGAGAGAGAGAGAGAGAGAGAGAGAGAGAGAGAGAGAGAGAGAGTTGAGTTGAAGGGTCGGCATTTGGAAGGCCGATCATGTCAGGGCGTAAGAGGGTTTATAACCTATTTAGCTTGTTAGTGTATTTCTCGCCCTGCCCCATGATTTTTTCCCCTTCGATGTTGAGAAGGGGTTTTTTCATATAAACCTGGTCTACTTCGTTCTTTGGATCTTTAGATTGTGTCTTCCAACTGAACCGCCTCAAACCAGAAAAAACCCCCCACAATATCCCCACCTTTCATCCTTTATTCCATTCGATCTCAACTACCCATCTAAAACCTTAGGGCTATAAAAGGTGAAAAAATCCTAAATCTTTAAGATTTTTAGATTTGAGAAGAAACCTTAACTTTGTGTGAGATCTTGGAGACAACCCTCTGTCTTTCCGGAGTTGACTCCTGCCCTTCATGCTTTGAGACGTTACTTAGCGACAAACTGAAGAATCCGACAGCCTGGTCTCGAAGGCTTTGTCACCGTAAGTAAATCTTATGGGAGATTTCTTCGATTTTACGACAGTTTGATTTATCTCTATTCTTATTTTTCTTTCTTTTTTTTAAAATTCTGCACATCATATCTTGATTTTCCTTCGCCTCTCTCGCCTCCCCAAAACCCTCAACTTTACCTTCATTGCATGCCCACAAGAAAGCCTCACGTCCGCCATGATCATTCATGCTTAATCGGACTCTGTTTGTTATTTGTTGCTTATTTTCTGTCTTTATTCGTTGCTGAAATTTTAATTTATATATTTTATTTTCTTGTTATAAATACTTTATAATTGTTGCAAAAATCATATTTATACTATCACTTAGAGAAGATAAGTGCTTTTCACAATCGGGCATCCGATCACAGTGCCACTTTACCTACTAGTTCGGATTGAATGCGATTCAATGGGATTGGCTGCAACGGATGGCTATGATCATAACACGTCAATCGGGCTGATCATTCCGACTAAACGTTTGGGGGCTAAACAATATTTTTCCTTAAAAGAAAGAATCGGAGATTACATCCCGGCCTCACTTACGTTATTTAGTTTCCATATTAATTCTTTAGATGACTGGATGAGGATTTACTTGCTGCACTTAGAGCATGTACAACGGTCTCCTCAAATCATCTTGTCCCACTACCATTGAGGAGAATCCCTAAAAAAATACTTCCAACGGACTCCTCAATGGTGGGGTCACCCGGTGGCCTCCACCAAAACTCTTCAACCTCCTCCTGAATTCGATCGTCACTGTTGGGCTTTGTCTTTTAAATTACATCCGTACGATACCGATCGTGTGATCCTCCGCAAAAGATGCCTTCTTCAATTTTTTAGGAGACCGCTGGGAGTGCCATCTAGTGCCCCTCTTCAAAGATGACGTCTCCTCGACTCAGCTTTTGAGAAGACCGCTGTACATGTTCTTAAGGACCAATCGTGGTGTGCCACGTCATTCATTAGAAGGGCATAATCGGCAGTAAGGTGTACAGTACGTCCGGTCGGGACCTACGGTAGCATGTGCAGTAACTTTGTGGCCTTTTATTTGATGACGTGGCACCTCACGATTGGGTCATAAGCAAGTGCGGCAAATCAATCGGTATCTCTCCTAGATGAGAGGAAATTTTTCACCACAACCGTTGTACCATACAACCGCGGGACCCACTGGCCCTGATCCAATCTGCACGTTTTTGAATGCTGAGGGCCATACCCCATTTTGAATCGCAGTGGGCCCCGTGGTTATACGATACAACGGTTGTGCTGAAAATTTTCCATACTGGATGAGGATCATAGGTGACAACCTAGCACGCCACGGCGCCACAAGACGGATAACATTACGGGCAGACCATATTTCTGTCATCTAGTCCACGTCGGTAGGTACGGAAGGGCGGACGTCCCCACCCACCGGTTACTCCCGGTCACCCCTCCAACACGAAAAAGAGGGGGTGTGGTGGGTGAGTACGATTTTGCTCCAACCTCTTTAAAGAGGTTGGAGCATCCCGCTCTCTGTCATTGGTCCATTCTAAGGGTATTTTTGTCATTTTATATTTTTATCATGGTGAAATGACCAAAAGCCCTCGAGGTAGACCAATGAGAGAGAGCGGGATGCTCCAACTGAGGTTGGAACAAAATCGTTCTTGTGGTTGGGGAGAAGAGATGGGAGAGCACAATGCCCGTTTGTCCCGTCCACCTCCTCCCCTTCAATCTCCTCCGCTTGGATCTCTCTCAGTCCTTCGAGCCCCTCCTTGGGAATTCTCAGCGAGAGCTCGTCCCACTCCGTTTCCGATTTCTAGGGTTCGTCCTCTCTCTCTCTCTCATCCTTAGAAATTTCCTTTTTTTCCCGATTTATTCTGTTCACAGATCGTGCCTTCTTGCAAGCTTTAGACCGATTTCAAAGCAGATCAACTTGAAGTGGACGGATCTGTAAAAAAAAAAATACTGTATCCACTGGTTTCGGAGGAAATCCAGAGATTTTCCTTGTGCTTTTAGCTGTATCTTGATCTAAGATCTCCTGATGTCTTTAAATCTATTGAAATGTAGCTTACTTTAAAGAAAAAACAAGCTTGATTCGAGTGTTCTATCCATTCTTTGCCGAGTTAAATTTGACTGTTTGATGCAGATCATAGAGCGTTTACAGATCTTGAAAGAGCCAATTCTTGACGATGTCGGCATCGACGGGACCCGTGAGCTGGGCGTCTGGAAGGTGGATTCTCATCTATCCATCGCGGATGCAGATGACCTGGATCTGTCCTGCCTCCTCGACAGGCCAAGGCTGAACATCGAGAGGCAGAGGTCGTTCGAGGAGCGGTTACTGAGCGAGCTGATGGTAGCGTGAGGGCGGTCGACAGCTATGAGAGCATGTATTCCCCTGGGGCAATGAGGTCTGCGCTGGACACTCCAACCTCGTCGGCTCGGAAGAGGTCCTTAATTATGATTAGGTATACATCAGTTGTGTAGCTTGAATCCTTGACTTTTCTCATAGCTAAGTCAATAATATACAGATATGTTGCAAAAATGTGAAATTTTAAATTATATCTTGTGTAATGTCAATTATTAATCCACTGTGAGGGATTTCTCCAAGAAAACAAAATCTTTACCATATGCAATTTCTAGCATTTCGAATGGGATGGCTGTCATTACATCTGTTGGCGCGAATGGTTATGAAAATGCTTCTTTACCAGTCTATGAACTTTTCATTACTCTACATGTCGAGTTCCTCGCTTTCCGATTTGTAAATTTCAGAATTTCTACCATTGAGCCTTTCTGATGTAGTTGATATGTGGATTGAAACTTAGTAAACTTTATTGACTTTGGACTCGTATGATGGAGTTCGATGTAGAAATTGGACAAGAGTTTGAAGCTGATATCAAATCACTTGCTTGGTAATCTTGTGCGGATTTACCGGAGGACATATATTGATCCTGCTTTCTTCATATACAGGTGTTTGTCCGTGACTTTGTGCCAAGTGCACTGGCTTTCCTAATGAACGGTGAGCCTGATATTGTCAAGAACTTTTTGTTAAAAACTCTCCACCTTCAAGGATGGGAAAAGAGGATAGATCGTTTTAAGCTCGGGGAAGGTGTCATGCCAGCGAGCTTCAAAGTGCTCCATGATCCTGTCCGTAAAACAGACACTCTAATTGCTGATTTTGGTGAGAGTGCAATTGGAAGAGTTGCGCCTGTCGACTCTGGTTTCTGGTGGATTAAACGTCTTCGAGTGTATACAAAGTCTACTGGAGATCTGTCTTTGACAGAAACGCTTGAATGCCAAAAAGGGATGAGGCTTATATTAACTTTATGTTTGTCGGAGGGGTTTGATACATTCCCAACCTTGCTCTGCGCTGATGGATGCTCAATGATAGACCGTAGGATGGTAAGAACATCAACATCGATCTTGTTTCAGTAATCCAGTCACTTATTTCGTTGAGGCTTTTGAATGTTTATGACAATCCATCTTAATTTCCTTGCTTCTTAATGGAATCTAGATCTAATTCCTAAAATATTTTGTTAATTAAAGCTATAATAAGTTTAAGTTTACTTGATAAAAAATGCCATATTATTGTTTAATGTCTGAAGGTGAAGATCTTTCTGACTTCCTGAAAATGTTGAAACTTTGTCAATGAGCGAGTTGACGGTCATGGCGAGCCTGAGGGCGGTTGACAGCTACGAGAGCATGTATTCCCCCGGGGCGATGAGGTCGGCACTGGACACTCCAACCTCGTCTGCTCGGAACTCATTCGATCCTCATCTTATGGTTGCAGAAGCGTGGGAGGCTCTCCGGAGGTCGCTTGTGTACTTCCACCGGCAGCCGGTGGGCACGATAGCTGCCTATGATCATGCATCAGAAGAAGTCCTTAATTATGATCAGGTATACATCAGTTGTGTAGCTTGAATCCTTGGGTTTTCTCATAGCTAAGTCGATAATATGCATATATGTTGAAAAATATGAAAATTTAAATTATATAGTGTAATGTCAATTTATTAATCCACTGTGAGGGATTTCTCCAAAAGAGAGAAAAAAAATATTTACCATTTGCAATTTCTAGCATTTCGAATGTGATGGATGTCATTACATATGTTGGCGTGAATGGTTATAAAAGTGCTTCTTTACTAGTCTATGAACTTTCATTACTCTACATATCAAGTTCCTCAAGTTCCGATTTGTAAATTTCAGAATTTCTACCATTCTATCTTCTCTTGCTACTCCAGTGCAGTCTATGCCTATAATGGATCTAATTGAAGCACGTTGGGAGGAGTTGGTCGGTGAGATGCCTCTGAAGATCTCGTATCCTGCCCTTGAGAGCCATGAGTGGTGGATCATAACAGGCTGCGACCCAAAAAATACCAGATGGAGTTACCACAATGGAGGATCCTGGCCAGGTTAGTGCACATTCGATACCATCTAGGATTCTTACACAATTGCATCAGATTGGCCCGAAAATTATACTTAAAGTAATCTAAATATATGATGGCTACATGTAAATATGTAATGCGAAATTGATATTGTTTTCAAAGTCCACTATAGCTAATATTCCCTCACAACTCATATGCTGAGATTTGTACCATTCATTACAGTTGCATATGGTTGCTTTCGAGAATATGTGTGAAATGCTTCGGTGAGCGATATAATATTCCCTCACAACTCACAAGCTGAGATTTGTTACATTCAAATTGCTCCCCAATTTTTTTTTTTTTGAATAATTTGAACCTTGAATTGTGCTCCGTCTTCATTTAGCCCGCTTTGCCAACTTTTTAACCAAAAAATACCCTTATCAATTTCCAAAAGTACTCTAATGATTTCTGAATATTTAACCTATGCTTACTAGGATGAGGGTATTTTTGGAATAAAAGTTAACGGAGGGGCTAAATGCAAACAGAGCATAGTTCATAGTTCAAATTGTTCAAAAAAATAGTTTAGGGACCAATATGAAAGGAGGTGCATAGTTCGGGGGAGGTTTTTGTAATTTTCCCTAATAATTATTTGATGAATTATAGGATCATTGTCTAAAAACTTAACTTGTGAGACTGTTTTTGGATCATTGTCTAAAGACTCTAAACAATTATCTAGTTAGGTCTTTGGATCAATTCAAAAAATTAGTTTAGGGACTAATATGTGTTGGAAATAAATCCATGGTAGAGGCTCGCAGCAGAAACGATTTTGCGGTCAAAAGACCGTTCATGGTGCATGTCACACGATTTAAACTTTCATTGAAACTAATCTACATATGTGTGCATGTGTATGCACGTGAATCGAACACCCTAACGACAATCTAGCGTAATGATTAATTAGCATGCATGCAAATCATAATGCTCGCTAGATCTACATGTTAGATTATACATACCTTTCGTACGGATCTTTTAACCGCGGAGAATTGTCTTCTTTGTCGATGGAGACGGAAGATCGTTTGCGAAGATGCCGATGGTACGAATAGAGACATTGCCTTCTTGTTCATCCGATCGCACACGATGCACGGAACGTCGTTTTCGGATCTCTGAGTGACTTCGAAGAACGACCCTTCTCCTTCTTCGAAACTCCACGCGAGGAAGACGAAGTTGCAAATGGGAAATTAGAGAGATATTGGGGAGAGAACTAGAGAGATGAGAGAGGGAGGGCGTTCGGTTTTTTTTTATCCATATGGTCGGCCTTATAAGGTCCCTTATATAGGGCCGGCCTACCCCTTGGATAAGGATCCAAGGGGATAATAATAACCTCCCACAATTATCTCTCCATTATCGCCCTTTTATCCCTTCTTCTATTTATCCATTTTTTCACTTTTTAGGGCTCGATTTTGACCAATTCAAACCCTTATCCCTATCTATATGGTCGGCCCTATAGATGAGGGATTCTCATCCCTACAACATAGGGCCGACCCTAGCAAGGTCTCCCACTGTTAGGGTCGGCCAAGAGTGAAGTCCGGCAGAGTGAGGTTTTTACCAAAACGCCCTGACGCCTCATTTTGACCATTTATAGCGTGCAAGACCTAGCGGCCATTACTTAAGTGATTTCTACTAGTTACCTTACTATTAACTGAGACCACCTGAGAGTGCCTCTAGCAAAGTCAACTAGTCAACTAGCAGCATACCCCGGTACATCGCACCTATGCAGCGAAGTTCACTTATGGCTAGGGATTACTACGTGCGCCTCTGTACTAGTCTCGGGCATAACCCTTAGTACTCGCATATAGTTACACATCTACCGTGCTCTAGTACCAAGCACACACGAAGCGTATACTTCTTTCTTCCTCTTAGTGCTTAAGGTGTTCCGAGGAGATGGTTCAAGAACTGTACATAGTGTTGATAAGGTGGAACCATCAGGGACCGGGGTTCATGGCTTCCAACTCAAGCTCGATCGACAAACTACCCGAGTGTACCATTGATCCTCTGAGCTCGAGTTAACCTGCGTAGCCACCCAGAGTGCGACGCATGCTGCACTCCAATTCACCCGGACTTACTATGTTCTCCATCATACCCCTTCTCTCCGCTTAGTAGTGGTAAACACGTTGTCCCTCCACTTGATGTCATGATTCAATTCGAGCGGTGAAGACTACCGTCAGACTCAAATGATCATATGACTTGGTTCCTTCCAGGTTGACCTATACATCGTACCTATGATTACCCCGTCGAGTAATCAAACCCGGTCAACAGTCAAACTGATGACCACCAGGCTTGGGTTTGGTACAGTGTAAGTCATACCAAGGAACGCACCTCCCTTCAGGGGTGTAGATGGCCTGCAGGAGTGACACGCTAATGCAACGCCAGCCGGGTAACCCAGTACACCGTGATTTTGGATCACTGCATACGGATCCTCACACATTGGTGCGCCAAAGCACCACGCAACTGGTTAGTCCATTAGGCGTGGTTTCTCAAGGTTTAGGACCGTTTTACCCTAAGCAGAAATACGGCTTAGTGTAGTGTCTGCTCACTGATCTGTATACCGTGTTAGTTCCGTTCAGCCACAGACACTGTGCCTGGTGATGACCATGGTGAAGATTTCGCATGAACTGTCATCCCCAACAGCTTATCATGATGAGGCGACCAACCTGATCATAACTGCGAACTGATTTAGATTATATGGGACCAATCCACTCAGTCTTCATCTCAGTGGACTGCCATATAACCATGGCTTTCTGTTCTTAAAAGAACACGTAACTATGTTACGTACCTATATGTATCTCATATAATAACTATCAATCTTTATTAGACCAAATCATGAAGTTTTATAAGCTTACAACACATCAATCCTACAATATGAACCGAGGTGCATAGTTCGGGGGAGGTTTTTGTAATTTTTCATGATAATTATTTGATTAATTGTAGGATCATTGTCTAAAAACTTATCCTGTAAGACTTATTTGGATCATTGTCTAAACAATTATCTAGTTAGGTCTTTGGATCAATTCAATGAACATTTGCATCTTTATAATGTTTCCCTTCCCCACCAATTTTTTTTCGTCTATTGTTTCCTGCAGGACTTCTATGGCTGTTGACCGCAGGTTGCATCAAGACTGGTCGACCCCAAATTGCGAGACGAGCGATTGAGCTCGTCGAGAGCCGGCTGTTGAAGGACAGCTGGCCGGAATATTACGATGGGAAGCACGGGCGATTCATTGGGAAACAAACCAGGAAGTTCCAGACGTGGTCCGTCGTGGGCTATCTTGTGGCCAAGATGATGCTGGAAGATCCCTCCCATCTGAGAATAGTGTCCCTCGAGGAGGAACAGTCGATGAAGCCAATGATGAAGAGATCGACCTCATGGACATTGCATTTTTTTTTTACCAAAAGAAAACGCCGCAGATGAAAGGATAAGATTTCTAATGGTATGGACAAGTAAAAAAAAGCCCTACGCGGGAACATGATGTATGTATTTCTGATAACTGTAGACTATGAGTTTAGTCGATTTACAAAATAATTAGATGAACTTCATAATTTACTTCTTAAAATTACAAATGATAATGGAGGAAGTCAATGGTACGAGGGGAATATTCTCATATTAAACTGGAATGAGTTGGTAACTGATCGCTGGATTGAATTGGAAAGGGGTGAGTCATTTATGCTACCCCTGCGTTTGGAGGAGGCCAAGCCGACGGAGGCCGAGCTGGAGAACGCGGAGGCCGAGCTGGAGAACGCGGAGGCCGCGCCGAGGGACGCGGAGGTCGCGCCGAGGGAAGCGGAGGTCGAGCTGGGGGATGCGGAGGCCAAGCTAAGGGACGCGGGAATCGAGTTGGGGGACACGGAGGCCGGGCTGAGGGACTACAGTATCGGCCTTCGCATCCCCCAGCTTGGCCTCCGCGTTCCTCAGCCCGGCCTTCGCGTCCCCCAGCTCGACCTTCGAGTCCCTCAACCTGGTCTCCACGTCCCCCAGCTCGGCCTCCGTCAGCTTGGCCTCCTCCAAGTGCAGGGCGTAGCATAGATGACTCACCCCTTTCTAATTCAATCCAACGACTATTTGCTAACTCATGCCAGTTTAATATGAGAGTATTCTCCTCATACCATTGACTCTCTCCATTATATTTTGACATTGTAAGAAGTAAACTATGAACTTCATCCAATTGTTTTGTAAATCGACTGAATCCATAGTCTCCAGTTATTAGAAGAATATACACCTTGTTCTCGAGTAAGACTTCTTTTTCACTTGTCCATACCATTCGAGACCCTATCCTTTCATCTGCGGTATTTTCTTCTGGTAAAAAAAAATCCAATGTCTTATCTAGAGTCTAATGTTGTTGATTCAAGTCAAGATCATAATACAATAAAATCAGTTAAAGTGCTTATTTTGGTCAAGATCACAATAAAATGAGAAGAAAAGGCATGATTTGCCAATGAATTTGGGCAAGCCAAGAGTATGTCCCTCCCCCCCTCTCACCTCTCTCTCTCTCTCTCTCTCTCTCTCTCTCTCTCTCTCTCTGGGGATTCTGATTGACGATTATTGTACTAGAACGATATACCAATTGATTTTTCATATTTTCATTTGGCAAAAGAAAGAACATCGGAGGGATGCATTCGATTCAACTATTTGAAACGAAACTTACGATGCTCTACTTCGTCACACCTTATGTGTAACGACGCATTGCCTGGAATATGGTGAGATGGCTTCCATCGGCGGGGCAGCACGTAGTTTTCAACTTCATCGGATTCGTCGCCGTGTAGATGCAGAGCTCACCCACCAAGCCTTTCGTGGCAAATGCTGCACGGAGATTTGAGACGAAAGCTTGAAACGATATGTCCGGAGGCAAACGATAGTTTTCCCAATCGCAGAAGCAGAATATCGAATGGGAGTCGACCATCTCCATACTCCCGGATGCGGTGGCGAGAGAGACGGCAACGAGCCCTGTCGGATCCCCTTTGTTTTTTAAGGCTTGTATCCAGCGGCGTCTTTTGTGTTTGAGAATTGCTATTCGGCCCGTAGGTTTACCCGATTCAGCTCAGCCCGATTGACATGGCAACGTGCAATTGGTGGCTGAAACCCACTAGCAATTTTTAAATCTTTTACAGCACCAGTTGCACCTGCCACATCAATCGGGCCGGCGAAATCGGGAAAACCTTCAAACTGAATAGCATCTCTCAAAGTTTAGGGGAAGTTTGACATAAGTCCTTCTTAAGAGATGACTTTTAATTGCAACTAAAAGTCATCTCTCAAGAATGACTTATGTTAAACTTCCCCCAAAATTTGAGAGATGCGATTCAGCTCGAAGGTTTTTTCGATTTCGTCGGCCCGATTGACGTGGCAGTGTGCAACTGGTGCTGTAAAAGATTTCAAAATCACTAGTGGGTTGCAGCCACTAGTTGCGCGCTGCCACGTCAATCGGGCTGAGCGGAATCGGGTAAACCTTCGGACTGAAGAGCAATTCTCAAACACAAAAGACGCCGCTGGATACAAGCCCTAAAAAACAAAGGGGATCCGACAGGGCTCGTCGCCGTCTCCCTCGTCGCCGCATCCGAGATTATGGAGATGGTCGACACCCATTCCATATATTGCTTCTGGGATTGGAAAAACTACCGTTTGCCTACGGACATATCGTTTCAAGCCTTCGTCTCTAACCTGCGTGCAGCTTTTGCGACGAAGGGCCTGGTGGGTGAGCTCTGCATCTACACGATGACGGAGACGTATTCGATGAAGTTGAGAACTACGTATCGCCCCGTCGATGGGAGCCATCTCACCAAATTCCAAACAATGTGTCGTTGCCACATGTGACGAAGTAGAGCACCATAAGTTTTATTTCAAATGGTTGAATCTAATGCATCCCTTCGATGTTCTTTCTTTTGCTAAATGAAAATATGGAAAAGCAATTGGTATATCGTTCCAATACAATAATCGTCGATCAAAATCCCCAGAGAGAGAGAGAGAGAGAGAGAGAGAGAGAGAGAGAGAGAGAGAGAGAGAGAGAGAGAGAGAGAGAGAGAGAGAGAGAGAGAGAGAGAGAGAGAGAGAGAGAGGCATCCTCTTGGGCTGCCCAAATTCTTTGGCACGTCATGTCTTTTCTTCTTATTTTATTGTGATCTTGAATGAACACCTTTAACTGATTTTATTGTATTGTGATTTTGACTTGAATCAACAACATTAGGCTCCAGATAAGACATTGCATTTTTTTTTACCAGGAGAAAACGTCGCAGATGAAAGGATAGGGTCTCGAATGGTATGTACAAGTGGAAAAGAAATCTTACACGGGAACAAGGTGTATGTTCTTCTGATAACTGGAGACTATGGGTTCAGTCGATTTACAAAACAATTAGATGAATTTCATAGTTTACTTTTTACAATGACAAAAGATAATGGGGGGAGTCAATGGTATGAGGGGAATACTCCCATATTAAACTAGCATGAGTTGGTAAATGGTCGCTGGATTGAATTGGAAATGGGTGAGCCATCTATACTACGCCCTGCACTTGGAGGAGGCCAAGTTGACGGAGGTCGAGTTAGGGGATGCGGAAGCCAGGCTGAGGGACTTGGAGGTCGAACTGGGGGACGCGGAGGCCGGACTGGGGGACGCGGAGGCCGAGTTGGGGGACGCGAAGGTCGATACTATATCGGACTTTGCGTCCCTGCTCGACCCCTGCGTCCCTCAGCCTGACCTCCGCGTCCCCCAGCACGACCTCCGCGTCCCTCAACCTGGCCTCCGCGTCTCTCAGTATGGCCTCCGCGTCCGCCAGCTCGGCCTCCATCGGATTAGCCTCCTCCAAGTGCAGGGCGTAGCATATATGACTCATCCATTTCCAATTCAATCCAACAACCATTTACCAACTCATGGCAGTTTAATATGAAAATATTCTTCTCATACCATTGACTCCCCCATTATCATTTGTCATTGTAAGAAATAAACTATGAATTTTATTTAATTGTTTCGTAAATCGACTGAACTCGTCTCCAATTATCAGAAATACATACACCATGTTTCTGCGTAGGACTTCTTTTTTATCTGTCTATACCATTCGAGATTCTATCCTTTCATCTGTGGCGTTTTCTCCTGGTAAAAAAAAACACAATGCCCATGAGGTCGATCTCTTTATCACTGGCTTCATCGCCTTGTCCTCCTCAAGGGACACCATTCCCAAATGGGAGGGGTCTTCCAGGATCATCTTGGCCACAAGATAATTCGCGATAGACCACGTTTGGAACTTCCTGGTTTGTTTCCCAATGAACCGCCCGAGCTTCCCATCTTAATCCGGCCAGCTATCCTTCAACAGCCGGCTCTCGACCGGTCTTCATGCAGGCTGCGGTCAGCAGCCATAGAAGTACTGCAGGAAATAACAAACGAAAAAAAATTGGTGGGGAAGGGAAACTTTATGAAGGTGCAAATGTTCATTGAATTGATCCAAAAATCTAACTAGATAACTGTTTAGACAATGATCCAAATAAGTTTCACAGGATAAGTTTTTACACAATGATCCTACAATTAATCAAATAATTATTAGGGAAAATTACAAAAGCCTCCCCCGAACTATGCACCTCGGTTCATATTGGTCCCTAAACTATTTTGTTGAATTAATCCAAAGACCTAACTAGATAACTGTTTAGAGTCTTTAGACAATGATCCAAAGAACAATCTCATAGGATAAGTTTTTAGACAATGATCCTATAATTCATCAAATAATTATTAGGGAAAATTACAAGCCTCCCCTGAACTATGCACCTCCTTTCATATTGGTCCCTAAACTATTTTTTTGAACAATTTGAACTATGAACTATGCTCTGTTTGCATTTAGCCCCCTTCGTCAACTTTTATTCCGAAAATACCCTTATCCTAGTAAGCATAGGTTAAATATTAAAAAATCATTAGAGTACTCTTGGAAATTGATAAGGGTATTTTTTGGTTAAAAAGTTGGCAAAGCGAGCTGAATGAAGACGGAGCACAGTTCAGGGTTCACATTGTTAAAAAAAAAAATTGGGGATCAATTTGAATGGTACAAATCTTAGCTTGTGAGTTGTGAGGGAATATTATATCGCTCACCGAAGCATTTCACACATATTCTCGAAAGCAACCATATGCAACTGTAGTGAATGGTACAAATCTCAGCTTGTGAGTTGTGAGGGAATATTAGCTACAGTGGACTTTGAAAACAGTATCAATTTTGCATTACATATTTACATGTAGCCATCATATATTTAGATTACTTTTAGTATAATTTTCGGGACAATATGATGCAATTGTGTAAGAATCCTAGATGGTATCGAATGCACTAACCTGGCTAGGATCCTCCATTGTGGTAACTTCATCTGGTATTTTTTGGGTCGCAGCCTGTTATGATCCGCCACTCATGGCTTTGAAGGGCAAGATACGAGATCTTCAGAGGCATCTCACCGACCAGCTCCTCCCAGCGTGCTTCAATTAGATCCATTATAGCCATATACTGTTTTGTAGTAGCAAGAGAAGCTAGAATGGTAGAAATTCTTAAATTTACAAATCGGAAAGTGAGGAACTTGATATGTAGAGTAATGAAAGTTCATAGACTGGTAAAAAGCACTTTCATAACCATTCGCGCCAACCGATGTAATGACACCCATCCCATTCGAAATACTAGAAATTGCATATGGTAAAGATTTTTTTTTATTTTTTGGAGAAATCCCTCATAGTGGATTAATAATTGACATTACACAATATATAATTTAAAATATCATATTTTTGCAACATATATGCAGATTATCGACTTAGCTATGAGAAAAGCCAAGGATTCAAGCAATCAAGCTACACAAGTGATGTATACCTGATCATAATTAAGAACCTCATCTGATGCATGATCATAGGCAGCTATCGTGCCCACCGGCTGCCGGTGGAAGTACACGAGCAACCTCCGGAGAGCCTCCCATGCTTATGCAACCATCTCGGATGAGGCTCGAATGAGTTCCGAGGAGACGAGGTCGGAGTGTCCAGTGCCGTCCTCATCGCCCCGGGGGAATACATGCTCTTGTCGCTGTTAACTGCTCTCAAGCTCGCCATGACCGTCAGCTCGCTCATTGACCGCTCGTCGAACGACCTCTGCCACTCGATGCTCAGCCTCGGCCTGTCGAGGAGGCAGGACAAATCCAGGTCGTCAGCATCCGCAATGGATAGATGAGAGTCCACCTTCCGGACGCCCAGCTCGCGAGTCCCGTCGACGCCGACCATCTTCAAGAATTCGCTCTTTCAAGATCTGTAAACGCTCTATGATCTGCATCAAACAGTCAAATTTAACTCGGCAAAGAATCGATAGAACACTTGAATCAAGCTTGTTTTTTCTTTAAGTGAGCTACATTTCAATAGATTTAAAGACATCAGGAGATCTTAGATCAAGATCCAGCTAAAAGCACAGGGGAAATCTCTGGATTTCCTCGGAAACCAGTGGATACAGGATTTTTTTTTACAGATTCGTCCACTTCAAGTTGATCTGCTTCGAAATCGGTCTACAGCTTGCAAGAAGGCACGATCTGTGAACAGAATAAATCGAGAAAAAAAGGAAATTTCTAAGGATGAGAGAGAGAGAGAGAGAGAGAGAGAGAGAGAGAGAGAGAGGACGAACCCTTGAAATCGGGAACGGAGTGGGACGAGCTCTCGCTGAGGATTCCCAAGGAGGGGCTCGAAGGAGAGAGAGAGAGAGAGAGAGAGGACGAACCCTTGAAATCGGGAACGGAGTGGGACGAGCTCTCGCTGAGGATTCCCAAGGTGGGGCTCGAAGGACTGAGAGAGATCCAAGCGGAGGAGATCGAAGAGGAGGAGGGGGAAGGGACAAAGGGGGCATTGTTGCGGTCCGCGGAAGCTGGTATTTATAGGAGGGAGGGAGGGAGAGGCGAACGGAGGATGCTTCGTCTCCCTGTCCGTTGTGCTCTCCCCTCCCCCCGCCCAACCAACCACACCCACGGTCCCACCCTCTTTTTCGTGTTGGAGGGGTGACCGGGAGTAACCGGTGGGTGGGGACGTCCGCCCTTCCGTACCTACCGACGTGGACTAGATGACAGAAATCCGGTCTGCCCGTAATGTTATCCGTCTGGTGGCGTCGTGGCGTGCTAGACTGCTAGGTCGTCACCGCATGGTCCTCATCCAGTATGAAAATTTTTCAGCACAACCGTTGTACGGTAGAACCACAGGGCCCACTGCGATTCAAAATGGGGTAGTGGCCCCCAACACTCATGCGTGCTGATTGGATGATTGGATCTGGGGCAGTGGGCCCCGCGGTTGTATGGTACAACGGTTATGGTGAAAAATTTCCTCTCATCTAGGAGAGATGCCGATTGATTTGCCGCACATGCTTATGACCCAATCGTGAGGCGCCACGTCATCAAATAAAAGGCCACAAAGTTACTGCACATGCTACCGTAAGGTCCCGACCGGACGTACTGTACACCTTACTGCTGATTATGCCCTTCTGATGAATGACGTGGCACATCACGATTGGTTTCTAAAAGCATGTACAGCGGCTTTCTCAAAAGCTGAGTTAAGGAGACGTCATCTTTGAAGAGTGGCACTAGATGCCACTCTCCAGCGGTGTCCTCAAATAGAGGATGACATCTTAGAGGAGGATCACACGATCGGTATCGTACGGATGTGATTTAAAAGACAAAACCCAACAAGAGTTTTGGTGGGGGCCACCGGATGACCCTATCATTATTTTTTTGAGGGATTCCCCTCAATGATGATGGGACCGGATGATTTAAGAAGGCTGCTGTACATACTCTAAGTGCAGCAAATAAATCCTTATCCAGTCATCTAAAGAATTAATATGGAAATTAAATAACTTAGGTGAGGCCTGGAAGTAATCTCTGATTCTTTCTTTTAAGGAAAAATATTATTTAGCCCCCCAACGTTTAGTTGGAATGATCAAGCCTGATTGACATGTCATAATCATAGCCATCCATTGCAGCCAATGCTCGATTGTGAATAGCACTTCTCTTCTCTAAGTGACAGAATAAATATGATTTTTGCAACAATTAAAAAGTATCCGTAACAAGAAAATAAAATAAATAAATTAAAATTTCAGCAATGAATAAAGACAGAAAATAAGCAACAAATAACAAACAGAGTCCGATTAAGCATTAATGACCATGGCGGACGTGCGGCTTTCTTGTGAGCATGCAATGTAGGCGAAGTTGAGGGTTTTGGGGAGACGAGAGAGGCGAAGGAAAATCAAGATATGATGTGCAGAATTAAAAAAAAAAAAGAATAAAGATAAATCAAACTGTCGTAAAATCAAAGATAAATCAAACGGTGGGGAGAACCGTTAGATCCCGATCGATCATCTGACTAGGGTTTGATGACTTGTCATCTATAACACCATACACCTTCCGGTGCTATGCCTAGCATCCGGAACATCGTCAGTCATACTGACAACCACCAGGCCTGGGTTAACTGTGTGGACAGATTGACTCATCAAAACGCACCCATCCAACACTGGACGTCGGATAACCTGTAGGGATTATATGTCACTCAAGCGCCAGCCGGGTAACCCAACGTACCGTGGTATTGGACTATGGAAGGTCCGCACACGTTGGCACATCAAAGCACCACACAACTGGTTGGCCCAGTGTACATGGTCCCTCAGGGTTAAGGACATATTATCTATAGTAGTAAGACGGTTTCTGCACCAGTGTCTGAATCACTGAACTATGCACCATCTTGGTTCCTGTTCAACACGATCATCATGCTTGGTCAAGTGAATGAAAATCCCACGTTCCCGTGGTGGAGACTTCACCACATCCTCTACCTGCCAACAGCTTATTCTCGGTGAAGCGACCAGTATCACCAAAGCTGTGAACTAGTTCTAGGTCTACACAGAACTGGTCCACTAGGTCTCCCAAGCATGAATCCTTCATGCGCCTCAGTGACCTACTGTGTTCTCTAGGGTCCTTTTATTATATGAGTATTATCATATACCGGAGTAATATTCTAATTAAAGCAATAACCAAAGTCATCTTTATTAATGTTAATACAGAAAATCCACGCTAAGGACACACGAGCTACAACAGTCTCCCACTTGGCCTAGCGGGGAACAACAATCTTAACTCCTATGGCATCCACGTGCTTCTCAAAAGCCTTGGTCAGTAACGCCTTTGTGAAAGGGTCCGCCATGTTATCTGCAGACGTCACCTGAGTCACTGCAACCTCTCCTCACTTCTGCAAGTCCCGGATAATGAAGTATTTCCGCTCGATATGCTTGCTCTTCTGGTGATATCTTGGCTCCTTGGATTGTGCTACCGCTCCACTATTGTCACAGTAAAGGACAATAGGATCTTGAGCTCCCGGTACGCATCCTAAGTTCATGAGGAACTTCTTGAGCCACACTGCCTCCTTAGCTGCTTTGCACGCCGCAACGTACTCAGCCTTTGTCGTCGAATCCGCAATACATCCCTGCTTCACGCTCCTCCAACTGACAGCTCCTCCTCCTAATAAAAACACAAACCCTGACGTCGATCTCCTGAATTCCGGATTTGACGCAAAGTCAGAATCCGTATATCCAATCGGCATCAGTTCCTGTGAAGAGTAAACTAACTCATAATCTCTCGTCCTACGGAGATACTTGAGTATACTTTTCACAGCAGTCTAGTGCCCTAGACCCGGATTTGACTGATACCTGCCCATCATGCCTACTGCATAGTATATATCTGGTCTCGTGCACTGCATGGCATACATCAGACTCCCTACAGCCGAAGCATAAGGTATCTTCTGTATCTCTGCCCTCTCCTCAGGAGTCTTAGGACCCTGATCCTTGGACAACTTCATTCCATGTCTGAATGGAACCAGTCCCTTCTTGGAGTTGTGCATACTGAATCTGACCAAGATAGTATCTATGTAGGCTGACTGTGACAGCGAGAAAATCTTGTTCTGGCGATCTCAAGTTACCTTGATCCCCAGAATATAACTCGCTTCACCTAGGTCTTTCATGTCAAATTGAGAGGATAACCACACCTTCACAATAGACAACGTTCCAACATCGTTTCCGATGAGCAGGATATCGTCCACGTAAAGCACTAGAAAAACTACTGCAATCTTATCGCTCCTTTTATAAACACATGGTTCATCCACGTTCTGTTCAAATCCATAAGACTGGATAGCCTGATCAAAATGCATGTTCCAACTTCTGGATGCTTACTTCAGTCCATAAATGGACCTTTGCAACTTGCACACCAGACCTTCCTGACCTTTTGCGACAAAGCCTAGAGGCTGAGACATGTAGATGTCTTCTTCCAAATCCTCGTTGAGGAATGCAGTCTTGACGTCCATTTGCCAGATCTCCCAATCATAATGGGCTGCAATGGACAAGAGGATCCGGATAGACTTAAGCATAGCCACTGGCGAAAAGGTTTCGTCATAGTCGATCCCTTCTCGCTGGGTATAACCTTTAGTGACTAGTCTAGCTTTGTAAGTCTCAACGGTACCATCCAGACCTCTTTTCCTTTTGTACACCCACTTACACCCAACAGGTTTAATGTTGTGAGGTGGTGTTACAAGTGTCCATACCGAATTTTGGGACATCGATGTCGTTCTGCCTCCATGGCTTCCTGTCATGCTGCATGGTCAGTAGATACCATCGTTTCATCATAGGTCAGAGGATCATCCTCTTGAAACTCTGGATCTACCATAAAGGCTTCTCCAATGTATCTATCAGGAGCACTTGTGGTCCTCCCACTGCGACGAACCTGCGGTGGTTCCATAGGAGTCGATTCTACAGTATCGTTTATCTTAGTGGTATCGGCTCTCACTATGTTTTCTGTCTGCATACTCCCATCAGTACCAAGCAATTCTTCAAGAACTACTTTACTGGTGGGCTTATGGTCTATTAAATAATTATGCTCCAGGAATACGACGTTCGTCGAGACGACAACCTTTCTATCATCAGGATCATAAAATAAACCACCCTTTGTCCCTTTTGGATACCCAACGAACAGACATACCTTAGTTTTTGACTCCATCTTATCTCGCTTGTCCTTCCGCACATGTGCTGGACAACCCCAAATCCTAAAGTGCTGTAGGCTTGGCTTTCGCTTCAACCACAGCTCCCAAGGAGTTAGGGGTACTGACTTTGATGGAACAAAGTTCAAAGTATATGCTGCCGTCTCTAGGGCATATCCCCAAAAACTAGGTGGCAATGTGGCATAACTCATCATAGTCCGAACCATGTCTAACAAAGTTCGGTTTCTCCTCTCAGATACACCGTTCTGTTGTGGTGTCCCTGGTGCAGTCAACTGGGATACGATCCCATGCTCACGCAGGTACCCAATAAATTCATCCGATAGGTATTCGCTTCCTCGATCCGATCGAAGAGACTTGATACTTTTACCCGTCTGCTTTTCTGCTTCAGCTCTGAACTCCTTGAACTTATCAAAGGATTCAGACTTCCGCCGCATTAGGTATATGTATCCAAATCTCGAGTGATCATCCGTGAAGGTGATGAAATACTCGAAGCCTCCTATGGCACAGACACTTATGGGCCCACATACATCAGTGTGTACCAACTCCAATACCTCCTTAGATCTGCTACCTTTGGCTCGGAAAGACCTTTTAGTCATCTTGCCTTCCAGGCAAGACTCACACGTCGGTAGGCTTTTTGAAACATCTGGACTTAAGAGTCCTATCTTAACCAACCTGTGAATCCTGTCTGAGGCTATGTGTCCAAGCCTTAAATGCCAAAGGAGTGTTGGATTATCTGAGGGATTTTTCCTTTTAGATGAATTAATCACACAAACTTCAGTTATATTATCCTGCTTATGATTGGAGTTAATTACATAGAGACCATTCTGAATCTTTCCCTTACAAACAAAGGAACCATTCAATTTAATTGACACACCAGAAGCATCAAATAAAACTGAAAAACCTTCATTATTCAATAAGGAAACATAAATTAAATTTCGTCTCAAGGACGGTACATAAAGTATGTCTCTAAGTAATAAACTTCTTCCATCAAGGAACTGCAAGACGACATCTCCAACTGATTCAGCCTCTGCCACGGCCTCAGTTCCCATGCTTAGGATCATCTCCCCATCACCCAGTTTTCTTATCTCCTTGAACCCCTACAAATTATTGCAAGCATGGTTAGTGGAACCAGAATCCATAATCCATGAGACTGGAGAACAACTGAATGCTACTAGGGATTCCACTATGTGGATTTGAGATATACCTGTCTCAGCCTTCTTGGGAGCCGCGCGATAGTCGCCCTTCCAGTACCCCTTCTTGCCGCATCGGAAATATTTTCCTTTGGGCTTCGCCAGACCATTCTGCTTGGGAACCTGCAACTGCACCTGGCCCATCTTCACGGGCTTCTTAGACTTTCTTTTCTGAAACTTGCCCTTGGCTTTCAGAGAAGAATTCCGCTCCACGTTTAGGGATTGGGCTCCTGCCTTCATCCCGTCCTCTGCCGCCTGGAGCGCCGCTAGGAGCTCTGCGTTAGACATCTCCAACTGGTTAAGGTTGAAGTTGGTAACGAAGCCCTCAAACGCTCCTGACAGAGACGCGAGGAAAATATTGGTCTGGATCTCTGCATCCAAGATGACATCGAAGGAACCAAGCTCGTTCACATAGCCAAACAATTTCAGCATATGATCCCGAACTAAAGTCCCCTCTACCATCTTCGTGGACACCAATTTCTTGATGGTTAGGTAACGAGTTACCCGACTACGACCCTCGAATATTTCCTTCAGGTAGAGCATCATGTCTGAAGCAAAGGCCATGTCTTCGACTTGCTTCTGAAGGATGGTCTTCAAGGATGCCACAATATAGCACTTGCACATCTCATCAGCATCTAGCCAGTCTTTCCATTCCTTTAACTGGGCCTCAGTTGCACTTGGTCCCGGCATGGCCGGTTGAGGGGTACTTAGGGCAATTGTGTGTTTTCCAACCCTTAGGACAAACATTAGGTTACGCTTCCAGTCCTCGTAGTTTGGTCCTGTAAGTTTGTTATCATTAAGTATGGAGGCAAGGGGGTCGAGCTTGGTCATGATTTCTGTAAACAATGGTTTAAAGCAATAGTTAGGGTCTACTACAATCTATTTCATTGAATTTAGAAATAGATAATGTCTACTCCAGCCGCTATGTCTTCACCACCTCAAGTAGAAACATCCAGGAATCTAAATTCCCTGGGCTCGAGCACTGAGACTATCGGCCCTGAATTGGAGACAGTATCTCGGTGAGAGCATGCAACCACTTCTGCCAACGGGGTTTTTCAACCCAGTCTTTATCAGAAATACCCACGGCAAACTGAAAGACCTCCCAATCTCCTTTTGGCCAGCTTTATGTGACCCGCGTGCGCAGCAACAATGGCTTTATACAAGCTTTTGGATACTTCCCACAAATCTAGGTGGTTTCGGTAGGGGGGTTCATAGGCTCCCGCGGTGCAGGATAAAACCGTCACCCACTGCCACCGGCATCCTCCATGTCCCGAAGGAAACCACTAGGTGAACCAGCCTGGAAGGAAACACAACTCTCACCCGATGGAAATATCGAACTGCGTACCTCCCACCCAGACCCTTAGCCGGTTGATTATGGAGGCCAGGGGCTCCCCTTTGGAGGGAACCTCTTACACATCCCTTCTTTATGAGGTTTTATGCATATCTAGAAAGGTCACGACCTCCTAGACTTAGACCCTGGTCTACCGCGCTCCCACTAGGATTACAAACCTTCCCGCAAAGCATTAGTATCCTCGGAAAATATCATAGTCCCTACCTTGAATACTCAGCTTTCGCCTTTCTTGCAAGGATCACATTACATAGATTCCAAGGATCCTGATACTTCACTAGTTTGTCCATAATCCTAAGATCTGGAGCCTAGCCTAAGGTCAACGTGGAAAGGACTCCCACTACGATGACGCCTCATTCACAATTTGATGCCTGATGTCATAGTAGACCTTATCTCATTACAGGTTTCGATGCTGGCCAAATAGGGACATCCGACAACCTCCGCCGGACCTCAACCTAATGGTGGCATAACCAAATCGTGATGAGTTCATACTACCATCAAACGTCATCTAGAAACAGATATCACACAGTGAAGTCCTAACCTAACTTGGTCGCTAGGACCACGTGGGGAAATGACATCCCACTAGGGTTATCATACTTCTTATGAATATATTAGTTAATTATCTCTAAACAAATCTAACACTGCGTCTATCTCGGTGCACAGTATTTGGCTACCTGAACTACCACGAGGGCGGTAACCACCTTTCCTTTTAGCTAGCCACCGGATTCGCACGTGTTAGAAGCATATAGAGACACCGATGAATCCATAATTTTAGTACTAACCCTAAGCCTGATCTAGAGACAAACTCACAAGCAAAATAGATAATCATATTATCATCGGGGTTCTCTAAATACGAAATAAAGAGAAACATCAGAAAAACATACAACCTGAATCAAGTCCAGGGTCCGACCCCTGAACCTGAATAGCACAGCCAAGATATCCCGCTTTTCCGTTCTGCACGATCTCTGACGACGATCCCCTTCATCGCCAACGTGCACGCTTTCGTCGGATCTTTGCACGCCATGGTACCGCTTGCCCGAACCATGGATGTAGCATCATCTCATTCTTCCTGTGACCGAAAAACTAACACGCTCCGAGCAAGTGCTCGTTCGTGTACAATTTCACTAGAAAGAAAAGAGGACAATCCTAGAAACATGGCCAGGGAACCGAGGATGGTCAACCCCCACCCTCGCCCATCTAGAGCCTTAAAATCCACAATAATAATCAATGCAAAATTAAATCCGGGGTCCGACCCTAGGATGCATGCAATCACAGATTACTATTCAGTACGGCACCTGCAAAAAGATGATACATAGCACAATCCATATGCATGATCTACGCCGAACCCCGACGAAAACATATGGCATTATATATTCACATGATGTTTTCACGAATTCATGCATGAAACATACACCAAAGCGTGCTCTGATACTAATTGTTGGAATTGGGTTTCGCTAATCAGAGTCGCAGCGGAAGCAAAAGAAAGATCCGAAGATCATACGGTGTATGTTTCATTACAATTTCGCTATAAAACAATCTACATGCAAATCTCTGATCTTAGCATATGTGCGGACACCCTAGAGGCATACTACGATCTACGGAAGACATGAATGCATCTACTTAGGTGTTTAGATTCATTATAGCTTATGGATCTATGATCCGGAGATGACGGAACGATGAAGAACCACACTTGAATCACAAAGGAAACTGTCGGAGAACACCTTGTCCTTTGCGAATTGAATAATCCTTGAAATCCCGTCTCTGAGTGCAAGGATTTCGAGCCGACGGAGGAATCCGTTGCGAAGACGATGGCGAGCCGCGAGATCTCCTCCTCTTTTCTCTCTCTTCTTCCTTCTCCTTCCTTCCTCTTCCTTCTCCCTTCTTCTTCCTCTCTTTTCCTTGGCCGAAACCACAAAGGAGGAGGACTAGGGGTTCAGATTTTAGGAGGAGAGGGGAAAGCCTATAAGGCCGGCCCCTCCCTCTCCCTATTCCTTTATAGGGCCGGTCTCCCATGGCTCCAAGGAGGCTAGGGCCGGCCCTAGATGGATAGGATAGAGAGGGGGCAGTTTTTAGGGATATCCAGAGTCTATCGTGAAGCCTGGACGAAAACGCCCTTCACGAAAGTGGAAAAACTGAAAGAGAGACTGAGTGAGGTGCGCTACTAGGAATCGAGTTCCGTCAGCGCCTATGAGCTCCTGGAATTATTCCGCTCATTCTAAGATCCATATTCAATATGTTCTGAGCCATATTTCAGTATTTATCAAAATACCCCTACGGCCCGTAACACATTTAAATTAGGTTCTTTGGCTCCGGGCTTGCGCTCCATCGCGCTACTTCGCATCCCACGTATCCAACTAGGTCGGGGAACAATTCCTATACGCAATGACAGGGTGGAGCCTTCAGGGTTCAGGATCTCTAGCTCCAACCGGATCCCTGATTAACTGTTCCGGTGACACACCGAAAGTTCCGTTAATCAGCCCTAATCCGATTAACCCGCGTAGCCACCCAGAGTGCGACGCGAGTTGAACTCTAGTGATCCTAAACTTATGTTACTCCCTCATAACCCTATTCTCTACTATACTCCGATAATCCTTAGTCCCTCCTATTACTGGTGCCATGATACGACTCGGGCGGTGGAGAGCACCGTCAGATCCCGATCGATCATCTGACTAGGGTTTGATGACTTGTCATCTATAACACCACACACCTTCCGGTGCTATGCCTAACATCCGGAATATCGTCAGTCATACTGACAACCACCAGGCCTGGGTTAACTGTGTGGACAGATTGACTCATCAAAACGCACCCATCCAACACTGGACGTCGGATAACCTGTAGGGATTACATGTCACTCAAGCGCCAGCCGGGTAACCCAACGTACCGTGGTATTGGACTATGGAAGGTCCGCACACGTTGGCACATCAAAGCACCACACAACTGGTTGGCCCAGTGTACATGGTCCCTCAGGGTTAAGGACGGATTATCTATAGTAGTAAGACGGTTTCTGCACCAGTGTCTGAATCACTGAACTATGCACCATCTTGGTTCCTGTTCAACACGATCATCGTGCTTGATCAGGTGAAAGGGAATCCCACGTTCCTGTGGTGGAGACTTCACCACATCCTCTACCTGCCAACAGCTTATTCTCGGTGAAGCGACCAGCATCACCAAAGCTGTGAACTAGTTCTAGGTCTACACAGAACTGGTCCACTGGGTCTCCCAAGCATGGATCCTCCATGCGCCTCAGTGGCCTACTGTGTTCCATAGGGTCCTTTTATTATATGAGTATTATCATATACCAGAGTAGTATTCTAATTAAAGCAATAACCAAAGTCATCTTTATTACTGTTAATACAGAAAATCCACGCTAAGGACACACGAGCTACAACAATAAGGTCCTTTCCAATTTGGAGCGAACTTGCCACTGCCTTGTTCTTTTGTGTTTGGAAAGACCTCTCTGAGGACCAGGTCATCGATGTTGAAATGTCTTTCACTGACCTTGCGATCATAGGCTAACTTGATCTTCTATTGATAGTTGGCGACTCGAATAGCTGCTTGATCACGGAGCTCATCGGTGCGATCGAGGTCGTTGATGCAAAGCTCTTCATTGATTCCCCGTTCGATGGAAAGAGTCTTGAGTGTCGAACAAGTTGCTTTAGTTGGCACAACTTTCCAATCCGTAAGTTAGACGGAATGATGAGAATCCGATCGATCAACGAGGTATGGTTCGATAACCCCATAAGACTTTGGAAAGGACTTTCTCCCAGAGTCCCTTCTTGTCGTCTAACTTCTTCTTGAGAGTGTTGAGGATGGCTCTATTGGAAGCTTCAGCTTGACCGTTGCATTGAGGGTATCTCGATGTAGAATAGAAGAGTTTAATTCCATAGCTTTGGCAGAACTCTCAAAATTTATCTGAATCGAACTGAGCTCCATTATCGGTGACGAGGACCTACGGCGTGCCGAACTTCGAGAAGATATTCTGCATGATGAACTTAATGACTTCGTCGTCGGTCTCTCGGAAGAGAGGCACAACTTCAACCCACTTAGTGAAGTAGTCCATTGCTAGCAATAGGTACTTCTTCTTGCTTGGAGATGGAGGAAATGAACCCAGAAAGTCCAACCCCTATTGATGGAAGGGACAAGGGTTTGTTAGAGGATGAAGCTTATCTGTTGGGAGATGGATTGCTCGAGCGTGTCTTTGGTAAGGCTTACACTTTTGAACAAACTGGCGAACATCCTTCGCCATAGTCTGCCAGTAGTAGCCTTGGAGTTTGATTTTTTCTTCGAGGTATCTACCGCCGGGGTGGTTGCCACAGGCTTCGGCGTGGATGTTGGCCAAGATCTTTTCTGCCTGGTGCAAGCTAACACATTTGATGAGTGTTCCGTCGTGTGTTTGAAAATAAAGATCTTCCCCTTGAAGGCGGTAGTGATGAAGCTTTCTTTGTAGCCACCTAGCTTGGATGGGGTCTTCAGGCAGTCTACTGTGTCTGAAGAAGTTGAGGATTGAATGTCTCCAATCTGATTAACTATCGACCAGGGCGAAAGTGAAGGTTGGCTATCTCCAACCCTCGCATACTTTCGCCATGGCGACGAGGCGACGTTTGAATCTAGCATTGGGCCTCTTGATAGTCGATTTGAATTTGACGTTCATTGATAGGATCTCCCAGTACTGAGGCGGCATTGGCAAGAGCGTTGGCTTCTCTATTTTCTGCCTTTGGTATTTGAAGAAATTTGATGTTGATGAACTGCCACTTGATGTGTTGCACAAGGGCTAGATAGTGTTGCATCATCTCTCCTTGTGCTACATAATTCTTATTGATCTGCCTGATCACCAACTGGGAATCACTGTAGACGGTAAGGTGATCTATCCTCAGAGCTTATGCCATTTCCTGTCCGGAGATGAGTGCTTCATACTCAACTTCATTGTTGGTGGCGTTGAATCCAAGGAGGACGACCTTTTGGAGATGGTCGAGTTCGGAGGATATCAGGACTATCCCAATTCCCGAACCGATCATGCTAGAAGCTTCATCAGTATAGAGCTTCCACCGAGCAACTGTTGCAAGGGGAGCCTCAGGGCTCGGATTGAAGGTCTTAGGACCTGGATCAAAGTGAAGTTCATCGTTGTCATCGAGATGTATCTCTGGGTCATCTTCAAAGGCGATAGGATCTTCCATAGGGAAGTTGGCAAGGAAGTCGGTGATGACTTGCCCTTTGACGGAGATACGAGGCTCGAATTGAATGCCGAGAGAACTCATTTCAATTACCCACTTGATCATTCGACCAGCTCGATTTGCCTTATCAAGGATGTCTTTGAGTAGGTGCTCGGAGACGACGGTGACCAAGTGGAAAACTAAGTAGGGGCGAAACCGTACGTCGCGAGACAATTAGCAGAGCTAAGGATACCTTCTCGAATCTTGAATAGCGTGTCTCAGTCGGCAGAAGGGTGTGGCTGATGTAATAGATGGGACATTTGATGCCATCCCTTCTGCTGATAGGACTGCACTAATGGCTTAATTAGTAACGATGAGGTATAACCAGAGTGGTTCTTTCGGCGATGGAGCGGCCAGGATGGGAACTCGAGTGAGATAGAATTTGATATCTTGGAAAGCTTGCTCGTAGGTCAAGCTCCACCCCGAAGTGTCGGCTTTGCGTAACTTATCGAAGAAAGGCTTACACTTGTTCGAGGATTTGGAGATGAATCGGTTGAGAGCTGCCAACCTTCTTGTGAGGCACTAAACCTCTTTCAGGTTGGAAGGCGATGATATTTTAAGGATTGCTCGAATTTGGTCTGGATTTGCTTCGATGCCTCTCCTGGTCACCAGATGACCTAAGAATTTGCCCCGATTGAACTCCGAAGGTGCACTTGGTTGGGTTCAGCTTTATGCGGTACTTTCTCAGGATTTGAAATGTTTCAGCGAGATCGAAGGGGTGATCTGCTCGAGTTTGACTCTTGGTGAGCAGGTCGTCGACGTAGCCTTCGATGTTACGGCTGATCTGTTCTTTGAACATCTGTGTGACTAGTCTTTCATAAGTGGATCCTGCATTCTTGAGGTTGAAGGGCATAACGTTGTAGCAGTAGAGACCTCTGTCAGTCACGAAGCAAGTCTTTTCTTGATCATCAGGGTGCAACGGTAGTTGGTTCTAGCCTGAGTACCCATCCATGAAGGATAGAAGCTCATGGCTGGCAGTGGCGTCGACGAGCATATCTATTCTTGGCATAAGGAATGGATCCTTGGGACAACCTTTGTTGAGGTTGGTGAAGTCGATACAGATCCTAATCTTCCCGCTCTTCTTTGGAACGACGACGATGTTGAAGATCCAAGTTGGGTACTCTACTTCACAAATGAAGCATGCCGCAAGTAACTTGTCGATCTTCTCTTGAACTGCAACCAGTCGCTCTGGTCTGATTGTCTGAGGCTTCTGCTTAATAGGGTTCGCCCCTTGTTTGATAGTCAGCTTATGGCACGCGTCCTCCGGACTGATCCCGGGCATGTCTTCAAAGCTTCAAGCGAAGACGTCGATGTTGGACTTGAGGAAGGATACCATATCTTGCGCTTCTACTTCACTAAGACTGGCACCGATAAACGTTTCTCGAGGGAGGTCGTCGCTGCCGAGGTTGACTTGAACGAGCTCCTGGATCGATTGAAGGTGGAGCCTTCCACTCTGTTGGATAAGGCTCAGGTAGCGGAGGCTTCCTTGATTGCTATTTTGTCGAGGGACCATCCTCGTCTATAGGGCGCTTTGCTGGGGTGGCGTTGGGCATTGATCAAGTCCTGCCTGTCTGTTGACTCCCTCTTATACACCTGATGCCCTCCCTCCGTTGGGAACTTGAGGAGTTTGTGGTAAGAGGAGGAGACGATGGTGATCTGATGGAAGAAAGGTCTACTAAGGATGGCGTTGTAATTAGAGGTCCCCTCGATAACAGCGAACCCTGCAGACACTCGCATCTCTTGCCCAAGATCGAGCGTGAATCTTGCCTCCCCCATCGTCATGCTCTGCTCTCTATTAAGGCCAGTGATGATAGTGGGGACTACGTCAAGGATCTCGTACTTGTGGCTGAGGCGCTAGAAGTAGTTGGAGAACATGATGTCGATGGAACTTCCGGTGTCGATAAGGATTCGATTGATAGAGTTCCTATCGATGATGAGGCGAAGAACAAGGGGGTCTCGATGCAGAGTGCATATTCCATTGAGGTCTTGATCGATGAAGAGGATGGCCGATCAAGGGAGGCCTTTGATGGTTTTCTCGATCCAAGTCTTCTCAACCTGAGCTATGGTGCACACGTGATGAACATGTCGCACCTGGCATTCGACTTCCTTCTTCATCGGAGTATGGTGATGGAGATTCCCATGGATGTCATAAATCTCCACTGGAACGATGATGGGGGTCGATTGACGTATGACCGAACGAATCCAACACATCTTCTTCTCCCTTTGAAGAAGGGGAGGAGGCAGAAGTGAATCATTTGATGGACCGACGTTAGCTTTGAACTCCTGGAGGTGGCCTTCCTGCAAAAGGTCCTCCAGGTGGTATTTGAGGCGGTAACATCGGGTGGTAGGGTGGCCGTGGCACTGGTGGAAGTCGGAGTTAACCGACTTATCCTCCGTGTACCGAGTGCTAGGTTTGAGAGGAGCGGGTCTTTTGAGGTAGTCTTTATGCTGGATCTACTTGAGTATAACATCGATTGGAAGAATCCAGTCGATGAACGTGGTCCTCCAAGGCTTTGTGGGTCTATCGCCTGCCCGCTTTCGCCTCTTGGAGGCTCCACCTTCCTTGGTTTGAGCATTGTGAGCTTGGGCCATAGGTCACGCAGGCTCCTTGTCAAAAGGACGCTTCTTGAGGTCACGGCTTTTGTGGGCGATCTGATCATCCTCCACCTTGATCTCTCTTTGTATTTGATCGAACAACGTTTCGAGAGACGTGGGTGGGTTCCAAATGAGATTGTTGTAGATGTGTAGATCGAAGCGTAGCGCATTCTAAAACACGAGCATGATGGCCTCGTAATCGAGGTGACGTCCGGAAAGCGTTGCATGCTCGTTCCGGAACCTCCAAGTGAATTTTCGGAGGGTTTTATCTGATCCCATCCGAAGTTGATAGAGAGAGTCGAGCTTCTTCTCCAGCTTGAGATTCAGATGGCAGTGCTAGATGAAAAGATCAGCCAGATCTCCGAACCAACTCACAGAGCCTGTTGGGAGGTGGTGGTACCAATCAAGCGACATATCGTCCAGGCTGTCGGTGAAAGTACGACATAGAATCTGGTTGTCATGATCGTGAGGTGTCAGCGCTTGTTTGAAAGGGAGGACGTGTAGTGTCGCGTGAGTCTCCCATAAGGCAATTGAATCGTGGGAGAACTGGAGTTCGCCAGCTTCGAGGGGATGGAGCTCGGAAAATCTATCAATGAAGAGGTTCCTTGGAAGCATTGATATTCCGACGATCACCTCGTTGGTCTGAGAGGTGTCTCGGAGAAAGAGGAGGCAACAAGGGCGTTGGTGTTGGAAATAAATCCATGGTAGAGGGTCGCAGCGGAAGCAAAGTGAAGGTCCGAGGACCGTAGGCGATGTGCGTTACATATCAAAATTTTTCATCGAAACGATCTACATATGCGTGTATGAAACTAGCATGGCAACTATGCGAACCCCTAACGACGATCTAATGCAAAAGAACAATCTAGCATGTATGCATGTTCTAATTATGTTAGATCTACTTGTTAGAGATCATACCTGCGTGCGGAATCTTTCACCGCGACAAATTTCTTCTTTGTTGATGGAGACGGGCTACGGATCTGCTCGATATAGCTTCGGTGCGACGGCCATAACTTTCTATTTCGAACTCCGATTGGGCTGAAATTTGGACTGCAGGTAGCCAACTTCGAGACGCAACTTTTGCAACAAGTTGCACATCGTTTGAACTTTTATATCTCCCAGAATCACAGAAACAACGCTGATTTTCTGTGCAGATTCTGGACAGCAAAAGGTTGCGGGAGACGCCTTCTAGTTCACCCGATCTCACACGATGCACGGCACCTCATCGATGGATCTCTGAGTGCCTCCATACGACGAGCCTTCTCCTTCTACGAAACACCACGTGAGGAAGACGAGTCGCCATCCAATGGCGCAAGCGAGGGAGAGAGAGACGAGAGAGGAGATGCGAATAGAGAAGAGGGGGCGCCTAGGGCTTCCCCATGGCTTGGGCCAGCCCTAGGCTTGCATGGGCTCATTAATTTTGTCCCCCCCTCTCTCCCTATGCCTTATATAGGGTCGGCCTTATCCTTACGGATAAGCCTAGCGGATAGGATTGACTGATTCAAACCTCTCCCTATATATCTCTTCTTTTATCTCTATCTTTTCCTTGTTTTCGAAAACGGTCAAAACCAGCCCGTTTTCTGCGCCTCATGACCGGCCCTTTCATCGGAGGTAATAACCTCCTGAAACTAATAGGGCCGTCCTTGACCAGTCTCTCAACACTTAGGGCCGGCCCCCCTAGTGCATAATGGCGCATGGTATGACCAAAACGCCCTTATGTCACTAGTTGGCCGTTCCTCGTGTACGAGACTTTACAAGGCACACATAAGTGAAGTGCACCAGTGATTTCACTATTCTCTGAGGTTCCCGTAGGGTACCCCTAGTGAAGTCAACTAGTCAACTCGCAACATATCCCGGTGCATTGCACCCATGTGGCAAAGTCCACTTATGACAAGGAATTGCTACATGCGTCTCTGCACCAACCTAGGGTTTTCCCTTAGTGCACACACGTAGCTACGCATCTACCGTGCACTAGTGCGAAGCACTCACGGAGTGTAGGCTTGGACTTCTCGCTTCTTCTAACTACGTTATGTGTTTCGAGGAGATGGTATAAGAACCGTACATAATGTCGATAAGGTGGAACCTTCAGGGACCAGGGTTCATGGCTTCCAACTCTGACTCGATCGACACACTACCTGAGTGTACCATCGATCCTCTGAGTCCGAGTTAACCTGCGTAGCCACCCAGAGTGAATTGCAGGCTGCACTCCAATTCCCCCGGACTTACTATGTTTTCCCTCATACCCCTGCTCTCCGCTTAGTATGGTAAACTCGCTGTCCCTCCACTGGTGCCATGACGCAACTCGAGCGGTGGAGAATACCGTCAGATTCGAGTGCTCATATGACTCGGTTCCTTTCAGGTTGACTACATACATCGTACCTTCGATTACTCTTACGAGCAACCGAATCCGTCACCAGTCCAACTGATGACCACCTGGCCAGGGTTTAATACGACGTAGGTCAGACCAAGGAACGCACCTCCCGTTAGGGGTGTGGATAGCCTGCAGGAGTGACACGTTGATGCAATGCCAGCCGGGTAACCCAGTACATCGTGGTTTTGGATCACTGCATCCGGATCCTCACACATTGGTGCGCCAAAGCACCACACAACTGGTTAGTCCACCAGACATGGCTCCTCAGGGTTTAGGACCGTTTTACCCTAAGCAGAAACACGGTTTAGTGCACCGGTGTCTGCTCACCGATCTGTGCACCGTGTTGGTTCCGTTCGGCCACAGACACTGTGCCTGGTAATAACCGGGGTGGAGACACCCATGCTCTGTTATCCTAACAGCTTATCCTGATAGGGCGACCAACCCTAATCAGAGCTGCGAACGTATTTAGGTTACATGGGACCAATCCATTGAGTCTCCCACTCAAGTGGATTACCATGTAGCCATGACTCTCTGTTCTGTAATCAGAACACGTACTAAGGTACGTACCAATATGCATTCCTATACTACCAACCATACAAAGCTAAACACTAGGTTTTTATGAGCTATAGACCTCACCAATTCTAACAATCTCCCACTAGGTCTAACGAGGAATAATGGTGTTGAGCTCTGTAGCTTCTACATGCTACCCAAAAGCCTTTACAGGAATTCCCTAAAGGAATTGGCAACATTGTCTGTAGATTCTACCTCAGTACCGCTACTTGCATTTCCTCCTATAACTGTCAGATCAAGTGGAGTTTGTACTTGATGGGTTTTCCCTCACGGCGGTGCCTAGTCTCCTTGGACCTTGCTTACCGTTCTTCTATTTGAACAACAGATAACTGAGCCTCTGGTATGCGTCCCAAGTTCTCTAAGAACTTCCTAAGCCTTACCACCTGATATACTACCTCGCACGCAACAACATGCTAAGCCTTTGTGGTAGAGTCTGTGATGCACTCTTGCTTCACACTCTACCAACTACCGCTTCTAATCCCAAGATAAAAATAATCCCTGAAATCGATTTTCTGGAACACACATCTGACACCAAAGTCAGATCCTGTATGTCCAATCGATATCAGGACCTGTGAAGTGCAAGCTAACTCACAATCCTTACTTAATGAGGATTTCTGAGTATACCCTTCACTTCGGTCCATAGATTTGGACCCGGGTTCGACTGAAACCGACCCATAAATCCTGCTGCGCAATAGATATCTAGCCTCGTAAAACGAATCTGGCTAGAATCTTATCTTCATGCGTAGCTTGTGATAGCAAGAGAACCTTGCTCTGGTTATCTCGAGTTACCTTGATTCCCAGAGCATAACTCGCCTCATTAGGGTCTTTCACATCGAATTATGATGACTACAAATCTTTACCGTAAACAATATTCCTACGTCATTTTCAATCAGTAGAATATTGTTAACGTAAAGTACTAAATACACCCTTGTAGCTATTTCACCTTTCTTGTACCAACTTGGTTTATCCTCATTCTAATCAAATCCGTGTGAGCGGATTCCCTTGATCAAAATAGACATTCCAACCTGGATGATTGCATCAGTCCATAAATGGACCTTTACAACTTGCATTCCTTATCTTCCTGACCTACTGACACAAAGCCTGGGGCTACTCATCCATATGTCCTTTTCAAATTCCCGTTAGGGAATAACTGTCTTGACATCCATCAACCAGATCTCCCAACTATAATGGGCTGTGATGGATTAAGAGGATCCGTTATAGACTTAGGCATAGCTACCAGTGAGATGGTTTTGACATAGTCAATCCCTTCTCCTTTGGTAACTAATCTAGCTACTTAAGTCTTAACCGGGTACTCTTCTTATACACCTCCTACACCCTGAAGGGTGATAGTACTATAAGTGTCAAGACTGTTCCAAGGGACATTGATGCAAGCTTGCCTCCATGGTCTTTTGTCAGTCAGAGCTGTCGGAAGCTCCCACTACTTCTTTGTAGCTCTAGGGATTATCCTCCTGAAACTCTGGATTAACTATCAAAGTTTCTCCATAGTATCTTTCAGGAGCTCTGATGGTCCCACAACGATGAGGTGGTGGTGGTACAAAGGAAGCTCCCACTACTTCTTCGTAGCTCTAGGGATCATCCTCCTGAAACTCTGGATTAACTATTGAAGTTTCTCCATAGTATCTTTCAGGAGCTCTGATGGTCCCACAACGACGAAGTGGTGGTACAAAAGTGAATTATTTCTACAGTGTCTGGTATACTAGTTTCTTGTATCATCTACTCCCACTATGTTTTCAGATGCGCACTCTCTATCAGTACCCAGTAGTTCACCCAGAACTACCTTACCGGTAAACTTATGGTCTATAATATAATCCTGGTCTAGGTAGATGGTATTCGTAGAAACGATTACCTTCCAAACCTCAAGATCATAGAACAGTCCACCTTATGCCTCCTAAGGGTAACCTACAAACAGATATACCTGGAACTACATCTCCATCTCATCCCTCTTGTCCCTTTGCACAAGTGCAGGACAACCCTATATCTCGAGACTCTATAGTATCAGCTTTCGCTTAGACCATAGCTCTCTATAGGTCTGAGGAACTGATCTAGATGAGAGATAGTTTCAGATATAAGCTACTGTTTTAAGGTACAACCCCACCAAAGGTGGGTAGTACACTTGGCAATATTCATCATACTACGGACCATGTCAAACAGAGTCCGATTCCTTCTCTCGGAGACTTCATTCTGACGTGTCATCCTTGGAGCATTTAACTGGGAGCTAATCCCATGCTCCCTCAGGATCCTATGAAACTCGTCCGATAGTGACTCATTCCCTCGATTAAATCGAAGAGACTCCTATCGTCTGGACGCTCTTGGAACCATAGACGTCAAAATTAACTAACTCCCATACCTTCATGGCCCTTTTAGTTATTCTGCCTTCCAGATTACACTCATAGGTTAGAAGGATCTCCGATGATTCTGTGAACAGAAACTTGGCCTTCTATCACCTCTGAATTTATCTAAGGCAAAATATCTAAATCAGAGGGATCACAAATGGGATAGATTCTTCGAAGGATTTAGATGAATTTAAATTTGACGCTGCAGCTGTCATGAAATCTATTTCCGAATTAAGATTAAATTTAAAGAGATTATTCTGATCTATTCCTCTAGTACTGAAGCTATCTTTTCAGTTTAAGATACACACATACGGTGCTGTTTAAAACAAAAAAACTTTATTTACTAAGGAGGAAACAGAACTACATCACTAAAAAACAAAATCTGTATTTCGAAAAAACTAAGACATTCATATCTAACAGCTTCCGCAGCGGCTTATGGCATCAGTACCTATGTTAGGATTCCTTCACTATAAAGTAGCCTTCTGCTTTTCTTGAATCTCTGTAGACCCGAAGTTTACATTCCAAGAAGCATAAGAACTGCTACTAGATAGCGACTCAACTCCTAACATCCTGAGGCCATACTCTATCTTCAAATACCCCCTATGCTCGCCACAGCGGAAATACTTCCGTCCTTGGTGTTACCAGACTTAGGATTCCACACCAGTTTCTGCACTAGAATAGTTTTTGATCTCTTATAAGTTATTCCCTTAGGTTCTTCTAAAGAAGACCTAGGTTAAGCACTAAAGGCATTGCCTTTAATCTTGATCTCATCCTTTGTCTCTTGGAAATCTCCTTAGAAGTTCTACGTTTATCATCTCTAACTTGTTAAAGCTAAAGTCTCTGATAACGCCTTCGAAGGTTCCATACAAGGATGCAAGATAGACGTCCTCCACCACCTCGTCATCTGGTACTATGTCTTTGGAATCTAGTTCGATCTGGAACTCAAGGATGTGTTCCCGAACAAGCATTCCCTCTGACATCTTGGTACCGACAAGTATCTTGGTGGATAAGCGATGAGTCTACTGACTTCGCCTTCCAGACATCTAATGCAAGTAAAACTTAATTAGAGAAGACACGGCATATCTTTGACTCACTTCTAAAGAGTTGTCCGCAAGTATGCTATAACATAGCACTTGCACATCTCCTTAGACTCTTGCTAGTCGTCATATGCCCTAGTTAGTGCCCTAGTAATATCTGGACCCATTAGGTCTAGTACATGGATATTTAGATTGGAAGCCAATGTACGTTTACTACCCTAAGCATAAGCTAAAGATAGCGATTCCGCTCTACTTAGTTAGAGACCCGATAACTGGTTTTTTTATGGGATAGCGGATAGGGGAACTATATGGTTGAATAAAAACGAATGCAAAATAACTTATTTTATGGATTTTGAAAATAAGCTAATTATATCCAAATGTCAGCGCTACCCTCACAGCGAAGACACCTCTATGGATTAATTAACCATGTATGTAAGATCTCGGAATCGACTACACCTGCCCTAGGGGGCATCATGCAGCGTCAATCCGCTTACACGGGCCTTTCCTTGACCCAGTCCAAATCTGCCAACTAAGGGCTTTGATGGACCATGGTTGCCCTTTTAGCCAGTGCCACGTGATCCCCATTGTCTGAGCAACGAATGCCTCACGTCCACTTCGGATGCTTACCCACAAGCCTAGGTAGTTACGACACGGGAGTTCATGCGGCCCCCACTAGGGTGGGATGAAAAGCCCTTCTCTCCTCACCCCGTAACCACCATATCCCAAAGGAGACTGCTAAGTCATCTAGCATGGAAAAGATATAACCCTCACCCTAGGGGGTGTCGAGCTACGCCCTTCCACCCAGACATAAAGCAGTTGGTTGTGGAGGCCAGAGGATCTCTAAAAGTTCTCTTACACATCCCTTATTATATTTGAGGGTTATTTAATGCAAGTATTGGTGTACACTAAGGTCATGACAACCTATACACTAGACCCTGGTCATACCGTGCTCCCACTAGCGTTTCAAGCCTTTCATGAAGCATTAATCGATCTCGGAATATCATAGTCCCTGCCTCAAGTGGATTTCTCCACTCAAGGGTCACATTACATATCCCAAGAACGTCGATGCTCTGCAAACCTGGCTATCACGTTAATGCTCTGGAGCCTAGCCTAAGGTCAGACTGACAGGAAAGGTCTTCCACTACCATGACGCCTCGCTTATAAATTTGATGAATGATGTCATAGTAGAATTCCAACTCATTCTAGGTTTCGATGCTTGCCAAATAGGCACACCCGACTAATCGGGTGTTGACCTAATGGGGGCATAACCAAATGTGAGGAATTCATGCTATCATCAAGGGTCAATTAAATAATAGGTGTCACTAGTGGAATCCTATCCTAATAAGGTCGCTAGGACCCGAGGGGAAAGGGCATCCCTCTAACACAGATAATTAAATTATCACATCGGGGTTCTCTACAGAAATATAAAGAACTACTGAAAGAAACAAGCACACAACTGAATCAAGTTCAGGGTCCGACCCCTGAACCTGACTGGCACAGCGCAGGCTCTCTGTCTCCTTCGCAAGGTCCTCGATCCGGTGCAAGCCTCTGTATACGATCTCCTGACGCTTTCTGCCCTTTGCCGTCATCGTGTACGCTTCGCCGGATCGTCATCGTCCTCCAAGGTTTCGCTCGTCCTCCCGGTGGTGGATCTTCACGGTAGGTCCTCCTCTTCAATCTGTAACCGAAAAAGATCTAGTACGCTTCGAGCAAGTACTCGCTCGTACACAATTTCCTAGAACAAAAAGGAAAACAAACCTAGCTAAAAGCCTGGGAATCAAGGGTGGTCAACTTCCACCACTTGCCCGACTAAGGCTCTAAAACCTATCCACACACAGAAGAAAAAACATCCAGACAATATTTGCTAACACGGGGTTCGACCCCTGGTAGCAAGCATTCACATATCAAGAATAATTTTAGAAGCGGCGCCCTGCAAGAACGATTCATAGAACATACAAAATATACTATGCATGATCTACTCGTAGAACCCCGATGGCGGCACATACTATTCATGCGCGCACATGACGGTTTCATGAAAAAACATAAAACGCACACCACTAGCGTGCTCTAATACCAATTGTTGGAAATAAATCCATGGTAGAGGCCCGCAGCGGAAGCAAAGTGAAGGTCCGAGGACCGTAGGCGGTGTGCGTTACATATCAAAATTTTTCATCGAAACGATCTACATATGCGTGTATGAAACTAACATGGCAACTACGCGAACCCCTAACGACGATCTAACGCAAAAGAACAATCTAGCATGTATACATGTTCTAATTATCTTAGATCTACTTGTTAGAGATCATATCTGCGTGCGGAATCTTTCACCGCGACAAATTTCTTCTTTGTTGATGGAGACGGGCTACGGATCTGCTCGACATAGCTTCGGTACGACGGCCATAACTTTCTGCTCCGAACTCCGATTGGGCTGAAATTTGGACTGCAGGTATCCAACTTCGAGACGCAACTTTTGCAATAAGTTTCACATCGTTTGGACTTCTGTAGATCCTGGAATCATAGAAACAATACTGATTTTCTGTGCAGATTCTGGACAGCAAAAGGTTGCGGGAGACGCCTTCTAGTTCACCCGATCTCACACGATGCACGGCACCTCGTCGATGGATCTCTGAGTGCCTCCATACGATGAGCCTTCTCCTTCTACGAAACACCACGTGAGGAAGACGAGTCGCCATCCAATGGCGCAAGCGAGGGAGAGAGAGACAAGAGAGGAGATGCGAATAGAGAAGAGGGGGCGCCTAGGGCTTCCCCATGGCTTGGGCCAGCCCTAGGCTTGCATGGGCTCATTAATTTTGTCCCCCCCTCTCTCCCTATGCCTTATATAGGGTCGGCCTTATCCTTACGGATAAGCCTAGCGGATAGGATTGACTGATTCAAACCTCTCCCTATATATCTCTTCTTTTATCTCTATCTTTTCCTTGTTTTCGAAAACGGTCAAAACCAGCCCGTTTTCTGCGCCTCATGACCGACCCTTTCATCGGAGGTAACAACCTCCTGAAACTAATAGGGCCGACCTTGATCAGTCTCTCAACACTTAGGGCCGGCCCCCCTAGTGCATAGTGGCGCATGGTATGACCAAAACGCCCTTATATCACTAGTTGGCCGTTCCTCGTGTACGAGACTTTACAAGGCACACATAAGTGAAGTGCACCAGTGATTTCACTATTCTCTGAGGTTCCCATAGGGTGCCCCTAGTGAAGTCAACTAGTCAACTCGCAACATATCCCGGTGCATTGCACCCATGTGGCAAAGTCCACTTATGACAAGGAATTGCTACATGCGTCTCTGCACTAACCTAGGGTTTCCCCTTAGTGCACACACGTAGCTACGCATCTACCATGCACTAGTGCGAAGCACTCACGGAGCGTAGGCTTGGACTTCTCGCTTCCTCTAACTACGTTCTGTGTTTCGAGGAGATGGTATAAGAACAGTACATAATGTCGATAAGGTGGAACCTTCAGGGACCAGGGTTCATGGCTTCCAACTCAGACTCGATCGACACACTACCCGAGTGTACCATCGATCCTCTGAGTCCGAATTAACCTGCGTAGCCACCCAGAGTGCGATGCAGGCTGCACTCCAATTCCCCCGGACTTACTATATTTTCCCTCATACCCCTGCTCTCCGCTTAGTATGGTAAACTCGCTATCCCTCCACTGGTGCCATGACGCAACTCGAGCGGTGGAGAATACCGTCAGACTTGAGTGCTCATATGACTCGGTTCTTTATAGGTTGACCACATACATCGTACCTTCGATTACTCTTACGAGCAACCGAATCCGTCACCAGTCCAACTGATGACCACCTGGCCAGGGTTTAATACGACGTAGGTCAGACCAAGGAACGCACCTCCCGTTAGGGGTGTGGATAGCCTGCAGGAGTGACACGCTGATACAATGCCAGCCGGGTAACCCAGTACACCGTGGTTTTGGATCACTACATCCGGATCCTCACACATTGGTATGCCAAAGCACCACACAACTGGTTAGTCCACCAGACATGGCTCCTCAGGGTTTAGGACCGTTTTACCCTAAGCAGAAACATGATTTAGTGCACCGGTGTCTGCTCACCGATCTGTGCACCGTGTTGGTTCCGTTCGGCCACAGACACTGTGCCTGGTAATGACCGGGGTGGAGACACCCACGCTCTGTCATCCCAACAGCTTATCCTGATAGGGCGACCAACCCTAATCAGAGCTGCGAACTTATTTAGGTTACATGGGACCAATCCCTTGAGTCTCCCACTCAAGTGGATTACCATGTAGCCATGGCTCTCTGTTCTGTAATCAGAACACGTACTAAGGTACGTACCAATATGCATTCCTATACTATCAACAATACAAAGCTAAACACTAGGTTTTTACGAGCTATAGACCTCACCAATTCTAACAGTTGGAGTCCTCATCGGGCAAAGTTCGACAAGAGTTCGATCGTAGTTATGTTGGTGCTGATCCTCAGGGCGACGATTATGGTGACGGGCGTCCTTCGCGACGCAGGGGTCGGAGGATGATCTGGAGCTAAGGGGTTCGGGACGACAAGCCAACTGGTTTAGTCGTTCCCAAATCATTGACCTGGAAGGAACAAGTGAGAATTTCCTCGAATGGGGATTGAGGAATTGACCGGAAGTGTCGACAACCGAATGCCTGGAAGGAATGAGAGAGGGATCGAGTGACCAGCGAACATCTGGTTTGTCATTGATGCTGGCCTCTGACCGAGGAAGGTTAGCTCCTGCTTTGATGGCTACACATCGGAGAGAGTCTCTCTCAATCATGAGAGCAGTGTTCTGCTTCATCAAAGTGAGGAGTTGAAAGTCTTCCAACGAGATTTGATACGTCGCTTGAGGATCAGAGATGGGCGAGACGTGCGCTTTCCCGGGGCGCTGAAGAGTCTCATCGGCGGTACAATGAGATTGTCGAGGTTGAGTTGGAGTTGTGCGATCTATCAAACAATGACTCCTCGAGTTCACAACTGGGTGCTGCTCGGGAGGTGGACTCGTCACGTGTCTACGACTCATTGAGTGAGTCATAGGATGCGGGACATTGGGATGAACATTACTTCCCTCCGACTGATCCATAGGTCATGTCTTCGCCATTCAGGTTGGCGATGAAGACAGAAGGATTGCTCAGGCAATCGGCGGCTACTATTGCTTGACCGAAGGAGCTGGGAAGCCTGGAGGTCACAAATCGATTTGGGAGATCCCACAGACGGTGCCAAACTATAGGGGAGGATTTTGATCGTCGTACGTAACCCCCCTCCTGTTGTAGCTCGTGTGTCCTTAGCGTGGATTTTTTGTATTAACATTAATAAAGATAACTTTGGTTATTGCTTTAATTAGAATACTACTTTAGTATATGATAATACTCATATAATAAAATGACCCTAGGGAACACAGTAGGCCACTGAGGTGCATGGAGGATCCATGTTTAGGAGACCCAGTGGACCAGTTCTGTGTAGACCTAGAACTAGTTCACAACTTAGGTGATGCCGGTCGCTTCACCGAGAATAAGCTGTTGGCAGGTAGAGGATGTGGTGAAGTCTCCACCACGGGAACGTGGGATTCCCATTCACCTGACCAAGCACGATGATCGTGTTGAACATGAACCAAGATGGTGCACAGTTCGGTGATTCAGACACTGGTGCAGAAACCGTCTTACTACTATAGATAATCTGTCCTTAACCCTGAAGGACCATGTACACTGGGCCAACCAGTTGTGTGGTGCTTTGATGTGCCAACATGTGCGGACCTTCCATAGTCCAATACCATGGTACGTTGGGTTACCCGGCTGGCGCTTGAGTGACATGTAATCCCTACAGGTTATCCGACGTTCAGTGTTGGATGGGTGCGTTTTGATGAGTCAATTTGTCCACACAGTTAACCCAGGCCTGGTGGTTGTTAGTATGGCTGACGATGTTCCGGATGCTAGGCATAATACCGGAAGGTGTGTGGTGTTATAGATGACAAGTCATCAAACCCCAGTCAGATGATCGATCGGGATCTGACAGTGCTCCCCACCGCCCGAGTCGTATCATGGCACCAGTAATAGGAGGGACTAAGGATTATCGGAGTATAGTAGAGAACAGGGTTATGAGGGAGTAACATAAGTTTAGGATCACTAGAGTTCAACTCGCGTCGCACTCTGGGTGGCTACGTGGGTTAATCGGATTAGGGCTGATTAATGGAACTTTCGGTGTGTCACCGGAATAGTTAATCAGGGATCCGGTTGGAGCTAGAGATCCCGAACCCTGAAGGTTCCACCCTGTCGTTGCATATAGGAATTGTTCTCCGACCTAGTTGGATACGTTGGATATGAAGTAGCGCGATGGAGCGCAAGCCCGGAAGCTAAGAACCTAATTCACATATATTACGGGCCGTAGGGGTATTTTGGTAAATACTAAAATATGGCTCAGAACATATTGAATATGGATCTTAGAATGAGCGGAATAATTTTAGGAGCTCATAGGCGCTGACGGAACTCGATTCCGAGTAGTGCACCTCGCTCAGTCTTTCTTTCAGTTTTCCACTTTTTGTGAAGGGCGTTTTTGTCCAGGCTTCAAGATAGGCATTGGAAATCCCCAAAAACCGCCCCCCCTCTATCCTTATCCTACTAGGGCCGCCCCTAGCTTCCTTGAAGCCATGGGAGAATGGCCCTATAAAGGAATAGGGAGAGGGAGGGGCCGGCCTAATGCTCCCTCTCCTCCAGAAAAATCCGAACCCCCTATAGCCTCCTCCTTTGTTGTTTTGGCCAAGGAAAAGAGAGGAAGAAGAAGGGAGAAGGAAGAGGAAGGAAGGATAAGGAAGAAATGAGAAAGAGGAGGAGAAAATCTCACGGCTCGCCATCGTCTTCGCAACGGATTCCTCCGTCTGCTCGTAATCCCTGCACTCAGAGACGTGATTTCGAGGATTCTTCAATTCGCAAAGGACAAGGTGCTATTCGACAGTTTCCCTTGCGATTCAAGTGCGGTTCTTCATCGTTCCGTCCTCTCCGGATCATAGATCCAAAAGGTATGATGATTCTAAACACCTAACTAGATGCATGCATGTCTTCCGTAGATCGTAGTATGCCTCTAGGGTGTCCGCACATATGTTAAGATCATAGATTTGCATGTAGATTGTTTTGTAGAATTAAGTGCAATGAAACATACACCGTATGATCTTCTGATCTTTTTTTTGCTTCCGATGTGACTCTGATTAGCGGATCCAATTCCAACAATTGGTATCAGAGCACGCTTTGGTGTATGTTTCATGCAAGAATTCATAAAAACATCATGTGAATATATGATGGCATATGTTTTCATCAGGGTTCGGCGTAAATCATGCATATGGATTGTGCTATGCATCGTCTTTTTGCAGGTGCCGCGCTGAATATTAATATGTGATTGCATGCATCCGGGGGTCGGACCCCGGATTTATTTTTTGCATTGATTATTATTGTCTGTGGATTTTAAGGCTCTAGATGGGCGAGGGTGGGGGTTGACCATCCTCGGTTCCCTGGCCATGTTTCTAGGATTGTCTTCTTTTCTTTCTAGCGAAATTGTACACGAACGAGCACTTGCTTGGAGCGTGTTAGTTTTTCGGTCACAGGAAGAAGGAAATGATGCTACTTCCACGGTTCGGGCAAGCGGTACCATGGTATGCAAAGACCCGACGAAAGCGTGCATATTGGCGATGATGGGGATCGTCGTCAGAGATCGTGCAGAACGGAAGAGCAGGATATCTTGGCTGTGCTATTCAGGTTCATGAGTCGAACCCAGGACTTGATTCAGTTTGGATGTTTTTCTGTTGATTCTCTTTACTTATTATTTAGAGAACCCCGATGATAATTTTATTATTTTGCTTGTGAGTTTGTCTGTAGATCAGGCTTAGGATTAGTACTAAGATTATGGATTCATCGGTGTCTCTATATGGTTCTAACACGTGCGAATCCGGTGGCTAGCTAAAAGGAAATGTGGTAACCGCCCTCGTGGTAGTTCAGGTAGCCAAGTACTGTGCACCGAGATAGATGCAGTGTTAGATTTGTTTAGAGATAATTAGCTAATGTCTCCATAAGAAGTATGATAACCCTAGTGGGATGCCCTTTCCCCACATGGTCCTTGCGACCAAGTTAGGTTAGGATTTCACTGTATGATACCCATTTCTAGATGACGTTTGATGGTAGTATAAACTCATCACGATTTGGTTATGCCACCATTAGGTTGAGGTCCGACGGAGGTTGTCAGATGTCCCTATATAGCCAGCATCGAAACCTATAATGAGATGAGGTCTACTATGACATCAGATATCAAATTATGAACGAGACATCATCGTAGTGGGAGTCCTTTCCACGTTGACCTTAGGCTAGGCTCCAAATCTTAGGATTATAGGCAAACTAGTGAAGTATCAGGATCCTTGGAATCTATGCAATATGATCCTTACAAGAAAGGCGAAAGGTGGGTATTCAAGATAGGGACTATGATATTTTCCGAGGAAATTACTGCTTTGCGGGAAGGTTTGTAATCCTAATGGGAGCATGGTAGACCAGGGTCTAAGTCTATGAGGTCGTGACCTTTCTAGATTTGCATAAAACCTCATAAAGAAGGGATGTGTAAGAGGTTTTCTCCAAAGAGGAGCCCCTGGCCTCCACAATCAACTGGCTAAGGGTCTGGGTGGGAGGTACACAGTTCGATATTCCCACCGGGTGAGAGCTGTGTTTCCTTCCATACTGGTTTGCCTAGTGGTTTCCTTCGGGACATGGAGGATACCGGTGGCAGTGGGTGACAGTTTTTTCCTTCACCGCGGGAGCCTATGAACCCCCCTACCGACACCACCTAGATTTGTAGGAAGTATCCGAAAGCTTGTGTGAAGCTGCTGTTACTGCGCACGCGGGTCACATAAAGCTGGCCAAAAGGAGACTGGGAGGTCTTTCAGTTTACCATGGGTAATTCTGATGAAGACTGGGTCATAAAAACCCCGTTGGCAGAAACGGTTGCATGCTCTCACCGAGATGCTGTCTCCAATTCAGGGCCGATAGTCTCAGTGCTCCAGCCCAGAGAATTTAGATTCTTAGATGTCTCCACTTGAGGTAGTGTAGACATAGCGGCTGGAGTAGACATTATCTATTTCTAAATTCTATGAAATCGATTGTAGTAGACCCTAACTATTGCTTTAAACCATTGTTTACAGAAATCATGACCAAGCTCGACCCCCTTGCCTCCATACTTAATGATAACAAACTTACGGGACCAAACTACGAGGACTGGAAGCGTAACCTGATGCTCGTCCTAAGGGTTAGCAAACACACAATTGCCCTAAGTACCCCTCAACTGGCCATGCCGGGACCAAGTGCAACTGAGGCCCAGTTAAAGGAATGGAAAGACTGGCTAGATGCTGATGAGATGTGCAAGTGCTACATAGTGGCATCCTTGCAGACCGTCCTTCAGAAGCAAGTCGAAGATATGGCCTTTGCTTCAGACATGATGCTCTACCTAAAGGAAATGTTCGAGGGTCGTAGTCGGGTAACTCGTTACCTGACCATCAAGAAATTAGTGTCCACGAAGATGGCAGAGGGGACTTTAGTTCGGGAGTATATGCTGAAATTATTTGGCTATGTGAACGAGCTTGGTTCCTTCGATGTCATCTTGGATGTAGAGATCCAGACCGATATTTTCCTCGCGTCTCTGTCAGGAGCGTTTGAGGGCTTCGTTACCAACTTCAACCTTAACCGGTTGGAGATGTCTAACGCAGAGCTCCTAGCGGCGCTCCAGGCGGCAGAGGACGGGATGAAGGCAGGAGCCCAATCCCTGAACGTAGAGCGGAATTCTTCTCTAAAAGCCAAGGGCAAGTTCCAGAAAAGAAAGTCTAAGAAGCCCGTGAAGATGGGCCAGGTGTAGTTGCAGGTTCCTAAGCAGAATGGTCCGGCGAAGCCTAAAGGAAAATGTTTCCGATGCGGCAAGAAGAGGCACTGGAAGGGCGACTGCCGTGCGGCTCCCAAGAAGGCTGAGACAGGTATATCTCAAATCCACATAGTGGAATCCCTTGTAGCATCCAGTTGTTCTTCAGTTTTATGGATTGTGGATTCTGGTTCCACTAACCATGCTTGCAATAATTTGCAGGGGTTCAAGGAGACAAGAAAACTAGATGATAGGGAGATAATCATAAGCATGGGAACTGAGGCCGTGGCAGAGGCTGAAGCAGTTGGAGATATCATCTTGCAGTTCTTTGATGGAAGAAGTTTATTACTTAGAGACATACTTTATGTACCGCCCTTGAGACGAAACTTAATTTCTGTTTTCTTATTGAATAATGAAAGTTTTTCAGTTTTATTTGATGCTTCTGGTGTGTCAATTAAATTGAATGGTTCCTTTGTTTGTAAGGAAAAGATACAAAACAGTCTCTATGTAATTAACTCCAATCATAAGCAGGATAACATAACTGAAGCTTGTATGATAAATTCATCTAAAAGGAAAAATCCCTCAGATAATCCAACACTCCTTTGGCATCTAAGGCTTGGACATATAGCCTCAGACAGGATTCACAGGTTGGTAAAGGTAGGACTTTTAAGTCCAGATATTTCAGAAAGCCTATCGACGTGTGAGTCTTGCCTGGAAGGCAAGATGACTAAAAGATCTTTCCGAGTCAAAGGTAGCAGATCTAAGGAGGTATTAGAGTTGGTACACACTGATATATGTGGGCCCATAAGTGTCCGTGCTATAGGAGGCTTCGAGTATTTCATCACCTTCACGGATGATCACTCGAGGTTTGGATATATATACCTAATGCGACGGAAGTCTGAATCCTTTGATAAGTTCAAGGAGTTCAGAGCTGAAGAAGAAAAGCAAACAGGTAAACGTATCAAGTCTCTTCGATCGGATCGAGGAGGCGAATACCTATCGAATGAATTTATTGGGTACCTGCGTGAGCATGGGATCGTATCCCAGTTGACTGCACCAGGGACACCATAACAAAACGGTGTATCTGAGAGGAGAAACCGAACTTTGTTAGACATGGTTCGGACTATGATGAGTTATGCAACATTGCCACCTAGTTTTTGGGGATATGCCCTAGAGACGGCAGTATATACTTTGAACTTTGTTCCATCAAAGTCAGTACCCCTAACTCCTTGGGAGCTGTGGTTGAAGCGAAAGCCAAGCCTACAACACTTTAGGATTTGGTGTTGTCTAGCACATGTGCGGAAGGACAAGCGAGATAAGATGGAGTCAAAAACTAAGGTATGTCTGTTCGTTGGGTATCCAAAAGGGACAAAGGGTGGTTTATTTTATGATCCTGAGGATAGAAAGGTTATCGTCTCGATGAACGCCGTATTCCTAGAGCGGGATTATTTAATAGACCATAAGACCACCAGTAAAATATTTCTTGCAGAATTGCTTGGTACTGATAGGAGTACGCAGACAGAAAACGTAGTGGGAGTCGATACCACTAAGATAAACGATACTGTACAATCGACTCCTATGGAACCACCGCAGGCTCGTCGCAGTGGGAGGACCACAAGTGCTTCTGATAGATACATTGGAGAAGCCTTTATGGTAGATCCAGAGTTTCAGGAGGATGATCCTCTGAACTTTGACGAAGCGATGGTATCCTCTGACCATACAGCATGGCAGGAAGCCATGGAGGCAGAACTGACATCGATGTCCCAAAATTTAGTCTGGACACTTGTAACACCACCTCACAACATTAAACCTGTTGGGTGTAAGTGGGTGTACAAAAGGAAAAGAGGTCCGGATGGTACCGTTGAGACTTACAAAGCTAGACTAGTCACTAAGGGTTATACCCAATGAGAAGGGATCGACTATGACGAAACCTTTTCGCCAGTTGCTATGCTTAAGTCTATCCGGATTCTCTTGTCCATTGCAGCCCATTATGATTGGGAGATCTGGCAAATGGATGTCAAGACCACATTCCTCAATGGGGATTTGGAAGAAGACATATATATATCTCAGCCTCCAGGCTTTATCGCAAAAGGTCAGGAAAGTCTGGTGTGCAAGTTGCAAAGGTCCATTTATGGACTGAAGCAAGCATCCAGAAGTTGGAACATGCGTTTTGATCAGGCTATCCAGTCTTATGGATTTGAGCAAAACATGGATGAACCATGTGTTTATAAAAGGAGCGATAAGACTGCAGTAGTTTTTCTAGTGCTTTACGTAGACGATATCCTGCTCATCGGAAACGATATTGGAACATTATCTACAGTGAAGGTGTGGTTATCCTCTCAATTTGATATGAAAGACCTGGGTAAAGCGAGTTATGTTCTAGGGATCAAGGTAACTCGAGATCGCCAGAACAAGACTCTCTCGCTGTCACAGTCAGCCTACATAGATACTATCTTGGTCAGATTCAGTATGCACAACTCCAAGAAGGGACTGGTTCTATTCAGACATGGAATGAAATTGTCCAAGGATCAGGGTCCTAAGACTCCTGAGGAGAGGGCAGAGATGCAGAAGATACCTTATGCTTCGGCTGTTGGGAGTCTGATGTATGCTATACAGTGCACGAGACCAGATATATGCTATACAGTAGGCATGATGGGCAGGTATCAGTCAAATCCGGGTCCAGGGCACTGGACTACTGTGAAAAACATACTCAAGTATCTCCGTAGGACGAGAGATTATGAGTTAGTTTACTTTTCACAGGAACTGATACCGATTGGATATACGGATTCTGACTTTGCGTCAGATCCGGAATCTAGGAGATCGACATCAGGGTTTGTGTTTTCATTGGGAGGAGGAGCTGTCAGTTGGAGGAGCGTGAAGCAGGGATGCATCACGGATTCGACGACAGAGGCTGAGTACGTTGCGGCGTGTGAAGCAGCTAAAGAGACGGTGTGGCTCAAGAATTTCCTCACGGACTTAGGATGCGTACCGGGAGCTCAAGATCCTATTATCCTTTACTGTGATAATAGTGGAGCGGTAGCACAATCCAAGGAGCCAAGATATCACCAGAAGAGCAAGTATATCGAGCGGAAATACTACATTATCCGGGACTTACAGAAGCGAGGGGAGGTTGCAGTGACTCAGGTGGCGTTTGTAGATAACATGGCGGACCTTTTCACAAAGGCGTTACCGACCAAGGCTTTTGAGAAGCACGTGGATGCCATGGGAGTTAAGACTGTTGTTCCCCGCTAGGCCAAGTGGGAGATTGTTGTAGCTCGTGTGTCCTTAGCGTGGATTTTCTGTATTAACATTAATAAAGATGACTTTGGTTATTGCTTTAATTAGAATACTACTTTGGTATATGATAATACTCATATAATAAAAGGACCCTAGGGAACACAGTAGGCCACTGAGGCGCATAGAGGATCCATGCTTGGGAGACCCAGTGGACTAGTTCTGTGTACACCTAGAACTAGTTCACAGCTTAGGTGATGCTGGTCGCTTCACCGAGAACAAGCTGTTGGCAGGTAGAGGATGTGGTGAAGTCTCCACCACGGGAACGTGGGATTCCCATTCACCTGACCAAGCACGATGATCGTGTTGAACAGGAACCAAGATGGTGCACAGTTCAGTGATTCAGACACTGGTGCAGAAACCGTCTTACTACTATAGATAATCTGTCCTTAACCCTGAGGGACCATGTACACTGGGCCAACCAGTTGTGTGGTGCTTTGATGTGCCAACGTGTGCGGACCTTCCATAGTCCAATACCACGGTACGTTGGGTTATCCGGTTGGTGCTTGAGTGACATGTAATCCCTACAGGTTATCCGACGTCCAGTATCGGATGGGTGCATTTTGATGAGTCAATCTGTCCACACACTTAACCCAGGCCTGGTGGTTGTCAGTATGACTGACGATGTTCCGGATGCTAGGCATAGCACCGAAAGGTGTGTGGTGTTATAGATGACAAATCATCAAACACTAGTCAGATGATCGATCGGGATCTGACGATGCTCCCCACCGCCCGAGTTGTATCATGGCACCAGTAATAGGAGGGACTGAGGATTATCGGAGTATAGTAGAGAACAGGGTTACGAGGGAGTAACATAAGTTTAGGATCACTAGAGTTCAACTCGCGTTGCACTCTGGGTGGCTACGCGGGTTAATTGGATTAGGGCTGATTAACGGAACTTTCGGTGTGTCACCGGAACAGTTAATCAAGGATCCGATTGGAGCTAGAGATCCCGAACCCTGAAGGTTCCACCCTGTCGTTGTGTATAGGAATTGTTCCCCGACCTAGTTGGATACGTTGGATGCGAAGTAGCATGATGGAGCGCAAGCCCGAAAGCTAAGAACCTAATTCACATGTGTTATGGGCCATAGGGGTATTTTGGTAAATACTAAAATATGGCTCAGAACATATTGAATATGGATCTTAGAATGAGCGAAATAATTCCAGGAGCTCATAGGCGCTGACGGAACTCGATTCCGAGTAGCGCACCTCGCTCAGTCTATCTTTCAGTTTTATACTTTTCGTGAAGGGCGTTTTCGTCCAGGCTTCACGATAGGCACTGGAAATCCCCAAAAACCGCCCCCCCTCTATCCTTATCCTACTAGGGTCGGCCCTAGCCTCCTTGAAGCCATGGGAGACCGGCCCTATAAAGGAATAGGGAGAGGGAGGGGCCGGCCTAATGCTCATTCTCCTCCAGAAAATCCGAACCCCCTATAGCCTCCTCCTTTGTGGTTTCGGCCAAGGAAAAGAGAGGAAGAAGAAGGGAGAAGGAAGAGGAAGGAAGGAGAAGGAAGAAAGGAGAAAGAGGAGGAGAAAATCTCGCAGCTTGCCATCGTCTTCGCAACGGATTCCTCCGTCGGCTCGTAATCCTTGCACTCAGAGACGGGATTTCGAGGATTCTTCAATTCGCAAAGGACAATGTGCTATCCGATAGTTTCCCTTGCGATTCAAGTACGGTTCTTCATCGTTCCGTCCTCTCCGGATCATAGATCCAAAAGGTATGATGATTCTAAACACCTAACTAGATGCATGCATGTCTTCCGTAGATCGTAGTATGCCTCTAGGGTGTCCGCACATATGCTAAGATCATAGATTTGCATGTAGATTGTTTTATAGAATTAAGTGCAATGAAACATACACCGTATGATCTTCAGATCTTTCTTTTGCTTCCGCTGCGACTCTGATTAGCGGATCCAATTCCAACACCTCCAACAGTCGATTGAAGGTTTGACCCTTTGGGATGTGGTGCGCTGTGGAGCGCTAATGGGTTAAGTGCTGAGTTGTCACACAGTCACTGTAGAGATAGAAAAAGAGGGAGATAGAGAATTGACACAAGGTGTGGTGACGAAGTTCGGTCGAAGCCTACGTCTCCGTGTGGTAAGACGCAACATTTTAATCTATTATTAATGAAAATGTAAAGCCACTCTCGACAGGTCGAGGAGTGCTTTTTACAAGTAGACAGAGGATGGAGGAGGCTTGAGAGTCTGAATACCAGAAGGTTCAGAGAGCTCTGGAAAACAGAAAATGGGATTGATAATAATGAAATCGGATCTTGATTATTTACAGGATTGGCTATATATAAAGATTTGGAAATATTCTAGGTATATTCCCTGGAATATCAGGAGTTTAGGTAATTATCCAGGGGTTTTATCAGACCCCGAATGGCACGTGTGGGCCCCAGGAAGGGTTGCGGGTCCCACCGTCATCTTCGTGGGCCCCAGACAGAGTTGCGGGTCCCACTATTGGGTGTTAGCCAGGTTTTGCACCCACAGCAGCCATCGCGAAATTACTATAGCTGCTATAGTGATTCCACTGTAGCAAAGATACTAAATTATATATTCAAATAATACTCAATTTTTTTTTGAGTTTAGTATTATTGCTATAAAATTAAGTAATATTGCAATAGTGATTTTACTGTAGCAATGTGTTTTTAGCAGCCATGGCGTAATCAATATAGCTGCTATAGTGATTTCACTGTAGCAAAGATACTCAGTTTTATATACAAATAATACTCAATTGGATTGAGTAATATTGCTATAAAATTGAGTACTATTACTATAATATTTTTTTTTGTAGAAACGTGTTTTTAGCAGCCACAACGTAATCACTATAGTTGCTACAATGAAATCATTGTAGCAGTTATAGTGGTCCCTTTATAGGTTTTGAAGTTGTTCGTTTCGTAGGATGAAGAACGGTTATCCAGGCGATGACAATTTTGATAAATTCGGTAATTTATCATGATCATTTGAGTCTTTTATTAACCAAATGAGTTATTATAGGTGATATGTTGAAAAGTAAATATGGGCTTAGAGAAAAAAAATTTATCGAAATTATCCTAAAATGAAACTTTATAAAAGGAGTGATTGTTATTAGCACCTAAAATTAAAATAAGAGTTGACTCTGTTACTCGGCCCGTGATAAATGGGCCGCAGCCCATTTCTGACGTTCTTTGGGTCTGAACTTTAGGCACTCCGGCTCCCCGCTCTCTCTTCACAGATGGATCAGGAACCAGACAGCGGCGGAACCCTAACCCTAGCCTCCGCCGTGGAAACCCTAACCCTTGAAGCCTCCTCATCGGATCCCCTCTCTCCATCGACCCACTTCACCTCCCCCTTGGATCTATGCTTCGATCTCGATTCCCTCCACGACCTCGCCGTCCGCGGCCAGTGGCGCTCCGTCCTCGACAAGGTTGCCCGCGCCCGCTCCCTCTCCCTCCTCTCCAAGCCCCACGAATACCTCGTATACCTCTCCTTCAACGCCCTCGCCCTCTTCAAGCTCCGCCGCTTCGCCGACGCCGAACGCGAGCTCGATACCCTAGTTGCAGCCCCTGGCGGCGGCGTCCGCCCAACCGATGATGACGATCCATTTGGATCGCCCCGCTACCGCTACGAGTCCTACCCCGACGCCTACCCGGGTCGCACTGGCTCCATGCTCCCCTTCACCGCCCGATACCTCCACGCCGAGCTTCCCCAGCGCCTCGGAAACCGCCCCGAGACCCTAGACCGCCTCTACTCCCTCCTCGACCTCGTCCGCTCCCGGATCTCCGACCGGCCCGGCGCCGACCAGTGGAGGCGGCGCGAGGCGTTCCTGATGAGCGCGATATGCTGCAACCACTTCTCCCACCGGGAGTTCGACGTGGCCCTGGCGCTGATCCGAGCCCTTCTCGCCCGGGAGGCGTCCGATCCGGTGCTCCTCTCCCGGCTGGGATACGTCCAGATGCAGATGGGCGATCTGGACGGCGCCAGGGCCTCGTTCGCACGCGTGGAGGGGCTGTGCGAGGGTCGGGGGGCGGAGTTGGAGAACCTTGCGGCGAGGAACCGGGCAATGGGGTTCCTGGTGGAGAAGGACTACGTGTCGGCGGTGAGGGAGTACGAGGAGTGTATCGAGAGGGACCCGAGCGACGTGGCGGCGGTGAACAACAAGGCGCTGTGCCTGATGTACTCGCGGGACCTGTCGGACTCCATCAAGCTGCTGGAGGGGGCGCTGGAGAGGGTGCCGACCGCCGCGGTCAATGAGACGCTCATCGTGAACCTCTGCAGCATGTACGAGCTCGCGTACGTGAACCATGGTGAGATCAAGAAGAGCCTCAACAACTGGATTGCTCGGGTGGCGCCTGATGATTTCGACCCATCGTGCACCCGCACCTGAGCGGTGATCTTCCCTTCACCCTGAACTCCTTGGTTGGCTGAATTCTTGTTGCGTGTTTCTGTTTCATTACGAGTTTATTGTGATGTTAGGTTTCATTTGGTTATGAAATGATTTGATTAAATTGTCTTGAAAAATACTTTTAAATAATAATGTGTTTGCACTGGACCTTGCAATTGTAACTCACTTTTATCATTGAGAATTTTCTGATGTACTCAAGTTCTGGTCCAAGCCAAAACCAAAATTTTGATCGAAATTGACTGAAATTTGAAATTTAAAGTTCCAGTTCCGATACTGAAATTGATCGAAATTTTGTTCGAAATTGATCAAAATGTATAGTTCAAGCTCCGAAATTGACCGAAATTACCTAAATGGCCAATCCCCTTGGTTTCGACTCTCATTTTGTTTCGGTCCTAGCCAAAACCGAAATAATTCGGCAAAATTTTGGTATTTCGATGGAAATTTCAAACCATGGTTAGACCCTAGAATTATTGTATGGACAATCCAATTAACATCAAGTTCTTATTGTAGTGCGATCAACCACAACACACGAGCAGAAGTAGAGGGCAAGATGGGTGGCTTTGTTCATTGATCAAGGCGTGAGATCCATAAGAAGGGCTGGATACATGACCATGATCAACTGCTGTCAAAAGAAGAGTACAAGCAAGCATAATAGAAACGACGGTTAGTTCCCAAGAAATTTCAATTAATGATGCTATGAATTTTATGACAGATCTAAAATTGGTTTGAAATTGAAAAGAGAAAATTGTTAGAGCAAGTTCATATTCCATCTATTTGGGGTTGGCTTTCTGAATCCTATTTCGCGATTCATTTCTATCTAGGGATATATATGTTGCCAATGAAAGGTTTTCGATATCTTTTTTAACAGTTTCTACCGATGTTATTCTAGCTCTTCCCTTCCTCCATGTACCTTCCACACTAATATGAAACCCTCTTTATTGGGGCCGCCTCAGCCCTACGGTGTACATGTCCAAACTCATCTTAATCAATTCTCCATTGTCTTGTCCTTAATTGATGCCCCTCCCAACACTTTTGCTAGTATACTCATTACACACTATATCCTGTCTAATTTTTACATCTACCTCAACATTCGCTTCTTTGCCACGCTCATCTTATGAGCTTGAGCTGTCTTTTAAGGACCAAATTCTGAACCATGTAACATTGCGGGTCTTCTTATTGTTGTTTTGTAAAATTTATCCTTAAGCCTTAAAGACATATGTAGATCACATAGCAATCCCGAAGCCCCTCTCTACTTCATCTAACCAGCTCTAATCCTATTGGTTTTTTCATTATCTATCTCTTCATTCTTCTGTATGGTAGACCAAAGTAGTACTTCTTGGTCATCAATTGTGAAATGGACTTCATTATTGTTATTATTTTCATTAAAATTGATCTCCATGTAGTCCTTTTAGTTCGACTTACTTTTATTCCCTTATCTTCCAAAGTCTCTCTCCACAATTCCAGTTTAGTATTTAACCCTATCCTTGTCTTATTGAATAACACAATATCATCTGCAAATAACATACACCATGGTTTTTCTTCTTGAATATTAGCAGTGAATTCATTAATGACGAGTAATTGCTCCTTGGTAAAACCCCATAATTACTGAAAATTCATTTATCTCGCCACCGTTACTTTTAACGATAGTAATTGCTCCTTCATACATCTCTTCAATCATTGTAATATAACCTTGGGACACTCCTTTACCTTCTTGAAGTCCACCAAATTACATCGTGTGGTACTCTATCGAAAATCTTATCTAAGTCAATAAAAACCATATGTAGATTATTGTGCAATTCGTTGATATATGGTATGAGGTGAGCCATCTCCCAAAAACAATCAACTGGCAAAGATATAGATTATGTACTCGTACAATTCTAGGATTACCTAGAACATAATAAATGACTCTATGGCAAAAATGGTTCTAAAACCTTTTATAACACAATTGTTGAGTTGCAAATTGGAAGAATTGTTATCCTTGCTTTCTTCTTTTGCTTTCAGTAGTTGAGTTGTTTGCGAGGTACAAAAAATCAAAATATTTTTCGATATTTTTCAGTTTTTTAATTTACTGAAATGCAATATTTTGTGAAATTTCATGATATTTTGTAAAATATGCCCCTTTTTAGGTGGTCGAAATCGTGATATAAGTTGGTTGTTTGGTAGCTGCATATAGAATGCAGCTCACAAGATTTTATATATTCTTGCTCCCCCCCCTGCCCCCCCCCCCCCCCCCCCCCCCCACACCGAAAATCAATAAGTTGCATGGGTTAAATTTTTTTTTTAATTTTAAATTACATTTGTTTAAACCATGTGCCTAATTTTATTTTCTTCCAATGTTGCAGGCATGGAGTATCAAGAAATGACTTCTTTTGATGATGGCCATAAAAATTGCGTAATGAAATAAATTTGTAAACCGATCCCACTGCAATTGGACAGCCATCATTTGTAGTTTGTTGTGTGTGGTGGTAATTAGGGCATTCCTTCGGGTAAATTGAATTATTTAGGAGGGCGGCAGTTCGCGAAACTGAATCACTTGTAACTGTTTGGTTGGGTTGAATGGTCTGCTAGTTTTATTTTAAATTTATTGGGTAAATTACACATAGGCCCCTCCTAGTTTGAGTGATTATAACATTCACCCCCCCCCTCAAGGTTAACACCCTACAAATGCATCCTTGTAGTTTCTATTTCCTTGCACAAACACCCCCTCGGGAGAGGTGAAACTGACATGTTCTTCCAACTATAGGGGGGAATTTGTAGGGTCTTAAACAAGAGGGTATGAAAGTTATAATTGGTCAAACTACAAGGGGGTTTTGTTTAGCCTAATTTATATGTAACAAATTCTTGCACCACAAACTGAGATTGATGGTTTAAGGAATGGGTGGGGCTACATACAGCCCACGAAATATCTTAGACAGTCTTATCTAAAAGCCATCTTCTCTTTTGCCAAAGGCAGCTTCTGTCTTAAGACTATCCCCTCTTTTGCTGTCGCACGACGTCGCTCACCTTTGCCGTTGGCAACCCACTACTGCTCACTGCTGTCTCCTTCCTACTCATCTTTCATTCGGATGATGCAATTTCGGGAGGTGGGAGGTGTATGAAGAGGTGTAAGAGGAGGGAGGAGTAAGGAGAAGGAAGAAAGGAGGGAGAAGGGGACGATGGGCAGTCGGTGGTGTGGTGGCATGCACAGGGCCGACGATAGGGCAGTGGGCGTGGACTGCCATCAGCCTGAGTGCCGGGGACTTATCAGGTATTTTTTTTTAATTTTAAATTAGGGCATGGTATTTCGTAGGTTGTATATAGCCTCACCCTTGTCGAATAGGATTCTTAAGCGAAACCCTGCCAGCCAAACATCCCTTACCTCTTTCACATGCAGAAATGCTATAATTCCCCACTCTTATGTTAGTTAAAAGTATTTTTCACCTTCCATCCAAATGACTAGAAGAAATGATCATTTTATTGTTCAGCGAGCTTCGACGTGAAGAACAGAATACAATGGGCAAAACAAGCACTACTTGCTGAGCTTTGACGCGAAGAACAGAATGCAACAGCCGAAACAAAGCACTGCATGCTGTGACATTCTGCCCGATTTGCCTCAATCTGATGTAAAATACAGAAACAGTTTATTAAAGTACAACAAAGAAGGGGATGGTAGTGCCCCGGGTGCCGCCTACTAGGGATGTTTTAGTGATCAGACTGGAACGGGTGGCCTGGCAAGAAGCATGGCTTCCCTTATTTTCCCCGCTGCCTCCCGCAAATTAGGTAGAGACGCTGCATACGAGATCCGGATGCACCTATCATCACCAAATGCATCCCCTGGAACGAGGGCAACCTGCCAATCGAACAAACGCAAAAGGAAGCTCAAATCATTGAGAGCTGTTACTGGAGTCCTCGGCGACTATGCTCTTTTGAAACCACTAAGTATGCACTCACCTGCGCCTTGTCCAACAGAAACCTACAGAGGGATTCGGAGTCCTTGATGGTGCCGAACCCTTCGACCTTGGATCCGTAGTAGGAGCTGAAATCGAGAAAGAGATAGAAAGCACCCTGCAAGCGCATTGCCGCCTGATTTGAGCTACCAGGAAAAAAGGGATGAAACAGAAAGAGATGAAGTCAGAGAGAATGTATCTGGTCTTACCTGGGGCTCTGATATCTTCACCCCCTCTAATTCCCGAAAGCTTTTCACCAGGAAGTCTCGCCGCTCCTGGAATGCTCTCACCATGGTGGCGACTGCTTCGCCGCCCGCGTAGCCCAACCCTAGAGCTGCCAGCCCTGCTTTCTGGGAGATGCTACTAGCTCCCGAGGTAAACTGCAGTCGACCCACCCAGAAATCTTATTCAAAGATGTGAACAACAGAAGAAGCAGATATACTGAGAGAAGAGAAACATTATCAGCCTCAGACCACTGTTTTCTGCCCTTGGGGAGAGTTCATGGTGTGTCTAACGAGCATCAAGATGTTATCCGTGATTCGCTTAAAGCATTAGATTATTGTAGTAGTGCTTGTAGTCTATTAACTTATTTGCATGTTTCATTTATTTTGCCACTAGAAGGGACTTGTTTTCTAAAATTTTCTGAAAGGTAGAATATTAGAAACATTGTGTGGCGAATAAATCTCACTGAAATCTACCTGACTTGTCAACTGATTTAGGCTATCTTTTCGGAACGAGAAAAAAGGGGGGTCCTTCTACCAATCTTCCAGATTCTCAATGAAGTCTGTGGAATGAATAAAAGAAGTAGGAGGGAAATAAGATCGCTTCTCAGATCACAGAAAGTGGACTTGGTGGGCATTGTTGAAACAAAAATCAAGAAAACGTTCAGAATGAGCAGTTTTTAAGGATTTCTATTTTGATGGGATAAGGGCAAAGGGTGTTTTTTGTGAGCGTGTCGGCGTGTGTGTAAGCAGAAGTGTCCAACCCAATGTTTTGGCCCTCAGGAGTCCTTATAAAGCTTCTGGAGTCAGCACACGGCTTAGAATAGATGATCTGAATCCTGTCTACCAGTGGAAGGAATCCAATCCCTCAACTTAACCCACTCTATTGTGAAACATTCTCTCCTTTCCTGTACAAGTAGAGGCCCCCATCTCTGACAAGAAGCCTTTAATTTGAACCAATAGACTAATGTATAAAAGCCTGAAGAAAAAGGGGAAGAATGAAAAGAGGGGAACGAATGAAATAGAATAGCTCGTACGAATGAATTAGAATGGATTGTACGAATGAATTAGAATGGATACATTTGTGCGAATGAATTAAATGAATTACCTCCAAATATTATAACATTTTTTTAGGGGGACTTGGATGTCGGTCCCCCAACATCTACTCTTTTCGGTGCTAAGGACACTGAAAAGATTGTTTAACCTGCACTCTCCATAAAAAATGGAAAAGTCGTCAGCCACGTTTAACCACCTCATAATTTCAAAAATCCATGGATACCCATCATATTTCCTTCAAATTACAAAGACTGCCACCAACTAAATTCAAACAAATAAAACACTATACATTGTTGCAAGCGTTACTATTGATTAACGAAAATTTTCTATTTGTCACAGTGAAATAGAAACCGCTGTAGCTAATCTTACTCTTTAATAATGAAATGTTCTTTATAAAGGGTAACATTTCAGCTAACAAAGAGTAACATTTGCTATAGTGAAATCACTGTAGCAATTTAAAAAAAAAACATTCTAATTTTTTTAAAAAAAATAGCTACAATGAAATCATTGTAGCAAATGTTACTCTCTAATAGCGAAATGTTACTCTTTATAAAGAGTTACATTTCGGGTAATAAATAGTAACATTTGATACAATGTAATCACTGTCGCATTTGTTTTTGAGAAATCTCTTTTTTTTTAAAAAAAAAGCTACAACAAAATCACCGTAGCAAATGTTACTCTTTAATAACAAAATGTTACTCTTTATAGAGTAACATTTTGATATAAAAAGAAACATTTGATATAATGAAATCACTATATCAAATTTTTTTATAATCTCGTTTTTTTAAAATAATTAGCTACAGTGGCATCACTATTGCAATGTTTTTTGACAATGACGAATATTTTGCATATGAAGAAGGATATAGAAAAAAGGGTTAATTTGGTCTTTTTTCAAAAGTTTGTTAGACGTAACAAACTCTGATTGCTATGCATATTCCTCATGTGCCTTTATGAATGACTATAGTTAAATAAAACCTATAGTATTGGGATCACAACTACAAGCAACTGTTTCGGTGATTCTACACTAAACCGATCTGTTTAACAGGGACCTACGACAAATTACCCCCCCCCCCCCCCCCCACACACACACACCTTTTTTTTTTTTGGTTTCTTCAACTTGTAGAAAAAGAAAATAACTATATAAGACCAAGTTCCACTGATTTCTGATCCCTCAAGTTTTTATTTAAAAAAATATATTTTCAACCTCTTTTTGCTGCATTTTGATTTTACAGATAATTTGGGTTATTTTTTCATTCATTTCTACTTGCTTTATTCTAGTTTTGAGAGCTAATGGTGTCCCAAATCTCAATCACCATCTAATATCAATTGATACCAGAGTAAGGTAATCCATTTGTTCTACTGGACTGGAGCGGATTCCTGAAGAAGCACCAGTTGTACGACAAGGACGATTTCTGAGGGGTTAACAAGGCACACGTTAACCAAGCTCATCGAATGGATATGAAAATCTTAAATTGACATTGAGACAATTAGAAGAGCTCACATGAGTGGTGCAAAACCCTAGATTTGATGCATGAGTGTAGTATCTAGTATCTACCATGTTTACATCAAACGGGAAACTAAAGGTGGATATTGAAGACAAGGGGCTCGTGTTTTATTTTTTCATGAACCATGCACCCTGAGCGCCATGGGTTCATGAAAAGGTGGTCAGAAATGACAGAACTTCAATCCAAGAAAGTCAATGCACAGGACTTCACTTGTTGCACCCAAAATATTAGTTGGCTATGAAGACGACTCTTGACAATTGATTTGAGTGAAAATCTTCAATGAAATCATGCAAAGTACTTGTAAGGGTGAACCGGTGAAGTTAAAGGGAAGCGTGTGGTGGAGTAACATGTGCAGCAAGGCAAGGCAAAGATCACTTTGTGCGTGCATGTAGCAAAAGCTCTGGAAGCGATTTCTTCTTGTGGATTATGCGATGTTAATTGTCCATGGGTTGAGTCAAAACAACATTAATATGGAAGATTCAATAACTTTCCGATCATGTTGGGTTGTCTAAACCTTTTTGTTGTTTTTCCCCTTCCGGTTTAATGACACTGCTTATAAGAGGAAAGAGCGAAGGAGAGAGATTGGGAAATGTACCTGACTTTGGATCTTCCCACATGCAGCGACAAAATGTTTAGGGCAGGCAAGATATCCAAGTCGCCAACCAGTCATTGCAAAAGCCTGAAAACAACCCCAATGTAAATAAAAAGCTTGTTTATAATCTGCTCAGGCGTCAAGCAAAAATGTTTCATCCATGGTAAAACCGTAAAAGCTCTGAATTTGGTTAGAAATAGTGCTCCACTGCTTAGAAACAAAACTAAAACAGGCAGGTAGAATGATATAGTTGTTGTCATGTATGTACTGCAGTTTTAGAACCCTACTTTCATTGTACAGTGATACAGGTCACTCAAAGGTGAGAGAACTACAACTACAACCTAAGCTGGCAGTCCTTGGAGTTCTACTACTTTTTCCTAAATACTAGAATGCATTTATACCTACAGTAATTACTTGCCTTGGAAAATCCATTCACAGTCAAGGTTCTCTCCCACATGCCAGGCAAAGAAGCAAAGCTTATGTGTTTTGCAGGTGGGTATATAATATGCTCATAGATCTCATCAGACAACACCTGAAAGGCAACACATAAGTAGTTTCTGGTTTCAATATATCAATTTTATCGAGCAAATGGCTTCTGATTCCTAAATCTGAAAAGCTTACCAGAAGTCTTGGATGCTCCCTCACTATATCAGCAATCTTCTCAAGGAGTTCCTTGGGATATACAGACCCAGTTGGATTGGATGGGGAACAAAGGATCAGCAGCCTTGACTTCTTATTGAGTTTTGTAGCAAGGAATTCTGGCTTCAGAAGAAAATTATCTGAAATATCTGTTGGAAGAATTACTGGTGTCGCATCGGCCAGCCTAGCCATCTCAGGATAGCTCACCCAATATGGTGCTGGAATCAAAACCTGAATAAGCAGTGAATACAGAAGATCAAATTTTTAAAGGGAATAAGCACCAGGGAAGCAGCCATGGCCCGTGATGATGAAGGAAAAAACATTGGTCAAAATGGTGAACATATAGTTGTGACAGGCAAGGAATGAAATCTTGAGATAAATAGCGAAATGTCTCATTTTTTCTCAGGACCGAAACGAAATCTGTCTGCCGAAATTTTCAAAAAATCCATATTTTTCTGTCCCGTAACACTACGCCCTTGTTTGATAACGCTGAAACAGGATCCGCGGACCCGTGTTTCAACGTTTTATCAAATTTCGTATGTTGGATAACGCTGAAGAGGTTTCACACGGACCCGCTATTCATCAAAATCGCGGAAATTCTCATTTCCGGCCTGAGGCTCGGATGCATATTTCAGTAAAATCAACTGCAGCGACCCGTGTTTTAGCGATATACCCATCCGCTAGGATTTCCACATACGTGTTATCAAACAAGGGTTACGTCCCACGAACAAATGGGGATATTTTGTAAAATATATTGCTTTTCCGGGATTCAGATATGGAGTTGAAATTTGAGATTAGAAACCTTGCGACAGGTTCGATCCCAATTGGATGTTACATAGGCATATGATCCCTATGAACTAATATGAAGGTAGTGTGTTCGAAGGTTCGATCCTGATTTGCAGCTCACAGTTCTTCAAGAATTGCTAACATCAAAGCTAATTCTTTTCTAGAACTACATGATCGTCGCAAATCATTCAACCGAGCTAGCGTAATTTTAGAACGGCAGAGCGGATGAGTTATGCAGGAAGCAACAAAATCACCAGACTCTAATCCTGATAATGTCAGTGCAAGGGCAGAGACAACCTCACCTCATCTTCAGGCGAACAAACCGCAAGCACCGCTTGCACGATGGACTGCTTCGCCCCGTTACTGACTAGAATCTGATCAGGTGTGTAGGACAGCCCATTCTCCTCTGCCATCAAAAGGGGGAAAAACAAAAAAGATCAAATCTTAGGTTTTATCACCAGCCTCTACAAAACAGCAAATTCTGTCGGTTCAGGAATCTCCACTAACCCTGAAATTTACGGCAGATCGCCTTCCTGAGCTCCAGAGTGCCGGCATTGGGAGTGTACCTCGTGTGCCCTCCCCGGATGGCGGCAATCCCGGCCTGGTCAAAACACACAGATCAGGATTTCAGTTTTTCGAGCAGCTTCCAACGATCCGGGGGGTGGGATTCTACCTCGGCGATGGCGGCGGGGGTGTCGAAATCGGGCTCTCCGGCCGCCAGCCCGATGACGGGCACGCCGGACTGGACGAGGGCGGTCGCCTGGTCGGTGATGGCCATGGTCTTGGAGGGCTTGAGGGAGTTCACCCTGGGGCTGACGGAGGGGTCGACCGGCGCCATCGGATCCGTCGGAGCCTCCGATCTTACCCTTGTTTTGATCGGCACAGCGCGCCTCCGTCGGTCCCACGACCTAGGGTCAAGAAGGGTTTCACTTTATTATAAAGCCCTAGTGAAACGGAATTGAGAGAGAGAGAGAGAGAAGCGTGCTTGAAGGAGATGGTGGTTGGGGCGGCGGGATCCGGAGCTGAGGAGAGGGACCGGAGGAGAGGGGCGGAGGATCGAGCGGCGAGAGAGGCGGAGGATGCAAAAGAGAGGAGGGATGCCTCCATGGATTCGAATCTGCGGCGTTCGGGGGGATAAAGCTACGCATTGCTTATTAATATGCTGGATCGTAAAGCTACTCTCCTACCTCCGTCCGGGCCGTCAGCTCCGCTTCAACGGCGGCGGCGGTGACCAACCAAACTACCCCCTCAACCAACGAATAGCAATTTTGCTACCCGATGGGTACGCCGTGCTTACTTACGACCCAGCCGGAACTTGCCACGTGGACCAAGCCTCTGTTATTTTATTTTAATGATCCACGTGGGACATCCCTGTTGGGCCCTAAGCAATTGCAGTGTACCCATCGATTAGCAAAAATGATCTCCCCCACCAACCACTGAGCACCAACCCCTCTGTACAGAATATAAAAGGGTTAATTACACTTTGCCCCCTGAAGTTTAGCTCAAAAACACTTTAGTCTCAATCTTTCTCAAAAACACCAACCCCTCTGGAAGAAAATCTAGAAAATTAAGAGGACGATGCCAAGAGTGCATATGTTTCTCTGGAGACTACTGGCTATTAGCCCTCCCTTTAGGACCCGCATGGCTGTGATCCTACATCGTACTTCGCCTCTCTGTGCCATGTGTAACTAACATGATGAGGATGAGGTCCATCTATTTTTTGATTGTACCGTTGCCCGCTGTGCTTGTGCTCCCGGGCTTTCCGTTCCCCTCCGGTAATCATGCGGTATCCCATGACGAGTTAACGTCATCTGGAATTATGCCTTGCACGATAGGGACCGTCTGCATCTTGTGGCTTAACACCTTTGGGCTATTTGGAAGGAAAGAAACAATACTATTTTTCGAAAGCTCCATCGGATTTGGAGTTGGATTGGCTTCTTCTCCATGGTGATCACGACGAGATCGAGTTCTTGTCAAACGGTAGGTAGAACCTTGGCTACTCGACCCTCCGGCTTGATGAAACATGAGGCATAGAAGGGCGAGGATGAGGTAGGCCATTTGGAGAAGAAGATGGATTTATGGAGATTGCTTGAGGTGTGGGTTGCTAGTTCGAAACTAGAGCTATTTATAATGGATTTTTCGCTCAAGCGGATGAGTCAATCCGCTTGAGTGGATGCTCTGATTCCTGCAGTGATGCAAGCATCTGTCCCTTCAGGCTTCGATTCGGAGTAATGACAACTATTAAGGCTGTTGAAAGCTGTAACATAAGTTGATTTTTATTTTCCGCCTGAGTGGATGGGTCAATCTGCTTGAGCGGATTATGTCGTCATCTATTGACTGGTCAATCAACATAACTTGATCGCGATGGGTCGACTGCCAAAGGACTGTTATTCCGCCTAGGCAAAAAAGCTAATCCGCTCGAGCGGAATGTACTATTATTCAAACTTAGAAAAGATAAATTTTTACAAATACATTAACTTAAATACAATACGACATTAGAAAATAAAGACAATACATATAATACAAGCAACAACTAGGATATGAAATATTTAGAAATTTCCACCTCCGCGACGAGCAAGGCGAAGGCGATCGAACTCGGTAATTATGCGGGCGCTTTGCTCTTCTGAGTGTTTTATGTGAATTGCTTGGAGAAGATCGATTAGATCATCGATCTTTCCAGTCAATTTCATATAGGCAGTTAAGGTTACTTGGCATCCATGAGTAAAGAGAGGAGGTAGCTCCATGTGCTTGTCTTCTACTTCAATTTCTTTTATGTTTCTCTCTTCGTTGGCATCTTCCTTCGAGGATGAAGTAGTAGGCGAAGGAAATAGTTTTCTCGCTGCTGCCTTTGCTTCATTTCGAAAGCCTGAGTAGATATTGAAGGCAATGTCCCATTCAAAAGTACTAAAATGTACTTCTTTGTTGCCTCACACAAACTGAGAGTTTTCATTTTATTTATGCAGCCTTACTACAGTTAATCTCCCAAGCCAATCAGCAATGCATTGCTTGGCAGAGGCGGGTGGTGGCATGCACTGGGCCGGTGCCGGGCAACGGGCAAGAGCTGCCATCAACCAATACAGGGGACACATTGGATATTTTTTCACTTTTAAGTCGTACTGCCTACGGTGTTTCATGGGCTGTATATAGCCTCACCCTTGCGAAATAGGATTCCTAAGCGAAACCCTGCCAACCAAACACCCCTTACCTCTTTCACATGCAGAAATGCTATACTTCCCCTCTCTTAAGTTAAAGTTTCCACCTACCAGCAGGCACGCTCATAGAGGAAGTACTTTTGCCCAAACTGAAATATTTATTCAAGTACCAGAATAGGTCCAGTTAATTTCATGCACAGACCAACACAACTCAATATGAAGGGTCTACTAGGCCCAGAGAACCATCAGCAGACGTTTTTTTTTCTTTCGCCTTCCATCCAAATGACTACATCAAGAAACGATCATTTTATTGTTCAGCGAGCTTCGACGTGAAGAACAGAATGCAACAGCCGAAACAAAGCACTGCATGCTGACATTCTGCCCGATTTGCCTCGCTCTGATGCATAATACAGAAACAGTTCATTAAAGTACAACAAAGAAGGGGATGGTAGTGCCCCGGGTGCCTCCTACTAGGGATGTTCTAGTGATCAGACTGGAACGGGTGGCCTAGCAAGAGGTATGGCTTCCCTTATTTTCTCCGCCGCCTCCCGCAACATAGGTAGAGATGCTGCATATGAGATCCGGATGCACCTATCATCACCAAATGCATCCCCTGGAACGAGGGCAACCTGCCGATCGAACAAACACAAAAGGATGCTCAAATCATTGAGAGCTGTTACTAGAGTCCTCGGGGACTATGCTCTTTGGAATCCACTAAGTATGCACTCGCCACTCACCTGCGCCTTGTCCAACAGAAACCTATAGAGGGGTTCAGAGTACCTTGGATCCGTAGTAGGAGCTGACATCCAGAAAGAGATAGAAAGCACCCTGCAAGCGCATTGCTGCCTGATTTGAGCTACCATGAAAAAAGGGATGAAACAGAAAGAGAAGAAGCCAGAGAGAATGTATCTGGTCTTACCTGGGGCTCTGATATCTTCACCCCCTCTAATTCCCGAAAGCTTTTCACCAAGAAGTCTCGCCGCTCCTAGAATGCTCTCACCATAGTGTCTGACTGCTTCGCCACCCGCATAGCCCAACCCTAGAGCTGCAAGCCGTGCTTTCTGGGAGATGCTACTAGCTCCCGAGGTAAACTGCAGCTGACTCACTCAGAAATCTTATTCAAAGATGTGAACAACAGAAGACGCAGATATAATGAGAGAAGAGAAACACTATCAGCCTCAGACCACTATTTTCTGCCCTTGGGGAGAGTTCATGGTGTGTCAAGGAGCATCAAGATGTTATCTGTGATTCGCTTAAAGCATTAGATTATTGTAGAAGTGCTTGTAGTCTATTAACTTATTTGCATACCACTATTTTCTACCGTTGGGGAGAGTCCATGGTGTGTCAAGGAGCAACAAGATGTAATCCGTGATTTGCTTAAAGCATTAGATTATAGTGCTGGATGCAAATGGATAAAAACCTTTCAAATTGGAATGAATCTTGCCGCTCTCCTCAATCCATTCTTTACCTTGGAGGTAAAGAACATTGGAGGTAAAGAACATCGGAAACTTGGCTGACCGGGATGTAGTGCCTCGAGTATAGTGAACTGCCTCCCATCAGGATCCCATCGACGGGGCGGCACTTATCTCTGATACTCATCGTATATATCGTTATTTACATGGATAGAGTACCCGCGAAACCCTTAATCGCAATACCTGTCCTAATGTTAGGGACGAGAGCTTGAAATGATACATCTGTCGGCAAATGACAATTCTCGAAATCCCAAAAACAGAAAATATGAAGGTGGTCCATAATAGCGGGAGCGGCAGCGACAGAGACGCTCAGAGTTTTGGTAACGTTTGCATGGAATTTTACCTTCTAATCAACTTTTAGTCCACATGGGTCTAAGTTTGCTCATAGGCTGCAATAGATATTTTAAACATTTGGAGAACATTAATCACTCTTTGCGATTGCTCTCATTCCTCAGCAATTTGGGATGATTAATACGCACGAGCAAACATTTCTGAGGAAACATTTACTCATGCGTATAATCATACCAAATTGCAGAGGAATGAGAGCAATCGCAAAGAACGTAATTACTATCCTTCAAAGGAATAAAACATCTATTACAGCCCAAAAGCAGACTCAGACCCTGTGGGTTAAAAATTGATTGGAATGTAAATTACATGCAAAAGTTTCCAATCAAAAACTTTGAACCGTCGCCGCCGCCCCTGCTATTATGGACTACCTTCTTATTTTCTGTTATTGGGACATCGAAAACTGCCATTTACCGACAAATGTATCCTTCCAAGCGCTCGTCCCTAACATTAGGGCATCTATTATGATGAAGGATTTCGCGGGTACTCGTACACAGCGATGAATACGATGCGAATCAGAGATAAGTGCTGCCCCATCGATAGGAGGCATCCTGATGGGAGGCATTTCACTGTACTCAAGGCAATGCATCATCGCAATATAATGTGTGACCACGTAAAGCCTCATAAGTATCTCCTCTTCAAATGGTTGAATCCTTCATCTAACTTGAATCAAATGTATCCCCACCAGTCAAGTTTCCGATGTTCTTTACTTCCGAGGTAAAGAACGGGTTGAGGAGAGCGGCAGAGATCCATTCCAATTTGAAAGTTTTTAATCCCTTTGCATCTAGCACTAGTCACCAAGAAGTCTCGCCGCTCCTGGAATGCTCTCACCATGGTGGCAACTGCTACGCCGCATGCATAGCCCAACCCTAGAGCTGCAAGCCCTGCTTTCTGGGAGATGCTACTAGCTCCCGATGTAAACTGCGATCGATCCACCTAGAAATCTTATTCAAAGATGTGAACAACAGAAGAAGAAGCATATATAATGAGAGAAGAGAAACACTATCAGCCTCAGACCATTATTTTCTGCCCTTGGGGAGAGTCCATGGTGTGTCAAGGAGCACCAAGATGTTATCCGAGAATGGCTTAAAGCATTAGATAATTGTAGGCTTGGAGTCTGAACTTATTTGCATGTTTCATTTATTTTGCCACTAGAAGGGACTTGTTTTCTAAATTTTTTGAAAGGTAGAATATTAGAAACATTGTGTGTGGCGAATAAATCTCACTAAAATCTACCTGACTTGACAACTGATTCTGGCTATCTTTTCGGAACGAGAAAAAAGGGGGGGTCGTTCTACCAATCTTCCGGATTCTCAATGAAGTGCATTATCTACAATGTCTGGAATGAATAAAAGAAGTAGGAGGGAAATAAGATCGCTTCTCATATTATGGAAAGTGGACTTAGTGGGCATTGTTGAAACAAAAGTAGAAAAGAACCATGCACCCTGAGCGCCCAAATACACAGGACTTCACTTGTTGCACCCAAAATATTAGTTGGATTTGAAGACGACTCTTGACAATTTCTTTGCGAGAAAATTTTCAATGGAATCATGTGAAGTACTTGTATGGGTGAACCGGTGAAGTTAAAGGGAAGCGTGTGGTGGAGTAACACATGCGGCAAGGCAAGGCAAAGATCACTTTGTGGGAGCATGAAGCAAAAGCTCTGAAAGCGATTTCTTCTTGTGGATCATGCGAAGTTAATTGTCCATGGGTTGAGTCAAAACAACATTAATATGGAAGATTCAATAACTTCCCGATCATGCTGGGTTGTCTAAACCTTTTTGTTGTTTTTCCCCTTTCGATTTAATGACACTGCTTATAAGAGGAAAGAGCGAAGGAGAGAGATTGGGAAATGTACCTGACTTCGCATCTTCCCACATGCCGCTACAAAATGTTTAGGGCAGGCAAGATATCCAAGTTGCCAACCAGTCATTGCAAAAGCCTCAAAATAACGCCATCGTAAATAAAAAACTTGTTTATAATCTGCTCAGGCTTCAAGCGAAAATGTTTCATCAATGGTAAAAGCTCTGAATTTGGTTAGAAATAGTGCTCCTCTGCTTAGAAACAAAATTAAAAAAGGCAGGTAGCATGATATAGTTGTCGTCATGTATGTACTGCAGTTTCAGAACCCTACTTTCATTGTACATGTGATACAGGTCACTCAAAGGTGACAGGATCTACAACTACAACCTAAGCTGGCAGTCCTCGGTGTTCTATTGCTTTTTCCTAAATACTAGATTGTATTTATACCTAAAGCAATTATTTGCCTTGGAAAATCCATTCACAGTCAAGGTTCTCTCCTACATGCCAGGCAAAAAACAAAGCTTATGTGTTTTGCAGGTGGGTATATAATATGCTCATAGATCTCATCAGACAACACCTGAAAGGCAACACATAAGTAGTTTCTGGTTTCAATATATCAATTTTATCGAGCAAATGACTTCTGATTCCTATATCTGAAAAGCTTACCGGAAGCCTTGGATGCTCCCTCGCTATATCAGCAATCTTCTCAAGGAGTTCCTTGGGATATACGGACCCAGTTGGATTGGATGGGGAACAAAGGATCAGCAGCCTTGACTCCTTATTGAGCTTTGTAGCAAGGAATTCTGGCTTCAGAAGAAAATTATCCGAAATATCTGTGGAAGAATTATTGGTGTCGCATTGGCCAGCCTAGCCATCTCAGGATAGCTCACCCAATATGGTGCTGGAATCAAAACCTGAATAAGCAGTGAATACAGAAGATACAATTTTTAAAGGGAATAAGCACCAGGGAAGCAGCCATGATGATGAAGGAAAAAACATTGGTCAAAATGGTGAACATATAGTTGTGACAGGCAAGGAATGAAATCTTGAGATAAATAGCGAAATGTGTTGTTTTTTCTCCAGACTGAAACGAAATCTGTCCATCGAAATCTTCGAAAAATCCATATTTTTCAGTCCCGTATACTACGCCCTAGTTTGATAACTCTGAAACGGGATCTGCGAACCTGTGTTTCACCGTATTATCAAATTCCGTATGTTTGATAACGCTAAAACGGGATCCGCGGACCTGCGTTTCACCGTTTTATCAAATTCTGTATGTTTGATAACGCTGAAACGGGATCTGCGTTTATCACACTTCTTCAAGAATTGCAAACATCAATGCTAATTATTTTCTAGGACTTCATGATCGCCGTAAATCATTCAACAGAGCTAGCGGAATTTTATAACGGCGGAGCGGATGAGTTATGCAGGAAGCAACAAAATCACCAGACTCTAGTTATCCTGATAATGGTAGTGCAAGGGCAGAGACAACCTCACCTCATCTTCAGGTGAACAAACCGCAAGCACCGCTTGCACGATGGATTGCTTCGCCCCATTACTGACTAGAATCTGATCAGGCGTGTAGGACAGCCCATTCTCCTCTGCCATCAAAAGGGGAAAAAACAAAAAAGATCAAATCTTAGGTTTTATCACCAGCCTCTACAAAACAGCAAATTCTGTCGATTCAGGAATCTCCACTAACCCTGAAATTTACGGCAGATCGCCTTCCTGAACTCCAGAATGCCGGCATTGGGAGTGTACCTCGTGTGCCCTCCCCGGATGGCGGCAATCTGGTCATCGGGGGTGTAAAAACAGGGCTCTCCGGCCGCCAGCCCGATGACGGGCACGCTGGACTGGACGAGGGCGGTCGCCTGGTCGGTGATGGCCATGGTCTTGGAGGGCTTGAGGGAGTTCACCCTGGGGCTGACGGAGGGGTCGACCGGCGCCATCGGATCCGTCGGAGCGTCCGATCTCACCCTTGTTTTGATCGGCAAAGCGCGCCTCCGTCGGTCCCACGACCTAGGGTCAAGAAGGGTTTCGCTTATTATAAAGCCCTAGTGAAGAGAGAGAGAGAGAGGCGTGCTTGAAGGAGATGGTGGTTGGGGCGGCGGGATCCGGAGCTGAGGAGAGGGACCGGAGGAGAGGGGCGGAGGATCAGGCGGGGAGAGAGGCGGAGGATGCAAAAGAGAGGAGGGATGCCTCCATGGATTCGAATCTGCGGGGTTTGGGGGATCAAGCTATGCGTTGCTTATTAATAAGCAGGATCGTCAAGCTACTCTCCTACCCCCGTCCGGGCCGTCAGCCCCGACCTTGTCCTCATCCCCAACCTCCTTGTCTCCATGTCCTCATCCAACCTAAGGAGATAAGATCACTTGCAGAGAGCCCTGTTGGGCGCAAGAGGACAAGGGGAGAGATTTTGGAGGCATTAAGGAGGCCGTCATGCTGCAAATGCCCCCCCCCCCCCCCCCCCTATCTCTCTCTCTCTCTCTCTTTCTTTCGCTCTCACTCACTCTTACCATTGAAAAAAACAGAAACAGAGGGAGTGGTGCTTTTGTTGGTTGGCTGCTTCTGAGCACAAGGAACAACAATGCCAGCCTTATTCCCCATCCCTCCACACCAAGACAAGCCCCCCACCAACGAAGATCATTTTGCTACCGAGGGGTACGCGGAGCTCCCTTACAACCCCATACCGGATTTGCCACGTGGACCAACCCTCTGTTATTTTACTTTAATGATCCACGTGGGTCATTCCCGTTGGGCCCGAAGCAATTGCAGTGTACCCATCGATTAGCAAAAATGATCTTCCCCACCAACCCCCACAGTTTCCCACTCCGTCAAGTCATCAACCACCCTCTGTAAAGAATAAAACAGGGTAAAGTACACTTGCCCCCTGAAGTTTAGATCAAAAACACTTTAGTCTCAATCTTTCTAGAGTATCAGGTTAATTTCTGGATTTTTTTTTACTTTTCTTTTTATTTTCTCCACCTTTCTTTTACTAAGTTTTTTCGATTGTTCTTTCGCTTAATTAAATACAAGTGCTACGTGATTGTATAGGGTTACCATGTTTACATTTATTTTTAAAATTTTGAATTAAATTTTTTTATTATGTTTTAAAGATAATATTTAGATTAGGTGCTCACTTTATATGTTGATAGATTTGTGACTTCCATAAAAAATCAAAGGGTTTTTCTCAAAATATTATTAAAAAATAAACTATTTAACTAAATAACGGTTGGTCAAAAGTATTTATCATTCTATCGTTCTGACCGCCACGTAACAGGTCAGCATCGTTAAGTGCGCCACAGTAATTTTTTTTTCTAAGTTAAGGTAGAACACAGTATCTGCGTTACCGGTTTTAAACCCGATATTTTGAATACCAGGTTTACCAGAAGTTCAACAAGAAAACGGCTAAGTGTGAGAACGTTATATCGCACGCTCCGATTAAACTCGGTATCCAGAATATCGAATTTAAATATGGTAATCCAGATACCGGGTTCTACCTTAACTTAGGAAAAAAAAACATACGGCTCACTTTACGGCACTGACATGCCACGTGGCTGTCAGAGCGCTAGTATGGCAATTACTTTTATCAGCCGTTATTTAGTTAAATATTTTATTTTTTAATAATATTATGAAAAAAAATCCAAAATCAAAGGGGGACTTGGTGAGCTGCCCTTGACAAAGAGATCAGTTAAGTTGAAGGACTTTGAAATATTATGGACGAAAATGCCCTCCATAGCATTTCAAATTTTCTTTTGCCATGCAACCGAACCAGTGAATCCCGTCGAAACCTGCCAAAGCGGCTCGCCGCCATCGAACCGAATATCGAACGTCGTTGCCAAACTGAACATAAACCTAACCCTAACTCTAAGTTCATCAGGAACCTAGACCTTGGGTCCTCAACCGAACCCTGAATCGAACACCACCATCGTCGGAGCTGCTCGAGAGAGATGGGAGAAGAAACATGGGAGGGTAGTTTTGGGTTTACCAAAAAAGACAGAGACCTTAGGTTAAATGAAACTTTAGAGGGTCTTGTTCACGGGATGGACCTGTTATCAGGGACCTCTCACACACTAACCCAAAATGAACATTTTTAAAAGAATAGACAATGTTGAAACATATCTCATCTCTTGCCCAACATATGACAAGTTTTATCCCTCAATGTACCGAGTCGATATGAATCCTATATGTTTTTTTTTTGGCTCATGCAAAGGGGAGATCACAATTCGACCTATGGGAGTTGCCACATGCCGGTAGTGCAGAGAAAGATAGCTACTCGGCTGAAATCAAACCACCACTAGGCTAGGGGAGGAACCGCCCACCAGCGAAAACAAGACCGCCACAAAAGTAGTAGAGGCGCCACCACCGGCACACCACCAAACCACTAAAAAGAAAAGGAAAAAAAACCAAAGACGCTGCTCATCACCAGAGACAAACCTCGCACGTCAGCGACGAAAAACAGAAACAAAAGATCATCAACCACACAAGAAAAACAAACCAAAAAATGGCGCATCACCGCCAGCTAACAATGTAGAGTCGTAGACGAGGTCACCACACCGCCATCGAACCACCACCTCCGCCACACCGCGACCGACCAAAGGGCTGAAATGGAAACCCATCAACGGAGAACCTCGATGCCTGGGATAGATCTGATCGCCCTGCTGCAACTGATAGTAGATCCGGTCCCGACGTCGAGCGAAAGCCATCAACCGAGTCGGAGGGGCCGTCGCCATGACGAGAACAAAAAGCTGACTCGTTGGAGACGCCCCTATCTACAGAAGGGAGGAAGGGGTCCTAATCCCTCCCCAGAAAACTGCTCCGATCCACTTGAAAATTCGGGTTGGGTGATCAAATCCCTCCACCCACACCCTACACCAGTTCCTCAAGGTATCGTGGAGTGGTGCCGCAACATATATGCTTGCCTCCATTTATAGTTCCTCACCATGGATGTGCTCTCTCAAGAAACCACATGTATAGAGTTTGTTCCAGACGGTGTAAGATTTCCTCTATCCCAAAACTCAGGTGTTGAGATGAGGTCCCATCATACATATCAGGATCGTTTATGTTCTCTTCTTTTACTGAGTTGGGACTAATCCTCCAACAGCACCCCTCACGTACCATGTGAGATTTCGTCTATCCCAAAACCCAGGGGTTGAGTTGAGGTCCCATCATACATATAAGGATGGTTTCTGCTCTTTACTTCTACCAAGGTGGGACTAATCCTCAAACAGATGGGACGAGTGTGACCCTGTCTGTGCTGGCCTTGAGGATTTGGGAACTTTTCTAGATTTCACAAACATCAGATGATGGAGTATGCTGGAACTGGTAAAAGTTTGAAGCTTTCAAGTCCGAAAGACCATCTTCACTTGGATATCGTTCGATACAAGTGAATACAGGCATGGATCTTAAGATTGATCATATGCATCGTGTGAGTATCCTGGAGAGGAGGGGGCGGTGGGTTTTTCGGATGGAGGGCATTGGCTATTCACACAAAAGCATTTGTATAGTTATTCGTGTATTCTTTAGGGATGTTGTAATATGTTTCTTGGGGGGGCGGGAAGGCTTTATAATTCTTAACGATGGTTTTAACTTTGGTTTTGTGTCTGGTTTTGATCCAGTCCAAAACCAAATTTTAACAATGTTGAAATTTTTTCTAAATGGTCAAAAATATATTTTTGATGGATTTTTTTAAAATTTAAAATTACTTATTTATAGTTGTGCATACATATTTACATAACTTATTTATTGAAATACACACCAAACACAGTAAGCTTGCATCGGCCATGATAACCAAGATCAATTACGTGTAAAAAAAAATAATAATCACCATACATTTATATAAATTTACATTGTTTAAATCACGAAGGAAACAAAAATCACTTATCTTCTCTTGTCCAAGTAACCTTTTATTCGCTCGCCCAATTGAACTCCTCATCATCAGTCCCTGACGTATTGTAACTTTCGGCTAACGAAGCAAGTCCACAGCCACTGGCATCATGAACAAACAACACTAACATCCAACCTCTCACAGCTCGCTCTTGATTGGTTCGTCTTGAATCTAAGATGATATGTCGATACTGAGCCCTCTCCTCCTCTGCCTCGATATCTAGCTAGTACTTGATGTTATCAATTTGATTCTGAATGACCATTGGTGGTTGGAGTCTGAGTGCTTGTATGTTTGGATTATTGAATCCATCCATTTTTCGGCTGCTTAGGGGGTTGAATCTAAACTTTTTCGTATTCTTTTATCTTCAATAAGGCATACATGGCTACTCTGACAACAATCGAAACCTTCATACACTCTGCTACATTAGAGAAGTAGTTGGTGAGGTGTTATTTCAATAGTGCAATACCTCTACTTTCGATCTGTTTGCCACAGTATTTATACATTGTAACTTCTGTTTCTTTATGTCTAATGGAAACATATGAAGCCAATCTATGTCTTTTGAATCCCCTCGATAACTATACTGGGGAGGATGGGAGGTCTTCGAGGTGGGTTTGGCTTTTCTCCAGGAGAGTGACCTAATGGGATGATTATCCAAGTCAACGGAAGGATGAATCCAAGCTTCAATCGATGGTGGAATTGACGATGATTCAAGCTGCCAAGAAGATGGATGTTATAGATTTCCCAATTGGGAGCTCTCTAACTAAATCCCTAAATCCCCATCTAAGATCTCCCCAAAATATCTCAAGAGAGATTAATAGGAAAGTCACTGAAAATCTGCTCACTAAGGCCTATTTATAGGTCGGGACAAGTCCCCCGTCACTAGCCCTTGGTTTGGACATCCGACAGTTGAAAACAATCCAATTAAGTCTAAAATCAATAGCCAACCTGAAGTTGAACCCGAAGTCGTCTTAACAACTGTTCAGACGACTTGCCCAGGGCAATCCGAATAGTTGTTTAGATGTCAGACTCATTGATACGATAACCCCTCAAAGGCCGTCCAAACAATTATTCGAATGCCCTATGGAAAAAGATAAAACATGTCCGGACAAACAAGAACCGTTCGAACTAGGTCATAGCAATCTCTGTTCGAACAACTTGATCACATTGTCCGAATAACTGATTGACCGATGGAGAGGCTCTCCAACATTTAGACTTTCCTAAGTATCGTAATTCCGTGACGCACCACGTGGAACATGTGCATATAAAATATATGTAAGAGGCCCACTATGGACTAGAGACTGTGGCAAAGGTGCACATTGGTATAATTGCAATAAGCATGCAGTGACATGCATACATAGCCACTTAGCTCATCTAAAACTAATTTTAGTTTATGGGGAGTTGCCCTCGAACCCCCACGAGGTGGCACTGTCCGCTCGACCCCCGCGAGCTCATTGGAGAGCACGACCCCCATGTGTATAGTACACAATAAGTCGTACTAGGGTACTATGACAAAATCTGATAAATCCGACAAATCCAAAATCACGAGTTAATTTCTTATACAATGAAAACATGTAAAATCATGAACTTGGGAATACTTTGAACATCAATTTTGGAATGTATAAATCCAAAAATATTGAAACTTCAAAAACATCGATAAGTAAAATCAGATAAACTAAAAGCATCAACAATTATGAGCAAATTGTCATACAACCCCACATACAAGCAAAACCACATATACCTTGGGTTGGTGCATGCACTGTACTTTGAGTCTCCAACCGAATGCTTAATCTTTAGCGCTACCGCTCTAACACAAACCATGACACAAAGACACTATTGACTGAGATTATTTGAGCACACAAAATATGGCAACATGGTGGTGCATCTTTCTGCGACAACAAATTCTGACATGCTATCCACCATTTTTTTAATTCTTTATGTCTACACTCAATGGAATTCTCACGCCTCATTTTCCAAGGCAGACGACTTTTTTAATTCTTTTGGTTCAAGAAATTATTCATATATCATGACCTCGTCTCCTCAGGAAAAAACGACAATAGAAATCAAGATGGATATGGCGCAAGCCTATGACCGCATGCCATGGGCCTTCATTGTGCATGTCAAAATTTTAGTTTTACTGCTACAATGATTTCCTGGATAACGGGTAGCAGTGTTTCCTTTCTCCATTTAATCAATGGCACTCGATCGCATTGATCTATTTCCACTTGGTGCTATTTGTCAATACCAGGGAAATCGACCTACAGTTCATGGTCTTCTTATTAACTGCCCTTTCTTTATCTATATTTTTAGGGGGAGTTGGTGAAAACCCCTTTTAAGGATGCTTTTAAGTCTAAGGTCTTTGAAATCCTGTGGATGAAATTATTCTCCATAGTATTTTAAATTTTATTTTGGTATGCCACCGAATTAGTGAACCACAGAACGCCGCTGCCACTGCCACAGAACCACCGAACACTGGAGCTGCTCGCCGGCACCAAACCACCAAATGCCATTTCCGCCACTCGCTGGAGCTGCACGCCGCCGCCACCGAACCAAACCCTGAGATCTACAGGCCATGATATGAACCCTAGACCTGAGATCTACTTGCTGAACCGCCACCGAACACCACCACCGTCGGAGCTGCTCGACAATAACGCCAGAATTGCTGGCCGTCGTCGACACAACCGGAACTGCTCGAGAGAGAGGAGAGAAGAAACAAGGGGATAATTTTGGGTTTACCAATAAAGATAGGGACCTTAGGTTAAATAAAATTATTCGATGTCCTGTTCAATCTGTTGTCGGGGACCTCTTAACCTTTGTTTTTAATCAGGCTAATCTTATGGCTTAATAATTCAGAACTTTCTTTTGTGCGAACGAGATCACATCCCAGCAGCAAAGGACATGCCCCCATGGCCCCATGCAGGCTGTGCAATCTAATCCCATGGGATCCTTGGGCACCAACAAGTGATGCACGGACCGTGAGGTCCATTCCATCCAAAAAGAAAAAAGGAAAAATAAAAAAGCAAATTACAAAAACCTCCCCTAAACTATACATCTCATTTCATACCATGGATGAAATTATTCTCCACAGTATTTTAAATTTTCTTTTGGTATGCCACCGAACTAGTGAACCGCCAAAAGCCACTGCCACCACCACAGAACCACCGGACGTTGGAGCTGCTCGCCGCCACCAAACCACCGAACTTCGTTTCTGCCGCTCGCTGGAGCTGCTCGCCACTCGCCGTCACCACCAAACCAAACCCTGAGATCTACAAAGGCCATGGTATGAACCCTAGACATGAGATCTATTTGCTGAACCGCCATCGAACGCCACCGCCACCAGAGCTGCTCATCGACACTACCGAAGCTGCTTACCGCCGCCCCCGCCGGAGTTGCTTTGCAATAACGCCGAAATTGCTGGCCGTTGTCGACACCATTGGAACCAGGGACGGAACTATGTATGGACCAAAGGGGGCCATGGTCCCCCCCCCACTCAAATATATATTTTTTAAAACTATATAGTAAAATGTTTGAATTTTAGTATATAAATATTTCTTTGTTTATGCTTTGGCCCCACATAGATGAAATTATTATGCTTTGGCCCCTCCCAATATAAAATCCTGATTCTGCCCTGACTGGAACTACTTGAGAGAGAGGAGAGAACAAACAAGGGAGTAGTTTTGGGTTTACCAATAAAGACAGAGACCTTAGATTAAATAAAAACTATTCGGTGTCCAGTTTATATGATGAATCTATTGTCAGGGACCTCTTAACCCTTGTTTTTAATCAGGCTAATCTTATGGCTCAACAATTCAGAACTTTCTTTTGTGCGAACGAGATCACATCCCAGCAGCAAAGCACATGCCCCCATGTAGGCTGTGCAATCGAATCCCATGGGATCCTTGGGCGCCAACAAGTGATGCACGGACCGTCCATTCCATCCAAAAAGAAAAAAGGAAAAATAAAAGATCAAATTACAAAAACCTCCCCTAAACTATACATCTTATTTCATATTGGTCTCTCAATTAACTTTTTCAACAATTTAATCCCCGAACTATGTCCCATGTGCATTTAGCCCCCTCCATCAATTTTATGTCCAGTAAATACCCTTATCAATTTCAAATAAGATTCCAAATTATTTTAAACTATTTAATTTATGCTTAATAGGATAAGGGTATTTTCAAAATAAAAGTTAACCAAGAGGGTTAAATACAAACGGAGCATAGTTCAGGAATCAAATTGTTCAAAAAAAAAAAAAAAAAGTTGAGGTACCAATATTAAACGAGGTGTATCAGGGGAGGTTTTTATAATTTGTCCAAAATAAAAAACTGAGCAACCTGAGGTACTTCATGGGTGCCGTCAGGTTCAAGTGCTGAGTGCAACTCGCCTGTCTATAGCGCCCACTATCATCAAGTTGTGCACTTAGCTAGGGCTGTTAATAAACTCGGGCCCGCCCGAAGCCAATTGGGCCGGACCCAATTTAGGCTTAGTTTGGATAGAGTTAGCTTGGACATTGGGCCAAGGCAGGCTGGGCTTGAACATTCTGGCCCAATTGTGTTATTGCTCAGGTATGGACAACCACTAACCCGACCTGAAACCCGAACAGAAACCCGAAATATTTTATTTTTATTTTTTATATACAATGAATATATAATTTAAGTTACAAATATCAAAGCGTCAAACATTAGAAGCATTATTCCTCATATATCCTTTTAATGTATATAGTAATCAATGCTATTTTCTACTTTTATTGTGTGATAAAGAGAGAAAAAAGATTTATACTGCTTTAGAAATATGGGTTTAATTTGGACCCGGTTTAAGCTTGGGCTTCGTACGAAATTTTTGGGCCTAGTTTGGGCCAAGGCCTAAAATTTTAATTTAAGCCTGGGCCGGGTATGGGTACACACTCATAAGTTTGGGCTGGTGCTGGGGCTGGTGCTGGGTATGGGGTGGCCCGACCTGAACCCAGCCCATTAATAGCCCTACACTTAGCCCAGGTTATGCTGTGGCAGTGGCACGCATCGGTCGGCAACTGTTCTGTAGGCAGAAGGCGCAACCGTAGAGGCTCCAAAAGAGCTGAATATGGGAAGAGGAGGGATCAGTTAGCTGTAATGAGGAAAAGAGCTGAATATAATAAATAAAACTATATGTAGGGCTGAGGTTTCCTAATTTTATCTTCCTTCCTGATTTTTTTCTTCTTTTAAATTTCACCCTATCGATTAAATCCAGAACCCAATCATTTCCCCGATTTTTTCCCCTGTTTTTCTTCGGATTTTCTATATTTTTGCCGAGCTTTCCCAAGCTTTACATGAACTGAATTATTGGTGACTATGGTTCCATCCATTGATGGCAGAAAATAAGTTTTCTGAATCAATTGTCAACTACCTTTTGGTTTCCCAAAGGAGCACTGCTGCTTTTGGTCGCCATACTTTGCCAGCTACCTTTTGGTCTCCTGAAGGAGAAGCACCGCCGATGCTTGGTCGCCATCCTTTGCCAGCTACCTTTTGGTCTCCTGAAGGAGAAGCACCGCTGATGCTTGGTCGCCCTACTTTGCCAGCCACCTTTTGGTTTACTGGAGAAGGAGCACTGCTGCTGCTTCCCTGCTCTCTCTTTTGATTTCCCGACACACCAAGACTTTGTAGCTCTCCACCCAGTATGCCCCTCAACAGGCATTCCCTCTCTGCTTGGGATCCATTTGGCGGATATTCCAATATGATATGATGTCCATCAAATCTTAATAAATCGAGGGTAGATATGGGGCAGCAGTCGCCACTCGAAATAAGCAAACATTTCCCAGATGTACGATTACGTCGATTAGCACTGTCCCTGTTAATGTAAATGTAATGGGTCGGGTTTACTATATAGTCGGTCGGGTTTACTGTACATATATTGGGCTTGAGTCCCTCAATGGAATCATACCGTTCCTCTCCAAACCCTAGCCGTCGTCTCCTAACATGGTATCAGAGCTCCAGGGCGACGGCAGCACCTCCGGCAGCCCTCCGGCCTCCTTCACCTGATCGGCAGCCCCCCCTCCGGCCTACAGCAACCGCCGCCCCCCCCCGGCCCCTCCAGTCATCGCCGGCCCCCCCCCCCCCCCCCCCCCCCCCCCCCGACCCCACCCGAACCCCTCCCGAACCCCCCGGCCCCTCCAGTCACCGCCGGCCCCCACCCCGGCCCCTCCAGTCACCGCCAGCCCCCCCCCCCCCCCCCCCCCCGACCCCACCCGAACCCCTCCCGAACCCCCCCCGGCCCCTCCAGTCACCGCCGCCCCCCCCCCCCCCCCCCCCCCCCCCCCCCCCCCCCCCCCCGACCCCACCCGCACCCCTCCCGAACCCCCCCGGCCCCTCCAGTCACCGCCGACCTCCCCCGCCCCCCTTCAGCCCACCCCGCACCTCTTCTGACCTCCCCCGCACCCCCTCCAGTCACCGCCGGCCCTCTTCAGGCCACCCGATCCCTACAGCCCACCTTCAGGCCACCCGATCCCCCCTTCAGGCCACCCGATCCCCTCCCTACAGCCCACCTGATCCCCTACAGCCCCCCCGATTCCCTCCCGACACCCTACAGCCTCCTCCATGGCCTCTCCAGCTGTACCGACCGTTGCTGCGATCTCTCCACCGCTGAAGGCGGTCGCGTTCCAGTTGTCGTCGGCCAGCGACTGGCCTGACTGGTCTCTCACTGTCGAGGCCGCTCTCTTCAGTCGTGATCTGTGGGGTCACATCACCGGCGAGGATCCTCCGCCCACTGACTACTCCGGCTCGTCCTCTGTCACCAGCAGTGCTGCGTCTTCTGCAGCGACTGCTACCACAGCCATCACCGTTACTGCTCTTACGTGGCGCCGCCACGATCAGGCCATCCGGGCGTACCTCCTGGACTCGGTTGCTCGTCCGCTCCTTGCTCCCATCGGCCGCCTTCCGATAGCGCGCGCGATGTGGGAGTATCTCCGGGACCGTTTTCTCCCGCGCGGAGGCGCCCGCCGGCATCAGCTCATCTGTGACTCGCAGTCTGCACGACAGGGGGAGCGTACCATTCAGGACTTCTTCAGTCAGATGAGTGCCTACTGGCATGAGCTGGACTCACTGATCCCGGAGCAGTGTGCCTGCCCCCGCTCCCGGGATTTCCAGCGCTACCTCGACGAGGGCCACCTGCACCAGTTCCTGGCAGCGCTTTGACCGGACTTTGCTCTCATAGCTGCCCAGCTCCTGCACCGTGAGCCACTCCCTCGACTCGAGGATGCTCTGCTCGCCTTGGTCGATGAGGAGACCCGCCTTCAGACTCAGGGCGCTCGTCCTCCTCCACTTGCTCCTACCTCCGACTCTGTCCTGGCAGCCGAGTTCTCCGATGAGGCTGTCTTCTGTCACTACTGCAAGGAGCCCGGTCACATGAAGCGCGAATGCCCTACTCGTCCTCCTCGCAACCCCCGCTGGGGTCCGGATGAGAGAGCATCCCGCTGGACTTCGTCTTCACGCGATGATCGACTCGGCGGTCGTGGTGGATGGAACCGTGGACATGGTTCGTCTTCTTTCCGCCACTTTGGTGGTACAGCGGCTACTGCAGAGGCCTCGACGCTCCCCACTACTCCCACAGCTCCTTCGCCGCCTGAGCCGGATCGTCTTCAGCGCCTCGAGGAGCTCCTTCTTCGCCACATCGCCTCCACCGGCTCTGCGACTGCGCACGGCTTGTCTGCCACCTCTGGTACTACTGCTCCATGGATCTTCGATTCGGGTGTCTCCTGTCACCTTACTTTTGACTCTACTGTCCTCACGGACTGCTCTCCCCACTACCACCCACCAGGAGGTTCGCACTGCGGATGGGACTCTCGTCCCTATTCCGCAATGTGGCTCCATCATCACCACCTCTGACCCTTCTGGTCGCCTGACCCTATCTCATGTTCATCATGCCCCCCGTCTTAATATTAATTTGATTTCTATCAGTTCTCTTTGCGACTCTGGCCTGACTGTCACCTTCACCCCTTCTGTTTGTGTTGTGCAGGATTCGCGGACGGGTCAGAGGATTGGGCTGGGCCGTAGGGCAGGAGGACTCTACCAGTTGGACCATCTCCATGTGTCTTCAGTTGCGTCTGTCACCTCTGATGCCGACCTGTGGCACCGAAGGTTAGGTCATATATCGAGTGATCGACTCAAAAGCGTATTCCGCTCGGGCACTTTGGGTTGAGCGTCTTTCTCCCCCCTATCTGTTTGTACGGGTTGTCGACTGGCAAAGCATCTAGCTCTTCCTTTTTCTGCTAGTACTTCCCAGTCTAATGCTTTAGTTGATTTAGTTCATTCGGATATTTGGGGTCCTGCTCCTTTTGCATCTCTATCTGGTTATATGTATTATGTTTGTTTTATCGATGACTATTCTAGGTGCACCTGGGTCTATCTCATGCGTCATCGGTCTGAAATTCCCCACATCTTTAGGCGATTCACCACTATGATACACACCCAGTTTGGTCGGCGAATCAAGACTTTTCGGTCTGATTGTGCCAAGGAGTATCTCTCCTCTGAGATGCATGAGATTCTTCAGTCTCACGGCACTCTTCACCAGCAGTCCTGTCCCCACACCCATGAGCAGAACGGCGTTGCCGAACGCAAGCATCGTCATGTCCTTGAGACTGCATGAGCCTTGCTTCTCTCTGCATCTGTCCCTCACTCCTACTGGGCTGAAGCTGTCATGACGGCTGTTCACCTCATCAATATCACTCCGTCATCTGCTCTGTCCGGTGCCACCCCTCACGAGCGCCTTCACTCCAGTCCACCTGACTACTCTCTTCTTCGCACGTTTGGCTGCACGTGCTTCGTTCTTCTTCCTCCCCATGAGCGCACCAAACTTTCTGCGAGGTCTGTTAGGTGTGTTCACTTGGGGCTCAGTCGTGAGCATAAGGGGTATCGCTGCTATGATCCCTTAGCTCGTCGGATCCGTGTCTCCCGTCACGTCTCCTTTGTTGAGGATGTCCCGTATTTTGCACCTGAGTCTCGGGATCTTTCCTTGCCTACTTCGTCATCCTCCTCGCCCTCCTCACATCTCCACATCCCTGTTCTACCCCCGGTTTCTGTTGCCCCATCCACGCCTACTACACCACCACCACCACCTCCTCAGTCCCCCACGCCACCTCCACCACCTCCTCAGTATCCATCGACACCACCACCACCACCTCCTCAGTCCCCCACGCCACCTCCACCACCACCCATTACTCGTGTCTATGTAAATCGGTCTGCAGCTCCCCCTCCAGAGTCGGTTCTCCCTGGTACTCCCTCGCCTGATGCTGCTGCTCCCTCCTCCCCGGTCGTGGATCCTGCTCCTGTTCGGCGCTACCCAGCGCGCGAACATCACCCTCCTGCCAGATACGACTACTCTCCTGACAGGTTTGGTTACTCTGCTTTTCCCACTGACTCTCCTGACTCTTCTGGCTTCTCTGCCAGTGTCTCCTATTCACCATCCTTTCAGGCCTTTCTTACTGCTCTTCACACTCATCGGGAGCCCCAAACGTACCGTGAGGCAGCATTACATCCAGAGTGGCGGCATGCCATGTCAGTTGAGCTTGAGGCATTTCAGCGGACCCAGACCTGGGAGTTGGTGCCTTGTCCCCCCGGGGTGGTGCCTGTTAGCTGCAAGTGGATCTTCAAGGTCAAGACTCGACCTGACGGATCCATTGAGCGGCACAAGGCTCGCCTCGTTGCTCGTGGCTTCTCCCAGGAGTATGGGATTGACTACGAGGAGACGTTTGCTCCAGTTGCTCGGATGACTACTGTGCGCACCCTCTTAGCTGTGGCAGCTGCTCGAGGGTGGCCTCTCCATCAGATGGATGTCACCAATGCGTTTCTTCACGGTGATCTCTCCGAGGAAGTCTACATGGCTCCTCCTCCGGGCACTTCAGTTCCTCCAGGACACGTGTGTCGGTTGCGCCGGGCTATCTATGGGCTCAAGCAGGCTCCTCGTGCCTGGTTTGAGCGCTTTCGCAGTGCAGTTCTGGCCGCCGGGTTTGTTGAGCGCCACTCCGACTATGCCTTGTTCACTCGCTCCTCCAGTCAGGGCATTGCAGTCCTTCTCCTCTACGTGGATGATATGATCATCACTGGGGATGACAGTGCCACCATCGCCTCTCTCCAGCGGCACCTCCAGAGTCAGTTTGAGATGAAAGACCTGGGCTCTCTTCGCTACTTTCTGGGCCTTGAGATTGCCAGGTCAGCTCGTGGTCTGTTGGTCTCTTAGCAGAAGTACATCTCCGACATTCTTACTGATGCTGCCCTTACTGACACACGTACTGCTGATACACCCATGGAGCTCAATTTGAAGCTTCTAGCTACCGATGGTGAGCCGCTCCAGGATGTCTCCCGCTACCAGAGGTTGGTTGGGATGCTTGTCTATCTCACCATGACCCGGCCAGACATTGCCCATGCTGTTGGCATTGTCAGTCAGTTTGTTCAGGCTCCACGGTCAGTACACTATGCAGCTGTTCTTCGGATTATCCGCTACCTCCGGGGCACCATCACCCGTTCACTCCTGTTTCCCTCCACCTCTCCGTTGGTACTGCGCGCCTACTCAGATGCAGATTGGGCAGGAGATGCAGACACTCGTCGATCTACTACAGGATACTGTGTGTTTCTGGGTGACTCACTGATTTCATGGCGCAGCAAGAAGCAGGAGTCTGTTGCTCGCTCCAGCACCGAAGCTGAATACAGGGCTATGGCTTCCACCACCGCCGAGATTGTCTGGCTTCGACGTCTTCTGCTTGACTTGGGAGTGGTGATATCCGGGCCGACCCCTCTCTTCTGTGACAACCGGAGTGCTATTCAGATTGCTAGCAATCCGGTCTTCCATGAGCGAACAAAGCATATTGAAGTTGACTGTCATTATGTTCGCCAGGCGTTTATCGATCACATCATCTCCCTGCCTTTCATTCCCTCATCGGAGCAGACTGCTGATTTTCTGACGAAGCCACTGACGACTGCTCGCTTCAGACATTTTCTAGGTAAACTCTCGGTTCATGATCCACCGTGAGTTTGAGGGGGAGTGTTAATGTAAATGTAATGGGTCGGGTTTACTGTATAGTCGGGTCGGGTTTACTGTACATATATTGGGCTTGAGTCCCTCAATGGAATCATACCGTTCCTCTCCAAACCCTAGCCGTCGTCTCCTAACAGTCCCAAACCATCATGTCAACTAAAATCACAAGCACTCTCTTCTTGTTACCTGCATTACGCAACACCTGTATTAGTTTCGAAGTTCCAAGGGAAAAAGGGGAGAGGAGGGGGGGGATATAAAAGGTTGAAAAAAGGAAGTATTTTAAGGAAATGTAAAATGAAATATAAGGTAAACCCTTTTCTCCTGCTCTTTTCTCTAGGTCACAGTGGTGGACGAATAAAGGAAAATAAGATAATTTTGGGTCAAACAAGACAACGATAGCTTCGCCCTTCTCCCAAACTAAACAGCCTTAAGAGAAATCTAGAATAATGTGAATCTGGGTTTTACTGATTCCCTTAATCCTTCCTGAGTTGTCATTTATCTCCAAGAAATTTCATCTTTCAACATGGATGGCTTTTGTGTAATCATTGATACACCAATGCTTCCACTCTATCATGATTCAAAACACAACAGCAGTGTTACTTGCATCAAACTATGTAAAACAAAAGACCCTAACCCAATCCAATGAGAGAGAGAGAGAGAGAGAGAGAGAGAGAGAGAGAGAGAGAGAGAGAGAGAGAGAGAGAGAGAGAGAGACCTGCACCGGTCAGTCACACTGTGTGCAAATATCTGAGCCACTCTCTCTGGACTACTGCGAACGATGCGACTCTCAAACTACTGCAAACAGTGTGATTGGCCAGTGTAGGTGGAGCCCATTATCTATTTTAGTTTTAATTTTTAGTCATGTTCTGTGTATTCTAATTGATTTTATTTAAGCTTATTTTCAGCTTTTAGTTTTAGGTTTGCTTTGGTTGTTTTTAATCCCATATTGTATGGGAGGAAGCTTATTTAATGGCCTAGGGTCCTCTTCTTTGAGATATAGATGAATGAATAAAAATTTTCTTATATTGCATTCAATTGTATATTAGAGAGCCGACCCCAAATAGATTGCAAAGGATTCATAAAAATCTCTTACATTGCACTCGGACGACGACAAAGGATTCATAAAGCTGACCCCAAATAATGGCTTGATGGTTATGGACCTATGGTTATGGTGGGGTCATTAGGAATGATTACATAAAAATAATGACAATAACTAGATAAAAGATTAGTTTCTTGTACAATATTTACATTGTTCAATGGCCACTATAACGGCAAATATAAATGAAATTGGAAATCAGGGGAAATCAAGGTGAGACCTTATATTAAGTGAAAAAAACCAATAACATTCGCACCAAATATCGAGCCAGATAGCCTAAAAAGATTGTAGTTGTGTAAAATGACTTGTATTGGTATTATAATATTCTATGTTGTATTAATTAAACTTCAGATATACATATAGTATCGATAAAAAAATATTAAAATACTAATATAGATATTTGAACAGTAAAAATACAAAGATCATTAGTCATTGTTATCAGTAGTTATCATATATTTATGCCTTTTATATTCATGAATTTCCCTTTTAGATTGTGTGGTATTCTCACCTGTAGCTCTGTAGGTGACCACACGGTCCACACCACCTCATGTAGGTTGTATATATTCTTGGCCTTGTGCCCTAATACATTTGAGCATTCCTAAAGGGCACCAGAGCCCAGCCTGCACGACTTCTAAAGCCCGAATCAGCAAACACACTCTCGAGGTTTAATTAAAAATAATTTTTTGATTTAATAATTCCTAAAAATAGTATTTTCGAAATAAAATATTAAATTCGAAGTAAAATAATTATTTTATTACAAAATTATTATTTTATTCCGAAAATAGATTATTTTCCGATTGATTAAATAGGATAGTTTTAAGATATCTTTTAGGAAAGATTTGGATCGATTTAGATGTTTTAAATTTGGCTTTTTGGTAAGATTTGGTTAGATTCAAATCTTTTTCAATAAGATAATCCTTATTTTTTTATTAAGGATAAGATTTTGTTAGATTTAAATCTTTTTAAATAAGACAAGTCATGTTTCTATTATGGATAAGATTTGATTAGATTTAAATCATTTTAAATTAGGTAAGTTTTATCTTTTAGATTTGGTTTGATTTAAAATAGGTAATTATTATATATATATATATATATATATATATATATATATATATATATATATATATATATATATATATATATATATATATATATATATATATATATATATATATATATATATATATATATATATATATATATATATATATATATATATATATATATATATATATATATATATATATATATATATATATATATATAGGGGAGGGATACTCTTACTAATCAGCGATTACTAATGAGAGTTACTAATGGCGTCAACCGTCCGATCAAAAACGATAGATGACTGAGATTGATTCTCAATCTCAGTCAATTAAAAAATCCCCCGCGCCCCGTCTTTCTCTCTCTCCTCCGTGCCCCGTCTGCCTCTTTCTCTCCTCCGCGCGAGCCCCGACCCCGGCTCCAGCTCCGGCAGCCCCATCCGGCGACACCGACCCCCCCCGACCCCGGCTCCGGCGCCGATCGCTCCGGCCCCGACCTTCCGGCTCCGGCCCCGATCGCACTAGACCTTCCCCCCCCGGGCTCCGGCGCCGCCGGAGCCGGAGGGGAAGGGCGGTCAGGGCTGCCGGGGGGTCGATCGGGGCTGCCGGTGCCGCTGGTCGGGGCTGCCGGTGTCACCGCCGGAAGGGAAGGCCGGAGCCCGGGGGGGGAAGATCGGGGTCGGGAGGGGGTCGGGCTTCTGCACTGTGAGAGAGAAAGAGAGAGAGAGGGGGAGATTTTAATCCGATCCATCCGAATGGGAACGGACGGCCCGGATCATTAGTAAGAAGCCATTAGTAATAGTCCATTAGTGAGAGTATCCCTCCCCATATATATATATATATATATATATATATATATATATATATATATATATATATATATATATATATATATATATATATATATATATATATATATATTGTTTAGCAAACTCCTCTTCGAGAAGGAGAGGATGTGGTTAAGCCATACCCCAAGCTATATTAAAAATAGATGGAAAAAAGTTACAAATTACAGAGGAAAGAGCTTATCCCATTGGAATGCTTAATAGAGAAACCCGGTGACACCCTGTTAACCAGCGCCGAAAAATTCGACCACACAGCGTCGATAGGAAGTTCCTTGCCCGAGATAACTCTCGAGTTGCGCTCCCGCCATATACACCAGAACAAACCGATGATCAGGAAGTCCCACACCGGTTGCAGAGGCTTCTTGATACGCCGAGACCACTACAGAGTCCAAGGAGAACGGAAGGAGCCCGGGTGACACTTGATGCGAAAATGGTGCTTCAACATGCACAAGGGTTTTTGTGAGAAGGGGCAGCGAAGAAACAGATGGTCCATGTGTGCGCGTGACAGAGGGTGCAAGAGCTATCCTGGACATTTGGGTTGTGTCTTCGACGAAAGTTGATTCTAGTTAGAACCCGATCCCAAATGGCCAGCCACATGAATATTCTCGTCTTAAGGGATGCAGGGGATTTCCACAGATACTTCTCTATGGGACAGATTATACCTCCTGCGTTGAAGAATCGGTAGAAGGATCGAACAGAAAAGACACAGGAGGGTTCCCATTTCCATCTGGAGGCGTCTCTTCCATCCCTAGGGGAGAAAGAAGCTAGGATATGATAAAGGTCGGTAAGCTGGCCCTGAAGGGCAGGTGGAATTACTCTTCTGAATTTGATGGACCAGCTGAGGCTTCCCTGAGACATGATAGTCTGAGAACGAACTGATGTATTTTGGTCCCAAGCCAGGTCAAAAAAATCGACAAACAAGGAAGCAAGGCTGATGTCATCCACCCATTGGTCTGTCCAGAATTTGATATTATAGTCATCCCCAAGGATCATCTTTGTACCGCATTTGAAGGGTGTACTCATCTTGCAAATACCCTTCCAGAAAGGGGAGACTTTCCCAGATCTATGGCTCCTAACTTGCAACGGGGAAAAACAACGGAAGTATCTGTCACGAATGTTCGACCAATGGTCACCCTGGTCGTTTTGCAGACGCCACCATCATTTTCCCAATAAAGCTTTGTTAAAATCTTCCAGATTAATAACCCCCAGCCCTCCCTGGTCGCAGGGACTTGCGAATCACACCCCATATAGTAAGGTGGTAGGATCCCGAGGTACCATCAGCTCCTCTCCAAAGGAAGGAACTACGAATACCATCGATCTTCCTGATAACCCAGGAAGGAATAAAGTAGAAAGCCAGGTAGTAAGAAGGAATATTCAAGAGAACTGAGTTGACCAGAGTAAGATGCCCTCTAAGAGAGAGGTGTTTGTCCTTCCAACTAGAAAGACGGAGCTCCACCTTCTCCACTATCTTGAACCAATATGAGCGTGCGAGGTGTTTATTGCTGATTGGAAGGCCAAGGTATGTCATCGGGAGTGAGTCCAATTTGCAGTTTAGGAGGGCGGAAGCCTTGGGTCCAAAATTCTGATTGGTTCCAACATAGTACATAGAACTCTTAAAGAAGTTATAATCCGAAGGCTCAAGCGAAATTCCAGTGCACATAATACGATTTTCAAAACCGCCACCTACTCTAACTTAGCTTCACAGAAAAGGATAGTGTCGTCAGCAAAATGAAGGTTTGAGATGCTCCAAGAGTTACCTTGAATGCCGTGAATTAGGTTTCTAGAGCTGGCTCGTTGGAGGAAGGCATCAAAAGCATCAACAGCCAAAATAAAGAGGAATGGTGAGAGAGGGCAGCCCTATTTGAGCCATTTCTTCACCAGAAATTGACTTCCCAATTCACCATTAACTGAGCAGGAGATTTTAGAAGAAGATACACTTATAAACCCAAAATATTCAGTTCTGAGAGAACCCTTTGGCCTGAAGGGTCGAGAGAATAAAATCACAGTGCAACCAATCAAAAGTCTTCTCAAAGTCTAGCTTGAGGATCAGCCCTTCTACCTTGTCCTTTTTAAGTTGATAGAGAATCTCCTGCGCCAAAGCAACGCTATCGAGAATGAGGCGACCTTTGATGAAAGTTGATTGGGATTTGCTGATGATCTCATTCATAATTGGAGATAGCCTGTTAGCAAGAAGTTTCGTAAATATCTTGCAGATGCAGTTCGAGAGGCTAATAGGACAAAAATCCATCACGGCTTCTGCACCATCTCGTTTGGGGATGAGGACCAGGAAAGAGTAGTTAAGGCTGGCAATCGAAGCTGCTCATGAGAAGAAATCCGTGCTAAATCTATAGACATCTAGAGATAAGCAATCCAAAAAAGCTTGGAAAAAATGCATCGGAAAACCATCGGGGCCCAGAGCGCCATCCCCATTCATCTCAAAGATTGCCCGCATGATCTTGTCTGTAGAGAACACACGGTCCAGATCAGCTTCAGCCAGGATCCTACAGATGGACAGACCACCCTAATCAAAGGAGATCGACGAAGATGGTAGGTAGCGAAAGTATTTCCTGAAGTGACAAGAGACACCCTTTAGGATCTCATCGTCCACTCCAGTCGCTGTCCTCCTACCACGAGACTCCCAATGGTATTCTGTTTCCTCCTCCCGTTAGCCACCTTATGAAGGTAATCTGTGTTGAGATCCCCCAACTTGACCCATTTATCCCTAGAGCGTTGCTTCCACATAATCTCTTCCTTCCGCAGGATAGATAGGAGCTCACCTCGGTGACGGTTAAGAGTAGACACTTCCTCAATAGCAAGAATGAAAGTTTCTGCTTTCACTTCCAGGATCTTAATATCACCGGGAAGCTGCTTCTTCTGGTTCATAACAAGTCCGAAACAAGCTCTCTCCCATCCTCTTATCATCTGACGAAGGAATCTGAACTTCCGAACTAGGTTCCTGGCAGAGTTGAAATCGGTTGGCGCCTGTAGCCACCATTTCCAAACAAGATCATCAAAAGATGGGTCAGCCCTCCACATCTCAAATCTGAACCTCCGGGGGGGCTTGATTGAAAAGGGGCAGGTGTCTAGCAACAAGGGCACGTGATCGAAGACAAGGGACTGAAGAGGAGTCTGCGAGGTATTGAGATAGAGTGTCCCAGTCGTCCGAGATATGAAATCTGTGAAGTCTGGCCATGGAACGAACTTCTCGCTTATTACTCCAGGTGAAAAGACGGCCATGACGGGGAAGGTCAATCAGGTCGAAGAGACGAAAAGGCGCGCCTAGGCGTGACCTTATGTGCATAGGCATTCTCCAGGCACGGGTATATATGTATAGTCTATACTTGCAAAGTTGCAGGTATATATGTAATAGGAAGCAATATAACACCTTACTAACATGAAATTGAACATATTATAGTCAAATGCATGCAACACAATGACACATACATAGTATAAACAAGTAAACAACAAAAGGAACAAATAGAATTTATCAAATGTATACAACACAATGAACACATAGTATAAACAGGTATACAACAACAAAATGAACAAAGAAGATGGCGGCGAGGTGGGTTTTACTTAAAAATAAAAATAAAAATCATTGCCTAAAACTAGGCGTGCGCCTAAGTCGCTGCTTAGTAAGGTGCGCCTGGACGCACTGGGGCCTAACAAGAAGAGGACTTTAGCACACACATAAACCACTACTTCACCGATGGCCCAAATGATTCAAACTCTAAAGAGGTATAACAGATTCTAGCAAAAACATGCACATAAATTAACAAGTCACATGACTCACATCCCAATCACATTCACATGCAAGGGCCATTATTCAGGTCCAACACATATAGCGAAACAAAATGATGGGTTGAATAACCAAACAAGTAAAACAAAAAACAAAAAAAAAAAAGGTCTACAATTAACAGAAGCAAAAGAGATTAACAGTTTTTCCAATATATATTTAATGAAATAAGGGAGAGTGAAAAAATCAAAATGACAATCATAATTGTCACAACCATGGAATCAAATGTCGATATATTTCATCCGAAATGAACAAAATGTCAATAAAATCCGTTTGTTACGAAATTATTTCGGAATAGAAAAAAAAATGGAAATTTCTATTCAAAAAATTGAATCTTTAACTGAAAAGGATGGAATATTTCAATAAATGTGTCTAGAAAAGGACGGAATGTTGAGTTTGGTCAAATGTCAATCAGAGCAGAAGCATCATGATCAATGGATTCAATGCATCAAAAACCCTAGAATTCGGCATGATACAGAGAAAGACATAGCTGATTTACCAAAACCCCTAAAACAGCATCTCCTAATGGAGGAGGGAACCGTTCAAACAAACTCAGACCATCAGAGTTTGGATTAGGGTTTAAAATGGAATAATTTACCATTGTCGATGTGTTTGAGGATGATTCCGGTGCTGTTGAGTGCCTGCAGGAAGGAATTGGGGATCTTCCTGGTGTCGCCGTAGGCGTAGATGGTAACATCCCCACGGTAGCCCATCCTTGCCAGCCACGATCTGATGTTGGGTCCGATCAGCAGCGGATCGCACCCCGCGGGAACCTTGCACATCTTTATGTCCCACCACACCGAAGTCTTCGCCGTCGCGTGATTCACCTTCTCCATCGTCGAAATATATGCCGCCAAATACTGGTCATCGTCAGTGGCGGAGCCAGGAATTCACTCTAGTGGGGGCGACCTTTGCTTGGTTTTAAAAGTTTAATCCAATTTCTACCAACAAAGGATTTGAATTGACTACAAAAATACTCGTTTTTAGTTCATAAGCACACAAAAATCTTCCATCCAAAAAAACATTACACAAAAAATCGTGAAGAGAGAGAGAGAGAGAGAGGTTTCGGCTGACGCTACAGGCGGGCCGAATTGCTAGTCGCATCGCCGGCCATGCACGGATTTCAAGCAGAGGATGGCTGGAGTGGACAAGGACGGAGTCTCGGAGAACACAATTCGAACCGTAAGATTGTGCGAGGCTGCCACGAGGTAGTTGTGGGACGAACGTCGTTTTTTTTTGGTAAATTACACTTTACCTATTTAAAATTAGCACAAAAACACTTAAACCCTTTGGTTTTTTTTTGTTCCAAATGGCTCCCTAAAGTTTGAAATATATGTTAGCATAGTACACCCTTTTGTCAACTACTTAATTTCCTCATTTGGTAATCTTTATTTGATAAAAACTGAATTGAAGGGGGTAAAATGCAGCTTTAAAACTATAGGGGGGTTAAAGTGTCTATTAGCCAAGCTTTAGGGGCGACTCTACTATATTTACATTTTTTTTTTTTTTGAGAAACCAGACCCATGAAGTGGGGGCGCGGCCCAGTGCTTGGTGTGAATGCTGATGCACTGAGCCTACCTCCACTTCATTGGTGTGTTTGTTGATTGAGAATGAACAAATAGCATTACTTTTTTTAAAAAAAAATCTCAGTGGGGGCAGCTGCCCCCACTGAGCCTATGTTGGCTCCGCCCCTGGTCATCGTCCATCCCTCCTCCTCACCAGCAGACCTCTCTTTCTCCCCCGTCCCTATTCTATCTGGGCATAGGGTTAGGGTTAGGATTTTATAGACGAGTAGTTCGTTGGGTACTTACAGAAAGGGTTTTTTCTCAAAACAGCATTTTATTTAAAAAACAGCATTTTAATAGCCACATATCAAAAATAATATCAAAAATGGTCATTTATCTACCACGTGGCCACCACGTCAGCTTTTTGATGAATTTTCTGTCTAATAAGATCGGTAAGTGGGATACCGATTTTGAAATCGAAATTTTATGCACCGATTTACACTAGCTGACATGGCGGCCCCGTGAAGGACTACTTTTGAAATTATTTTTGACAAGTCGCTAATAAAATAATATTTTTTAATAAAAATGATGTTTTGAAAAAAGAAAACCTTACAGAAACAGCAACGGAATCACCAGGCTTCGCAGCCGTCCATCTTCGGAGTTACTGCTATATTGCCTGGCTGGCGGTGAAGATCAACTGCAGCCTTCAAACAATAAGCAGCATCAACCAAACACCTATTAAACACATATTTTTTTAAAATGGTATTATAATATAACTATTGTCAGATGCGAGGAAGAAATGTTGTTAAACCGTGCCCTCAACAAGGGGTGGCGATCGGTCGGGTTCGGGTCGGACCCTACGTCTATCGATACCCATACCCATTCGGGTATTTCAGAATCCATACCCGACTCATACCCAAGTTAGAGGAACAATCGGGTTTCAGGTATGGATATTGAGGTACCCATACCCATACCCAAAAGTTAATCGGGTAGAGTTCCTATACCCATACCCTACCCAAACCATGTTTCGAGTACAAAAATATGTACCCGTACCCCATGTTTTAGGTCAGGTTTTTGGGTTTTCGGAGTCCATTGCCACCCCTACCCTCACCCTTAGGGTCATCTATTATTTATAGGGTGAATAAACTTAGGGCCCAAGTAACCATGGAAAACCCTATCTCCCAAGAGAGGATCGGATGGTGGACTGCCACACATAAAGCCGATCTCATAACACTCCCTCTTGGATGTCCACCAATTATAATGTTCTTCGGGAAAAATGGTGAACGCGCATCATGCTGCCTCGTTAAAACCTTATGGTAGAAAAACCATGTGGGACAAAATATATCTAAAGAAAAAGAGTACAACACGCTTAGCATACTTCAGGATGTCATACATAGTACTACCCTCCCCCTGATTACATTATTCAAATAAAAGAAAAACTAACTCTAATAATTACATCACATAACAATTTACTTGGTAAAACCTTCGAAGTCCAATTTTGTGCACCAAACTTTTGGAAGGTTGGCTTTCGTAGCGATTTGGTGAAAAGGTCTGCAAGGTTGTCAATTGATCGAACTTGCTCCATTTTGATTTCCTGCTTCTCTTGGAGTTCATGTGCGAAGAAAAACTTCGGTAAAATATGCTTGGTTCAATATCATTAGGTGAATCCTCCTTAAAGTTGTATGATGCATGCATCATCGTCTTTATATATCGTAGTAGGTTCATTTGTGGCATAAGGGAGCTGACAGCTGCTTCGTATGTGCTTGATCAACGATCTCAGCCACAGAATTTCTCGACTTGCTTCGTGTTATGGGTGCAAAATCTGGCTAATGCCTGACAGTGGGACCCATCAGCCCTGCCTAGGGCCTACGAAGACGACAATGGGACCCGCCAGCCCTATCTGGGGCCTATGAAGATGATAGTGAAACCTGCCAGCCCTGCCTGGGGCCCATAAAAATCATCTGGGGTCTGGTAAATCTCCCAAGATATTCCCAAAACTCAATAAATAGCAGACCCTGTAAATAATCCATATCGGAATTCACTATTTGCAACTTAACTTTCTATTTTCCAGAGCTTTTCGAGCCTTCTGGTAATCAGACTCTAGTCAAGCCTACTCCACCCTCTGTCTGCTTGTATAAGCACTCCTAGGCTTATCGAGAGTAGCCCTACTCTTTTTCAGAGTTAGTGGATTCAAAGGTTGCATCTTACCGCACGGAGACGTAGGCTTCGACCGAACTTCGTCACCACACTTGTGTCAACTCTCCTTCTCCCTTTTTCTATTTCTTTCTCTGCTCTATAGTGTCTGTGTGACAGCTCAGCACTCTACAGTGCACCATACTTAAAAACCAACCCTCAATCGACTGCTAAAGGGAGATCGTATGGCAGCCATAATTTCCCCCACCAATTGGCTCCACTGTAGGATCCTTCCCTATCGAGCTGTGACCTCTGAGCTTCCCAGCTCCTATCGGTCATACAACAACTACCGACTAGTTCAAGCAACCCGTCTATCTCCATCACTATACCTGAATGGCGAAGACAAAACACGTGGATCAGCTGGAGGGAAGTTATCTATATCGAGACGTTCAATATCGAGGGTGAATCCTCTAACGTCAGTTGCCGTATCAACAACGGAGCAAACGCTCATCGGTCACACGACTGATCCCCTGCTCCTTCCAGACGATTCATCGTCAACACCTCTCGAACCTCCTTCGAGAGGATTATCGCTAAAGCATATCAACAAGTCCAAGGAGACAGGCTTGACACTCGAATACAAAGTCCGATGAGTTTAACAATGCCTTGACACTCAATAAAGTCCAAGGAGATATCCTAGCACTCAAATATAAAGTCCAAGGAGTTTAATGCCGCCTTAGCACTCAACAAAGCCCAGGGAAACAGCCCTGGCACTCATAGACAAAATCCGAGGTGTTTAACACCGCCTCGGTACTCAACGAATCTAGGTAAACTGCCTTGGGACTCAAAGACAAAGTTCGAGGCAGGCATCGCCGCCTCAGCACTTAATAAGTCCAAGGAGACTGCCCTGGCACTCAACGACAAAGTCTGAGGTAGGCGCTACTACTTCAAATTCTATTTCAAATTCTATTCAATGCTTCATGGCTGATCAAGTGCAATAGTACAAGGCTACATATCCCGATGTTGGTTCGACTGAAATGACGCTTTACCTAAGTCAACCGACACTAAGGGTGCTACGCTGAGTATTCTGAATCATTAGTGTCATACATGCTCCCTTGTTACGTAAGAACATATGCTACCATACCTCGCCATAGTAAGTCCAGCTCAGGTTGTGACATGACTGGTTAACCTGCAATAGTACAAGGCTACGTGTCTCGACATTGGTTCGATCGAAATGACACTTTGCCTAAGTCAACTGGCACTAAGGTGCTACGCTGAGTACTCTGAACCATTGGTGTCGCACATGCTCCCATGTTATGTAAGCACTTATACTCCCTTGCCTTACCACAGTTAGTCCGACTCAGGTTGCGATACAACCGACTAATCTGCAACAGCACAAGGCTACGTGTCTCGACATTGGTTCGACCGAAATGGCACTTCGCCTATATCAACTGAAGCTAAAGCGCTATGCTGAGTACTCTGACTAAATGGCATCGCACATGCTCCAATGCTACGTAAGAACATATGCTCCCATGTCTCACCACTGTTAGTCTGGCACGAGTTGCGACACGATCGACTAACCTGCAATAGTACAAGGTTACGTGTCCCGACATTGGTTCGACTGAAACGATGCTTCACCTAAGTCAACTGACACTAAGGCATTACGCTGAGTACTCCGAATCATTGGCGTTGCACATACTCTTATATTGCGTAAGAATATATGCTCTCGTGTCTCGTTGTAGTTAGTCCGGCTTGGGTTGTGACACGACCGATTAACATATAATAGTACAAGGCTACGTGTCCCGATATCATTTCGACCAAAACTATGCTTCGCCTAAGTCAACAGGCACTAAGGCACTGTGCTGAATACTTCAAGTCATTAGCATCGCACATACTCCCAAGTTACGTAAGAACATATGCCCCCATGGCTCATTATAGTTAGTTCGACCAAGGTTGCGACACGACCGGCTAACCCGCAATAATACAAGGCTATATGTTCCGACATTGCTTCAACCGAAACATCGCTTCGCCTAAGTGAACCGGCACTAAGGCGCTATGCCAAGTACTCTGAATCATCGGCGTCGCATATACTCCCATGTTACGTAAGAACATATGCTCCCATGCCTCGCCGCAGTTAGTCCGGATTGGGTTACGACACGATCGGCTAACCTGCAATAGTACAAGGCTACATGTCCCGATGTTGGTTCGATCGAAACGACGCTTCGCTTAGGTCAACCAGCACTAAGGTACCTATGCTAAGTACTTCGAATCATTGGCATCTCACATGCTCCTGAGTTACGTAAGAACTCATGTTCCCACGCCTCGCCACAGTTAATTTGGTTCAGGTTAAGACACGATCGACTAACCTGCAACAGTACGAAGCAATGTATCTCGACACCAGATTTGACTGAAACGGTGCTTCGCCTAGGTCAACCAAAACTAAGGTGCTACACTAAATACTCCAAATTCTAACCTCCATCGAACAATAAGCCCAAGGCCCCACCCTTGGCACTCGAAGAAGTCAAAAAGAGGACAAGAGGTTGTCGAGTGAGGTACGATCACCGCCTCGGCCTTCAATAAGTCCAAAGCATTGCTCTTGACACTCGAAGACAAAGTCTGAAGCGTCCAATGCTTCGACATTCAAGAAGCCCAAGGCCCTGCTCTTAGCACTCAAAGACAAAGTCTAAAGTGTCTAACTCTTCAGTGTTTAACAAGCCCAAGGCTCTGCCCTTGGCACTCAAAGACAAAGTTTGAAGTAACTAACGCTTTGGCGTTCAACAAGACCAAGGCCCTGCCCTTGGCACCCGAAGACAAAGTTTGAAGTAACTAATGCTTTGGCGTTCAACAAGCCCAAGGCCCTGCCCTTGGCACTCGATGATAAAGCCTGAAGCGTCCAATACTTCGGCACATTCAACAAGCCCAAGGCCAGATCCTTGGCACTCGAAAACATTCAAGGATACTTCAAGCAATATTCAATCAAAAACCATTCAACAGACATTCGAGATGTTCAAAGGAAGTGACATTTCGAACAAGTGATCTAAGTCAGAATGATGTTTTTTATGATCAAGTCAAAAGATGGATACAAGACTTGACTACAGACTCAAAAAGAGAAAAAGATACAAATAACTTAAGACTTGGCAACGCCAGGCTCCTTCGACGATTGTGCACAGCTTCACTTGTCATCATCGTCAGGCCGGTGTTATCAACCTCTAGCTGCCTCACCTTCTTCTCCAATATAGTGTGGGAGGCAACCTCAACACTAAAGGGTGCCTTCAGATCCTCAATGGAAGCCCAGGCCGCCTCCAGCTCCAAGCAGCGCGTATCGAGATGACTCTGGAGTGAGTCCATCAAGTCCCGAGCTTCAGCATCCTTATGCTTTGTAGCTAAGGTCTCATCCTGGGCCACCGACAGCTCAGCCATCTTTTCAGACAGGAGCATCAAAACTGCCTCGGTCTCGACCTGATGTTTCAGGCGGGTGCTCTTATGTGCAATCCGGATCAAGCCGAATGCCTAAAACAACAAACCATGAGTCAGAGTCATCAGACAACTTCAAGTCAAAATAATTATTCCAAGTTGGGAATATGCTCACCACCTTTGATACTTGCTGAGCTACTATTGGGATCCAATCCTATTATCAAGGGCCGCACAGCAGAAGACGGGCAGTCATAGGACCGAATGGTTCGGTCAAATGTCAATCAGAGCAGAAGCATCATGATCAATGGATTCAATGCATAATTTACCATCGTCGATGTGTTCGAGGGTGATTTCGGTGCTGTTGAGTGCCTGCAGGAAGGAATTGGGGATCTTCCTGGTGTCGTCGTAGGCGTAGATGGTGACATCCCCACGGTAGCCCATCCTTGCCAGCCACGATCTGATGTTGGGTCCGATCAGAAGCGGATCGCACCCCACAGGGGGCTTGCACATCTTTATGTCCCACCACACCGAAGTCTTCGCCGTCGCGTGATTCACCTTCTCCAGCGTCGAAATATACGCCTCCAGATACTGGTCGTCGTCCATCCCTCCTCCTCCTCACGAGCAGGACTCTCTCTGCCCCCTCTCTTTTCAATCTGGCCACTGGGTTAGGATTAGGTAGGGTTAGGGTTTAGGGTTTATAGAGGAGTTCTTTGGGTATTCACAGAAACAGCAACGGGATTACCAACTCATCCGACGGCATCGCAGCCGTCCGTCTACGGAGTTGCTACGATATTTGGCTGGCGGTGTAGATTAGCTGCCACCATCAAACAGTAAACAGAACCACCTTGACACGTATTAAAACTAGTAATGCCCGTGCCTGTCGGCACGCAAAATATTTCGAGGGCGGTGACTTAATTTTGGGGGCGTGACAAAATTTTGAGGGAGGTGAATATTTTAAGGATGACAATAATAATTCAAAAGCGATAATAATATTTCGATGGAGGTGACAATATTTCAAGGACGACAACAAAAAAGAAGCGTGAAGATGATCATGTCGGCACACACATTTGGCTTGGTGCGGGCACCCATATTCTGTGAAGGTGCCCACATTCGATGGGGGCGCCCACATTCATCGAGGACGTCCAAATTCGAAGGGGACGCCCACAACGGTCGTGATGACCATTTTCAGTAGAGCGACTATATTATTCAGAAACCACCCCGTCGAAAATGAAGTCATTGCCCTCGAAATCTTTTACTTCATCCATATGCTCTCTGTCCAAGTACCCCCCATTGGTCTGGTTTCCATAGGCCCTCATGCTTCTTTCATTACATCCTCCCCTCCCAACCCCACGCATGCATCTGCCTAACCCCCATCCCGAACCCCCCCCCCCCCCCCCCCCCCCCAAAAAAAAAAAAAAAAAATCAATTATGATATACTCTCTATAACCCTTTGAAGCTTTAGGAAAAAAGAAGATGGTTAACATCTCAAGAACCTATATTAGCACCTATATAATCATAATAGTTGGATTCACACAATAAAATACAAAGTTGTTCATTCTCAAACAAAAAACAGAGTTCTAAAAAAAATAGAAAAAAAATCTAAAAATGTATACAACACCCGCAACCAGTGTGCCAATACAATCGTTTGACTTGCCGTCGAAGGCGGGTCCAACAATAGTATTGCCATGTTAGCTAGATCTATGAGGAAGCTCTGCCATCTCTTTCTCTAGGAAAAAGAAAAAAAAAAAATTGTTCTTCATGACTCAATGTTGAGAAGAAGTTAAAAGGGGAAAGCATTTGAGTTTTTCATAACTCAATGCTGGATCTATGAGAAATCGGCAAATTAATGACACATCATTCATGCTAAGCAGTCGGGATCATAGCCATCCGTTGCACCCAATCCCGACCCAGTGAATCGAATTCATGTCAAACAATCAGGCATAGGAAAGCAATGATCGGATGCGATAATGCGATAATCATTTTCGGCCATCCGATCGATGTGAATCGGACGATTCAAATCCTTTTCGTCCGATTAAAAGCTTTAAACGTTCCCGACCGTCCGATCGGCGTAAATCGGATAGCACAAATCCTTTCTGCCCCGATTAAAAGCTTTAACCGTTCGATCGAATGATCGAACGGATGAGTTCAAATTCGAATAGGACAAAACAAAATCATACTTTTTTGTCTTATTCGAATGAGATCTCACGGTGCTTTCCGCCGGTTAAAAGCTTTAACCCTTTTCGGCCGTCCGATCGGCATGAATCGGACGACACAAAACCTTTCTGCCCCGGTTAAAAGCTTTAACCGTTCGATCGAATGATCGAACGGATGAGATCCGTGAGAGAGAGAGAGGCCGACGGCTGTGATGATCTCTTTCGTTTTTTTTTCAACGGTTGATGATCTCTTTCAGTTTTAATGTTTAGACGGGAGCAATTATGGGGGAGGGAGGGACCACGTATAGATGAAAGCTATACGCGTCAACAATAAGGTTAATACCAAATATGTCCTTATTTTTTTACATAAAAACCCTCTAAACGATTATAAATATTTTTTTTTACAATCAGGTCCTTCCCTCATTTATTTCTTCATGCACTTAATTGCACCCCTCCATTTCAACCCCATTCAATCTTAGCCATTCCCCTCGCCCTAGATGAATCTCACTCGTCCTAATATCAATTTATCTTAGCCCCTCTTTTCTATCTCCCCCTCAAAGACAGATCACGACCGTTCTTTGTACCCCCCACAAAACTGTAGCTTATTATATAGATTGTTAAAAGCATGCACAGACATAAACAAGTCACATCTCAATCACGTTCACGTGCAAGAGCCATCACTCAGGTCCAACACATATTGTAAAACAAAAAGATGGGCTGAATATCTCACACACACACACACACACACACACACACACACACACACACACACACACACACACACACACACACACACATATATATATATATATATATATATATATATATATATATATATATATATATATATATATATATATATATATATATATATATATATATATAATATGAGGAATGATCTGTTGCGAAACCCGGTTACGATGCAAAACCTCTTAAGATGCGAAACTAAGCCACAGCCGTCCGATCAACCGATCCAACGATCGGTATTCACCCCCCCCACCGACCGCAACTATTACTGTGGCGGGCACAATAACAGCGATTCGGTGGGGGGGTTGAACCCCGGCCGTCCGATCGGAGTGAATCGAATGGTCCAAATCCTTTCCGCCCCGGTTTTGGTGGTCCGGATGAACCCCGGTCGTCCGATCGGCTTGAATCGAATGGCCCAAATCCTTTCCGCCCGGTTAAAAATTGTAGTCGTTCGATTGAATGATCGAACGGATGAGATCCCGTGGGAAACAATCGAATAGGACAAAAAATAATGATTACTATCATTACTTTTTGTCCTATTTGATGTTTCCCACGGGATCTCATCCGTTCGATCATTCGATCGAACGGCTACATCTTGTACCTGGGCGGAAAGAATTTTGTCGTTCGATTCACTCCGATCGGATGGCCGGGGTTCAACCCCCCCACCGAAATCGTTGTTACTGTGCCCGCCACAGTAACAGTTGCGATCAGTGGGGGGGGGGGAATACCGATCGTTGGATCGGTTGATCAGACAGTTGTGGCTTAGTTTCACATCTTAAGGGGTTTCACATCATAACCGGGGTTTCGCACCAGATCACTCCTCTCTCTCTCTCTCTCTCTCTCTCTCTCTCTCTATATATATATATATATATATATATATATATATATATATATATATATATATATATATATATATGGGAGTGCTTAGGTGCGGTCCGCGGTCCGCAGCCGTCCGATGCACCAATCATCAGAACAGCACAAAAATTGTTGGGGGTGTGGGCACCGTCCGATCAGAATGAATCCAATGGATGCGAATCACCCGAACAACACAAAAATATTTGTTACTGTAGCGGCTACAGTAACCACGAGTTTTGTTTGTCCGGGTGATTCCCATCCGTTGGATTGATGGGAATCGAACAACTTAAAAAATATTTGCTATTACTGTACCCGCTACAATAACAGCAAAAATTGGTTTTGGCCGTTCGATTCCCATCTGTTGGATCGATGGGAATCGAATGGCCCAAATCAAATTTCGTTGTTACTGTAGCGTGTACAGTAACAGTGAATTTTTTTTGAGCCGTTCGATTCCTATCGATCCAACGGATGTGATTCTTTCGCACAATAAAATTTCAATCGGACGAGCTCTCTTTGTCTCTCTCTTCCCCAGATCTCTCTCTCTCTCCCCGTTTCCCTCTCCTAAAAACCTGGCGCCCAGTGTGGGCTCTTTTCGTCTCTCTCTCTATATATATTCTCTTTCTCTCCCCCGATGTCTCTCTCTCTCTCTCTGTCTTTCTCTGTTGCTCTCTCTTCCCCTATCTCTCTTTCTCTCTCTCTAACTGCATACTATCCAATGTTTTGAAAATCGGACTGGATAGGGCGGTTCAACCGGTTTGGACCAGAACCGGAACATGTTTTGGTTCGGTCTTTGAATAAACCGGTTTGTATGTTAACCTAGGAATCAAACGTTGTCATTGAAGAATTGAGTAAATATCTATTTAGAAAAACATATTTTCATTCGGTTCAAACTATTGAACCACCGGTTTGAACCGATTTGGAACAAACCGGATGCCTTTTTGGTTCGACTTCCGGTCTGGTTTTGAAAACACTGATACTATCTCTCTCTCGAGCCTGCATTATAGCCGCCCCTTCTCTCTTCTCTAGGAGTGCAGCACCCGCGTGAACCATATCACAGCCGTCCCTTTTCCTCTCTTCTCTCCGTCTCTCTCTCTTCTCCTGATCTCTCTCTCTCCGTCTCCCGAATCTCTCTCTCCAATTCTTTCTTTCTCTTTAATTCTCTCTTTCCTTATCTCTCTCTCTTAAAACCCATCGCAGCCGTCCCTTTTCTCTCACGTGTCCTGATCCCGCACATCAACAGCCCATGCACGCCCTCCTCGTACAATCATTTAGGCTCCTCTTTTCTCTCTCTAAACTACTTACTCTCTCCCTAAAGTTGATCACAGCCCTCCGTTGAAGCCATCACAGGCCCGACCTGACCATTGAATTCCATCACATCCGTTTGTTTAAGCCATCGCAGACTCGACCCGACCCATTGATTTTAAAACAGGTCTTAAACAGGTCGGAGACAAAACCTGGACCCGACCCGTTTACTAAACGAGTTAGTCGTGTTGACCCGTTTAAGACTCGAACCCGTTAAACCCAGACCCAGACCCGCTAATTTCGTGTCGGGTCCAAAATTGTCATCCCCATCTCCGGCTCTCTCTCTTTCCCCAATCTCTCTCTCTCTCTCCGGGGGAGGACGGGGGTGTGTCGGGGGGGGGGGTTGGTCGCACCGAAGGCGCCCGCTTTGTGCCAATCGGCACGGGCATGGGTGCCGCGCCAAAGGCACCCGCTGTGTGCTGATCGGCATGGGTTTCTACTAGTATATATATATATATATATATATATATATATATATATATATATATATATATATATATATATATATATATATATATATATATATATATATATATATATATATATATATATATATATATATATATATATATATATATAGAGAGAGAGAGAGAGAGAGAGAGTGAAAGAGAGTGGAATGTTACAGTGAGCTATGAGCTACGGAAGGAGAAAATGAGCACACACACACACACACACACACACACACACACACACACACACACACACACACACACACACATATATATATATATATATATATATATATATATATATATATATATATATATAGAGAGAGAGAGAGAGAGAGAGAGAGAGAGAGAGAGGAATGTTACAGTGAGCTATGAGCTACGGAAGGAGAAAATGAGCTACGATCATTTTGACCACCCTAGAAGTTTTGGAATTTTGTAAAAATTGATGGGTTTGTTGTCTAGGGTAACATGATCATCCTCATCAATTTTCAAGGAATTTCAAAACTTCTAGGGTCATCAAACAGTATAAGCTTTAAGGATGGAAAATACCTCATAAGTTCTTTGCATCCTTGTTTCCTGCAAAATGTTAGTACTATGAAGAAAAGAACAAGCAACTAAATAGATTAATAAAGACGAGCAGATATTAATATTTATTTATTGCTATAATACAAATGAGTTTTTCAGGAGATGGAATTTTCAAAAAGAAAATAGAGTAGTCATCCATTGAGAAATTATATTCTATAGTATACTTTGGGTATGTTTCTGTTTGACTCTCCTTTAATCTATTAGGGTTCATCCTATATTGTTCTTCATGATTTTTCTTTTCAAATGGAACAATATACGATTCATTATTATACTCCATAGGCCTATTGAAGTGATAATCCACAAATCTTGTGGAAAATAGATCACTGGTTATGGGTTCTAGGTATTTAATTATAGACGGTGACTCAAAATTAATAAAAATAGCTAATTTTTGTTGTTAACCTGTTTTGGTTATCTTTGGTGGCGGGATAGGAATTTGTATTGCACAGCCAAATTTTTACAAATGTGAGATATTGAGTTGGTTTTCCAACACCAATTGAATATGAGATATTTTATGATAGACTGTAGGTATAAGCTGAATAAGTATTGCACCATGCATTATAGCGTGCCCCCAAGCATAAGTAGGAAGTCTAAATTGCATCAAGAGTGGCCTAGCTATCAGCTGAAGGCGTTTAATAAGATACTCCACTAAACCTATTGGGTATGAACATAGGAAACATGATGTTCTATATCAATTCTTATTGATGAACAAAAATCATCAGAGGCTTAGGAAGTGAATTCGGCTGTATTGTCCAATCTACTAGATTTTATAGGATGGTCTGAAAAATAAGTTATAAACTTAGTAATTTGGGCAAGTAGTCTAGCAAAAGCTCAATTTTTGGTTGATAATCACCTTGTATTATATGTAGGAAAGGTAGTAACTCATATGCTATTTTTACGAGGGATGGTCTAGTAATTAGTTTTCTTTATGAGCAAGGGATACAGTTTAGACCTCTAGATATTAGTTGATTCAGTAAATGGTGGTTATTAGAGTTTTTTATAATCCTCTTTAACATAGTAGATCTAAGGCGATCATGCCAAAGGGTTAAGGTTTCAAGATCGTTGAGATTCTAGCTTACTAACATTTTCTCATTGGCAATGAGTTTTTGGCTCTTGATTACATGAGATTCGGCTATCTCAATACGAGTGTAATATATCTCTATTGAAAATGTAGAGAATTGGTCTAATGTGAAACTTCAGATTTCTAACTTTAGATAAGATGCAGAGGTATTCTTTATTTTCTTCGTTTTGTGTTTCGATGTGGTATCGATTCATACGAATGTCTTTGAAGCTCAGTAAGTTTCTTTTGTAACTACTTGAGGGCAAAGCATTTTGGATAAATAGATGAGTGCCATTTGGTAACATATATTCGAGAAAAAAAATAGGAAGACTCAGCGTTAAGTCCTTTTAGCATATGCTATATTAGCTAAAGGATAGGCCACGTTTCAATATTGCAAAGGGTCCCTCCCAAACTTTGCATGCTACAGCAAGTCCCTCGTCCTTATTTACCCCCTCACGTGCTACAGATAGAGTATCCATTCGTCTCCAGAAAGAGTATCCATTTGCTGGTTTGACACTGTGCATGTAGCGGTTGCCACAGTGATTTCGCTATAGCTGCTACAGTGATTTCGCTATATGTTGTGAAATCACTGTAGCAAAAGTATCAATTCGATTTGGTAAGAGTATCAATTTAGCGAATTGACCGTCGCTACAGTGATTTCACTATAGCTGCTACAGTGATTTCAATGTAGCAAGAGTATCAATTAGACGAATGGATACTCTTTTTGAAGACGAATGTATTCTCTTGCTACAATAAAATCATTGTAGCAACCGCAACATGCACAATGTCACCATGTGAATAGATACTGTTGTTGATGACGAATGAATACACTTTTCCAGAGATGAATGTATACTCTTGCGATAGTATTATCGCTGTAGTAGCTACAATAAAATCACTGTAGCAATTGCTACATGTATAGTGCTAATCGGCAAATGGATACTCATGCCAAAGACGAATGTATACTTTTACCGGAAACAAATGGATACTCTTGCTGCAGTGGTAGTTTTGTAATTTAAAGGATAAAAAAAGTAAACATTTTCAGTTAAGGACTTGCTGTACAAACGTGTCCTTTGGGAGAGACTTTAGCTAATATCCGAACAAATTGTATCCATTAACTTAAATTATGATATGTGGAGAGATTTAGGACTAATTAACTTTAAAAATTAAGACTTTTTAATATAGCTTGAATCATTTCATTATCTACTAAGTATATGTCTTTGTTTATCCATGGCATCCTGAATATTTATTTCCTAAAAGACACCTCTTATACACACATTTTTCAAAAACAAAATTATAATATAATCTATTATATAAAGAGGTTTTGCCAAAAATGAGCACCAACTTTGTCGTATGGTCCAAACAGAGCCTGCCCCCAAATTTTTTACTTTTATAATCACCAGAAAAATTTAGGACAAAAATGCCGTCAACTTGAAATGCAATTTAACCCTTTTGTCATGATAAAGTAAAGAACCAGGCATCCGATTTGAAGCTTGTTTAAAGGTTGGAGGATATCCTAGGCTCAAAATCCGAACCTGAGTTGCTGACCCACTTTTATTGAAGCCACCGTCATGAAAGGCAATGGAAATTTTGACACCACCTTGCCTACCATGGTTTCCATGAAAATAATATTATGAAATAGAGATTGTGCGAGGCAGATACATCTTTCGCAGAATGCAGATTGCTTGCGGCTACGATTACGGTTGCCGCAATACATTTGCGCTAAGATCAGACAGCTTACGGCAATGATTGATGTTGCCCCAATATATATTTTTTTGGGGTTATTTTGACTTTGCCCCCAAAATTTTGCCTTGAATTAGACTTTACCCCCCATATTTCATTAATTAGACTTTACCCCCCCAAAACTAACTGTTCTGTTAGTTCACCCTCCAAAACTTTGTTTCTTGTCCGTCCGTCAGCTCACCATCTACAGTTAGTTTTGGGGGGTAAAGTCTAATTAATGAAAAAATGGGGGCTAAAGTCTAATTCAAGGTAAAACTTGGGGGGCAAAGTCAAAATAACCCAATTTTTCATTATTGGGAGGATACACCACGGCGAATCTGTGCAGCTAATCATGGTCCCAAATGCTGTTTCTGAACGATATCGCATTCCAGCGGCACAACAATAGTAACAAGTGATGCCGGGATCATAAGGTCCATTCCCTTCAAAATGAGAGACGGAATGCAAAAATTAAAAAAAAAACTGAGCGGTCCGAGGGACTTCATGGGTGCCACCGGGGTGAAGAGCCCGTGCCTGCCTGCCTACCATCGGCCAGCACCAAGTGGTGCGCTCAGCCCAGGTTGCAATGCGGCACGCATCAGTTAGCAACCGTTGGCAACTGTCGTTGGTTTCCCTAAGGAGGAGCACTGCTGATGCCTGGTCTCCCTACTTTGCCAGCTACCTTTTGGTTTCCTGAAGAAGCACTATTGATGCATGATCGCCCTACTTCGCCAGCTTCTTTTTGGTTTCCCAAAGATGGAGCACTGTCAATGCTTGGTCGCCCTACTTTGCCAGCGACGTTTTGGTTTACCGACGAAGCACTGCTGCTGCTGAAGTCAAATCGTAGGCCAACAACCTTTGGATTTTTTGGGAAAACCATACGGTTTGGTAGTTTTCCATCCAGCATGCCTCTCAACAGACATTCCCTCTCTTCTTTAGGCTCATTTGGCGGATATTCCAATATGATATTGTATCCGACTCTGCTTAAATTATGGAGGGTACGCGAGAGGTAGTCAGGGTCACTTGAAATAAGCAAAATGTTCCCAGGTGCACGATTAGCCATCGCCCATCCCCACATGTCACCTAACATCATCTCCCTTCTCGTCTTTGCGTCTTTGTCACATGCATTACACAAAAAACTGTATTAGTTTCAGAGTTCCAAGAAAAAAAGGGAAGAAAACAAAAAAGGCTGAGAGAAAGGAAGGAAAAAAAAAAGAAAGAGAGGAAACCTTTTTTCATTTCCTGCTCTTATTCTCTTGGTGACAGTGGGCAAATGAAGGAAAAGAAGATATTTCTCCCAAATGAAACAGCCTTAAGGAGTTAAGTGAAATCTAGAATAATGTTAATCGTGGTTTTTTACTATTCCTTTTAGCCCTTCCTGAATTTTCTCATTTATCGTAAAGAAACTTCATGTTTTTTACATGTTATATATCCGTGGCTTTTGCTAGACTTAATTGATACACCAATGCAAATAAATCAGGAGAAACCATTTCTCTTGCTTGGTTTTCATGAAGAAGATGTTTACCTACTACTTCCACAGTAGATTCAATTAAATGAAGACTTGAGCCAAAGTAGTCGATACATTAGGTTAATTGAAGAAAAGGGAAGACAATAAAGGAAAGCCTTGTATGGATGTAAAAGGAAAGTGAGGGTGAAAGGAAAGCAACACAAGATTTTAGCCAAAAAAATTCCCCACCCATACCCAAGAAAAAAGGACAGGAAAAAAGAAACTGTCCATTCCCATTCTCTCTTTGTAATATTTTGTTTGGCTTTCGACTTAACAATTATATCCCATTATAATCGACCATTGGTGGGGCCCATAATGAATAAATGGAAGAAGGATTCATAAAGCCGACCCCAAATAGATGGGAAATTGCTTGATGGTTAATGTTATGGTTATGGTCATAGTTACCAAGTCGGAAAACGGGAAAAAAACGGCAAGGGAAAAAATCGGAAAAATACGATGAAAACGGAAAAAACGGGAAAAAAACGTGAAAACATCGGAAAAACAAAAAATATCTTAAAAATTATACCAAGTATGTATATATGTTATTTTCCAACATTAAGTAATCAAAAGTTCAAAACATATAGCATATGCGTTTATTAAGCACGAACAAAAAAAAACCGAACTCAATTTAAATCCAGACCAAACCCAACGTGTTTTATACGTGTTTTTTTCGTTTTAAACGCGTATAAAACGTCTATTGACGTTTTTTTTCAAAAAAAACGAGTTTTTTTCCTGTTTACTACGACTTCAGATCGATACGCGTTTTATACGCGTTTTTGTCAAAAAAAAGCCTGATTTGGTAACTATGGTTACGGTGGGGTCATTATGAATGATTACTGACAATAACAAGATAAAAGATTAGTTACTTGTAAAATATTTACATTGTTTAATAACCACAATAACGACATACATATATATATATATATATATATATATATATATATATAGAAAGAGAGAGGGAAACTAGGGTGCGATCTACTAAAAACACACATTTTGTTAACATCGTGTAATACATATGTTATTATATTTGTTATATACATGTTATACTTATTCCATTCAAATGTTATAGTTAAATTTTTCAGATTTCTATATTGTTAAAACATGTATAGAAATATGTAAAAAAAATAAACATTCGAATATGATATGATAACATTTGTAATGCATATGAAAACAAATATATTAGATTATGTTAACATTTGAACAAAAACAATTGGTTAAAACATGTATAGAAATCTGTAAAATAACAAATTTACATATTTGAATGGAATGAGGTGTAACATTTATAATAAATATAATAACATATGTATTAAACTATGTTAACATTAAAAATATGCGTTTTTAGTGGATCAGATAATAGCTTTTCCATATATATATATATATATATAAAGAGAGGAAACGGGAACCGAGCGGCCAGCCAATTTCGGCGAAATGGGCAACCACCCATTTGAAGCCATTAGAAGTTTTAGAATGTGTTGATTTTTTGTGAGCATAAGCACCTTATCTTTAGATAGAACGCCCACAAAAAATCAGTACATTCTAAAACTCCTAGAGGCATCAAATGTTAGAAGTTTTATTGAGCGTCTATTTAATCTGAAATATTACATTTGATGCCCTTAAAAGTTTTAGAATTTGCTGATTTTTTGTGGGTGTTCTATCTAAGGTAAGGTGCTTATCCTCACAAAAAATCAGCACATTCTAAAACTCCTAGGGGCATCAAATGGCGGCTGCCCATTTGATGAAATTTTGTGAGGATGTTGTCAAGGGTAAAATGATCATCCTCACCAATATTCATCAAATTCCAAAACTTCAAGGGTCATCAAATGATAGAAGCAAAATCTGCAAATTTAACGGTGACTGCGGACGGCTGATTTTGCATCTACCATTTGATGACCCTAGAAATTTTGGAATTTGATGAAAATTGGTGAGGATGATCATCTTATCCTAGACAACACCCTCACCAAATTTCATCAAATTCCAAAACTTCTTAGAAGATCAAAATACCCGCAGCTCACTTTCTGAAATGGCAGCTCCCAGCTCACTGTAACATTCCTATATATATATATATATATATATATATATATATATATATATATATATATATATATATATATATATATGTGTGTGTGTGTGTGTGTGTGTGTGTATATATATATAAGGGCTGTTACGTTGAGCTATGAACTGCCGGGGGAGAAAATGAGCTGCGATTGATTTGACCCCCCAAGAAAGTTTGGAATTTGATAAAATTTGGTGAGGATGTTGTCTAGGGTAAGATGATGATCCTCACCAATTTTCATCAAATTCCAAAACTTCTAGGTTCATCAAATGGTAGAAGCAAAATCTGCAGATTTAATAGTGACTGCGGACGGCAGATCTTGCTTCTACCATTTGATGAACCTAGAAGTTTTGGAATTTGATAAAAATTGGTGAGGATGATCATCTTACCCTAGACAACACCCTCACCAAATTTCATCAAATTCCAAAACTTCTAGGGGGGTGAAAATACTCACAGCTCACTGTAACATTCATCTCTCTCTCTCTCTCTCTCTCTCTCTCTCTATATATATATATATATGGGGGCGGGGAGCCTGCACCCGAGGTGTAGCATCATTGCTGCGTCTATCGCTTGTTTACCCCCCTAGAAGTTTTGGAATTTGATGAAATTTGGTGAGGGTGTTGTCTAGGGTAAGATGATCATCCTCACCAATTTTAATCAAATTCCAAAACTTCTAGGGGATCAAATGGTCGAAGCAAAATTTGCAGATTTTAACGGTGACTGCGGATGACTGATTTTGATTTGACTATTTGACCCCCTTAGAAGTTTTAGAATTTACTGATTTTTTATAGGATGATCACCTTACTCTAGAGAACACATCCACCAAAAACCATCAAATTCTACACCTTCTAGGATGGCAAACAACGCCCTGAGGTGCAGCAACGACGCTGCACCTCAGGTCCAGGCTCCCCTTTCCCTATATATATATATATATATATATATATATATATATATATATATATATATATATATATATATATATATATATATATATATATATATATATATAGGGTAGCGATCCAGTGAGATATCTCTTATTTGAGATACCTTGAGAGAAACCTATCTAGAGATTTCAAAATTTGATGAAAATTGATGGGTGTGCTATGTATGGCAAGTTCATCATCCTCACAAAAATTCATCAAATTTGAAAACTTTTGCAGGCATCAAATGTTAGAAGAATTATCAACCGTCCATAAAAACCATTAATTTGAATAGCAAATTTGTTACACCTAGAGGTTTTAGAATTTGATGAATTTTGATGAGGATGATCAACTTGTAGTGTTTGGGAGTGGGCTTGGCTGCCTTTGTTTTCAATTATCGTTATATGAACACCATAGGCGACAAAAAAATTCACATCATCACAACCTAGTGATTATAGAAGATGATACATCACAAGTTCAATGAATGTTGATTAAAATCGATATGGAAGATGATACCTCTCGAATCTAAGAGAGTTGGGGCTGTCTTGCATTTCTTAACCTCCAGCTGATTTTACAATATTGACTAAACGCATAAACTACAGGTTGACTACTGAAACATTGGTCAAACTTAAAAGAAATTCATCATTTACCCCCTTTATTTTTTCTTATTTTCTTCTTCATCCATTTTTCCTACTCTTATAGAACCATAATAGGTCACACTATCATGCCAACATTGTCTTTTGTTTGTTATTGCCAATACTATTAAATATGGAAGAAGAGGATAGAGAGTAAGAACAACAGAAAGGCAGAGGGGGGAATTATATCATTGCATGTTGTCGACGCAGTTGTCTAATAGGATCAAAGTGTCCCAAGCACGCCAACATGTTGCCTAGCTCTCCGCATGTGTTTAGGAAGCCACTTTTTTTGAAATGTAAGCAACAAGAGTGAACCTTGTGAGCAAGAAGGGGTTTAGAAATACGAGAAACAAATTTGGAAATTAGCAAAGAATGTCGTTGAAAAAGATTTTCAGAAAACACTACAAGAAACCCGTAATTGTAAGGGTCAACCCACCAACAATGAGTCAATCAAATAATAATATATGCTACTATAGCAACTCCATTATCCAATGTGCCTTGTCTACTCTTAGCAAGCCTAACAGTCCTACATTTCTTCCTTTCTATATGGGGTAGGGTTGTTGAAAATTTATTCTTCTTGAATCTTCATGATATAATGACTTCACCATAGGGACCCACTATTTCTTAGTGCAATTTTTCTTGGTATCGGTCATTCCAACACTTAGTACGATCCCATTTCCTCTTCTAACCATCAGATCCCATTTCATCTTCTATCCATTTATTGCATGAACACTCCTGTATATGGTGGGTTTGCACTCCTTGTTCATGGACGGATGTCAATGACATCATAGGAGTCATCTTAATCCTCCATTTGCTTGATTCACGGCATCAGTGGTTGTAGCAGACAAGATGAGGGCTTTAGCACACACATAAACCACTAATTGACCAATGCCCAATACAACTCAAACCATATAGGGGTATAACCAATTTTAATAAAACCATGCACAAACATGATTAAAGTCACATTTTAATCACATTCACATGTAAGGGTCATTCTTCAGGTCCAACAAATTTAGAGAAACAAAGAGATGGGCTGAATAGCCATACAAATAATATAACCAAAACAAAAAAATTATTGGTCTATAATCAACAAAAGTAAAAAAGATTACCAGATTTTTCAATATATATATTTAATGAAATAAGAAAAAGTGAAATAATTGAACTAACAATAATAGTATACCAATACTAAATCAGAAGAGACAGGTGGTCGCAACCATGGAATCAAATGTCGGCATATTCCTTCAAAATGAACAAGATGTCGATCAAATATCAGTTTGTTACAAAATAAATTCGGAATAGAAGAAAAAGATGGAAAATTTTATTTAAAAGATGGAATCATTTACTGAAAAAGATGGAATCTTTTATTGAAAAAGATGGAATCTTTTATTGAAAAAGATGGAATTTTCGATAAAATTGTCCAAATAGTGATCAATTCGCCTGACAATTCGTGTTGTAAAACTGAAATTTCGCACTATCAAAATTACGGACAATTTCGATGCTGGACCCTAAAAAAAAGACATTTTTAAGTCATTTCGTAGGAAATTTGTTGACGTTTGATTCCATGGTTACAACTAGAGCAGCAGCAGCATGATCAATGCATCGAAAACCCTACAATTCCGTATGATACAGAAAAAGAGATGGCTAATTTATCAAAAACCCTAAAACATCAAAGACAAAACCATTCCAAGAGATGGATAATTTACCATCGGGGACGTTTTTGAGGGTGATTCCGGTGCTGTTGAGTGCCTGCTGGACGGAATTGGGGATCCTGGTGGTGTCGCCGTAGGCGAAGATGTCGAGATGACAAATGTATTTCATACGACGCAGCGCGTCTTTAATGTTACGTTGAATCTGAAGCGGATCGCACGCCATGGGAATCAACATCTTCTTTGATCTCAAAATAATCATCACAATGATCCTATAATCCCACTCGTGGAGTGTACAAAAGAGCCTAGTCATGAAAGACAACATTGCTATAGAGAATTCAAGTTTATAATTTACTCACCCTTTACAATTGACATCCAACAAGCACAAAGGGGGATAAAAATTTAAAAAAAAAATATTACCCAACTCTACCAAATAATTAAGAATTGTAGAGGAATACATGGGGATTCCAATCATATCACGGATGCATGAAAACAATTCATCATATGATATGCTGCTATGCAACATAAAAATATGATAGCAATATTTGTACAACTAGCATGGCATCTAAAGCACTATTAGAACAACCTAATCAGAATCTTATCGTGGATAGCACCTCCAATAAAGATCTTATCGTGGATAGCACCTCCTATCATTTTTATGGATAACATCATTAGATCCAAAAGAAAAGATACGAGATCTGCTCTGATACTATTAAAGGTTATCAGGGGCAACGGAATGGACATAATCACTCGCACGTTTTCAATTATCGTTAGATGAACACCATAGGCAACAAAAAAATTCACATCATAACAACCTAGTGATTATAGAAGATACATCACAAGTTCAATGAATATTGATTAAAACCGATATGGAAGATAATACCTCTTGAATCTAAGAGAGTTGAGGCTGTCTTGCATTTCTTAACCTCCGGCTGACTTTACAATATTGACTAAAACACAAAAACTACAGGTTGACTACTGAAACATTGGTTATACTTAAAAGAAATTCATCATTTACCCCCTTATTTTTTCTTATTTTCTTCTTCATCCATTTTTCCTACTCTTATAGAACCATAATAGGTCACACCGTCATGCCAACATTGTCTTTTGTTTGTTATTGCCAATACTATTAAAAATGGAAGAAGAGGATAAAGAGTAAGAACAAAAGAAAGGCAGAGGGGGGAATTATATCATTTCTTGTTGTCGACGTAGTTTTCTAATAGGATCAAAGTGGCCCAAGCACGCAACATGTTGCCTAGCCCTCCGCATGTGTCTAGGAAGCCACTTTTTTTGAAGTGTTAGCAACAAGAGTGAACCTTGTGAGCAAGAAGGGGTTTAGAAATACGAGAAACAAATTTGGAAATTAGAAAAGAATGTCGTTGAAAAAGATTTTCACAAAACACTACAAGAAACCTGTAATTGTAAGGGTCAACCCACCAACAATGACTCAATCAGATAATAATATATGCTACTATAGCTACTCCATTGTCCAATGTGCCTCGTCTACTCTTAGCAAGCCTAAAAGTCCTACATTTCTCCTTTCTATATGGGGTAGGGTTGTTGAAAATTTATTCTTCTTGAATCTTCATGCTATAGTGACCACCATAGGGACCCACTATTTCTTAGTGCAATTTTTCTTGGTATCTGTGGTTCCAACACTTAGTATAATTCTATTTCCTCTTCTAGCCATCAGATCCCATTTCATCTTCTATCCATCTATTGCATGAACACTCCCATATATGGTAGGTTTGCACTCTTTGTTCATGGACGGATGTCAATGACATCATAGGATTCATCTTAATCCTCCATTTGCTTGATTCACGGCATTAGTGGTTGTAGCTGACAAGATGAGGGCTTTAGCACACACAAAAACCACTAATTGACCAATGCCCCGGACAACTCAAACCATATAGAGGTATAACCAATTTTAGTAAAAACATGCACAAACATGAACAACTCACATTTTAATCACATTCACATTTAAGGGTCATTCTTCAGGTCCAACAAATTTAGAGAAACAAAGAGATGGGCTGAATAAACATACAAATAATAAAACCAAAACAAAAAAAAAATATTGGTCTACAATCAACAAATGTAAAAAAGATTACCAGATTTTTCAATATATATTTAATGAAATAAGGAAGAGTGAACTAATTGAACTAACAATAATAGTATACCAATACTAAATCAGAAGAGACAGGTGGTCGCAACCATGGAATCAAATGTCGGCATATTCCTTCAAAATGAACAAAATGTCGATCAAATATCAGTTTGTTACGAAATAAATTCGGAATAGAAGAAAAATATGGAAAATTTTATTCAAAAGATGGAATCTTTTACTGAAAAAGATGGAATCTTTTACTGAAAAAGATGGAATTTTCGATAAAATTGTCCAAATATTGATCAATTCGCCAGATAATTCGTGCTGTAAAACTGAAATTTCGCACTATCAAAATTACGGACAATTTCGATGCTGGACCCTAAAAAAAGACATTTTTAAGTCATTTCGTAGGAAATTTGTTGACGTTTGATTCCATGGTTACAACCAGAGCAGCAGCAGCATGATCAATGCATCGAAAACCCTACAATTCCGTATGATACAGAAAAAGAGATGGCTAATTTATCAAAAACCCTAAAACATCAAAGACAAAACCATTCCAAGAGATGGATAATTTACCATCGGTGACGTTTTTGAGGGTGATTCCGGTGCTGTTGAGTGCCTGCTGGACGGAATTGGGGATCCTGGTGGTGTCGCCGTAGGCGAAGATGTCGAGATGGCAAATGTATTCCATACGACGCAGCGCGTGTTTAATGTTACGTTGAATCTGAAGCGGATCGCACGCCATGGGAACCTCGCACTTCTCTATGTCCCACCACACCGAAGTGCTCAAGCACTTGTACAAACTCTCGTTCCCCTCCACCGTCGGAATATGCGCCACCGGAATGTCCACCGCCATATACTGCTCCTCCATCCCTCCTCTGAAGTGCGGCTTCGGCGAATGATGGAGTTGACGACAAGAACCCTCTCGCCTCTCGCTCTCTCTCTCTCTTATATCACTGGGTTAGGGTTAGGTTTATTGTTCAAGGAGTTTTTTTTTTTCATACCCCAAAAATCTGAAATTAGCCCCCATTTCCTACAAATTTGGAAACACCCCGTTTTTTTTTTTATCATGCCCCATTTCTATCCCAAAAAATATCATTTCCTTTTACACACCTTAAATATACCCCAATTAAATGGCTCGTCCCATCTTGATCATACCCCATTCCTTTCCGATGTTAAAGCCCAATGAGTATAGGAACATGGGGACGGCTATTTTGATCATCTACCCTTCATTGATGGCTTGATAAGGAGAGAGAGAGAGAGAGAGAGAGAGAGAGAGAGAGAGATGTCCCTCTTCTTTCCCCATTGTTAGAGGGGTTAGATCCCGTATGGAGAAATCCGATCGGGAAAAATAGGATCTTCAAGTTCTGTTGTTATCTATGGAGGAATCCGATCGAGAGAAGTAAGATCTTCGAGCCATGTTGTTGATGTCGCGGCCAATGATGCCACAACCATGACGTTGCCACAGCTCAATTTCATTCCAACTGTAGTTGATGTCCAAAATGTTCTATTTTAGGTATTAGTTGGATGCGGGGTATAAGATAAGGGTATAAATGATATTTTAAAATTTTTGAGTAAGTTATTATGAAACAGGTGGAAATTTTTGAGTAAGTTATTAAAATTTTTGAGTAAGTTATGCAATGGGTCGTGTCGTGTCGGGTTCATGTCGTGTCTAGTTTCGTGTCGTGTCCAAAACGCCTAGACCTAGACCCGACCTGTTTAACTAATCGTGTCTAGATCCTAAACATGTACCCGACCCGCTAATAAACGGGTAGATACGATAAGACCCGGCAAGACCCGTTTACCACCCGGATCTATTCAATTGACCCGATCCGACCCAATCCGACTCGACCCGGCCTGACCCGAAAGACCCGCTGGTATTATATATTATAGTATCGGATTGCTGGTAGACCCGACCCGACCCGACACGACCCGACACGACCCGTTGAATACTAAACGGGTCTTCCCGGGTCTACCGTGTCCAGACCCTAAACCCGGACCCGACCCGTTTATTAAACGAGTCTATCATGTCGACCCGTTTACGACCCGAACTCGTTTAGCCCGCACCCAGACCTGCTAACTTCATGTCGGGTCCGAAATTGCCAGCTCTAGTTGCAGCCCTACCTGTGCCTTCAAGTACCAGCCAACAACATGGGGCTTATTTAAAAGTGGGGTGTATTCAAGAGTGCATATAATTGGGGTATATTTAAGGGGATATGTGTTTGATTGGGGTATAATCAAGTTGGGGCGGGCCATTTAAGTGGGGTGTGTTGATGGTGGGGTGTAAGGGGTAAGGGTATTTTTGGGACAGAAATGGGGTATGAAAAAAAAAAATGGGATGTGTTCAAGTTTGTTGGAAATGGGGGCTAATTACAGATTTTTGGGGTATGAATAAAATTTCCCTAAAATTTCCCTTTATTTGGGGGTAATGTGCCTAAGGTCCCTAACATGAGATGGGTTTAGTGATAAGGACGCCAAATATGCTTTAGCTAAAGGTTCTTCTATTTGGGAAAATGTCCATTTTACCCTCTTCTCTTCTTTCTTTCTTTCTAGTAAAGCCCGATGGCAGCCACCACCAGAGTTGGGGCTCCGGCCAGTGCATCGCATCCCAGCCCGACGACAGCCACCACCGACCTGTGCATCACACCCTAGGCCCGATGGCAGCCACCCGCCGGAGAGGTGGGATGAGAAGGTGAGGCTTCAGACAATGTATCGCACGACGACCAATGAGGGGGGCGGGGAGTAGGAAATGGGGATCCGATTGGTGCATCGCACCCTAGCTTGATGACAACCACCACCGACCGGTGCATTACACCCCAGCCCGATGACCGCCACCGCCTGTGAGGAGGGAGGAGGTGGGGCTCCGGTCGATGCTTTGCACCCTATGTTGGAAATAAATCCATGTTAGAGTCTCGCAGTGGAAACGATTTGGCGGTCGAAAGACCGTTCATGGTGCACGTTACACGATTTAAACTTTCGTCGAAACTAATCTACATATGTGTGCATGTGTATGCACGTGAATCGAACACCCTAACGGCAATCTAGCGTAATGATTATCTAGCATGCATGCAAATCATAATGCTCGCTAGATCTACATGTTAGATTACACATACCTTTCGTACGGATCTTTTAACCGTGGAGAATTGTCTTCTTTGTCGATGGAGACGGAAGATCATTCGCGAAGAAGCCGATGGTACGAATGGAGACGATGCCTTCTTGTTCACTCGATCTCACACAATGCATGGAACGTCGCTCTCGGATCTCTGAGTGCCTCCGAAGAACGACCCTTTGTTGTAGCTCGTGTGTCCTTAGCGTGAAATTTCTGTAATAATATTAATAAAGATGACTTTGGTTATTGCTTTAATTAGAATACTACTCTGGTATATGATAATACTCATATAATAAAAGGACCCTAGGGAACACAGTAGGCCACTGAGGCGCATGGAGGATCTATGCTTGGGAGACCCAGTGGACCAGTTCTGTGTAGACCTATAACTAGTTCACAGCTTAGGTGATGCTGGTCGCTTCACCAAGAACAAGCTGTTGGCAGGTAGAGGATGTGGTGAAGTCTCCACCACGGGAACGTGGGATTTCTATTCACCTGACCAAGCACGATGATCTTGTTGAACAGGAACCAAGACGGTGCACAGTTCAGTGATTCAGACACTGGTGCAGAAATCGTCTTACTACTATAGATAATCCGTCCTTAACCCTAAGGGACCATGTACACTGGGCCAACCAGTTGTGTGGTGCTTTGATGTGCCAACGTGTGCGGACCTTCCATAGTCCAATACCATGGTACTTTGGGTTACCCGGCTGGCGCTTGAGTGACATGTAATCCCTACAGGTTATCCGACGTCCAGTGTTGGATGGGTGCGTTTTGATGAGTCAAACTGTCCCCACAGTTAACCCAGTCCTGGTGGTGTCAGTATGACTGACGTTATTCCGGATGCTAGGCATAGCACCGAAAGGTGTGTGGTGTTATAGATGACAAGTCATCAATTCCTAGTCAGATGATCGATCGGGATCTGACGGTGCTCCCACCGCCCGAGTCGTATCATGGCACCAGTAATAGGAGGGATTAAGGATTATCGGAGTATAGTAGAGAACATGGTTACGAGGGAGTAACATAAGTTTAGGATCACTAGAGTTCAACTCGCGTCGTACTCTGGGTGGCTACGCGGGTTAATCGGATTAGGGCTGATTAACGAAACTTTCGGTGTGTCACCGGAACAGTTAATCAGAGATCCGGTTGGAGCTAGAGATCCCGAACCCTGAAGGTTCCACCCTGTCGTTGCGTATAGGAATTGTTCCCCGACCTAGTTGGATACGTTGGATGCGAAGTAGTACGATGGAGCGCAAGCCTAGAGCCTAAGAACCTAATTCACATGTGTTACAGGCCGTAGGGGTATTTTGGTAAATAATAAAATATGGCTCAGAACATATTGAATATGGATCTTAGAATGAGCATAATAATTTCAGGAGCTCATAGGCGCTGACGGAACTCGATTCCGAGTAGCGCACCTCACTCAGTCTCTCTTTCAGTTTTTCACTTTTCGTGAAGGGTATTTTCGTCCGGGCTTCACGATAGACACCTGGAATCCCTAAAAACCGCCCCCCCTCATCCTAATCCTATTAAGGCCGGCCCTAGATTGCCCATGGGCACTAGGAGACTGGCCCTATATGTATTAGAGAGGGGGAGGGGCCGGCCCTAAGGTTCTACTCCCTCTCCTCCAAAAATCCGACCCCCTAGTCCTCCTCCTTTGTGGTTTCGGCCAAGGAAAAGAGAGGAAGAAGAAGGGAGAAGGAAGAGGAAGGAAGGAGAAGGAAGAAGAGAGAGAGGGGGGGAGGAGATCTCGTGGCTCGCCATCGTCTTCGCAATGGATTCCTCCGTCGGCTCGAAATCCTTACACTCAGATACGAGATTTCGAGGATTCTTCAATTCGCAAAGGACAAGGTGCTATCCGACAGTTTCCCTTGCAATTCAAGTGCGGTTCTTCATCATTCCGTCATCTCCGGATCATAGATCCATAAGGTATGATGAATCTAAATATCTAACTAGATGTATGCATGTCTTCCGTAGATCGTAGTATGCCTCTAGGGTGTCCGCACATATGCTAATATTATAGATTTGCATGTAGATTGTTTTGTAGAATTAAGTGCAATGAAACATACACCGTATGATCTTCGGATCTTTCTTTTGCTTCCGCTGCGACTCTGATTAACGAATCCAATTCTAACACCCTTCTCCTTCTTCGAAACGCCACGCGAGGAAGATGAAGTTGCAAGCGAGAAACGAGAGAGAGATTAGGGAGAGAACTAGAGAGATGAGAGAGGGTGGGGGTGCGGTTTTCTCATCATTATGGTCGGCCCCATATAGTCCCTTATATAGGGCCGGCCTACCCCCTTGGATAGGGATCCAAGGTGATAATAACCTCCCACAATTATCTCTCCATTATCGCCCTTTTATCTCTTCTTCTATTTATCTGTTTTCCCACTTTTTAGGGCTTGTTTTGACCGTTTCAAACCCCTATCCCTATCTATATGGCCGGCCCTATAGATGAGGGATTCTCATCCCTACAATATAGGGCCGGCCCTAGCATGGTCTCCCATTGCTAGGGTCGGCCATGAGTGAGGTCCGGCAGAGTGAGGTTTTTACCAAAACGCCCTGACGCCTCATTTTGACCATTTCTAGCGTGCGAGACCTAGCGGCCATTACTTAAGTGATTTCTACTAGTTACCTTACTATTAACTAAGGCCATCGGAGGGTGCCTCTAGCAAAGTTAACTAGTCAACTCGCAACATACCCCGGTGCATCGCACCTATGCAGCGAAGTTCACTTATGTCTAGGGATCGCTACCTGCGCATCTGTGACGACCAAGATCCAATAGGCCAATAGCCAAGAGCCAAGACTCCTGAGGCGGGAATGCCAAGATGGATGAGGTGAGGTGAGGTGAGGTGAGGTGTACAAGGCCATGAGTTAGCCCCACATCGCCTGGAGAGAAGGAGATCCTGAGCTACTTATATAATTTCCCCTCCCAAACATAGAAGACGCGTTTTAAAACCGTGCGCCGCTACGGATTTCGCAAGAACTCCGTAGTTAAGCGTGCTCGGACGAGAGTAGTACCAGGATGGGTGACCCCCTGGGAAGTTCTCGTGCGGGCACGGGCAGAGCGGACAATATCTTGTGTGTTTGGGGCGGATGTTACAAAATGGTATCAGAGCCGGTTCTCCTCGGGATGGGGGGGTCTAACCCTACACGAGGATGTGTAGCCCTGAGAGGGGTGGATTGTGACGACCAAGATCCAATAGGCCAATAGCCAAGAGCCAAGACTCCTGAGGCGGGAATGCCAAGATGGATGAGGTGAGGTGAGGTGAGGTGAGGTGTACAAGGCCATGAGTTAGCCCCACATCGCCTGGAGAGAAGGAGATCCTGAGCTACTTATATAATTTCCCCTCCCAAACATAGAAGACGCGTTTTAAAACCGTGCGCCGCTACGGATTTCGCAAGAACTCCGTAGTTAAGCGTGCTCGGACGAGAGTAGTACCAGGATGGGTGACCCCCTGGGAAGTTCTCGTGCGGGCACGGGCAGAGCGGACAATATCTTGTGTGTTTGGGGCGGATGTTACAGCATCTGTACTAGTCTCGGGCATACCCCTTAGTACTCGCATGTAGTTACGCATCTACCGTGCTCTAGTGCCAAGCACACACGGAGCATATACTTCTTTCTTCCTCTTAGTGCTTAAGGTGTTTCGAGGAGATGGTTCAAGAACCGTACATAATGATGATAAGGTGGAACCATCAGGGACCGGGGTTCATGGCTTCCAACTCAAGCTCGATCGACACACTACCCAAGTGTATCATCAATCCTCTGAGCTTGAGTTAACCTACGTAGCCACCCAGAGTGCGACGCAGACTGCACTCTAATTCACCCAGACTTACTATGTTCTCCATCATACCCCTGCTCTCTGCTTAGTAGTGGTAAACACGTTGTCCCTCCACTTGATGCCATGATTCACTTCGAGCGGTGGAGACTACCGTCAGACTCGAATGATCATATGACTTGGTTCCTTCCAGGTTGACCTATACATCGTACCTCTGATTACCCCGTCGAGTAATCGAACCCGGTCAACAGTCAAACTGGTGACCACCAGGCCTGGGTTTGGTACAGTGTAAGTCACACCAAGGAACGCACCTCCCTTCAGGGGTGTGGCTGGCCTGCAGAAGTGACACGCTAATGCAACGCCAGCCGGGTAACCGAGTACACCGTGGTTTTGGATCACTGCATACGAGATCCTCACACATTGGTGCGCCAAAGCACCACGCAACTGGTTAGTCCATCAGACGTGGTTCCTCAGGGTTTAGGACCGTTTTACCCTAAGCAGAAACACGGCTTAGTGTACCAGTGTCTGCTCACTGATCTGTACACCGTGTTAGTTCCGTTCAGCCACAGACACTGTGCCTGGTGATGACCATGGTGAAGACTTTCCATGAACTGTCATCCCCAACAGCTTATCATGATGAGGCGACCAACCTGATCATAGCTGCGAACTGATTTAGATTATATGGGACCAATCCACTCAGTCTTCAACTCAGTGGACTACCATATAACCATGGCTCTCTGTTCTTAAAAGAACACATAACTATGTTACGTACATATATGCATCTCATATAATAACTATCAATCTTTATTAGACCAAAACATAAAGTTTTACAAGCTTAGAATACATCAATCCTAACAATCTCCCACTTGGTCTAGCGTAGCAAAACGGTTTTGACTCCCATCGCATCCATATGTCACTCGAATGCCTTGATAGGTATTGCCTTGGTGAAAGGATCAGCAACATTATCTGTAGATGTAATCTGTGTCACCGCTACTTGCCCTTGCTTTTGAAACTGCCGAATCAAGTGAAATTTGCGCTCGATGTGCTTCCCCTTTTGGTGATGTCTTGGCTACTTTGCTTGTGCTACCGCCCCACTATTGTCGCAGTAAAGCACAATAGGTAACTGGGTCTCTGGTACGCACCCCAAATCCATAAAGAATTTCTTGAGCCATACCGCCTCTTTGGCTGCCTCGCACGCTGCAACGTACTCAGCCTCTGTGGTAGTGTACGCGATGCATTTCTGCTTCACACTATGCCAACTAACCGTTGCTCCTCCTAACATAAACACAAAACCTGATGTCAATTTTCTGGATTCTAAATCTGACATAAAGTCAGAATGTGTATATCCAATCAGCGTTAGTTCTTGTGCAGTGTAACCAACTCATAGTCCCTTGTTCTACGAAGGTACTTGAGTATACACTTCACTGCTGTCCAGTGATCTGGACCCGGATTCGATTGAAACTGACCCATCATTCCTACTGCGAAATAGATATCTGGCCTTGTACAATGCATAGCATACATTAGACTACCTAATGCCGAAGCATAAGGTATCTTCTGCATTTCTGCTCTCTCCTCAGGTGTCTTAGGACATTGATCCTTAGACAGTTTTACGCTATTTTTAAATGGCACAAAACCCTTCTTGGAGTTTTGCATGTCAAACCTAGCCATAACTGTATCTATGTACGCGGCTTGTGACAGCGAGAGAATCCTGTTCTGACGATCTCGTGTTACCTTGATCTCCAAAACATAACTCGTTTCACCTAGGTCTTTCATATCAAACTGTGTTGACAACTAGACCTTTACCGTTGACAATGTTCCAACATCATTCCCAATGAGCAGAATATCGTCTACGTAAAGTATTAAATATATCACTGCAGTCTTATCACTTCTCTTGTATACACATGGCTCATCCTCGTTTTGAGTAAATCCATATGACTGGATTGCCTGATCAAAACGAATGTTCCAACTTCTAGATGCTTGCTTTAGTCCATAAATGGACTTCTGCAACTTGCAAACTAGATGTTCCTGACCCTCTGACTCAAAACCTGGTGGCTGCATCATATAAATGTCTTCTTCCAATTTTCCATTGAGGAATGCTTTCTTGACATCCATTTACCAGATCTCCCAGTTATAATGGGCTGCAATGGATAGGAGGATCCGAATAGACTTTATCATAGCTACCGACGAGAAGGTTTCGTCAAAGTCGATTCCTTCTCTTTGGGTATAACCCTTGGCAACTAATCTAGCTTTATAAGTCTCAATTGTACCATCGGATCCTCTCTTCTTCTTATACACCCACTTACACCCAATAGGTTTAATATTGGATGATGGTGTAATAAGAGTCCAGACAGCGTTATGGGACATTGATGCAATTTCTGTCTCCATAGCTTTTTGTCAGTTAGAGCTGTCAGAAGCTCCCACTGCCTCATCGTAGCTCCGTGGGTCATCCTCCTGACCTTCTGGATCAACCAATAAGGTTTTTCCATAGTATCTGTCAGGAGCTCTGATGCTTCTCCCACTGCGACGAGGTGGTGGCTGTGTTACAGGATGAATTGGTTCTATAGTTTCTGGTATATTAATGTCTGTGATGTCAGCTCCCACTATGCTTTTGGATGCGCTATCTGTACTTGGTGCTTCACGCACGGAAGAGAGGAGAGATCAGGTGTTTCTCATGCAGAAGAGGGTTTAGGGTTTTAGGGTTTAGGATTTCGTCTATCCCAAAACCCAGGTGTTGAGTTGAGGTCCCATCATACATATAAGGATGGTTTCTGCTCTTTACTTCTACCAAGGTGGGACTAATCCTCAAACAGATGGGACGAGTGTGACCCTGTCTATGCTGGCCTTGAGGATTTGGGAACTTTTCTAGATTTCACAACATTGGATGATGGAGTATGCTGGAACTGGTAAAAGTTTGAAGCCTTTAAGTCCGAAAGACCATCTTCACTTGGATATCGTTCGATACAAGTGAATACAGGCATGGATCTTAGGATTGATCATACACATCGTGTGAGTATCCTCGAGAGGAGGGGGCGGTGGGTTTTTCGGATGGAGGGCATTGGCTATTCACACAAAAGCATTTGTATAGTTAGTCGTGTATTCTTTAGGGATGTTGTAATATGTTACCTTGGGGGGGCGGGAAGGCTTTATAATTCTTAACGATGGTTTTAACTTTGGTTTTGTGTCTGGTTTTGATCCAGTCCCAAACCAAATTTTAACAATGTTGAAATTTTTCCTAAATGGTCAAAAATATATTTTTGATAGATTTTTTTAAAATTTAAATTTACTTATTTTATAGTTGTGCATACATATTTACATAACTTGTTTATTGAAATACACACCAAACACAGTAAGCTTGCATGGGCCATGATAACCAAGATTAATTACGTGTAAAAAAAAATAATCACCATACATTTTTATAAATTTACATTGTTTAAATCACGAAGGAAACAAAAATCACTTATCTTCTCTTGTCCAAGTAACCTTTTATTCGCTCGCCCAATTGAACTCCTCATCTTCAATCCCTGACGTACCATTGTAACTTTCGGCTAACGAAGCAGGTCCACTGCCACTGGCATCATGAACAAACAACACTAACATCTAACCTCTCATAGCTCGCTCTTGATTGGTTCGTCTTGAATCTAAGATAATATGTCGATACTGAGCCCTCTCCTCCTTTGCCTCGATATCTAGCTAGTACTTGATGTTATCAATTTGATTCTGAATGACTATTGGTGGTTGGAGTCTGAGTGCTTGTATGTTTGGATTATTGAATCCATCCATTTTTCGGCTGCTTAGGGGGTTGAATCTAAACTTTTTCGTATTCTTTTATCTTCAATAAGGCATGCATGGCTACTCTGACAACAATCGAAACCTTCATTCACTCTGCTACATCAGAGAAGTAGTTGGTGAGGTGTTATTTCAATAGTGCAATACCTCTACTTTCGATCTGTTTGCCACAATATTTATACATTGTGACTTCTGTTTCTTTATGTCTAATGGAAACATATGAAGCCAATCTATGTCTTTTGAATCCCCTCGATAACTATGCGGGGGAGGATGGGAGGTCTTCGAGGTGGCTTTGGCTCTTCTCGAGGAGAGTGACCTAATGGGATGAATATCCAAGTCAACGAAAGGATGAATCCAAGCTTCAATCGATGGTGGAATTGACGATGATTCAAGCTGCCAAGAAGATGGATGTTATAGATTTCCCAATTGGGAGCTCTCTAACTAAATCCCTAAATCCCCATCTAAGATCTCCCCAAAATGTCCCAAGAGAGATTAATAGGAAAGTCACTGAAAATCTACTCACTAAGGCCTATTTATAGGTCGGTACAAGTCCCCCGTCACCAGCCCTTGGTTTGGACATCCGACAGTTGAAAACAATCCAATTAAGTCTAAAATCGATAGCCAACCTGAAGCTGAACCCGAAGTCGTCTTAACAACTGTTCAGACGACTTGCCCATGGCAATCCGAATAGTTGTTCAGATGTCAGACTCATTGATACGATAACCCCTCAAAGGCCGTCCAAACAATTATTCGAATGCCCTATGGAAAAAGATAAAGTATGTCCGGACGAACAAGAACCGTTAGAACTAGGTTACATTGTCCGAATAACTGATTGACCGATGGAGAGCCTCTCCAACATTTAGACTTTCCTAAGTATCGTAATTCCGTGACGCACCACGTGGAACATGTGCATATAAAATATATGCAAGAGGCCGACTATGGACTAGAGACTGTGGCAAAGGTGCACATTGGTATAATTGCAATAAGCATGCAGTGACATGCATACATAGCCACTTAGCTCATCTAAAACTAATTTTAGTTTCTGGGGAGTTGCCCTCGAACCCCCACGAGGTGGCACTACCCCCTCGCCCCCGCGAGTTCATTGGAGAACACGACCCCCGTATGTATAGTGCACAATAAGTCGTACTAGGGTACTATGACTAAATCCGATAAATCCGACAAATCCAAAATCATGAGTTAAGTTCTAATACAATGAAAACATGTAAAATCACGAACTTGGGAATACTTTGAACATCAATTTTGGAATGTATGAATCCAAAAATATTGAAACTTCAAAAACATCGATAAGTAAAAGCAGATAAACTAAAAGCATCAACAGTTATGACCAAATTGTTATACAACCCCAAATGTAAGCAAAACCATATATACCTTGGGTTGGTATGTGCACTGTTCTTTGAGTCTCCAACCGAATGCTTGATCTTTAGTGCTATCGCTCTAACACAAACCATGACACAAGGACACTATTTACTAAGATTGTTTTGAGCACACAAAATATGGCAACATGGTGGTGCACGTTGCCGCGCCAACAAATTTTGACATGCTATTCACCATTTTTTTAGTTCTTTATGTCTACACTCAATGGAATTCTCACGCCTTATTTTCCAAGGGCAGATGGCTTTCATTACGGGGTGGAATGTCTCTGATAATGTTCTTTTGGTTCAAGAAATTATTCATACCATGACCTCTTCTCCTCGGGAAAGAATGACGATAGAAATCAAGATGGATACGGCACAAGCCTATGATCTCATGCCATGGGCCTTCATTGTGTATGTCAAAATTTTAGTTTTACTGCTACAACGATTTCCTGGATAATGGGTAGCAGTGTTTCCTTTCTTTCTCCATTTAATCAATGGCTGTCAATACCAGGGAAATCGACCTACAGTTCATGGTCCTTGTATTAACTGCCCTTTCTTTGTTGATGATGATATCTATATTTTTAGGGGGAGTTGGTGAAAACCCCTTTTAAGGATGCTTTTAAGCCTAAGGTCTTTGAAATCTTGTGTACGAAATTATTCTCCACATCATTTCAAATGTTCTTTTGGTATGCCATCGAGCTAGTAAACCACCGAACGCTGCCGCCACTGCCATGGAACCACCGAACACTGGAGCTGCTCGCCGCTACCGCCACTCGCCGCCGCCACCGAACCGAACCCTGAGATCTACAGGCCATGGTATGAACTCTAGACCTGAGATCTACTTGCTGAACCGCCACTGAACGCCACCGTTGTCGGAGCTGCTGACCACCGCCTCCGCCAAAGCTGATCAGTAATGACACCGGAATTGCTGGCCGCCGTCCGCAACACCAAAACTGCTCGAGAGAGAGGAGAGAAGAAACAAGGGGGTACTTTTGGGTTTACCAATAAAACTATTCGGCATCCTGCTCATACGATGGATCTGTTGTCAGGGACCTCTTAACCCTTGTTTTTAATCAGGCTAATCTTATGGCTTAATAATTCAGAACTTTCTTTTGTGCGAACGAGATCACATCCAAGCAGCAAAGCACATGCCCCCATGAGGCTGTGCAATCGAATCACATGGGATCCTTGGGCGCCAACAAGTGATGCATGGACCGTCCAGTCCATTCAAAAGGAAAAAAGAAAAAAGAAAAAAGCAAATTACAAAAACCTCGCCTAAACTATACATCTCATTTCATATTGATCTCTCAACAAACTTTTTGAACAATTTGATCCCCGAACTATGTCCCATGTGCATTTATTCCCCTCCATCAATTTTATGTCCAGCAAATACCCTTATCAATTTCACATAAGATTCAAAATTATTTTAAATTATTTAATTTATGCTTACTAGGATAAAGGTATTTTCGGAATAAAAGTTAACCAAGGGGGTTAAATGCAGACAGAGCATAGTTCAGGGATCAAATTGTTAAAAAAAATAAAAAAATTGAGGTACCGATATGAAACGAGGTGTATATATCAGGGGAGGTTTTTGTAATTTGTCCAAAATAAAAAACTGAGCAACCTCAGGGACTTCATGGGTGCCGTCAGGTTCAAGTGCTGAGTGTAGATAGGTTCACCATCATCAAGTTATGCACTAAGCTACTGCTGTTAATGCGCTCGGTCCAGCCCAAAGCCCACTGGGCCGGGCCCAATTTAGGTTTAGTTTGGATAGAGTTAGCTTGGACTTTGGACCGGGCTGGAACATTCTGGCCCGATTGTGTTATTGCCCAGTATGGACAACCACTAACCCGACCCGAAACCCAAAATATTTTATTTTTATCTTTTATATAGAATGAATATATAATTTAAAAGTGCCGATGTTACAAATATCAATGCGTCAAACATTAGAAGCATTATTTCTCATATATCCTTTCAATGTATATCGTAATATTACTATTATCTACTTTCATGGTGTGATAAAGAGAGATAAAAAAGATTTATGCTGCGTTAGAAATATGGATTTAATTGGACGCGGTTTGGGCTTGGGCCTTGTAAGAAAGTTTCGGGCCTGGTTTGGGCCAAGCCCAAAAATTTTAATTTAAGCCCGGGCCGGGTATGGGCACACACTCAGAAGTTTGGGCTGGGGCTGGGGCTGGGGCTGGGGCTGGGGTGACCCGACCCGAACCCAGCCCATTAATAGCCCTACAATTAGCCCAGGTCATGTGGCACGCATCGGTCGGCACCTGTTCTGTAGGCAGAAGGCACAACCGTAGAGGCTCCAAATATGGGAAGAGGAGGGATCAGTTAGCTGTAATGAGGAAAAGAGCTGAATATAATAAACAAAACTATATGTAGGGCTGAGATTTCCTAATTTTATCTTCCTTTCTGATTTTTTTTTTTTCAAACTTCACCCTATCTGATTAAATCCTGAACCCAATCATTTCCCCGATTTTTTCTCCCAGTTTTTATTCTGATTTTCCCGATTTTTGCCAAACTTTCCCAAGCTCTACACGAGCTGAATTATTGGTGAGTATGGTCCCATCCATCGATGGCAGAAAATAAATTTTCTGAATCAATTGTCAACTACCTTTTGGTTTCCCAAAGGAGCACTGCTGATGCTTGGTCGCCCTACTTTGCCAGCTACCTTTGGGTTTCCTGAAGGAGCACTGCTGCTTTTGGTCGCCATACTTTGCCAGCTACCTTTTGGTCTCCTGAAGGACGAGCACCGCCGATGCTTGGTCGCCCTACTTTGCCAGCGACCTTTTGGTTTACTGAAGGAGCACTGCTGCTGCTTCCCTGCCCTCTCTTTTGATTTCCCGACGCACCAAGATGACTTTGTAGCTCTCCACCCAGTATGCCTCTCAACAGGCATTCCCTCTCTGCTTGGGGTCCATTTGGCGGATATTCCAATATGATATGATGTCCAGCGAATCTTAATAGATCAAGGGCAGATATGGGGCAGCAGTGGCCACTAGAAATAAGCAAACAGTTCCCAGATGTACGATTGCGTTGATTAGCAATGTCCCAACCCATCATGTCAGCTAAAAACACAAACACTCTCTTCTTTTTACCTGCATTACGCAACACCTGTATTAGTTTCAAAGTTCCAAGGGAAAAAGGGGAGGGGAGGGGAGGGGAGGGGAGGGGGGATATAAAAGGTTGAAAAAAGGAAGTATTTAAAGGAAATGTAAAAAGAAATATAAGGTAAACCCTTTTCTCCTGCTCTTTTCTCTAGGTCACAGTGGTGGGCAAATAAAGGAAAAGAAGATAATTTTGGGTCAAACAAGACAACGATAGCTTCGCACTTCTCCAAAACTAAACAGCCTCAAGAGAAATCTAGAATAATGTGAATCTGGGTTTTACTGATTCCCTTAATCCTTCCTGAATTGTCATTTATCTCCAAGAAATTTCATCTTTCAACATGGATGGCTTTTCTGTAATCATTGATACACCAATGCTTCCACTCTATCATGATTCAAAACACAACAGCAGTGTTAACTTGCATCAAACTATGTAAAAGAAAAGACCCTAACCCAATCCAATGAGAGAGATAGAGACCTGCACCGGCCAGTCACACTGTGTGCAGTTATCTGAGCCACTCTCTGGACTACTGCGAACGATGTGACTCTCAAACTACTGCAAACAGTGTGATTGGCCAGTGCAGGTGGAGCCCATTATCTTTTTTAGTTTTGATTTTTAGTCATGTTCTGTGTATTCTAATCGATTTTATTTAAGCTTATTTTCAGCTTTTAGTTTTAGGTTTGCTTTGGCTGTTTTTAATCCCATATTGTATGGGAGGAAGCTTAATTAATGGCCTAGGGTCCACTTCTTTGAGATATAGATGAATGAATAAAAAATTTCTTATATTGCATTCAATTGTATATTAGAGAGCCGACCCCAAATAGATTGGCAAGGATTCATAAAAATCTCTTACATTGCAATCGGACAACGGCAAAGGACTCATAAAGCTGACCCCAAATAATGGCTTGATGGTTATGGACCAATGGTTATGGTGGGGTCATTAGGAATGATTACATAAAAATAATGACAATAACTAGAAAAAAGATTAGTTTCTTGTACAATATTTACATTGTTCAATGGCCACTATGACAGCATATATAAGTGAAATTAGAAATCAGGGGAAATCAAGGTGAGACCTTATATTAAGTGAAAAAAACCAATAACATTCGCACCAAATATCGAGCCAGATAGCCTAAAATGATTGTAGCTGTGTAAAATGACTTGTATTGGTATTATAATATCCTATGTTGTATTAATTAAACTTCAGATATACATATAGTATCGATAAAAAATATTAAAATACTAATATAGACATTTGAACAGTAAAAATACAAAGATCATGTCATTGTTATAAGTAGTTATCATATATTTATGCCTTTTATATTAATGAATTTTCCTTTTAGATTGTGTGGTATTCTCACCTATAGCTCTGTAGGTGACCACGCCAGCTCATGTAGGTAGTATATATTCTTGGCCTTGTGCCCTAATACATTTGAGCATTCCTGAAGGGTACCAGAGCCCAACCTGCACGACTTCTAAAGCCCGAATCAGCAAACACTCTCCCGAGTTTTAATTAAAAATAAATTTTGGATTTAATAATTCCTAAAAATAGTATTTTCGGAATAAAATATTAAATTTGAAGTACAATAATTATTTTATTCTGAAATTATTATTTTATTCCGAAAATAGATTATTTTTTGATTGATTAAATAGGATAGTTTTAAGATATCGTTTAGGAAAGATTTGGATCGATTTAGATCTAGAAAGCACGGACACTTCCCTAGGCCTCTCGTACCCGTGTCGGACACTTGTCGGACACCGACACTCGCCGGACACTCGTCGGACACGCATATGTCGTGTCCCATGTGCTTCCGGGAACCGAACACTGTCGGACACTCGCCGGACGCTCGTTGGACACTCGCTAGACATGCACCGGATACAGCGGGTTGACGGGTTGTTCGATATAGGGTCGGGTCACAAGCTGCCTTAGAGGATTAGATAGGTTGAAGCCAAAACTAAATCGCAGTTGTTCTTTTGCATGTCATTTGGGTCTGAGTATAATTCACTTGTCAGTCTGGTTGTAACGGGATGGTTACGATTCAGTTTTGGCTTTAACCTATATGATCCTCTGAGTTTTCAGATAGGTTGAATCCAAAACTGGAACACAACCGTTTTTTTCTATCTCATTTAGGGTTGTATGTGATTCACCAATCGAGCTGGGTGTAACTAATGGTTGCGATTCAGTATGCATTAAATTTTTATTTTATTTGTTTTCTATGAGATTTTTTCGATTGTTGAAATATATATGATTTATGAACACATAAAATATAAATAAAAAATATTGATTTATTTTGTCGTGTCCCTGCCGTACCAGTGTCCTCTTTTTTTTAGGATTTGTCGTGTCGGCATACCTGTGTCGTGTCGTAACTGTGTCCCCGTACCAGTGTCAATGCTTCTTAGATTTAGATGTTTTAAATTTGGCTTTTCGGTAAGATTTGGTTAGATTCAAATCTTTTTCAATAAGATAATCCTTGTTTTTTATTAAGGATAAGATTTCGTTAGATTTAAATCTTTTTTAAATAAGACAAGTCATGTTTCTATTATGGATGAGATTTGATTAGATTTAAATCATTTTAAATTAGGCAAGTTTTATCTTTTAGATTTGGTTTGATTTAAAATAGGTAGTTATTATCTCTTCTTTTTTTTTAGCAAACTCCTCTCCGAGAAGAAGAGGATGTAGTTAAGTCATACCCAAAGCTATATTGTTAAAAATAGATGGAAAAAAGTTAAAAATTACACAGGAAACCTGGGGACCAGCTGTTAACCAGCGCCGAAAAATTCAACCACACAGTGTCGATAGGAAGTTCCTTGCCCGAGAAAACTCTCGAGTTGTGCTCCCGCCATATACACCAGAACAAATCGATGACCAGGAAGTCCCACGTCGGTTGCAGAGGCTTCTTGATACGCCGAGACCGCCACAGAGTCCAAAGAGAACAGATGGAGCCCGGGTGACCCTTGAAGCGAAAACGATGCTTCAGCATACACCAAAGTTTGTGAGAAGGGACAGCGAAAAAACAGATGGTCCACGTCCTCCCTGTGCGCGTGACAGAGGGTGCAAGAGGTATCTTGGATATTTGGGTTGTGTCTTCGACGAAGGTTGATTCTAGTTAGAACCCGATCCCGAATGGCCAGCCACATGAATATTCTCGTCTTAAGGGCTGCAGGGGATTTCCGCAGATACTTTGCTATGGGGCAGATTATACCTCCTGCGTTGAAGAATCGGTAGAAGGATAGAACAGAAGACACCAGAGGGTTCCCATTTCCATCTGGAGGCGTCTCTTCCATCCCAAGGGGAGAAAGAAGCTAGGATCTGATAAAGGTTGGTAAGCTGGCCCTGAAGGGCAGGTGGAATTACTCTTCTGAATTTGATCGACCAGCTGAGGCTTCTCTAAGACACGATAGTCTGAGAACGAACTGATGCATTTGGTCCCAAGCCAGGTCAAAAAGATCTGCGAACAAGGAAGCAAGGCTGATATCATCCACCCATTGGTCTGTCCAGAATTTGATATTACGGCCATCCCCAAGGATCAACTTTGTACCGCATTTGAAGGGTGTACCCACCTTGCAAATACCCTTCCAGAAAGGGGAGACTTTCCCAGATTTGCGGCTCCTCACTTGCAGCGGGGAAAAACAACGAAAGTATCTATCACGAATGATGTTCGACCAATGGTCACCCTGGTCGTTTTGCTGACGCCACCACCATTTTCCCAATAAAGCTTTGTTAAAATCTTTCAGATTAATAACCCCCAGTCCTCCCTGGTCACGCGGCTTGCAAATCACACCCCATATAGCAAGGTGGTAGGTTCCCGAGATACCATCGCTCCTCTCCAAAGGAAGGAACTATGAATGCCATCAATCTTCTTGATAACCCAGGAAGGAATAAAGTAGAAAGCTAGATAATAAGAAGGAATAGTCAAGAGAACTGAGTTGAATACATGAGCCTTGATAATTTCGTCTGATAACCGCACTGAAGCCCTATGAAGCACCGACACTCTCGGGACCTCAACATGTCCGTGTTCGACACGTGTCGGACACGGACACTCGTCCGACACTCTCCGACACGTGTCCGACACACCAAAAAACGTGTCTTCTATGAAGAAAGATTGTCCGACACGTGTCGGAGCATGTCGGATGCGTGTTGGAGCATGTCGGATATTACCGGAGAGGCTTTTTTTCTCATTTGAAGATGTTGGGGTTCTTGAGATTGCGAATCTTTCCATCAATGAGTTGAATATGGAGGTTGTCGTCTTCACGTCGATGGTGATGATGTAGTAACACTTGACGTTGGCCTTGATGGATGATTATTTTATGCGTGTTCTATTTGTTTTTTTGTGTTTTGAAAGTTTGAAACTATACACTTGAACCATTTATGATGTTTGTTGGAGACTTTTTTAGTTAACTATTAGCATTATATTTGATTATAAATCATAATATAAAACTCATTTAATATATATATATATAGGGGAATGCTTAGGTGCGGTCCGTAGCCGTCCGATACACCATTCTGTACATCGGATGCACGCAGCCGGTGCATCGGACGGCTGCGGACCGCACCTAAGCATTCCTATATATATATATATATATATATATATATATATATATATATATATATATATATATATATATATATATATATATATATAATTCAATGTGTCCCTTAACGTGTCCGTGTCCTGGTTTTTTGAAAAATATCGTGTCGACGTGTCCGTGTCCCGTGTCTGTGTCCGTGCTTCTTAGCTGAAGCCTGAAAGTGCTCACAGGAATCATAGGGGGCGGTAGCCACCCGGACCCAACCTCTCTCTCTTTCTCACACGCGCCCGACATGAGTCTTTTAGACAAAATGGAAGATGCAGGAAACACCCAAGGGTTCAAATTCACATGGTGCTCACAAAGGTCTTCCAAATTACAAGGTATTTCTCATGTGTTCGTGCTTGTTGCAGCAAGGCGAGCTCTTGGCCATTTTATTGGTATGGAGGTGAAGGCAATTGCACAAGCAACACATATTGTGGACTCGCATGAAGAAGGTCCATGAAGTCAAGGAAAGTGTCGGGATAGCTATTGGAGATGCAAGGGAGTTGGTTGCGACCATATAGGGATGGGTCATAGTGTCTTCGAGGGTGATGATTCTCATCTGTGTGTGCAAGTATTTCTCTATAGTGGATTGCTTGTGAATCCGAGCTTGGCTCAGGGTGATTTTTCCCTACAGGGTTTCCACACAAAACTATGTTGTGTGCTTTACTTTTATGTATTTGCATAGTTGTCAAGTTGCGCGCCTAGGCTCGCCTAGGCGACAAGGTAGGGATACGGTTTACCATTATGTAAAACTGAAACCGCATCATGAAGTACGGTGTGGTGCGGTGCACCGTGGTTTATCATTATAATAGTCTAAACGGAGCAGTTTTATACGGTTTTGGTCAAAATCGAAACCGCACCGCACCATAGCGGTTTATATTTTGGCAAACCAAAATCGTACCATGCGGTGTGGTTGACCACGGTTTTCGATTTTAAACTGCACCGTTGTCATCCCTACGACAAGGCGCTCCAGAGGGTTAAGACGCAAGTTGCTTAGGCACATATGCATATGACGCACGCCAAGATACAATGAGTAAGGCGCGCGTCTAATGCCATTTTTATTTTTTATTTTTTATTTTTTATTTTTTATTTTTGGGGGGGGGGGGAGAGAGGTCAGTGCTTCTCAATTTATTTGTTTTCTTTTGGCCTAAGATCATGATTCATTTGTCATATGTCAATTGTTAACTATTATGTGATGATTTCAGTCATTTGATCATTTCCTCTTCCTGTTCTTATTTGTTTACTAACTGTTTGTGATGAACTTCAGTAATTTTTTAATTTGTTTGTGGTTATGGAATCTATCATTGTTCATTGTAATGTGATGAATTTCAGTCATTGTATGTATGTATAATTCATGTTATACAAATTTCATCATACTAACTTGCTAGAAATTTTATCATACTAACTTGCGAGCTCCTGTGTACGAGCTCACGCGCGAGCTGGGGGCGAGCTCCTATGCGAGCTGGGGGCGAACTCCTGTGTACGAGTTGTGACGAGCTCCCGTGCGAGCTGGGGGTGAACTCTTGTGGCGAGATTCCCAGTAATACTCCTGCATGGCTGCTGATATAGCCGACTCCGAATCATGCACTTTCTTCTCCATTCTGCGGCGAGGTGTCGGTGCTTGTAGGCATGACGATCTAACTCCCGCTGCCACTATAGGCGTCGGGCGGGCTTTCTGGAAGTGTTCTTTAAAATCCAAGACCGGCTCTGGCCATCAAGCTACTTTCCCATATTTTGGGTGAAGCTTCGAGGCGGGGAATCGGGCTGTGAGCAGGCTCCTATTTTGAGCGAGTTCTAGGGCGAGCTCCAACTCCTTGAAAATGTGGCTGATATCAATATCTGTTTTGACTGGGCTGTCGACGCTTCAGCTACCCCCATCATTACCCCCTCCTGAGGGAGCGGTCAAGGAAGCGTGTCGCTCGCTCAGGAGTCTGGTAGAAAAGATTCCATCTCAAATTGTGCACGGACTTCGTTTGCATGCCGTTCCAGCTTCAGCTGTGGCCAAATTCGAGGTGAACTGGAGGCGCGCTCCTGCTCACAACGGGGGTGCCCTGAGCGGGCTGTGGCTGGCGTGGCCGCCTCGTCCTCACAACTCTCACCACTGGTGCTTGTGATGAGGGCTCTGATACTTGAATGAGACATCGAGGGCAATGCTACTATCTCCAAAGAACGGCGGGCGGGCTTCCCGGAAATGTTCTTTAAAATCCAAGACCGGCTCAGGCTATCAAGTTACCCATAATTCGGGTGTAGCTTCGAAGTTCAAATCGTAAGCTCTTGCTAGGCGCCTCTTGAATGAGACCTCGAGGACGATGCTATCTGCTGCCTACATGCGCCGGGCGGGACGGAAGCATCAGCCGCGAGCGATCTCCTTCCGGTGTGAGCTTGCCACACGCGGTCAGGGTCTGCATCGGGCGAGCTGCGGGCACCTGCCGCAGGCGACCTTGTGGCGCGGGCTCTGGCTCGGCGTCTCCTTAATGAGACCTCGAGGACGATGCTACTTGCTGCCCGCATGCGTCGGGCGAGCCGGGAGCATCAGCCACGGGCGTCCTCCTTGGGGGCTCCTGCTACCTCGTCGTGCTGCTCTTCTTTCTCCTTTGTCTCCAAGAGGGATGCCGATCTTGACTTGGAGTGGGTTATGTGGGGTGCCACACGCTTGATTCGTGCGCATAAGGATCCAACTTCCGCTAGATTCTCTTCGTCTACCTGTGATGTCACCAGGTCGCTCATCGAGCTCAGCTGCGTGGCATCAGGCCGCGTAAGGTATCTCCGCCGCGTCTGCCCGTGATGTCACCAGATCGCTCAACGAGCTAAGCTGCGTGGCATCACGCCGCGTAAGGTGTCTCCGCCGCGTCTGCCCGTGATGTCACCAGGTCGCTCAACGAGCTAAGCTGCGTGGCATCAGGCCGCGTAAGGTGTCTTCGTCGCGTCTGCCCGTGATGTCACCAGGTCGCTCAACGGGCTAAGCTGCGTGGCATCAGGCCGCGTAAGGTGTCTCCATCGCGTCTGCCCATGATGTCACCAGGTCGCTCAACGAGCTAAGCTGCGTGGCGTCAGGCCGCGTAAGGTGTCTCCGCCGCGTCTGCCCGTGATGTCACCAGGTCGCTCAACGAGCTACACTGCGTGGCATCAGGTCGCGTAAGGTGTCTCCGCCGCGACTGCCCGTGATGTCACCAGGTCGCTCAACGAGCTAAGCTGCGTGGCATCAGGTCGCGTGTGTGGTTTCCCCGACGATCCGAGGACCATACCCCGGACGAGGTAGCTAAATCGATAAAAAATAAACGATATCGCAAAAAGATCAATATGCATGAAAATTTGATATGTGCGAAATAGTGGGGCCCTATAGCTCGACAAAAACACAAATTGATAGAAATCGAACCAAAACAGAGCATAAGGGCCAAAGGGTGGAAGTTCAACGAGCAAAAAAAGAATCAAAAGCTAGCTATCCCCTGACCGGTTAAGGATCCTCAGAACCCCAGTTTTGCTTATCGCGTCCGCATGACAGCGGACAGTGACCTTGCCCCTAGCCTTCGACGTTAGTGGCTTTCGCATTTCTCATTTGCGACCTCACCACGTTTGTCAAGCTTTGAGGAGTACCAATAGATTTTCAGGTCGCCTAAATGGGTGGTCGCCCATTCAGGTCCCCTTAGATCACCCCGGGGTGCTTCCTTTCATGGCATGTGAATGCGAAGGACCCCGGTCATGTTTAAAGTCCCCTAGACAACGGACTACCCCGGCGATCTCAAGGTCGTTTGGGACGGCCACTGAGAACCCCGGTCTTGCTTTAAGTCCGCACGACGGCGGACTGTTCTTTGAGGAAGCTGCATGCTGTTCTCTGTGAATTACTATCGAGCACAGATTTGAACTCCTTTAGTCCAAACACTTCATTGCACAAAATGGTTTACAGAAGGGCGCCTACGCGTAAGGTTGGAGGCTGCTGATGTTCGGCCATCTTCTCTCGGCGATCCAACACCACATCTTCGAGCTTAATGTGTTGCTGGACCAAGGCGAAGAGCTCGATCATGGTGCGGGGATCAGAAATGACAATCGCGTCATGAAGCTCACTTCCTTCGGGGAGAGCGCTCCGAAAGGCACTCACAGCTGTACGGTCTTGCCCTGCTGAGTCCTCGAGGACGAGGTAGGCGTTCCGGAATCGCATCGAGAAACACCGGAGGGTCACCCTCGCTCCCATAATGAGACCGAATAGTGATTCGATGCGCTTTGGAGGTTGTCGATTGCACCGGTACTGTTCCAGAAACAGCCCGGACAGAATAGTGAATCTCGGGATCGAGTCCGGAGGTAACTTATGAAACCAGTCCAGGGCCGAACCCGTCTAGCTGCTCGGGAAGGCGCGGCACAGAACATGGTCATGGTCGCGGAAGAACAATAACTTCTGGTAGGCTAAGAGGTGGTCCACGGGGTCTTGTGACCCATCAAATAATATGAACTTTGGCGGAATCCAGTGCTGAGGGAATCCTCCCTGGTGAACCTCATTGGTGAAGGGCGAGCTCCCTCCCGGACGGCGAGCTCTTCTAAGAGGTCGGCGGGCGTGCTAAGTAGCTGCCAGCGCTCGGGGTGATTTCCCAAAGACAGCTGCGCAGACACCAAGCAATCATGCACGCTTCCTCGAAACCGGTCCGCAACCTCGCTGCGGCGGTGCTCGAGGGCGACGTCCTGGCGATAGCTACGCCGCTTCACGGGTAACCGCCTCAACGCGGGGAAAGGTCTACGCTGATGGTGCGAGTTATGGTCTCTCCATCGAGACCTCACCTCTGACTCGCCCGAGTCCGCACCGGGGCTTCGTCGGCGAGTAGGGGCCGTTGGCAGGGTTGAATTGTTGCTGGAGCGCTGGGTGCCGAATCGCTGCAGCCGCTCGAGAGCGGTCCCTCTCGTCTGGCGCGCCACTGCGTCCTCCACAGGGGGCTCCTGCTGGGATGCCCGCCATGTGGGCGCCATAGTGGGTTGATGCAATGCTGGGACAAGAGGTCGCACTTCGGAAACGACCTCCGCCGACATTCCTGGATACAGAGGCGGGATTACTGACTCTCCCCTTCACGAGTCGAGCCCGGGGGAGAGACCAGTCTTCCGGCTCGTCTTCGGAACCTGGTGCAGTCGCACTAGTTCGTCCATCATGGACCGTTGAGTGGCCAACATCTCCAAAAGGAGATGGTCGTTGAGCGAGACAGGGGGTTGGGAGGCTTCAGCGAGCTGTCCGTCTTGCGTAGACACGGCGCGGGCTTTCGCCCGTCTCTGTCCCCGCGTGGCCGGAGCCATCCGGGTATCTGGAGAAGCACGACTTTTAGCCGTGCGGTCGTGAGCGTTCTCGCAGGAACAAGTCGAAAGATCCCACAGACGGTGCCAAATGTTTGGGGATATTATTCGCTGGCTCGAGCGGTCTTCCTGCAAGACAAAGAAAAACGTAAGAACGGCTGGCTCCCTTAAGAGCGCAGGCCCTCCGACGCTCAAGTTAGTCTCAGGTGATTGATGGAGTGCAGTCGTAAACGAAAGTGGTAGGGATGAGGGTTTCGACCCTCTACTTTGGAGCCTGGGGGTGCACCTTTATAGACTTCTGTAGCCTATCGGGTTTCAACACGTGGCGGCACCTTCCCGCACCTTCTAGACCCCACGTGCCGGCCCACATGGGTCTCTGTCCGTCTTTTGTCACACGGGCTTCTGGCAGCCTTTGTCGCCTAGCTCGCCAGGCGGTGGAGAGGGGGAATGCACCTGTCTTGTCGCTGCCAGGTGGATCTTCCAAAATGTTCGAGTCTGGAAGGTCCCAAACCGACTTGGGCGGGCTTCCGTGGACTACAATCGTCCACGTAGCTTCAGAGAGGTTTCGACACCTGACAGCATTGTGGGCGACCTTGGGGAGGAATCTGGGGCGAGCTCACCCTCCATTGCTCCGCCTTCTCCTCCCCATCTATCAAGAGTCGGACCCTATGAGGGCGACCTCTTCGACAAACAGGGGGGGTCCCGGCGAGCTTCTGTGCGAGTCGTTGATCCGCCACCTTCTCCCTATTGCCAAGAGTCGGGCTCCAGGGAGGGCGACCTCTTCGACAATCGGCCTAGCAAGCTCCTTAGCGCACTACTGGTGTTGGTTGATACCATCCTAAGTGTCCTCTTTGGCCAGAGTTTCTTTGGTCGTTGGGCGGGCTCCGATCTGTTGGCGAGCGGTGGGTGCTTCGTAGATCCGCCTTCTTCTTACTATTGTTACGAGTCGGGCTCCTGTGCGAGCTGAGGGCGAGCTCCTGTGTACGAGCTGGAGGCGAGCTCCCGCGCGAGCTGGGGGCGAGCTCCTGTGTACGAGTTGTGGCGAGCTCCCGTGCGAGCTGGGGGTGAACTCTTGTGGCGAGTTTCCCAGTAATACTCCTGCATGGCTGCTGATATAGCCGACTCCGAATCATGCACTTTCTTCTCCATTCTGCGGCGAGGTGCCGGTGCTTGTAGGCATGACGATCTAACTCTCGCTGCCACTATAGGCGTCGGGTGGGCTTTCTGGAAGTGTTCTTTAAAATCCAAGACCGGCTCTGGCCATCAAGCTACTTTCCCATATTTTGGGTGAAGCTTCGAGGCGGGGAATCGGGCTGTGAGCGGGCTCCTATTTTGAGCGAGTTCTAGGGCGAGCTCCAACTCCTTGAAAATGTGGCTGATATCAATATCTGTTTTGACTGGGCTGTCGACGCTTCAGCTACCCCCATCAGAAACAATTGTAACTACCCCTAAACTTTGGGCGTCAAATTGTAATTTACGCTAAAAAAATACAAAACAGAAATATCCACCATGTACAGAAAACTAGAACACATGCTCTCCTACAAATAAAATTAACTTAGTACAAGAAAGAGACCCTTTTATCATCTGCATACTTAGGCAAATAAACTGAGTAAAATAGGCTTAAACATCAGGTAACAAGTTCAAATCAAAAACGTGTAAGTCCTGAAGCTTAATTGTGTATAATACTATAACCAGGAATTTCAGGTGTGATCAACCATAGACACCATTCCACAAAAAAGCATTTCATGTGTGATATGAAACAATGCTAAACTGAGATGTGCATGGTTGCTCATTACACATGCTTTATGCATGCCATTACACTAGCATAGAATTCCTGCAAAATACATGATAAACTACTTTGATGCCTCGTAACAATGAAACCAAATCAAGGTTAAAAAGATTATTTTTAACATGCTTGTAAACAGAGCAATACATTGATCCTAATACAAAAGAAAAGACAGCAATGTATGTCTACTCTGCAGGCAACAATGACATTACAAGCTAAATTCATAAACAACTGCAAGAATTAACAAGGGATTTCCACTGATCCATGCATGATAGAGCACACATATGCACTCATTAGGGCTTAAATACCAACCCAAGCATATTCTTAGGATGATCGCAAATGATATCTGCCTTAGACAAATATTGAAGTTCCAATGAATTAAACATGCAGTAACTAAACATACCGTCTTTGCATGGGAGACAAAAAGAGTGAAATCACGTCTAGTCAATTTCACAACTACCACCAACGGACCGTTAGCAACAGGATACACATGACAAATACTTGACTTGTTAGAGAACTGATGAAAACTCAGTTGCGATCAGTGTTTTAAAAAACTCGCCCTAGGGTACGCCCGGGGCTCGCCCCGGGGCGGGGCGGTCCTAAAACGTCCGGGGCGGCTCCAGCTGGGGCTTTTTTCCCATGGGGCTTACGCCTAAACCACTGTGGCGTACGCCCTGAACGCCCGGGCACGCCTTTTACGCCCCAATGGCCCGGGCTTACGCTCCATTGGAGTTTGTTTGCATTGTTGAAAAAAAATGATTTGATTACTACCGTGTGATCTTTTATATGTGTCTTAATCTCTTAGATGATGATTATGAAATTTTGGGAACTAAAGTTGCTTTAAATTGGTTCCATATCATGTATGGAATGGTAGAATCTATGGAATATAAACATTGATAGTTTGAATTTTGGTTAAAAACTTATAATTAGAACTTAAATGATATTGAAAGACAATGACAAGTTCATTTTTATTATCATTTTTTATATATTTGTGATTTATCAACCATGTTTGTAGGCTTAAATGCTTTGTTTAATAACTTGGCTTATAGTTTTTTTTTTATTTTGTTTGTTTTTAATCTATTTTTACTTTTTTATCTAATATTATTTATTTCTATATATATTTTTAAATTAAAAAAATAAAAATTCATGGGGCTTACGCCCCACGCCCTGAGGCTTACGCCCCGCCCCACAGCAAGCAAAACGCCCCGCCATACGCCCCCGCCTCTAAGCGATACACGGAAGCTAGCTACTAATAGAACAAGTTATAGCTTAGATTAGAAAACTAAAACTGAATTGCAGCAAGCACTAATTATCCGCAATCAGATTTTTATAAGGATATAGCTTCACTAATCAAGTTAGCATGCATAAACGATGACAAATAAAGAAAACATAACAATAGGATTACATTAGATCTCATTAGAGTTTGCAAATAATAATTTCAGCAACTAAGTACTTATACAAAGGCCTAATAGAAGGTTCGGATGACGATCCAACAACGTACAAAGCAAGCAAGCCAAAATAGGGATTAGGGTTTACTACGGATCTATGGTGGGATGCGATAAAAGCCTACGATACCAAGAACATATGAAAATTATCAAAAACGAAGAAAGATAATATCCGTGAGATTCAAGATCTCAATGCGGATAACTATGTCGATCAAAATGAACGACGGGGAGGTAGATGGTGACGAGGAAGATCGAGAGAAGAAGCCGGAGGAATTCCACGAAGAAGACGACGGCGAACGAAGGGCGCACCTTCACGATCTCTCGATCAAAGCAACAAGCTTTTAGGTTTTCTTCTTCATTGTTTTTCAATCTAGGGTTTCATCTCCCTTTGATAAACCTCCAAGGCCTCATAATAAGACAAGAGACAGAGACGCAAAAGGAGAGAGAGAGAGAGAGAGTTCACAGAAGAGAGGGATTCATCCCGCGGCTATTGTTCACATGAACATTAACTTGTAAACAGTACCCACGGTTACTGTTCACGGGTAAAAAAATCTTTTTTTTTTCAATGCTAAGAAGACCCCCAACTTAAAATTAAATTCCTATTTAATGTCAAGATGGCTAAGGGCACCCCCGGATGGGTTTAAATGGCTTTAAAGCTTGTCTAATGGCTCCAATGGCTTGGTCATAGGCTTGCTTGTCTTCACACCGTCGGATGCGACATCCGACGCCTTCCGTCCTCCTGCATGGCACGATTATTATTCATCCACTTAAGATTATAAGTTACCAAAACATGGAATAAGTGGGTGCGACAAAAGCCCCGCACCTTAGGCTAGCACATAGGCCAAAAAGTTGTAACTAACAAACTGACCGTCCGATCTTTGTTCAAAGAAAGGCGATAGAACCCCAAAATTAAAAGATCACGAAAATAAAGTATTAAAATTAAATCGTAGCCAGATCAGGCTACATCAGTCACCCCAACTTCAAAAAAACTCGTACTCGAGTTTCATCCTGAAGTCGTCGCCGGTGGAGGGAACTGAAGAAAGACCTCCATCATGGAATCTTCGCTGCATCAGGATCTGATAATGGAGGCCCAGTAGGGGGTGTCACACTGTCCCGTAGAAACCTACAAGGTCCCACGCAAAAGATGTGTTGTCGAGCCTGGATCGAAAGAGGTAGCAACGTTGATGATGAATCCTGAGTAGATGATATCGCGAAGTACAGTAGACAACCTTCGGATCCCTCGCGAAGAAATTGTTGACGTCGAGCGAGGGTCGGAAGCTGTGGAAATACGGGTACAAGAGCCCGAGAACTGCAGTCGTCTCTTCAAGTAGTCAGTATGTCCCAATAAAATCGATGCTCTGTAGAAATCCAATAGACTGACGCTTCGAAACTGGCGTTGGCTGTGGTGGTGGAAACTTTAGAGGAGACGTAGGCTCCACTCAAGGATCCGCAGAAGGACGTGGCTCCTCTGAAGAAACATCTGACGGTGGAGGGACCTCCACGAATGTCACTGTAGGAGGGGGCTCCTCCGTAGGCTCTGGAAGGGGAAAATCCATTGGGGTTAGAATCTCCTCTGGTAGTGCTGATGAAGTCAGGAGCTTCACAGAAGGGTGGAGATTCTGCAGGTGGTTTGCTACCTCTAGCAATCCTCCTATTCTCCAGCTTTCGCCACTTCAACTCTAAGTCAATCTAGTCGATGACATAATGAACTTCCAAATCTTTGGCTTCCAAGGATAAAGAAGGATGAGGACGCAAAAGCCAATTAAAGAAAGGTTTTAGGGGAAGATCAAGATCATAGATTTGGATTGTGGGCGAAGGAAAAGAGAACTATGATTCCGACAAACCCGAATAAAATCTTTGAAAGTTTTCGTTTCAGAAGGATGAAGAGAAAAAAATGAATGAAAACTTTTATGCATGTCCAATCCTAGGAGCAGAACTTGCTCTGATACCAATTGATGGAAACTCGGTTGCAATACACGGAAGCTAGCTACTAATAGAACAAGTTATGGCTTAGATTAGAAAACTAAAACTGAATTTCAGTAAACACTAATTATCCGCAATTAGATTTTTATAAGGAAATAGCTTCTCTAATCAAGTTAGCATGCATAAACGATGACAAATAAAGAAAACATAACAATAGGATTAAATTAGTCTCATTAGGGTTTGCAAATAATAATTTCAGCAACTAAGTACTCATGCAAATGACTAATAGAAGGTTCGGATGACGATCCAACGACGTACCAAGCAAGCCAAGCCAAAATAAGGATATGAGTTTACTACGGAACTATGGCGGGGTGCGATAAAAGACTACGATACCAAGAACATATGATAATTATCAAAAACGAGGAAAGATAATATCTGTGAGATTCAAGATCTCGATGCGGATAACTATGTCGATTGAATGGCAGGGAGGTAGATGGTGACGAGAAAGATCGAGAGAAAGAAGCTGAAGGAATTCCACGGAGAAGACGACGACGAACGAATGGCGCACCTTCACAATCTCTCGATCAAAGCAACAAGCTTTTAGGTTTTCTTCTTCATTGTTTTTCAATCTAGGTTTTCATCCCCCTTTAATAAACTTCCAAGGCCATAGAGACGCAAGAGAAAAGAGAGAGAGAGAGAGAGAGAGAGAGAGAGAGAGGAAGAGAGGGATTCATCCCGCGGTTACTGTTCACGAGTAAAAAAAAATCTTTTTTTTCAATTCTAAGAACACCCCCAACTTAAAATTAAATTCTTATTTAATGTAAAGATGGCTAAAGGCACCCCCGGATGGGTTTAAATAGCTTTAAAGCTTGGGTAATGGCTCCAATGGCTTGGCTATAGGCTTGCTTGTCTTCGCACCGTCGGATGCGACATCCGACACCTTTCGTCCTCCTGCATGGCACGATTATTATTCATCCACTTAAGATTATAAGTGGCCAAAATATGAAATAAGTGGGTGCGACAAAGCCCCGCATCATAGGTCCATATGCTAGCAAATAGGCCAAAAAGTTGTAACTAACAAACCTACCGTCCGATCTTTATCCGAAAGCAGGCAATGGAACCCCAAAATTAAAAGACTACGAAAATAAAGTATTAAAGTTAAATCGTAGCCAGATCAAGCTACATCAGTCACCCCAACTTCAGAAAAACTCGTCCTCGAGTTTCATCCTGAAGTCGTCGCCAATGGAGAGAACTCCACCATCATGGAATCTTTGCTACATCAGGATCTAATAATTGAGGCCTAGTAGGGGGTGTCGCACTGCCCCGTAGAAATCTCCCGGGTCCAACGCGAAGATGTGTTGTCATTGAGCGGGGACTAGGGATGGTAACGGATCGGGTTTGGGACGGGTCGGCCTATCCTGACCCCGTCTTGCTAAGAAATACCTTATCCCAAACCCGTCCTAAACCCGTGTCAGGTTTGAATGATCAATCCCAAACCCGTCCCACTAACACTAGTAAAAACTCAAACCCGTTACCCGTCCAGTTCCGTCCCTATTATGTTAAATTCATTATAACATAAAACAACAATTTTTATGTTTTTCTTAAATATATATACATTAGATGAATTAAACAGATGCACTACAATAAAAATATATAACTTACTACAAGTTTACAACCAGTTAAACACCATGAACATATTGATAGGTTAAAGCAGATATGTTCTAGAAATTTTATAAACAAAAGGCATTAGTTGTATTATCTCCTTAATTATAGTATTGGTACAACATAAAATAGGATACTAAACTATATCCGAGTAAATTATCAAATGGCAAGAAAAATAACATATATATAATCGGGTCGAATTGGATCTAGGTAGGCTAATCCCGAATCCGTCCCAAACTCGACCGGGTTTTATTTCGTAAATCCCAAACCCGCCCAAAACCAACTAATTCCATCCCAAACCAAGCTCACTAGGGTCGGGTCGGATCGGATCGGGTTTCCCATATAGCCTGTCCCATTGCCATCCCTAGCGGGAACCGAAAGAGGTAGCAACGTTGATGGTGAATCCTGAGCAGATGATATCGCGACGTGCAGTAGACAACCTTCGGATCACTCGCGAAGAAATTGTTGACGTCGAGCGAGGATCGGAAGCTGTGGAAATATGGGTACAAGAGCCCGCGAACTGCAGTTGTCTCTGCAAGTTTCCCTATGCACTCCTGAGTAACACAAGGGAGGAGGAATTGAATCCACAACGTCCTCACCAAAGCATCAATCTTATCTATTTTCATTTTATAAATCGTAGGGAACTTAGGCCTACAGCCTTATACATTTTCATTTTTATAAATGGCATGGCTCCTAAAAATTTACTCTTCTTGCATCGTGATGCAGACTTCGATAAGGGGCGCTACAATCCTAAGCTCTTTGGGGTTTCCCTTTGGTCAATAACTAAGATTTAATTATCAATATAGAGTCGTATGACTCAAAAAGACAGCAAACATAAGCTATTTCACGCAGTACTAAGGTTTTATGCATGCAACATAAAGCAAGGTTTAAGATCTAACAAGATAAGATGCAGTATTATCACGGAAAACAAATTCAGCATATAAGAGATTAAATCGCAGCAATAGATATCAAATTATAAAGAGAGGTTTGCATCAGATTTTATATAAAATAGGTAAATATGCTTGCTAGGGTTACCAACAGACGGAAGATAGCAAAATTAATGAGTAGGCAAATATTAGGGCTTCAACTAAAGATGAAACAATAGGATTACGGCTGCGATGCGGAGCGTAGGCAATGGAAAACAAAGGAAAACGATGCGGATGCGAAGGAAAAATAAGATAAAAGATAGATAGTGCCTGGAGTTTCCGCCGTGGGTCGATGCGAGGATGCGCCAATGATCCCGCACACGGAGCAAGGCCGGACGTCGGGAGAAGCCGATCCTTCGGAAAAACAAACCAAGGCCTCCGCGAGGCGAAGTCACGGATGCGGCGAGGATTGGGGACACGCATCTCTCCCGGAAGCTCTCACGCGTACAATTCAGCAAGCAGCAAATTTTGCTATCTTCTTCTATTTTTCCCTTTTTGTAGAACTAGGGTTTCTTTTTGGATGGCCAAGATCAAAGGAAAATAAGGGGGAATGGTGGGGATGCAATGGGCCAAGAAAGGAAAGGAAAAGAGAGAAATAAGGGGGAGAAGAGAGGACGGAAGAAAGGGGCGGGCGGCTCGTGATTCGCGCGGACAAGAGGGGGCACAGGTTGCTTCACGGGAAAAGAGAGAAGGGTGGGGCGGGCCGGGCGGCATCACAATGGAAAGCCCTATTGGGCTTAAGATAAGCCCATTTAACCCTAATTGAAGCCCAATAGATGCCACATCATCAAATTTAAGTTATTTCGCTATCTAACCATCGATTTTGAGACATAATCTCGTCAATCGGTACCCCGCAAACACACAACCATATTTTATTAATAAAATGCAGAAAACTCACCCGAGAAGGCTCCGGATTCAATCCGAAAAGTCCTCGGATAATATCATGGACATCCCCCACAAATTGTGCAAGAATATAACTTGTCATAAGTGCAGAAATTAGGCCAAAAACATAGAAAATGGACCAAAAACTGAAATAAACGGCTACAAGTTCCATATGGATAATGTCCTCCAAGCATAAAATAAAAACGACTGAAAATAAAACTCTCTGGCAACGAACTAAAGATGCAGCGATGATCTGATGGTGCTAATCAGGCTGCATCACATCGTCATGCTATTCCTTAATCGATTTCTTTTGGCCTTAAAGGTTGTTAATCTGGATATGATCTCATTCATCATCTAAGGATCGATTGAATGAACACTTCCACATATGGTAGGTTTGCACTTCTTGTTCATAGAATAATGGCAATGACGTTATGTGAGAGCCATCCTAATTCCCCATTTACTTGATGCATGGCAGCAGTTATTGTAAGCTTGTAGCTGACAATATGAGGCTTTGGCACACGCACAAACCACTGCTTACCGATACCCGAGACAATAACAGAAAGTTCAAACCCCAAACAGTGATCTACGATGTTAGCACACACATGGACAAGTCACATGCTAATCACATTCATAGGCAAGGGCCATTCTTCAGATCCAACACAAATATGGACAAACAAACAAATTAACAAATGAAGTAAAAAACAAAAAAAAAATATCGGTCTATAAGTAACAGAAAAAGATTACCATGTTTTTCAATTTGTATTTAGAAAATTAAGGAGTGAAAGAATCAAAATAGCAACCATGGGATTCCAATTTTACATTATAAGAGACATGTAGCTAAAAACAAAGAGCATCAGCTTGATCAATACATTGAAAATCCTAGAATCCATCATGATACAGAGAAAGAGAGCTGACTAATCAAAATCGTAGAACGTCATCTCCATATGGGGGAAGAAACCAATCATACAAACAACTACGACATGATCCACAAAAGATAAAAGGCATACTTGTTATATATATATATATGAATAGACCAAGCTTTTGGGTTAGGGTTTAAGATCATAAAATTTTATTTGTTATTTACTATTTTAACTATTTTGTATACTATTTTTATAATTTTTCATTTAAATTTGAAATTTCTCATAGGCTTACATTTTCGGCTCTTCTTGCGTCGTTATCTCTGAAACTTTTGTTCCTACAAGGCTACAAAGCACATGATGAACTATTATGATGCTTCTAACAATGAAACAAACTCGTATAAACGGAACTTGCTCGAGAGCACGAACAAACCATATAAACCTGTCTAATAATCAAAAATACAAAAAAAAAGAGGACAAGATTGTATGCCTAATCTGCAAGTAAGACTGGCATTACAAGCTAAATTCATAAACTCAGCAAGAATTTAAATCAATGCACGATCGAAAAAATGTATGTACACATTAGGGATTAAGTACCTATCTAACCGATTTTATGCAATAATCGAAAATGGTAACTGCATAGTCTTCATGAACAAAGTTTGAAGTTCTCATGAAGTAAATAGACAACTAAACATAAGAGACAAAAAAACTGATATCACATCAAGTCAATTTTGCAACTACCTCCCAAAGGCAAGTTAGTAACAGTCTACCCACAACAAATAATCAACTTATCAGCAAACTTATAGCCAAACCTAACGTTTATAGATTAGAATGCAGGTACGATTCCAACAACTACTAAGATGATGGACATGTGGAAGAGCAACTTACGGCATGAGAAGAAAAGACAGGGATATAACGTGCGGTATTGAAAACCAAAGCTTGGTTATCACCAGCGCTTGGTGGGCCGCTTCGGGCACTTAGAGCCTATGTAGGATGTTATTTCCTTGTAGAATAATGATGAAAAAAAAAATATTGAAAAGTATGAAAAGGTCATAAAATTAATGAACAGATACCAAAATATCTGAAAAACCGAAAGAGATTTATTAATATTAGGTTGAAAGTCTACTTTAACTAAGGGTGCGTTTGGCATCAGTTTTGGACACTCGATTTTGGGTCAAAACTAGTTCCACCCTTAAACTAGTTTTAAACAACATCTAATTATGCGTTTGGCATCCGGTTACAAAACCGGTTCTCTAAAATCAAAACCGGAAAACCATCAAAACCGAAAAGCAGAAATTTTCTGCTTTTCAGGTTGCTTTCTCGTTCTCGAGCGATGCCTGTTCTTCCTCTCTTCTCATCGGGTTAGGGTTTCATAGGGGGGCGTTGCCTGTTCTTCATCTATTCTCGTCGAGCAGTCCGGTCGCCGGTGAGGACAAAGATCCGGTCGTTCCTCCTCCGATCGCTGATCATCCCTCAGAAATCTCGGTGAGCCCCCTACTGCAGTGGAATCTGGTCGCTCCTCCTCCAATCGCCGATCATCCCTCAAAAATCTCGGTGAGCCCCTGCTGCTGTGGAATCCGATCGCTCCTCCGATCACCGATCATCCCTCAGATCTGGGTGAGCCCCTTGCTGCTGTGAAATCCAGTCGCTCCTCCGATCACCGATCCCACAGAAATCTCGATGAGCCCTGAGACTTTGATTCCGATTCAGTGATTCTCTCTCCTAGAGTTTCGGCGAATCGAAGACGGAAAGGAGCTCTTCAACTTCGAGTCGATCCGATTCACTGATTGTCTCCCTTATCTGGCGAATCACTGGCCTAGAAGCAATTTTGTATACTCAAGGAACTCAGCGAGAGCCGAGACACCATCCCCGAGCCGGCTGGCCGGTCGATCGCCCGCTCGCCGATGCCCTCAGTTCGGCCAGAAACCTCCTCCGCTACGGCAGCGAGGGGAGCAAGATCTGCCTGGTACGTTTGGTTACCCTTCCATGTGATCTTACCATGAATTCATGAAACTGTAAGCTCTTCTTGTTTGAAACTTTGCATGCTATGATCAATGCAGCCTTGATCACGATAAGTAGATCTTGCGGTTTGTGCCCGGGCGATCATGGCTTCTGGTTTCCATTGATTCGATGCAGCCTTGATCACGATGGGTAGGTCTTGTGGTTCATTTGGGGTTGAATTGGGGTTGAATCTCACGACTTCCGAGAGAGGGAAAGTGGGTTTTGATGATTTTTGCGGTGGGCTTCAGATCTGCGAGTTGTGAAGGAAAACTATATCCGGATGAATAGAATTTTGCTACTGTTCATTTCTACTGCTTGATTTATCTGTGATTTGTCATTGGTAGTGCTTCGTAATCTGATGTTTGTCTGTGATTTGTCATTTTTAGTGCTTCGCAATCTGATGCTTTTCTATACATTGTATATTCTCTTTTTTTCGCTAAAGCAATCATACTTGTTAAAGGTAGAACAGAATCCTCACCACTCTGATTCATGGGGGTGAAGTTCCTGTATTAATCTAGATCCAACCAACTGTGTCTGATGATCTAAGTTAATCTTCCGGGTTATTTTAGATTGAACTTACCCTGCTGGCAACTTTTACTACCCGTCCCATTTGCTATTTTTTTTTAAGAGAGCTGCGGGTGTTCCAAAATCTTTCATGCAATGGATCCACCATGCAAATAATTAATGTTGCCATGTGAAGGATTGACATCAAAACTATGCTAGATAAAATTATGAACATCGCGCCATATTATTTATTCTCGAATGCCGTCAACAATTGAACAAGTGTTTTCTTTAACGATGCTTAATTGCCTCATCTCGCTTCAAGCATGAGTAAATGTGGCGCTTTATCGTTTCACTGGATTAGAGTATTTGAAAGGATGCTTGCCTCTTCTTTCTTCTATGATCTACGATATTGGTGGGCACACCGATCCCTTGATTTTGATTCGTCTTAGGAAAAAAAAAACATAAAAGAAGTTCAGATAAGTTTCATGAACATAAATCTTAAATAAGGAGGAATCCTCAGCTTATTGTCAACAAACCATAAAAGAAATTTAGATAAACTTCAAGAAAATCTATACGTATCGATGATCTCCATGAAGGGCTGAATGTATGGCAATGTAAAAATATATTGCTTTGCCTGATAGAAATTAATTCTGTTATTTTGGCTGCGGCTTTTCTTTAGTAATGTTGGACTGTAGTTTTTGTTGCATTGAATATTGTATAATAATGTGTTTTGAATGAACACGTGCAATGGACATTATGTTAAGTAAAGACGAAGATGATGTATTGACATCTATCGTAATCGATAGGATGTTTTTGGAGTTTATAGAATATATTGAAAAACCATGTATATCTCGACAACGGATGTTCACATCGGAGGAGATGGGACATAAGTATGTTAAGGGCCTTTTAGATCCTGGAACACACCGTAGACGTGTTAATAGAATACTTCAAATGAGCATAAAGGTATTTCTTAAATTAGTTCAAGCACTCAAAGAGAGAGGGTTGTTGAAAAATACACAAAATATATCCATAGAGGAGCAATTAGCAATATTTATCATTATTATCGCTCATAATTGGAGTAACTTTGATGCATGTGATAGGTTCAACCATTCTTCAGAGACAATTAGCCGGCATTTTAATAATGTGTTAGAGGCTATTATTGAGTTTTCCAATGAGCTTATTGTACTACCGTCTTTCGACGAGACACCAATGGAGATTTATAACAATAAAAGATTCATGCCATAGTTTAAGGATTGTATCGGTGCAATTGATGGAACCCATATAAATGCAATAATTCCAGTAGAAAAACAAATCCCATATCGATCTGGCAGGAGTAATAAAGTCACACAAAATGTACTGGTTGTTTGCTCCTTCGATATGCGTTTTACATTTGTACATGCAGGTTGGGAGGGAGCAGCACATGATGGCAGGATTTTGGGTGAAGCAATACGGAATCCAAATATAAAATTTCCTCACCCCCCTCCAGGTATATCCAAATGTCATATGTTTGTTTGTCACTTTATACTTTATATTGTGTAATTTTTTATATATAACTTATTATATTCTTAGGCAAATATTACGTCGTTGACTCGGGTTATAAGAACATGCCGGGATATCTTTCGCCATTTCGTGGAGTCAAATATCATATATCGGACTTTCATCGTGTTAGTGGAAAAACGGAAGGTGCGATAAAGTTATTTAACCATGCCCACTCCTCACTGAGGAATGTCATCGAACGATGCTTCACTGTCTTGAAGAAAAGGTGGCCAATCTTGGTACGTATGGCTTCATATCCATTTCGGACGCAAGTGAAGATTGTCATTGTTGCATGCGCACTGCATAATTTTATTAAACAGGAGGCTACAAGGTATTTCTTATTCACCCAATATGATGATAATGATATGATTATTAGCGATGGTACCGATGAAGAGGATGTTTTCGTCGACGATGATGGTGGTGGTGGTGGTGGTGAGAATGAGGGCGTTGTGCTTAGAGGTGGGGACAACCAAATGACAGAATTCAGAAAGTCATTGGCCAACGCAATGGCAGCATCAGAAGGGATTGCAGGAAGCGTTTGATTGTATTAGGAACTCATGTTACTTATTTTTCATTTTGATTTGTTGTAATACTTTTTGAACTTGTCTCCATAATGGGGTTTTTATGTTGTGTGTTAGCTTGTAAGAGACATACATCAAAAAGTTCAGGGTGATTTACCATGATATGGTGGGTGGGCATCTCCTTAAGGGATCCCAGTGCTTAACATTGGCCTCTAATAAATTTATATCGGAAGGTTCGCCGAACAATGGTCGATTATTTGCATGATGCAGTGGGTTATTTGATGGACAATATAGGATTATTTGTGATGATGCAGTGGGTCGTTGGCTCACTGAGATAGACTCCGTGCTTTGCTTTGGCCTCCATAGAATGTTCGTCGAAAATGGGCCAATGCCCAAGTTCTTTCCATAACAGGGCATGCATGTTTGCTTGTTCCCTCGTAAATGAAAAACCTTGTAACACTTTAGTCACAATTGCTAATTATGATCAAAACCAGTTTTGTATTGAATCAGCCAAACACACATAATTGCAAAACTGATTTTGAGCACAAAACTGGTTATGGATAAACTAAAACTGGGTTTGCTGAAAACTGATTTTTGGTACTTCAAAACCAAAACTAGAAACTTCAAAATTTGATGACAAACGCACCCTAAATTCAATATTGTCAAGTGAGACTGCAAATGTGCATGCCCGGTCGCAGATGGTCGAACAGCTAGTTTTATGATCGTTGAAAGTGTGCGACCGCACTTTGAATCGCGAACGAAGCAAGCTTAAAGAAGTTGGAGCTATGGATTCTTGGAAATATTTGCTCGGATTCATTTTATAAACGAAACTGGAGAACTTTCAAGTTAAGATAACAGACCAAGCATTTTGAATATTGAATTTAAAACTTTAACAACTCAATTAATTTGAAAATTCAAAATTCGATTCTAACTCAAAAAAATTGATCTTGGAGTTCATATGAAGAAGCGCACTAAGTTGGAGCAGAAGAATCAACGATCTATTAGAGGTATAATCGTAAACTAAGCAAACAGTTCATGAAGAGGAAGGTGAAGCCGGGATACTACAATCCAATCGAGCTCCAGGTGCTAAAGAAAGATCAGCCTTGGGTTGTTGACATGGACGAACGAGTCTTCTAAGATAATAAGTTGACCTGGTCGTAAGTGAAGCAATAAGCTTTTGAAGGGAAAAGCTTGAGACCAAGGAGGCACTTATCGAGGGGTACTAACAGCACAAGTAGATTTTAAGTAGTGCTGCTAGTGCCCCTTGATTTTAAGGGGTACTAGTAGCATTTAACATTGACATGAAAGTGGATGTAGCGTTATGAACTTATGTTTAAACGTGTTTAAAACGCGACTTATTGTTGACCTTTTTGAAATAGTCACGATGTTCTAAAAAATAATGATTTTGACGTTTTAATCCCGATTAATCATGTTTTAATCACGTCCTATACTGCTCAAAAAAATTGTTGGAATATCTTAATATAATTTAAAACCTTTTACCTTTTTTCTCGACTCTTTCCCAACGTTTTTGACTTTTTCTTGATTTTTCCGACTTCTCCCCTAGCCGAATTTTTCCCGACTTCTTACTTTGTAACTATGGCGACAGCAATGAGATGTCATTTGAGGGGAAAAGCATATTGGGGTTCTTCTGGACCCAGTGGTATTTCGTAGATTGAGCTTGCAAACGTGGATGAAGTTCTCGTCGGAGTGATGAGGAACAAATGTCGAGCAGTATAACGAAAAAAAATATGACTTAGATGATAAAGGGTTGGCAACGGATCTGAAGATGGATCTCCCCCGAATGGGAGGTTGAAAATCGTATAGATTTTAAGTTGGTCTTTTCTCATTATTAAATTGTAATGCCCCATGAAGGTCCTAGTTTTTTTCCCTATTTTTGTATGTATATTTTTATTCTAATACAAAAGTCGAGGTCAATGCCAAACCCCCAACACAAGGTGTTCTCAATTTCTTAATTTTTACACTTTAGATTTTTTATTCCGGTATTTTTTATAATTTTCTTTTTTTAAGTTCTTTTATTTTTTTCCTCAAAATGTGCACAAAAGATATATGCAATCGCATAATCACATATGTGATTGCATATGCTATCATCATATAGTGAGTTGTGCAATATCATTTGTTATCAACGCAGTTGTCTAAGAGGATCCAATTGGCCTAAGCACCCCAACAGGTTGCCTAGCCCTAGGCGGGTGCCTAGGCATCCATTTAAAAAAAAATAAAAATTAGCAACGGAATGGTTAAGAAGTCCGAGAAACCAATTTGGAAATTTGCAAAGATCGTTGAAAAATATTTTCACAAAACACTTCAAGAAACACATAAGGGACAACCCACCAACAATGAGTCAATCCAATAAATAATGTCCAACGTTTCTCATCTATTCTTAGAAAGCCTCAAGTCCTACATGTCTTCCTTTCCATATGGGGTAGGGTTGTAAAAAATTAATTCTTCTTGAATCTTCATGCTATAATGAACTCACCTGTTCTTGATGCAATTTTTCTTGGTCTCGGCAATTCCAACGCTTAGTATCCTATTTCATCTTCTAACTATCAGATCCCACTCATCATCTAACAATCAATTGAATGAACACTCTTGTAGATGGTGGGTTTGCACTCCTTGCTCATAGAGGGATGTCAATTAGGGGTGGCAATGGGTCGGGTCGGGTTCGTGTCGTGTCTAGTTTCGGGTCGTGTCCAAAACCCCTACACCCGGACCCGACCCGTTTAACTAATCGTGTCTAGATCCTAAACCCATACCCGACCCGTTTATAAGCGGGTAGACCCGATAAGGCCCGTTAGACCCGTTTACCACACGGGTTTATTCAGTTGACCCAATCTGACCTAACCTGATAGATCCTCTGATACTATATATTACAGTATCGGATTGCGGGTAGACCCGACCCGACACGACCTGTTAAATTTTAAATGGGTCTTCCTGGGTCTATCGTGTCCAGACCCTAAACCCGGAACCGACCCGTTTATTAAGTGGGTCTATCGTTACGACCCGTTTACGACCCAAACCCATTTAGCCCTGACCCAGACCCGCTAACTTCGTGTCGGGTCCGAAATTACCAATTACCAGCCCTAATGTCAATGGCATCATAGGAGAGTCATCTTAACCCCCCATTTGCTTGATTCATGGCATCAGCGATTGCAACTAACAAGAAGAGGACTTTAGCACACACATAAACCACTACTTCACCGATGGCCCAAACAATTCAAACTCTCAAGAGGTATAACAGATTCTAGCAAAAACATGCACAGAAATTAACAAGTCACATGACTCACATCCCAATCACATTCACATGCAAGGGCCATTATTCAGGTCCACCACATATAGCGAAACAAAATGATGGGTTGAATAACCATACAAGTAAAACAAAAAACAAAAAAAAATTGGTCTACAATTAACAGAAGCAAAAGAGATCAACAGTTTTTCCAATATATATTTAATGAATTAAGGGAGAGTGAAAGAATCGAAATGACAATCATAATTGTCACAACCATGGAATCAAATGTCAATATATTTCCTCCGAAATGAACAAAATGTCAATAAAATCCGTTTGTTACGAAATTATTTCGGAATAGAAAAAAAAATGGAAATTTCTATTCAAAAAATTGAATCTTTAACTGAAAAGATGGAATATTTCAATAAATGCGTCTAGAAAAGGACGGAATGTTGAGTTCGGTCAAATGTCAATCAGAGCAGAAGCATCAAGATCAATGGATTCAATGCATAAAAAACCCTAAAACAGCATCTCCTAATGGAGGAGGGAACCGTTCAAACAAACTAAGACCATCAGATTTTGGATTAGGGTTTAAAATGGAATAATTTACCATCGTCGATGTGTTTGAGGGTGATTCCGGTGCTGTTGAGTGCCTGCTGGAAGGAATTGGGGATCTTTGTGGTGTCGCCGTAGGCGTAGATGGTGACATCCCCACGGTAGCCCATCCTTGCCAGCCACGATCTGATGTTGGGTCCGATCAGCAGCGGATCGCACCCCGCGGGGGGCTTGCACATCTTTATGTCCCACCACACCGAAGTCTTCGCCGTCGCGTGATTCACCTTCTCCAGCGTCGAAATATACGCCTCGAAATACTGGTCATCGTCCATCCCTCCTCCTCACCAGCAGACCTCTCTCTCTCCCCCGTCCCTATTCTATCTGGGCACAGGGTTAGGGTTAGGATTTTATAGACGAGTAGTTCATTGGGTACTTACAGAAAGGGCTTTTTCTCAAAACAGCATTTTATTTAAAAAAATAGCATTTTAATAGCCACATATCAAAATTAATATCAAAAATGGTCATTTATCTACCACGTGGCCACACGTCAGCTCTTTGATAAATTTTCTATATAATAAGATTGGTACGTGGGATACCGATTTTGAAATCGATATTTTATGCACCGATTTACACTAGCTGACATGGCGGCCCCGTGAAGGTCTACTTTTGAAATTATTTTTGACAAGTCGCTAATAAAATAATATTTTTTAATAAAAATGATGTTTTGAAAAAAGAAAACCTTACAGAAACAGCAACGGGATCACCAGGCTTCGCAGCCGTCCATCTTCAAGTTACTGCTATATTGCCTGGCTGGCGGTGAAGATCAACTGCAATCTTCAAACAATAAGCAGCATCAACCAAACACCTATTAAACACATATTTTTTAAAAATGGAATTATAATATAACTGTTGTCAGATGCGAGGAAGAGATGTTGTTAAACCGTGCCCTCAACAAGGGTGGCGATTGGTCGGGTTCGGGTCGAACCCTACGTCTATCGATACCCATACCCATTCGGGTATTTCAGGATCCATACCCAACGCATACCCAAGTTAGAGGAACAATCGGGTTTCAGGTATGGATATTGAGGTACCCATACCCATACCCAAAAGTTAATCGGGTAGAGTTCCTATACCCATACCCTACCCAAACCATGTTTCGAGTACAAAAATATGTACCCATACCCCATGTTTTAGGTCAGGTTTTTGGGTTTTCGAAGTCCATTGCCACCCCTGTTGGATTTGGATCCGCTAATCAGAGTCGCAGCGGAAGCAAAAGAAAGATCCGAAGATCATACGGTGTATGTTTCATTGCAATTAATTATACAAAACAATCTACATGCAAATCTATGATCTTAGCATATGTGCGGACACCCTAGAGGCATACTACGATCTACGGAAGACATGCATGCATCTAGTTAGATGTTTAGATTCATCATACCTTATGGATCTATGATCCGAAGACGACGGAACGATGAAGAACCGTACTTGAATCGCAAGGGAAACTGTCGGATAGCACCTTATTCTTTGCGAATTGAAGAATCCTCGAAATCCCGTCTCTGAGTGCAGGGATTACGAGCCGACGGAGGAATCCGTTACGAAGACGATGGTGAGCCGCAAGATTTTCTCCTCCTCTTTCTCCTTTCTTCCTTCTCCTTCCTTCCTCTTTCTTCTCCCTTCTTCTTCCTCTCTTTTCCTTGGTCGAAACCACAAAGGGGGAGGACTAGGGGGGTTCGGATTTTCTGGAGGAGAGGGAGCTTTGGGGCCGGCCCCTCCCTCTCCCTATTACTTTATAGGGCCGGTCTCCCATGGCTCCAAGGAGGCTAGGGCCGACCCTAGTAGGATAAGGATATAGGGGGGGGGGGGGGGGTTTAGGAATTTCCAGTGTCTATCGTGAAGCCTGGATGAAAACGCCCTTCACGAAAAGTGAAAAACTGAAAGAGAGACTGAGTGAGGTGCGCTACTCGGAATCGAGTTCCGTCAGTGCCTGTGAGCTCCTGGAATTATTCCGCTCAATCTAAGATCCATATTCAATGTGTTTTGAGCCATATTTCAGTATTTACCAAAATACCCCTACGGCTCGTAATACATGTGAATTAGGTTCTTAGGCTCCAGGCTTGCGCTCCATCGTGCTACTTCGCATCCAATATATCTAACTAGGTCGGGGAACAATTCCTATACGCAACGACAGGGTGGAACCTTCAGGGTTCGGGATCTCTAGCTCCAACCAGATCCCTGATTAACTGTTCCAGTGACACACCGAAAGTTCCGTTAATCAGCCCTAATCCGATTAACCCGCGTAGCTACCCAGAGTGCGACGCGAGTTGAACTCTAGTGATCCTAAACTTATGTTACTCCCTCGTAACCCTGTTCTCTACTATACTCCGATAATCCTTAGCCCCTCCTATTACTGGTGCCATGATACAACTCGGGCGGTGGGGAGCATCGTCAGATCCCGATCGATCATCTGACTAGGGTTTGATGACTTGTCATCTATAACACCACACACCTTCCGGTGCTATGCCTAGCATCCGGAACATCGTTAGTCATACTGACAACCACCAATCCTGGGTTAACTGTGTGGACAGATTGACTCATCAAAACGTACCCATCCAACACTGGACGTCGGATAACCTGTAGGGATTACATGTCACTCAAGTGCCAGCCGGGTAACCCAACGTACCGTGGTATTGACTATGGAAGGTCCGCACACGTTGGCACATCAAAGCACCACACAACTGGTTGGCCCAGTGAACATGGTCCCTCAGGGTTAAGGACGGATTATCTATAGTAGTAAGACGGTTTATGCACCAATGTCTGAATCACTGAACTATGCACCGTCTTGGTTCCTGTTCAATATGATCATCGTGCTTGGTCAGGTGAATGGGACTCCCACGTTCCCGTGGTGGAGACTTCACCACATCCTCTACCTGCCAATAACTTGTTCTCGGTGAAGCGACCGACATCACCTAAGCTGTGAACTAGTTCTAGGTCTATGCAGAACTGGTCCACTGGGTCTCCCAAGCATGGATCCTCTATGCGCCTCAGTGGCCTACTGTGTTCCCTAGGGTCCTTTTATTATATGAGTATTATCATACACCAGAGTAGTATTCTAATTAAAGCAATAACCAAAGTCATCTTTATTAATGTTAATACATAAAATCCACGCTAAGGACACACGAGCTACAACAATCTCCCACTTGGCCTAGCGGGGAACAACAGTCTTAACTCCCATGGCATCCACGTGCTTCTCAAAAGCCTTGGTCGGTAACGCCTTTGTGAAAGGGTCCGCCATGTTATCTGCAGACGCCACCTGACTCACTGCTACCTCCCCTCGCTTCAGCAAGTCCCGGATAAAGTAGTATTTCCGCTCGATATGCTTGCTCTTTTGGTGATATCTTGGCTCCTTGGATTGTGCTACCGTTCCACTATTGTCACAGTAAAGGACAATAGGATCTTGAGCTCCCGGTACGTATCCTAAGTCCGTGAGGAACTTCTTGAGCCACACCGCCTCCTTAGCTGCTTCGCACGCCGCAACGTACTCAGCCTCTGTCGTCGAATCCGCAATGCATCCCTGCATCACCCTCCTCCAACTGACAGCTCCTCCTCCTAATGAAAACACAAACCCTGACGTCGATCTCCTGGATTCCGGATCTGACGCAAAGTCAGAATTCGTATATCCAATCGGCATCAGTTCCTGTGAAGAGTAAACTAACTCATAATCTCTCGTCCTACGGAGATACTTGAGTATACTTTTCACAGCAGTCTAGTGCCCTGGACCCGGATTTGACTGATACTTGCCCATCATGCCTACTGCATAGCATATATCTGGTCTCGTGCACTGCATAGCATACATCAGACTCCCTACAGCCGAAGTATAAGGTATCTTCTGCATCTCTGCCCTCTCCTCAGGAGTCTTAGGACCCTGATCCTTGGACAATTTCCTTCCATGTCTGAATGGAACTAGTCCCTTCTTGGAGTTGTGCATACTGAATCTGACCAAGATAGTATCTATGTAGGCTGACTGTGACAGCGAGAGAGTCTTGTTCTAGCGATCTCGAGTTACCTTGATCCCCAGAACATAACTTGCTTCACCCAGGTCTTTCATCTCAAATTGAGAGGATAATCACACCTTCACTGTAGACAACATTCCAACATCGTTTCTGTGTGTACTTTCTCTATCGGCCGGTCGGTCACCAGACCAAGGAGGCAACACCCCCCCTCTCTCCTGGGTCGGCATGTAGCCAAAGGGGGGTCGGTCGGCCGGTCACCAAGGAGGCAGCACACCCCCCCCTCTCTCTCCCTCCTGGGTCAGCATGTAGCCAAAGAGGGGGGGTCGGTCGGCCGGTCACCAAGGAGGCAGCACACACCCCCCTCTCTCTCCCTCCTGGGTCGACATGTAGCCAAAGGGGGGTCGGTCGGCCGGTCACCAAGGAGGCAGCACACACACACCCCTCTCTCTCCCTCCTGGGTTGGCATGTAGCCAAAGGGGGGGGGGGGGTCGGTTGGCTGGTCACCAAGGAGGCAGCACACACCCCCCCTCTCTCCCTCCTGGGTCGGCATGTAGCCAAAGGGGGGGGTCGGTCGGTCGGTCACCAAGGAGGCAGCACACCCCCCCCTTCTCTCTCTCTCTCTCCTGGGTCGGCATGTAGCCAAAGAAGGGGGGGTCAGTCGGCCGGTCACCCAAAGGGGGGGGCAGCAGCCCCCCCCATTGCTTCGGTCGGCGTGTCATCAGACAGTAAGAGAGGGGGTAGGCCATGCAACAACCCCTCTCTCTCTCACGATGGGATGTGCAACGAGTCAAGGTGTGAAGCAACAGTCGAACCCGGAGATTTCGCGGTGCTAACAACGCTCCGCGACTTCCGGCCCAACGTGATCAGGTGTCAACCGCGCGCCACGTCACCGTGGCGGTTGAGCTTATTGCGAGGACACATCACCCGCCTGATTTTCGTGGAGCGTCGTAACCGTCACCCCGCCACTATAAAAGGGGACCTACCCCTACAGCGAGAGGGAGGAAGAATTCTAGAGGAGACGCTGCCCGTTTCGTCCCGAAATTTGCGGAGCTGCGGAGATCGGTCGGTCTGCACCCAGAGGCTGTCTGCGGAGGTCGGTCGGTCAGCACCCAGAAGCTGTCTGCGGAGGTCGGTCAGTCGGCAGCCAGACACTGTTTGCAGCGACCTGCAGACAGACGTTGTCTGCAGCGATCGATAGTCGGAGTGAAATTGCAGAGGTCGGTTGTTTGGGAGACCGGTCCTCAGGGTATGTAATTGGGGTTAAGGTGAGAAATTGTAACCGAAAGAATAGTCTTAGTGAATTCTCGCCCCACCCGTGGTTTTTTCCCTTTCGTCGTTGAGAAGGGGTTTTCCACGTAATTCCCGGTCTGTCTTTATTTGACTTGTTGTATTGTGCTCGCCACCCGAACCGTCCGGTTCGATTCAGAACCCCCCACAATCTTGGCGCCGTCTGTGGGATAGTCTTCGAGACTTCCTACTAGAGCTTTCGACTGTTGACCCGTGGGTGTCGACCAATCCGAGGCTACCTGCAACCAGCAGTCCACGACCACACGGTTGAAGAAACGATGGCCGGTGGACCGTATCATACCCGCTCGATGTCGCAACTCCCATCTGAAGCTGCGCCACTCGGAGATGCCAATAACGTCGGGAGTCTTGTTCGACCACCAACGGACACGGAGCGTGTAGTCCCGTTGGCGAATCCAGTACTGGGGGTCGGAGAGTCCAGTCAAGCTCCGGTAGCAACCCTAGCTCCTCTAACTGGGGGTCTGTCGGAAGCTTTTATGGCCACAATGATGATGACCCAACAAGCTCTCACCACCCAGCTCCAAACGATGCAGCGCAACTACGAGGAATTGCGTGACTTCGTGCGGGCTACACCGACGGGCGGTGTACTCAATCAGGGTATGATGGCCCAAGCGAGACAGAGCCTCCACACTCAAGCTGCCCCACCAGTATGAATGCAGCCACAACCAGTGCCTCAGGTGGAGGTTAGGGCTAATCGCTCGGTGGAGGTCCAAAGTGCGAATCCTGACGGGCGAGACTCGAGTAGCTCGGAGCCTGCGAAAAGAAACAAACACGCCCGAGCTGTGTCGGCACGCTCGGATGTCTGGTCCCGGCTCGGGGCACACCCCCGACAGCCGCCTGCCTCCAAGCATCACTCGAAATCGGACTCGGCACAAGTGCATCGCCCGAAGCGAGACGGAGAGCATCATCTTCAATTGAGTGATAGTCATCACACTCGGATGACGCCGGCCAGTCGACAGTCGGCTCATACTACTGATCGGAGGAGCGTACACGAACGCATTCGCGTACATGCGTCGGAGCGACTCGGGGAGCGAGAGGAGATCCAGCGAGACCGACCGGGGGTCCGAGCTCCCGACCGGTTGGAGGAAGTCGCCATCCGAGGAGCCGCACGATCACCGCTTGTCGAGAAGCTACTCCGGGAGCCATTCCCTCGAGGATGGAATCCTCCACGCCTTCCCAAGTTTGACGGATCGAAAGACCCGGTGGAGCATGTACTTGCTTTCCGGGATGCTCTGGTCCCGCACGAGGATGATCATATCCTCTGCCGGACCTTCGCCAATAGCCTGTCGGGAACGCCCCTTGAATGGTTCCATAAGCTCAGGCCCTCATCCATCTCCTCATTCTCGGAGCTGAGCACGCGGTTCATCGACCAGTACCGATGCAATCGCCGGGAGCTGAAGACTCTGGAGTCACTCTTCGGGATGAGTATGACCCAGAAGGAGATGCTCCGACAATTCTACCATAGGTTCAGGTCCGAGTACCTGAGCTTGGCAGACGCAGACGGGTAGGATCGCATGGTGATCGCGGCCTTCAAGAATGCCATACAGCCTACCCAGCTCGTCAACGCGTCGCTCATCAAGCGAACCCCGGAGACGATTGACGAGCTGTCGCGACACGTTGAGAAGTACATCAAGATCGAAGACGCGGACCACAAGAGGAAGGCGGTGGAAACCAGGGCCCTGCACCAGGGCTACGCCAAGCCAGCTGCCGTGAAGAACGTCAACAAGCAGCAGGGGGAGGAGACGCGGCATGACGCGAAGCGGCAAAGGCAAGACAGGCCAGCGAGGCCGCAGTGGAACAGAGAGTTCACAGTACTGAACGCCCCCATAGACCAGATCCTGGAAGCTATCAAGGGCGAAACATACTTCAAGTGGGCGCAACCGCTTGAACCCGGAGAGAGGGGAGCCAGAGATGCATCAAGGTACTGCGAGTACCACCAGGGCCAAGGCCACACTACCCTGCAGTGTCGGGCGCTCAAACATCATATTGAGGATCTCATTGAGGCCGGCCATATTGGCTGCTTCATTGACCTCCCTCAACGTAAGGAGACTAAGGCTGTAGGGGAAGTCCAGTGAGGAGCGACGGCACAACGCTTACCGGGTCCTCCGCCAGAAAGACGCCAGCTCCGAGAGGTAGACGCCGTCTACGGGTACCCTGGCCCTGTACCGTCATCAAATGCCGTCGACCGACAGGTGCGGCATATTGAACAAGCAAGGCAAGTCCACCATGTGGTGCTCGACCCTGTCATCCGTCCCGAGCCAAGAGTGGAAGCTACAGTACAGTTTTCGATGGCTGATCTAGTCGGAATAGAGAGGCCTCACAACCATCCCCTGGTCATACGGCTGCAGATAGCCAATTGCCTAGTGAAGAGAATTCTGGTCGACGTTGGAAGTTTAGTAGATGTGCTCTTCCTCAGCGCCTTCGACGCCATGCAGCTAGATCGCGGACCGATGACCGAGTCGTCGTCGACGATAACGGGCTTCACGGGGGAGGCTGCAAGGGTGGTTGGTGAGATCACCCTCCCGATCACAACAGGGCATCTCACTAACCTTACCCGGTTTATTGTGATCGAAGCTCACTCGGCGTACAACATTATCCTCGGAAGGCCGTGGCTCCACCACTTGGATGCGGTCCCCTCGTCGGCCCATCAGGTAGTGAAGTTTTGGACCGACAAGGGCGTGATGAGCATTCGAGGTCACCAGTCCTCGGCAGCCAAGTGCGAGCTCAGTGCCATCCATCTGAAGACGACATGCCAAATCGAGGGAGGAGAGCCAGGTGGAGGCGGCACTGAGTTGGGCATCCTCAATCTCTGGACTGTGAAGCAGAGTCAAGAAGCTCCAATGCGCCAGTACATCGCTCGATCGAGCGTAGGAGCGCGAGGGGGCCAACCCCTTGTGAAGACCGACCTATCAGCTGAACTTAAAGAGCTGACGGTGTCGGGGGACTTGCTTGAAGACCGACCTGTCAGCTGAATGTAAAGAGCTGATAGTGTCGGGGGACTTGCTGAAGACCGACATATCAGCTGAACGTAAAGAGCTGACAGTATCGGGGGACCTACAGAAGATCGACCATTCAGTTGAACGTAAAGAACTGAATGTGTCGAGGAGCTTGAAGAAGGCCGGTCAGTTAGCTGAACTTAAAGAGCTAACTGGTCCGAACAACCCGATGGAGACTGACCTACCAGCTGAAAGCAAAGAGCTGAACAAGATGACGCACCTTCAGGAGACCGATCGACCGGTTGAACCTAAAGAACCGAGCGAGTCGGAGAGCCCGAACACGAAGTGGGAGGAGTCGCCTGCCATCGAGCCAATTCTGCCCGTGGACTTAGGAGAAGCAAGCCATCCGAGGATAACTTTTCTCGGATCGCAGCTGCCGAAGCATCATGCTGAAGCTATGACGGCATTTCTCAAGGCAAACCTGGACGTGTTCGTATGGTCAGTTGAGGATATGCCAGGCATCCACCCTGAGGTAGCCTGTCATCATCTCAATATTCGAGAAGGAGCTGCACCTGTACATCAGAAGCCCCGGTCGCTAGCACCGGAAAAAGTAGCAGCTGTCAACATGGAGGTAGAGAAGCTGCTACGAGCGGGCATCATCAGAGAGGCTCGGTACCCGAAGTGGATCGCTAACGTGGTCGCCGTCCCCAAGAAGTCCGGAGTCATTCGGGTCTGCATCAACTTCACAAATCTCAACCAGGCATGCCCAAAGGACAGCTACCCCCTACCACGCATCGATACCCTGGTGGATTCCACGGCAGGACACGAGAGGCTCTCGTTCATGGACGGGTACTCGGGCTATCACCAGATCCCCATGAATCCGGAAGACCAGGAGCATACGACCTTCGTCATGGGTCGAGGGCTCTTCTGCTACAAGATGATGCCTTTCGGACTGAAGAACGCGGGAGCGACGTACCAGAGGCTGGTGAACAAGATGTTCGTCGACCAAATCGGAAGGAACGTGGAGGTCTACGTCGACGACTTGCTTGTGAAGAGCCAGGCGGAGGAGGCGCATATGCAAGACCTGGAGGAAACCTTCGCAACCCTGCGAAGGTACAGCATGAAGTTGAACCCGGCCAAGTGCGCCTTCGGCGTGACGTCGGGAAAATTCCTGAGATACTTGGTCACCCGACGGGGGATCGAAGCCAACCCGGAGCAGATCCGTGCTTTGGAGGAGATACCATCGCCCAGGTCACGAAAGGAAGTCCAGAAGCTGACCGGACGGATTAACGCCCTTAATCGCTTCATTTCCAAGTCCTCAGACCGGTGTCGGCCCCTGTTCGAGAGGCTGAGTAAGCTTGCACCTTTCGACTGGGACCAACGCTGTGAAGAAGCATTTCAGGAGCTGAAGACGTATCTTGGCCGACCCCCTATCCTGACGGCCCCTCAGCCAGGTGCAACGCTGGGGGTGTATCTTTCGGTATCAGAGGCAGCAATCAGTGCTGTACTGATATGCGAATGTGAAGGAGCGGAGAAGCCGGTCTACTACGTCAGCCGCATCATGACGTCAGCTGAAACTCGGTACGCGCGGATCGAAAAAGTAGCCCTGGCATTAGTGTACATGTCAAGGAGGCTTCGCCCGTACTTCGTCGCTCATCCCATCGAAGTCATCACCGATCACCCCTTGAAGGAAGTACTGGATAACTCTACTCGAGCAGGTCGGCTGAGCAAGTGGGCTACAGAGCTGCAAAAGTTTGGTCCTCGGTACGTGCCTCGGAAAGCTGTCAAGGGCCAAGCACTTGCGGACTTCCTCAGCGATTTCCCAGCGGAAGACACTGCACCGGTGCCAGGGATGTTAGAAGACCTGTCGGTAGCTGCCGGTCGACCCGTGGGAGTCGGCGCGGCAGCAGGACAGGAGGACGAAGAAAAAGGCTGGAGATTGTTCGTGGATGGCTCGTCATGCGCAGTCGGGAGTGGTGTGGGGGTAGTTCTAGTAACCCCCGATCGCACGAAGCTCGAAAAATCAGTGTGACTACTTTTCCCGACGACGAACAACGAAGCAGAGTACGAGGCGATGCTGACAGGACTGGAGATGGCAACAGCACTGGGGGTGACCAGCCTACAGGTCTGCGGCGACTCCCAACTGGTAATCAATCAGATTATCGATAGATACGAAGCCCGCGACGTAAGGATGCAAGCTTACCTGAAGCTAGCCCGGGAGTTGATCGCCAAGTTCGAAGACATAAGCTTCCACCAGTTCCCCAGAGCGGAAAACAAGCAGGCGGATGCCCTTGCTAATCTAGCATCGGTACTCGGAAAAGACAGAGAGAAACGGGTCTTCATCGAGGTGTAAGCTGACCCCTGAACAGTCAGCCCCGCAGAAGATAGTTGCCTGACGATGAGGACACAAGCCATTGAGACGGCCCATACTATTGCGGTCGGAGCGGATTGGATAGGCAACATGAAGAAGTACCTACTTGATGGGATACTACAGGAGGACGTCGATGAGGCCTGAAGAACCAAGGCACATGCTCCAAGATACACCCTCATCGACGACGAGTTGTACAAGCGTTCGTTTGGCGGACCGTACCTCAAGTGCCTCATGAAGGAACAAGCGGCAGAAATCATGAAGGAGGTACATGAAGGGGGGTGCGGGAACCACTCCGGAGAAAGATCCCTGGCGCGAAAGATAAAGCTGCAAGGCTACTACTGACCCACCATGGAAGCAGATGCGGGGGGGTATGTCAAAAGGTGCTTGCAATGTCAAAAGCATGCTCCCTCCATACATCAACCAGCAGAAGAGCTGCACCCAGTATCCAGCCCTTGGCCCTTCCAACAGTGGGGGTTGGATATTTTGGGCCCCTTCCCGACGTCGCCCAACCGGAGGAAGTTCCTCCTCGTCGCCACCGACTACTTCACCAAGTGGGTGGAGGCAATCCCGTTGCTGAAGATCGGGGAAGTTCAAGTGGGAAAGTTCCTATGGAGCAGCATCATCTGTCGATTCGGACTGCCACGGGCTTTTGTTTCAGACAACGGGCGACAATTTGACGTGGAGTCAATCAAGAAGTTCTGCACCAGCAACAACATCAAGCTGTTCTTCTCTACACCGCGGTACCCTCAGAGCAACGGGCAAGCAGAGTCGACAAACCGCGCTATTCTGGACATACTGAAAAAGAAGCTGGAGCAGAAGAAGGGTTTGTGGGAAGAAGCTTTACCCGGAGTTCTATGGGCCTACCGGACGATGCCGAAGCGACCGACGGGAGAGTCCCCGTTCAGCCTTACCTATGGCTCCGAAGCAGTCCTGCCAACTGAAACCTTGGTCCCAACACAGTGATCAGTCGTAGCTGCCGACCCAGAGCGGAACGACGAACTCCTGTTGGATGGCCTGGACTTGCTGGAAGAGAAGAGGGAAAGAGCGAGAGCGCGCCTAGCCAATTATCATCAAGCCATCAAGAGGGCGTATGACCGCAAAGTTAGAAGGCGGGTATTCAAACAAGGGGACCTAGTCATGCGGAAGGTCTTCGACAATACCAAGGAGCTAGGAAGTGGCAAGCTGGGAGCTACCTGGGAAGGACCGTACATCATCGATGGTATGGGGAAAAATGGAGCCTACCGCCTGAAGACTCAAGACGGCGACGCGTTAGCAAGGCCATGGAATGCCACTAATCTACGCAAGTTCTACCAGGGTAGCTAAATGGGAGATGCTTGTAATCGTTCTGTATTTCTGGATCTATTCAATAAAGAAGCATTTGCTCAGCGTTCTTGTCCACGTGTGAGAATAAATGGTTAGCCGAGGCAACCTAAACCAAGTGGTCCATAACACTCCGAGCGAGTTCTACCACTTGGCCGACCGATCGATAGGACCTTGCGAAGGGCGAGACCGACCGGTGAACACCTAGGAAGATCGGTCGACAGACCCCGCCGGGGTACGACCGGTCGACCAATCTAAACCAAGTGGTACATAATACTCCGAGCGAGTTTTACCACTTGGCCGATCGATCGACAGGTCCCTGCGAAGGGCGAGACCGGCCGATGAACAACTGGAAAGATCGGTCGACAGACCCCGTCAGGGTACGACCGGTCAACCAGCCTAAACCCAGTGGTATATAACACTCCGAGCGAGTTCTACCACTTGGCCGACCGGTCAACAGGATCCTGCGAAGGGCGAGACCGGCCGGTGAACACTCGAGAAAATCGATCAACAGAACCCGCGGGGGAATGACCGATTGACCAACGCAAACAAGGCAGGGTATACCACCCCCTGCTAATATAAGGTCTGAATTTTGGTCGCGCGTCGTCGACGTGTAGTTACACGCGTCGTCGACGTGTAGTTACGTGTGTCGTCAACGTGCAGTTGCGTGCATCGTCGATGTGCAATCAAAACATGAGAACCAGATTACAACGTCACGACATCGATGTGAACTTAAGATGCAAAATCGATGAGAAAGGCGGCAATCATGGCATTCAGATGAAACATTAAGAGGTCCCAGTACAAACGAGAGTTGTTTTATTACATCAAAACATCAAGAGGTCAGGCGTCTCCTCTAGCCTTCCACGGTCCCGACGGGAGCTTGCTGCGCAACTTCACGACCTTCTTGCGCCATGCCACCGCCTGTTCCTCAGGAAGCGACTTGCACTCCGCTGTGTGGTCAGCATGCTGCCGATCAAGCGCAGTCTTATGCATTGCTTCGGCCTGGTCAAGGGAGGCCTTCAACGTGGCGATTTCGGCCTCGTGAGCGGCTTGGGCGGCCTCGGCGTCTGCAGGCTGCCTCCTGATCGTAGCCGCCTACATCCTGAACTTCTCCCACAGCCCGTCATTTTCCACCCGAGCAGAATCCAATGCTTCTTGAAGCTCGAAGGGATCAGAAGCGTTCTCCAGCGCGGCTTCGAGCTGAGCCTGGACTACAGCAAGCTCTTCGGCATGAACCCGTCGAGCTTCCGCCAGCTGAGCGCGTAGCTCTCTCGACTCCTGCCGAGAAACCCGAAGGGAGGCCTCAATCCGCGTCATCCTTCGAGCACCCCCCTCGATAATTCGACAGGTCGCCTGACAAAGGAGGAAACGACATGTACCACAGAGTCAAGGGGACAAGTTACTACTATAATCAACTCGTTAACGACTCAGACTTACCTCATGAAAGTCGTCGAGCTGACGCTCCCAGCCAGGACTATCCATACCAGTATCATCTTCCTCCCCCTGACGAGTAGAGAGCCCAGGGGAGCGGCGGTGAGATGTAGCTTCGGTAGCCCCGAGGGGAGAACGAGGAGGTGGCCCGGCGACGCCCCCAGAAGCAGAGGAGGAAGGCGATGGCATGAAATCCCGAACCTCCATGTGATCGAGCATTCTAGCGGCAGGGGCAACAGGTGGTGCAACGGTAGGGGCAGCAGGTGATGCAACAGTAGATGTAGCAGGGGGACCATGGGGTGAAGCTCGCCCACGTGACCCAGCCGAGCTAGACGGCGTGGCTCGCTCGCCTCGCCCGAGAGAGGGAGAGAGACTATAACCGAAAGACATCTCCGATTCTTCTATCTCCACATACTGCCTACCCGTCGATGGCACGTCCTCTGACCAGTCTTCGGGGAGGGAGCGAAGGTCGTCGGCAGCAGCACGTCGTATGGAGCGAGCGGGAGGAGCGCGTCCAGCATCATCGTCGCTGGAAGACTCGTTCAACAAAACACGCCTCCTTGTCTTCCCCGTCGGCGCAGCTACGTTGCGCGTAGCTGGTCGGTTGCACTTGCCTGCAGCTGTAGTCGACTTCGTGCGCCGCCTGAAGATCACGCAGAGTTTAGATGCAGCGGTGTTTGGGTTGAAGCGTCTGACGTACCATTCTTTGACCTACTTCGACCCATTTCCTTTAGGTAGAGCATTATGTCTGAAGCGAAGGCCATATCTTCGACCTACTTCTTAAGGACGGTCTGCAAGGATGCCACTATGTAGCACTTACACATCTCATCAGTATCTAGCCAGTCTTTTCATTCCTTCAACTGAGCCTCAGTTGCACTTGGTCCCAGTATGGCCGGTTGAGGGGTACTTAGGGCAATTGTGTGTTTGCCAACCCTTAGAACGAGCATCAGGTTACGCTTTCAGTCCTCGTAGTTTGGTCCCATAAGTTTGTTATCATTAAGTATGGAGGCAAGGGGGTCAAGCTTGGTCATGATTTCTGTAAACAATGGTTTAAAGCAAGAGTTAGGGTCTACTACAATCTATTTCATGGAATTTAAAAATAGATAATGTTTACTCCAGCCGCTATGTCTTCACTATCTCAAGTGGAGACATCCAGGAATCTAAATTCCCTGGGCTCGAGCACTGAGACTATCGACCTTGAATTAGAGACAGTATCTCGGCGAGAGCATGCAACCGCTTCTGCCAATGGGGTTTTTACGACCCAGTCTTCATCAGAATTACCCATGGTAAACTGAAAGACCTCTCAGTCTCTTTTTGGTCAGCTTTATATGACCCGCGTGCGCAGCAATAGCGGCTTCACACAAGCTTTCGGATGCTTCCCACAAATCTAGGTGGTGTCGGCAGGGGGGTTCACCCGCGGTGCAGGAAAAAACTGTCACCCACTGCCACCGGCATCCTCCATGTCCCGAAGGAAACCACTAGGCGAACCAGCATGGAAGAAAACACAGCTCTTACCCGGTGAGAATATCGAACTGCGTACCTCCCACCCAGACCCTTAGTCGGTTGACTGTGGAGGCCAGGGGCTCCCCTTTGGAGGGAACCTCTTATACATCCCTTCTTTATGAGGTTTTATACATATCTAGATAGGTCACGACCTCCTAGACTTAGACCCTGGTCTACCGTGCTCCTACTAGGATTACAAACCTTCCCGCAAAGCATTAGTTTCCTCGGAAAATATCATAGTCCCTACCTTGAATACTCAGCTTTCGCCTTTCTTGCAAGGATCACATTACATAGATTCCAAGGATCCCGATACTTCACTAGCTTGCCCATAATCCTAAGATCTGGAGCCTATCCTAAGGTCAACGTGGAAAGGACTCCCACTACGATGATGCCTCGTTCATAATTTGATGCCTGATGTCATAGTAGACCTCATCTCATTACAGGTTTCGATGCTGGCCAAATAGGGATATCCGACAACCTCCGCCGAACCTCAACCTAATGGTGGCATAACCAAATCGTGATGAGTTCATTCTACCATCAAACGTCATCTAGAAACGGGTATCACACAGTGAAATCCTAACCTAACTTGGTTGCTAGGACCACGTGGGGAAAGGGCATCCCACTAGGGTTATCATACTTCTTATGAAGACATTAGTTAATTAAATCTAAACAAATCTAACACTGCGTCTATCTCAGTGCACAGTACTCGGCTACCCGAACTACCACGAGGGCGGTTACCACCTTTCCTTTTAGCTAGCCACCGGATTCGCACGTGTTAGAAACAAATAGAGACACCGATGAATCCATAAGCTTAGTACTAACCTTAAGCCTGATCTAGAGACAAACTCACAAGCAAGATAATAAAATTATCATCGGGGTTCTCTAAACAATAAGTAAAGAGAATCAACAGAAAAACATCCAAACTGAATCAAGTCCAGGGTTTGACCCCTGAACCTGAATAGCACAGCCAAGATATCCTGTTCTTCTGTTCTGCACGATCTCTGAAGACGATCCCCATCATCGCCAACATGCACGCTTTTGCCGGGTCTTTGCACGCCATGGTACCGCTTGCCCGAACCGTGGATGAAGCATCATCTCCTTCTTCCTGTGACCGAAAAACTAACACGCTCCGAGTAAGTGCTCGTTCGTGTACAATTTCGCTAGAAAGAAAAGAAGACAATCCTAGAAACATGGCCAGGGAACCGAGGATGGTCAACCCCCACCCTCGCCCATCTAGAGCCTTAAAATCCACAGACAATAATAATCAATGCAAAAATTAAATCCGGGGTCCGACCGCCGGATGCATGCAATCACAGATTACTATTCAGCGCGTCACCTGCAAAGAGACGATAGATAGCACAATCCATATGCATGGTTTACGCCGAACCCCGACGAAAACATATGCCATCATATATTCACATGATGTTTTTACGAATTCATGCATGAAACATACACCAAAGCGTGCTCTGATACCAATTATTAGATTTGGATCCGCTAATCAGAGTCGCAGTGAAAGCAAAAGAAAGATCCGAAGATCATACGGTGTATTTTTCATTACAATTAATTCTATAAAAAAATCTACATGCAAATCTATGATTTTAGCATATGTGCGGACACCCTAGAGGCATACTACGATCTACTGAAGACATGCATGCATCTAGTTAGATGTTTAGATTCATCATACCTTATGGATCTATGATCCGAATACGACGGAACGATGAAGAACCGCACTTGAATCGCAAGGGAAACTGTCAGATAGCACCTTGTCCTTTGCGAATTGAAGAATCCTCGAAATCCCGTCTCTGAGTGCAGGGATTACGAGCCGACGGAGGAATCCGTTGCGAAGAAGATGGCGAGCCACGAGATTTTCTCCTCCTCTTTCTCCTTTCTTCCTTCTCCTTCCTTCCTCTTTCTTCTCCCTTCTTTTTCCTCTCTTTTCCTTGGCCGAAACCACAAAGAGGGAGGACTAGGGGGGGTTCAGATTTTCTGGAGGAGATGGAGCCTTGGGGCCGGCCCCTCCCTCTCCCTATTCCTTTATAGGGCCGGTCTTCCATGGCTCCAAGGAGGCTAGGGCCGGCCCTAGTAGGATAAGGATAGAGGGGGGGGGGGGGGGGGGTTTAGGGATTTCCAGTGTCTATCGTGAAGCCTGGATGAAAACGCCCTTCACGAAAAGTGGAAAACTGAAAGAGAGACTGAGTGAGGCGCGCTACTCGGAATCGAGTTCCGTCAGTGCCTGTGAGTTCCTGAAATTATTTCGCTCAATCTAAGATCCATATTCAATGTGTTCTGAGTCATATTTCAGTATTTACCCAAATACCCCTACGGCCCGTAATACATGTGAATTAGGTTCTTAGGCTCCGGGCTTGCGCTCCATCGCGCTACTTCGCATCCAACGTATCCAACTAGGTCAGGGAACAATTCCTATACGCAACGACAGGGTGGAACCTTCAGGGTTCGGGATCTCTAGCTCCAACCGGATCCCTGATTAACTGTTCCGGTGACACATCGAAAGTTCCGTTAATCAGCCTTAATCCGATTAACCCGCGTAGCCACCCAGAGTGCGACACGAGTTGAACTCTAGTGATCCTAAACTTATGTTACTCCCTCGTAACCCTGTTCTCTACTATACTCTGATAATCCTTAGTCCCTCCTATTACTGGTGCCATGATACAACTTAGGCGATGGGAAGCACCGTTAGATCCCGATCGATCATCTGACTAGGGTTTGATGACTTGTCATCTATAACACCACACACCTTCCGGTACTATGCCTAGCATCCGGAACATCGTTAGTCATACTGACAACCACCAGGCCTGGGTTAACTGTGTGGACAGATTGACTCATCAAAACACACCCATCCAACACTGGACGTCGGATAACCTGTAGGGATTACATGTCACTCAAGCGCCAGCCGGGTAACCCAACGTACCATGGTATTGGACTATGGAAGGTTCGCACACGTTGGCACATCAAAGCACCACACAACTGGTTGGCCCAGTGAACATGGTCCCTCAGGGTTAAGGACGGATTATCTATAGTAGTAAGACGGTTTATACACCAGTGTCTGAATCACTGAACTATGCATCGTCTTGGTTCCTATTCAACACGATCATCGTGCTTGGTCAGGTGAATGGGAATCCCATGTTCCCGTGGTGGAGACTTCACCACATCCTCTACCTGCCAACAACTTGTTCTCAGTGAAGCGACCGGCATCACCTAAGCTGTGAACTAGTTCTAGGTCTACGCAGAACTGGTCCACTGGGTCTCCCAAGCATGGATCCTCCATACACCTCAGTGGCCTACTGTGTTCCCTAGGGTCCTTTTATTATATGAGTATTATCATACACCAGAGTAGTATTCTAATTAAAGCAATAACCAAAGTCATCTTTATTAATATTAATATAGAAAATCCACGCTAAGGACACACGAGCTACAACAACCCCTACCCTCACCCTTAGGACCATCTATTATTTATAGGGTGAATAAACTGAGGGCCCAAGTAACCATGGGAAACCCTATCTCCCAAGAGAGGAACGGATGGTGGACTGGCACATATAAAGCCGATCTCATAACACTCCCTCTTAGATGTCCACCAATTATAATTTTCTTCGGGAAAAATGGTGAACGCGCATCATGCTGCCTAGTTAAAACCTTATGGTAGAAAAACCATGTGGGACAAAATATATCTAAAGAAAAAGAGTACAACGCGCTTAGCATACTTCAGGATGTCATACATAGTACTACCCTCCCCCTGATTACATTATTCAAATAAAAGAAAAACTAACCCTAATAATTACATCACATAACAATTTACTTGGTAAAACCTTTGAAGTCCAATTTTGTGCACCAAACTTTTGGAAGGTTGGCTTTCGTAGCGATTTGGTGAAAAGGTCTGCAAGGTTGTCGATTGATCGAACTTGCTCCATTTTGATTTCCTGCTTCTCTTGGAGTTCATGTGTGAAGAAAAACTTCGGTAAAATATGCTTGGTTCAATATCATTAGGTGAATCCTCCTTAAAGTTGTACGATGCATGCGTCATCGTCTTTATATATCGTAGTAGGTTCATTTGTGGCATAAGGGAGTTGATAGCTACTTCGTACGTGCTTGATCAACGATCTCAGCCACAGACTTTCTCGACTTGCTTCGTGTTATGGGTGCAAAATCTGGCTAATGCCTGACAGTGGGACCCATCAACCCTGCCTAGGGCCTACGAAGACGACCGTGGGACCCGCTAGCCCTATCTGGGGCCTATGAATATGATAGTGAAACCTGCCAGCCCTGCCTGGGACCCATAAAAATCATCTGGGGTCTGGTAAATCTCCCCAGATATTCCCAAAACTCAATAAATAGCAGAACCTATAAATAATCTATATCGGAATTCACTATTCACAACTTAACGTTCTATTTTCCAAAGCTTTTCGAGCTTTCTGGTAATCTTACTCTAGTCAAGCCTACTCCACCCTCTGTCTGCTTGTATAAGCACTCCTAGGCCTGTCGAGAGTAGCTCTACTCTTTTTTAGAGTTAGTGGATTTAAAGGTTGCCCCTTACCGCACGGAGACGTAGGCTTCGACCGAACTTCGTCACCACACCTATGTCAACTCTCCTTCTCCCTTTTTCTATTTCTTTCTCTGCTCTATAGTGTCTGTGTGACAGCTCAACACTCTACAGTGCACCATACTTAAAAACCAACCCTCAATCGACTGCTAAAGGGAGATCGTATGGCAGCCATAATTTCCCCCACCAGTTTGGCTCCACTATAGGATCCTTCCCTATCGAGCTGTGACCTCTGAGCTTCCCAGCTCCTATCGGTCATACAACAACTACCGACTAGTTCGAGCAACCCGTCTGTCTTCATCACTATACCTGAATGGCGAAGACAAAACACGTGGATCAGCCGGAGGGAAGTTATCTACATTGAGACGTTCAATATCGAGGGTGAATCCTCCAACGTCAGTTGCCGTATCAACAACGGAGCAAACGCTCATCGGTCACGCGACCGATCCCCTGCTCCTTCCAGACGATTCGTCGTCAACACCTCTCGAACCTCCTTCGAGAGGATTATTGCTAGAGCATATCAACAAGTCCAAGGAGACAGCCTTGACACTCGAATACAAAGTCCGATGAGTTTAACAATGCCTTGACACTTAATAAAGTCTAGGGAGAAAGCCTAGCACTCAAATACAAAGTCCGAGGAGTTTAATGCCGCCTCAGCACTCAACAAAGCCCAGGAAAACAGCCCTGGCACTCATAGACAAAATCCGAGGTGTTTAACACCGCCTCGGTACTCAACAAATCTAGGTAAACTGCCTTGGGACTCAAAGACAAAGTCCGAGGCAGGCATCGCCGCCTCAGTACTTAATAAGTCCAAGGAGACTGCCCTGGCACTCGACGACAAAGTTTGAGGCAGGCGCTACTACTTCAAATTCTATTTTAAATTCTATTCAATGCTTTATGGCTGATCAAGTGCAACAGTACAATGCTACATGTCCCGATGTTGGTTCGACCGAAATGATGCTTCGCCTATATCAACTAGAGCTAAAGCGCTACGCTGAGTACTCTGACTAAATGGCATCGCACATGCTCCAATGCTATGTAAGAACATATGCTCCCATGTCTCGCCACTGTTAGTCTGGCATTAGTTGCGACACGATCGACTAACCTGCAACAGTACAAGGTTACGTGTCCCGACGTTGGTTCGACTGAAACGGTGCTTCACCTAAGTCAATTGACACTAAGGTGTTACGTTGAGTACTCCGAATCATTGGCGTTGCACATACTCTTATATTGCATAAGAACATATGCTCTCGTGCCTCATTGTAGTTAGTCCGGCTTGAGTTGTGACACGATCGATTAACATATAATAGTACAAGGCTACGTGTCCCGATGTCAGTTCGACCAAAACTATGCTTCGCCTAAATCAACAGGCACTAAGGCGCTATGCTGAATACTTCGAATCATTAGCATCACACATACTCCCAAGTTACATAAGAACATATGCCCCCATGGCTCGTCATAGTTAGTTCGACCAAGGTTGCGACACGACCGGCTAACCCGCAATAATACAAGGCTATATGTCCCAACATTGCTTCAATCGAAACACCGCTTTGCCTAAGTGAACCAGCACTAAGGCGCTATGCCGAGTACTCCGAATCATCGGCATCGCATATACTCTCATGTTACGTAAGAACATATGCTCCCATGCCTCGCCACAGTTAATCCGGATTGGGTTACGACACGATCGGCTAACCTGCAACAGTACAAGGCTACATGTCCCGATGTTGGTTCGATCGAAACGGCGCTTCGCTTAGGTCAACTAGCACTAAGGCACCTATGCTAAGTACTTCGAATCATTAGCATCGCACATGCTCCTGAGTTACGTAAGAACTCATGCTCCCATGCCTCACTACAGTTAATTTGGTTTGGGTTACGACACGACCGACTAACCTGCAACAGTACGAAGTAATGTATCTCGACTGAAACGGCGCTTCACCTAGGTCAACCAAAACTAAGGTGCTACACTAAATACTCCAAATTCTAACCTCCATCAAACAATAAGCCCAAGGCCCCACCCTTGGCACTCGAAGAAGTCAAAAAGAGGACAAAAGGTTGTCGAGTGAGGTACGATCACCGCCTCGGCCTTCAATAAGTCCAAAGCATTGCCCTTGGCACTCGAAAACAAAGTCTGAAGCGTCCAGTGCTTCGGCGTTCAAGAAGCCCAAGGCCCTGCCCTTAGCACTCAAAGACAAAGTCTAAAGCATCTAACTCTTCAGTGTTTAACAAGCCCAAGGCCCTGCCCTTGTCACTCGAAGACAAAGTTTGAAGTAACTAACGCTTTGGCGTTCAACAAGCCCAAGGCCCTGCCCTTGGCACTCGAAGACAAAGTTTGAAGTAACTAACGCTTTGGCGTTCAACAAGCCCAAGGCCCTGCCCTTGGCACTCGATGATAAAGCCTGAAGCATCCAATACTTCGGCACATTCAATAAGCCCAAGGCCAGATCCTTGGCACTCGAAAACATTCAAGGATACTTCAAGCAATATTCAATCAAAAACCATTCAACAGACATTCGAGACGTTCAAAGGAAGTGACATTTCGAACAAGTGATCTAAGTCAGAATGATGTTTTTTATGATCAAGTCAAAAGATGGATACAAGACTTGACTACAGACTCAAAAAGAGAAAAAGATACAAATAACTCAAGACTTGGCAACGCCAGGCTCCTTCGATGATTGTGCACAGCTTCACTTGTCATCATCGTCAGGCCGGTGTTGTCAACCTCCAGCTGCCTCACCTCCTTCTCCAATATAGTGCGGGAGGCAGCCTCAGCAATAAAGGGTGCCTTCAGATCCTCAATGGAAGCCCAGGCCGCCTCCAGCTCCAAGCAGCACGCATCGAGATGACTCTGGAGTGAGTCCATCAAGTCCCGAGCTTCAGCAGCCCTATGCTTTGTAGCTAAGGTCTCATCCAGGGCCACCGATAGCTCAGCCATCTTTTCCGACAGGAGCATCAAAACTGCCTCAGTCTCGACCTGATGTTTCAGGCGAGTGCTCTTATGTGCAATCCGGATCAAGCTGAATGCCTAAAACAACAAACCATGAGTCAGAGTCGTCAGACAACTTCAAGTCAAAATAATTATTCCAAGTTGGGAATATGCTCACCACCTTTGATACCTGCTGAGCTACTGTTGGGATCCAATCCTATTATCAAGGGCCACGCAGCGGAAGACAGGCAGTCATAGGACCGAATGGTCAGGTGCATGTTACAAAAAAAATTATATCTATGATACTTTATACATGTGCAAGTGGAAATATAGAACGCACCCCTAAACGACATTCTAGTGAAGATGATGTAACATACAATGATATGATCTATGCATTATTATCCTAGAACCAAAAGTATAGGAATTATACCTATGTGCGGATTCTTTCACCGCGAAGAATTTGTTCATTGGCGGTGGAAACGGTTCAGATTTGCCCAGAGGTATCTCAGTGCAACGGCTGTAGACGGAGCTCCCAAGATCAAAACGTGCTCAAATTTTAGGAGCATATAGCTGACTTCAAGACGCTTCTTTTGCCTCTAGCTTGACATCATTCCAAGTTTGGTAGATCCAGGAACAATTTCTGGAGTGCGAATCTAGTCTGCGAAATCTGGGTAGCAACTTTTCTTCTTCTTCTCTATGGAAAAGGTATCTTCCGAGGGGGAGACGAGGGCAAACCTCCTTCACGTTCACCGAGTCTCACCTCCTAGCCGAATCCTTGCCCAAGGATCTCTGAATACCTCTATTACCTCCTTGGTATGAGCCTTCTCTGTTCCTTTGCACGAACATTCGAGGAAGATGAGATGGAAGAAAGGGACTCACTGAATTTCGGTGTGTGCAGCCATAAGGCAGCAAAGGTGGATGTTTCTCATTATTGAAACACATTCCTAATGCCAGCTAACATAACCCACAAAATTTCCCTCATCCCTTGGATGAATTAGGTTCGGTCATGAGCCTATCCGGGCCCTTGATGTGGCCATCCATATCCCCTCAAATCAGCCCAAAAATAGCCTCCTATTTTAGGGGGTGGTTTCCATATATATAACCAACAAAATAGGGAGGGGAGAATCTAAAATATCCTCCCCATATCAGGTCGGATGGCTGTATGGGCGCCTTCATGTGGTACACGGCCCATTAGGGCATGCAAGGGCTTTTGGCAATAACCAAAATGCCCTCCATGCTTCTAATGGCCGTACACTCATGTACCGGGTTCGCATTGCAGAATCGTTTGAACTAGTAGGACCCCTAGCCTTTCTAGTGTCCTCTCACATAGATGGTTACCTTCTTATTTCGAGGTGCCCTTTAGTAACTTATCCATACATGGAGTTGCCCTTAGTAAAAATCACTAATGCAACTCTACCGAGCTCTCGTGTGATGCATACTTGGATTATCGGTACTTATAAGAGGTGTGAGATGATTTATGCATGCCTTTAACTACTCTGGGGTTGCCCCCTAGTAGCATATAATTGTTTCATGTCTCCCACGCTCTAGTGCGATGCACCCATGGTATGGATGTTTTCCTATTTAAGTTGTGCATTGTGAACAAGAAAATAAAAGATCCGATTTTGGATGTGGACAAGGTGGAACCTTCAGGGACTGAGATTCGTGGCTAACAACCCAAACTCGACCAACATACCCTATAGGCGTCTCTGTCAGTCCTCTGAGTTTTGGTTAACTTACGAATCAAAATAGAGTGCGACGCAAGCTGAACTCAAATTCTCCTGGACTTATTATGTTATCTCACGTACTCTCTTCGCTTAGTATTGATAATACGATATCCCTTCACATGGGGCCATGACTCAACTTGAGTGGTGGAGAACACAGTCAGACTCAAGTATCATCTACTAGGTTTCTTTCTAGATTGACTGTATACATGTACCTCCGATTGCTTTGGCAAGCAACCAAATCCTGTCAACAGCTCGACTGTTGACCACCAGGCGCCTAGGTTTAATGTGATATAGGTCAATCCAACGAACGCACCTCTGGGTTAAGGGTATGGATGGTCTGCAGGAGTGGCATGCCTATACAACACCAGTCGGGTAATCCAGCGCACCTTGATATTGGGTCACATATATATGGATCCCTCACACGTTGGTACACCAAATCACCACATAACTGATTAGTCCATCGGTCATGGTTTCTCAGGGTTTAAGACCAATTACCCTAAATAGAAAATGGCTTTTGTGCACCAGTGTCTGCTCATTGATCTATACATCGTGTTAGTTCCGTTCGGCTACAGGCATTGTGCCTAATAATGGCCGTGGTGGCCGGAGACACCTACGCTCTGTCATACCAACAGCTTAGCCTAATTAGGCGACCAACCTAATCAGAGCTACAAACTATGTAAGCTTACATAGGACCAGTTCACTGAGTCCCTACTCATATGGATTACCACATAGCCATGGCTCAAAGTTCTGTAAACAGAACACATACTGTCGTACGCATCTCGATGCAATCTTATATATAAACTATCAACCATATATAGCTCATATAATAGTTTTTACGAGCTGTAGACCATATCAATCCTAACAATCTCCCACTTGGTCTAGTGAGAAAAAAACGGTTCTGAGCTCTATAGCTTCTATATATTGCTTTCAAGCCCTTACAAGAATCCTTTCCAGTAAAGGGATCCGCAACATTATCTGCATATACTATCTCGATCACCGCTACTTGCTCTTTCCCCATGGTGGTGTCTAGGCTCTCGGGACCTTGCTACCTCTCAACTATTATCAGAACAATTAACTGAGCCTCTGGTATGCATCCAGAGTTTGACCATGACCTTTTTAAGCCATACCACCTTATTTTATTTTATTTCTCTTTGCACTCCGCAGCGTGCTCAGCCTATATGGTAGAGTCTATGATGCATTACTGCTTCACACTCCAAATTATTGCTTCTCATCCCAACTCTAGAAAACAATACCTGAAAATCGATTCTCTGGATCTCACTTCTGACAAAATCAGAACCTGTGTATCCAATTGACATCACGCATGTGAAGTGTAAACTAACTCATTTTCTCGCTTGATGAGGATATTTGAGTATACTCTTCACTAAGTCCAGTTGCATGGACCCGAGTTCAACTGAAACTGACCTAACATCTTTGCTGCGAAATAGATGTTTGGCATAGGTATGCATTGCATACATCAAGCCACCCAAGAAGAAGCTTAGGGTACCTTTACATCTCTGCTCTCTCCTCAAATATTTTAGGACATTAGTCCTTAGATAGTTCCAAGCCATGCCACAATAGCAAGGAACCCTTCTTGGAGATATGCATACTGAATCTTGTCAAACTCTAATATATTTTCATAGCCTGTGACCGCAAGAGAATCATGTTCTGATCGTTTCGAGTTACCAAGATCCACGTAGGTCGTCTTTCAGTTGAATTATGATAACAACCAAACCTTTACCTTAGAATACATGACTTCATCATCATATAGGTAAAGTATTAAGTATACCATGTAGTCCCATCACTCCTCTTGTATCTAATTGGGATATCCTTATTTTGGTCAAATCCGTATTATCGGATAACCAGACCAAAATAGACATTCCATCTCCTAGATGCTTGCTTAAGTCTATAAATGAACCTTCACAATTCTGCAAGACCTACTGACCTTTAAGCCTGGAAAATGCATTCTGTATCCTCTCATCTACCAATTTTTATCTAATGGGCTAAGTTGCCAGGTGCGCAAGTCTCAGACTTAGTATACGCCCACTCGAGGGAGGGTGCACACAGTGATCCACCTACGCGGGTCATTTACCTTTAACCAAGTTTAAAACTACTCCAAAAGAGCTATGATAAACCCTGGTGTAAAAGAGATTCTAAACAGTTATGCTCACTTTCTCTCTATGGCTTTCAGTCAGATAACACTGTCAGAAGACTCCATCACTTTGTCATAGCTCAAGGGGCCATCCTTCTGAATCTATGGATTAGCTAACAAAGCTTTCCATAGTATCTATTCAGGAGCTCTGATGGTACTCCTACTGCGATAAGGTGGTGGTGGTAATGAGTGAATCATTTCTACTGTATCTGGTATACTACTATCTGTATCATATACTTCCACTATGCTTTCGGATCTGCACTTTCCACTAGTATCCAATAGCTCATCAGAACTACCTACCAATATGCTATGGTCTAGAATATAATCCAGCTCTGGGTAGATGGCATTCATAGAAATGACCGTCTAACCTCAGGATCATAAAATAGTCCATTTATCTCCTTAGGTAACCTATTAACATATATATATATATATATATATATGTGACTTATTCTCTATCTCATCCCTTATGTCTTTTCTGCACATATATAGGACATCCCCATACATTGAGATGCTTTAGCTTCTCTATGGGTTTGAGGTGCTGATAAGATATAATTCTATATATAGTCTACTATTGTTCAAGGTATAACTCAGAAGATGGGTGGTAAACTTGGCAATACTTATCACACAATGGACCATATCCCATATGGACTGATTCCTTCTCTTGGATACTCTTTTGTGACGTAATATCCCTGGAAAATTTAACTGGGAGAAAATCCCATGCTCCATCAAGAACCTAAGGAACTCGTCCAATAGATGCTCACCCCTTCGATCAGCCTTCTATCATCTAGACGCTCTTGGAACCACCAATGTCAAAATAATCTAACTCCAACTTCTTAGTGGTCCTATTAGTTAATTTTCCTCCAGATAAGAATCATACGTCTGAAGGGTCTCCAAGGGATCTGCAAACAGAAGTCTTTCCTTCATTAACCTCTAGATGGACCATCCTTCACTCACACTAGGTCTTTCCAACCTAGTCCAAATCTATCACAGACGGGATACGATGGACCATGGTACCTTTTGGCCAGCCCCCGTGATCTCTATGTGATACAACGGGTAGCCTCACGAGTGCTTCGGATGTTTACCCACAAGCCTAAGCAATCACGACACCGGAGTTCATGCGGTCCCCGCGAGGGCGAGAAAAAGCCCTTCTCTCCTGGCATCGTGACCGCCATATCTCGAAAGAGACTGCCAAGCCTCCGGCATAAGAGAGCATAACTCTCACCCGAGGGGGATGTTGAGCTATACTCTATCACCTTAAAACTCAATAGTTGGCCGTGGAGACCAGGGGTACTATCTGATAGAATCCTCTTACATATCCCTTTAATTTAGAGGGTTATTTTAATGCAAGTATGAGAGTGCAATATATGGTATCGACCACCTATACACTAGATGCTGGTCTTACCATGCTCCCACTAGGGTACCGACCTCCTATAGAACATTAGCAAGTTCTGGAGTATCATAGTCCCTATCCCATGAATATACTCGACTGTCGCCTTTCTATCCACAGAAGTCACATTACATACTCCATAACTCCCGATGTCCTCTGGGAAGGTCTAACCCTAATGCGCTCGAGCCAAGCCAAAGGTCAACATGGTTAGGGCTCCCACTACGATAACGCCTGTTAGGTCTCTTGACATATGATGATCTGTGGATCTTCATCTTACCCTTGGTTTCGATGCTGGCCAAATAGTGGTGGCATAACCTCGTGTGATAAGATCATACCACCATCATACTATAAAACGACGATGAGTGCCTTCTAGTTGAGTCCTAACCTAATGGTCACATGGGACCAAGCGGGGAAATGCCGGGCATCCCATAAACTTTGTAGCTATAGAAATAGTTAAGCAACTATCATCGGGTTCATCAGACAAAACTAAAAAAGGTTACATGGGATGACACTGGTATCTTTGGCCGGTTGTATTGTAGTAATAGGGCTAAATACTGGTATCGTCCTTAGGGATTGCACAATGGTTAACTAGATTTGGAATATAATTTTTAGATCGGTTTAGGGAATAAGATTTGATTTTGTTAAAATAAGTAAAGTAGAGCAATGATAAAACGAGATTAAAGTTCGATGAGAAATCAATTGGCGAATATCTAGGGCATCGAATCCACCACTAGTCTAGCAACTATGTCATTCATGCCAATTTTCGAGTTTAGTCTCTTATATAGATTCGATCCATCATGACAAGGAGCTGTGATGGTGTCATAGAAAGATTCTCTAATTGCATTGATGAGATAGGCCATCTGGCATGATCCATCCTCCTGGGTACGAATCATCTTACCAAGGCTAGATTCATCCAAAGATACAATCGAAAAAGATCCTACAAGTACATCGATGGCATGGGCCATCTCCGGTTGGCATGATTTGTCCTCCTGGGCATGGATCGTCTTCCCGAGGCATGAACCATCCAACAATTTGCATGTGGGTACATTAAAACCTTGCATGGTAATCATAATGTATAAGCATGGAACATAAACTACGATGAGTAATATATGTGCATCGATGGTATGGATCATCTTCGGTTGGCACGATCCGTCGTCTCGGGCATGGATCGTCTTCCCTAAGCATGATCCATCCAAAGATAACAACATCCATTGAATAATAGTCATAGATTAAACCACAAAATATAACCTATGATGCATGTAATCTTAGGTAGGAACAATTATAGCAAAAGCAAAATCATTCATATCATAGATTAACTAAAACGATTCGATGTTCGTCACAAACCATGCAACAATCCATAGAAGAAAGCCTAAAACCCTAAAAAAAACAAGAAAAACATACTTTACTAGGCTAGAGTTTCATCGAAACCCTAGAAGAGGCCTTTAGCTGAGCATGATGATGATGGCAAAGAAGCTCCGCAAGATAGCCATAGGTGCAACCTCCTCGATGATGATGACTTCGATCCTCCTCTCCGCGACGGCTTCCGGACTCCAAAAGATCTCCAAAAGATATGTTTCTAGGTCACAAAACACCTATATGTAAGGTCTAGTCCGCCCCTGGGTTATTCTGTAAGAAATCCCATCACAGCACGCAAGCAATTGTGTGTATACAGCTGATTCGTGCATGGCCGATCGATCGGGCTATGCGCCCGATCGATCGAAAATCCGCTGCTCACTGTTTTCAGTCCATGCAGTGCCAACTCGTTTTAGCCATAACTTTTCGTTTGGTTGTCGGAATTAGGCGTTCTTGGGCTCGTTTCGAAGCTCTTGATAAAACCAACCTTTCTATGTCATCCTCTTATCAAACCAGAGATCTAAAGTTTACTATAAAATAGCTTTTTTCCCTTTGCATCTTCTCTAATTTGCTCCATTTGAACCGTTTTCCATGTGATGGCTTGATTTCCTACAAGTTAGACACATACGTATAAGAGCACTGATAATAATATGAAAGAGGACGATAAAACAAGGGTTCAGGGACAATAATATGGTGTATTTATGCACCGATCAGCGACATAACCTTGTGTGATGAGATCCTACCACCATCATACTACAAGACAACGATGAGTGCCTTCTAGTTGAGTCCTAACCTAATGGTCACATGGGACCAAGCGAGGAAAGGGCATCCATCAAACTCTATAACTACAGAAACTGTAAAGCAATTATCATTGGGTTCATCAAACAAAACTAGAAAAGGAAATAACCACACAAATCAAGTTCAGGGTCAGACGCCTGAACTTGATTTGTGTGGTTATTTCCTTTTAGGGTCAGACCTCTGAACCTAACTAGCTAGCGTAGCAGCTATGTCCCTTCTGCAAGTTCTCCTAATCCGATCCGAAGTCTCCATGCACAGTCTCTGGTTCACACCATCATGCACACTCCTCCTGGTCCGACTCATTCTTCGGGCACCGTGCTCCCTTTTGTAGTGGTTCACGTATCCCAGCAAGCCCTTTATCTTCCTTCCTGTAATGAAAATCTAGCCTGCTCCGAGCAATTGCTCGATCAGGCATATTTTCTTAGAAAGGAAGAAAAGCAAGCCCAGAAACACTACCATGGGAAACCAAGGATGAATACTTCTATCCTTGCCCACTATGGCCTTATACAAACCAACTACAATGAAAAATAAAACCAAACATGCAATCACCATGATGTCAGGGTCCGACCCCCAGAGTCACACAATCACATTTTTATTTTCAGCAGTGCCTACAAGAGAGATTCATATACACACAACATACTATGCATGCATGAATAGTGAATCAAAAACCCAATGATAGGTGAACTTTCTTATGCATATGTATGAGTTCTTAAGAATTCATCATGTAACATACACCGCAATGCCGGCTCTAATACCATTTGTTGGGATCCAATCCCATTATTAGGGTCCGCGCAGCGGAAGATGGGTGGTCGTAGGACCGAATAGTCGAGTGCATGTTACAAAAAAAATTCTATCTATGATACTTTATACATGTGCATATGGAAATATAAAACGTACCCCTAAACGACATTCTAGTGATGATGATGCAACATACAATGATATGATCTATGCATTATTATCATAGAACCACGAGTTTAGAAGTTATACCTACGTGTGGATTCTTTCACCGTGAAAAATTTCTTCGTTGGCGGTGGAGAAGGTTCGGATCTGCCCAGAGTTATCTCGATGCAATGGCTGCAGATGGAGCTCCCGAGATCAGAACGTGTTCAAATTTTAGGAGTATGTATCTTACTTCAAGATGCTTCTTTTGCCTCTAGTTTGACATTATTCCAAGTTTGGTAGCTATAAGAACAATTCCCAGAGTGCTGATTTGGTCTACGAAATATGGGCAACAACTTTTCTTCTTCTTCTCCATAGAAGAGGAATCTTCCGAGGGGGAGATGAGGGTGAACCTCCTTCACGTTCACTGAGTCGCACCTCCTAGCCAAATTTTTTCCCAAGGATATCTGAATACCACTATTATCTCCTTGGTACGAGCCTTCTCCATTCCTTTGCACGAGCCTTCAAGGAAGACGAGATAGAAAAAAGGGACTTACTGAATTTCAGTGTGTGAAGCCATAGGGCAGCAAAGGGGGAGGTTACTCATTACTGAAATGCAGCCCTAATGCCTCTTAACATAACTCAAGAAATTTCCCTCATCCCTTGGATGAATTAGGGCCGGCCACGAGCCCATCCGGGCCCTTGATGTGGCCGTCCATATCCCTCAAATCAGCCCCAAAATCGTCTCCTATTTTAGGGGGGTGGTTTCTATATATGTAACCAACAAAATAGACAGGGGAGAATCTAATAGATCCTCCCCATATCAGGTTGGATGGATGCATGGGTGCCTCCATATGGTGCACGACCCACTAGACCATGCGAGGTATTTTGGCAATGACCAAAATACCCTCCATGCTTCTAATGGTCGTACACTCATGTACCGGGCTCGCATTAGAGAACCGTTTGAACCAGTGGGACCCCTAGACTTTTGAGTGTCCTCTCACATAGATGGTTGCCTTCTTATTTTGGAGTACCCTTCAGTAATTTATTCATATATGGGGTTGCCCTTAGTAAAAATCATTAATGCAACTTTACCGAGCTCTCGTGCGATGCACGCTCGGATTGCTGACACTTATAAGAGGTGTGTGATGATTTATGTATGCCTCTAACTACACTGGGGTTGCCCCTAGTAGCATATAGTTGTTCTATGTCTCCCACACTCTGGTTCGATGCACCCGTGGTATGGATGTCTTCCTAGTTAAGTCGTGCACTGTGAACAAGAAAATAAAAGATCCGGTTTCAGATGTGGACAAGGTGGAACATTCAGGGACTGAGATTCGTGGCTAACAACCTAGACTCAACCAACACACCCTATAGGTGTCCCTGTCAGTCCTCTGAATTCCGGTTAACTTATAAAGCTAAACAAAGCGCGACGCAAGCTGAACTCCAATCCTCCTGGACTTATTATGTTCTCTCGTATACCCCTGCTCTCTGCTTAGTATTGGTAATACGATATCCCTCCATATGGTGTCATGACTCAACTCGACTGGTGGAGAATACCGTCAGACTCGAGTGATCATCTGACTAGGTTTCTTTCCAGGTTGATTGTATACATCGCACCTCCGATTGCTTTGGCCAAGCAATCGGATCATGTCAATAGCTCGACTGTTGACCACCAGGCGCCTAGGTTTAATGCGATATAGGTCAAGCCAAAGAATGCACCTCTGGGTTAAGGGTGAAGATAGCCTGCAGGAGTGGCATGATGATACAACGCCAGCCGGGTAACCCAGTGCACTATAGTATTGGGTCGCATATATATGGATCCCTTACATGTTGGTGCACCAAAGCACCACACAACTGGTTAGTGTTGTAGCTCGTGTGTCCTGAGCGTGAATTTTCTGAATTAATATTAATAAAGGTGACTTTGGTTATTGCTTTAATTAGAATACTACTGTGGTATATGTTAATACATATATAATAAAGGACCCTAGGGAACACAGTAGGCTACTGAGGCGCATGGTGGATCCATACTTGGGAGATCCAGTGGACCAGTTATGTATAGACTTAGAACTAGTTCACAGCTTTAGTGATACCGGTCGCTTCACCGAGAATAAGCTGTTGGCAGGTAGAGGATGTGGTGAAGTCTCCACCACAGGAACGTGGGATTCCCATGCACCTGACCAAGCACGATGATTGTGTTGAACAGGAACCAAGATGGTGCACAGTTCAGTAATTCAGACATTGGTGCACAAACCGTCTTACTACTATAGATAATCTGTCCTTAACCCTGAGGGACCATGTACACTGGGCTAACTATTTGTGTGATGCTTTGATGTGCCAACGTTGGCGGACTTTCCATAGTCCAATACCACGGTACGTTGGATTACCTGGCTGGCGCTTGAGTGCCATGCAATCCCTACAGGTTATCCGACGTCCAATATTGGATGGGTGCATTTTAATGAGTTAATCTGTCCCCATAATTAACCCAGGCATGGTGTCAGTATGATTGATGACGTTCCAGATGCTAGGCATAGCACCGGAAGGTGTGTGATGTTATAGATGATAAGTCATCAAATCCTAGTCAGATGATCGATCGGGATCTGACGGTGCTCTCCACCGCCCGAGTCGAATTATGGCACCAGTAATAGAAGGGACTAAGAATTATCGGAGTATAGTAGAGAATAGGGTTACGAGGGAGTAATATAAGTTTAGGATTACTAGAGTTCAACTCACATCGCACTCTGGGTGGGTATGCGAGTTAATTGGATTAGGACTGATTAATGGAACTTTCGGTGTCCCACCGGAATAATTAATCAGGGATCCGGTTGGAGCTAGAGATCCTGAACCCTGAAGGTTTCACCTTGTCGTTGCGTATAGGAATTGTTCCCTGACCTGGATGGATACATTGGATGCAAAGTAGCACGATGGAGCGCAAGCCCGAAGCCTAAGAATCTAATTCATATATATGAGTGGTCATAGGGGTATTTTGGTAAATACTGAAATACAGCTCAGAACATATTGAATATGTATCTTAAAATAAGCAGAATAATTCCAGGAGCTCATAAGCACTGACGGAACTCGATTCCGAGTAGTGCACCTCACTCAATCTCTCTCGCAGTGTTTCACTTTTCGTGAAGGGCGTTTTCGTCCAGGCTTCACAATAGACACCTGAAAACCTAAAAACCGCCCCCCTCTCATCCTTATCCATCTAGGGCCGGCCCTAGCCTGCGTAGAGCAGTAAGGGGCTGGCCCTATGTCATGCCCCAAAAATCTGAATACCGATCACTGGGGTGTGAAATGAGAAAAAGAAGAGGGTTCTGGGTCTGGTCAATTAATTACACCAATTTGGGTTCTCACAGGGCTTCTACGCTCTCTAATATGAAAAACAAGAAGGAGGAAGAAACAAGAGGGGAATCTTTTAAATTTGATTTTTTGAAAAACATTTTTATTAAAAAGCAAAGAAAGAGAAATTATCAACAGAGAGAAGATATTATCTAGTCAAGCTCAACCTTCAAAAGTCATATCCTCTCAATATGAGTGACCTGTCGGTGCCACTACATACTGATAGGAGTCTATCTGAGGGAGCACGAGGCTCAAGCCTCCTACGGCTAGCCAAGTAGTCTCATCCACTCCCTAACACTCAGGTGCACCTGTAACACCTGTGGTGTTAGATTTGAGAATAATAGAAATCCTCCATGACTAGTTTCGTCTTTTTGCAGCCAGACTTTTTCTTTGGGCCTTTTCCCAATAAATGGATCGTAAACCTATAAGATGTTTTACGTTCACATTCTCTGTAACTTCGAGCATGTCATGATGGTGCGTTCCGTGCAACGATCAGGTGTATGTGCAGCCAGTTTCCGCAGCCCGGCAGATAAACCCTAGAAAAACGATAATTGGTCGATAGTTGTAGCTGTTTCGTTTCTTGCAAGAGATCGGGTGATCGGATCGTAACGAAACAAGATACGTTAGATGAGGCTCTGAGAGATCTTTCCAGTGAGCTTGAGTTTGGGTCGATCCGACACCTGGGTGAATAGTTATTGCTATTTTGAGTTTTGGAGTCTTTCCTTCTTTTTAGGAGATCTAGAAGTCAGAAAATTATGTACTAAGAGCTAACGCATTCGCGTTGATGAGACCTTTCCAACGAATCCTTTCGGGCCCTATTCCGACTTCCGGTTTGATAGTTACTAGTGATTATTCTTTTCAGCTCGGTTAATGGGCGAATCGCACCCGGATTCCAACCGAGCCCGGTTCAGGGCTCGGGACCGAGCCCGACCAGCCCTGGAGCCTGCCTCCCGGTCTCCTATTAGGCTCTCTTGACCTCCCTCCCCAGTGATTTAAAATCCGAAATTTGGATGGTAATTATCGGGTAAGATTTCAGGATGACAAATCCATATCGATCTTTTAGCCATTATCCCAATCTTTCTTTCTTTATCCCTTCCCCTTAACCGACCCTATCCACCTAGCCAATCTCACCATATCCACAACAGCCTCCCCCCTCTATAAATATAAAGAGAGAACGAGAGGAGAAGAGAGAGAACGGGAGAGAGAGAGAAGGACGTAGTAGAGAGAGAGAGAGAACGGGAGAGAAATAGAGAGAAAGAGAGAGAGAGAACGGGATGTAGAGAGAGAGAGAGAGAGAGCAAGAGCCGGAGACGGAGAAGGAGAAGAGATCGGAGCACCCCACCCGCCCCTCGCCGGAGCCCCGGTGAGCACGCCGAGACCCGCAGGTCAGCCCCCTCTCACCCTCCCATCCTCCTCCGCGACCCAACCCCGCGACCCGGCCCCTTCCTCCTCTCTTGCCGCGGCCCGCACGGGCGGACACCGCCGCCGCAGCCGAGCCCCTCCCCGGCACACTACCACCGGCCGTAGACCCCGCGCGACCCACCCCGCCGTCCAAGCTTTTAGGGCTCCGACGAGGGCTCCGGCCGCCTCCCACCGTGCCTCCTCCGTGGGGGTGGTGCGGGAGAGGTCGGCCGAGCGCTCGCCGGCGCTCCAGGCCGCCCCTCCCGTCGGCCGCCGGTGCACAGAACCAGCCCCCCCCGCTGTTCTCGTGGAGAAAATGAACATGGGGGGGGGGGGGCAAAACAGTAACTTCCCAGGTTTTAATTAAAACCCAGACCCGAACCATTTAGCCCTGCAACCCGACCCGACTGCACTGCAACCCGACCCGCTTAAGTGCACAGCAGACCCGACCCAACAGTGAACCGGTCTGGTTCACCTGAACCAGACCAGTGAACCAGTGAATTTTGGTTCGACTGCCATTTCTCCGTCCGAACTCGGAATTGGACGAAACCAGCGCCATTTCGACCGGCTCGGAAAATACTACCTGTTGGCCATAGTTTATCATAGTAATTGTACTATTTAATACCCTGTTTTATCCTTTGACCCGATATTATTGCGGTACCGTGGTTTGACCGCCGTTTCATCGTCCGAACTCGGATTCGGACGAAACCAGCGGCATTGTGCTCAGAACTCTGAGTCCCACCTATTAAACCTAGAATATAACCCTAGAACCCCTTCTGCCCTAGTGAACCAGCCATGCGATCGATTTTATCGATTCTACGTGGTTTGACCCGAAACCATCCGACCGAAGTCGGATTCCAGCAAAACTGGAACCATCGGAAAGGGTTCTTCGAGCCCGATTCGATGAGTAGGTTTAACTTCTAATTACTTGTTTGATCTAGTATTGTTTAGGTTCAAGTTCTTCAGTCGCACGGATTTGCGTACTGTCGACTCAATGTTGGTCCCCTATCGATGGTGCCCGACTATCCTTGGCATGAAACCCTCATCGTTGATTCTTCTATTTTAATCGATAGAGTTGTGATACGGAGTTGTGGTTATTATCAGACCTTGATCGTGGTGATCCAGCGGAGACGGATCAGAGGCAACTAGCAGGAGTCGTGTGCGATCGACAACCAGGTGACATCTACTACCCTTGCGTGGTCTTTAATAGTGGGAAATGAGAATGACTAAGGGTAGGTGTCCATGACACTGCATGCGGGCCCCGCCGGGCATCGTCGCATGTGGTCAAGTGGACCCCGCCTTGCATGCGGAGTCGCGAGTCCGGCGACGCATGCTTAAAATATTAATAAAATAATAATAATGATTGCTTTTGATTGTATGGACACCGTAATTAGGATTCCCTTAAATTAAATAATAAATTGAATAACTAATAATTATCGGGGCCCACCCTCCTGAGAGGAGTATGGCAACCCTAGCACACGGGTCACTGGGATGAGTGTTTTACTTTATTGATTTATTATGTTGTATGGGTTACGAGAGCAGTACAGGACCAGGGGTAAATTCTTAGAAATTGATAAGAATTAAATATACCTTTTGTAGCTTCAGTAAATATGTTGAAAGATGTTATATGAGAATCTACCTGGTTAGAAGGTAGGGACCCCATGCGCGCAAGGGCCGTGAACCACCCTGCGCGTACAGCCGAAGTTGAGTAGGTTAGGGGTCACGGGTAAGGGTTGTGGTAAAGCCAATAGGAGGTGCCCTCGAGTAGGGATTGGCCTAGCAACCCTGTCCCGGGGAGTTGAAGTCCCCATAGTAAAGCAAGTTGGGCGGTAGAGCTCCACCGTGAAAGACGGGAAACCCCTTATGATCATCTGGGTGACTAGTGCATGGTGTTGGTGGATGCACGGCGAGAGAGTTGGCCCTCTACATCGAAATAAAAGGCCCTATAGTAATGCCCGACCGGGGGCAGGATGAACAAAATATCCGGGGTTCACATTTTGATAGTGTGTGTTTTATCTATATATGAATTTAGAATTGTGTGACTGTTTATATGAGGTTTTCGTGACTTTATATGAACGTCTTATTTAATTTGTTCTTTAATGCTGTAGAATATCTAACGGACTGTATGTTAGATAACCTAGTGACAGTAGGAATTGCATGTGAATATAGACTACTGATAGGTTTAGGTATTATTCTGCAAACTTTGATTCTACTAGAACTGATAGATCTCATCTTAATTTATTAAGATTAGTTGTCTCATATTATTAAAGACTATTAGGATGTCACTAGCCATTAATTTGGCTAATCTCCCAATTTCCTTTTAGGGGCTACTCTTTCCTACGAGTAGGCTCAGTTGCAGGTCCGGAGGCTCAGGAGTAGCAGTAGGAGCCCAGAGGCGGAGTTAGAGTTGCAGTGTTACCTTTCGGCTTAGTATGTCAATCTTGTAGTCTTTTCTCTTCAGACATTGTAATTGTATTGGAATAAGAGTTTTTATTAGTTAGTTAGTATTCTATGGTTGTAGTTGCAATGGTTCCAGCTGAATTCTTTTGGGTAGGCCTCTCCTCAAGGCCCCAAGCCTAGGATAGATCATGATGAAAATATAAGTGCATATACATGACTAAATTGATTAACCCTGTAGATAGGAACCCTATACTGGTGCACCTGAGTGTTAGGACGTGGATGAGACCACTTGGCTAGCCGTATGAGGCTTGAGTCTCGTGCTCCCTCAGATAGACTCCTGTCAGTATGTAGTGGCATCGACAGGTCACTCATACTGAGAGGATATGACTTTTGAAGGTTGAGCTTGACTAGATAATGTCTTCTCTCTATTGACATTTCTCTTTCTCTGTTTTTTTTAAATAAAAATGTTTTTCGAAAAATCAAATTTAAAAGATTCCCCTCTTGTTTCTCCCTCCTTCTTTTTTTTCATATTAGAGAGCGAAGAAGCCCTGTGAGAACCCAAATTGGTGTAATCAATTGACCAGACCCAAAATCCTCATCTTTTTCCCATTTCACACCCCAGGGATCGGTCTTCAGATTTCTGGGGCGTGACAGCTGGTATCAGAGCTTAGGGATATGTTTCTAGGGGTATTGTTAGGATGTGGTTCGTGTCTTGTGATCCTTTCTTCGGAAAGTTTAGACTCTAGTGGTGTTTGAATGTTTTCTAGAGATTGTATAGATAGTGAGTCGATAGAATTCTCGTAGTAGCTAGTGGTGGTATAACGAGTATTTCTAAGGATAAGGACCTAGGGTTAATCATACTTGGAGAACTGGTTTTGTTTGAGGAATTGATCTGTAACTAAGAACTGTCTATGATTGAGTTTTTGATTGATCGAGAATCGTGAATCAATCTATATGTCGTATGCATATGATTGTATTTGAACACTGATGTGCTGTAATGTTTAGGTTTAGAGTTAGTCGTTGCAACTCGGGTGATAGTTCTTAAGAAGGAGCCACGTGGAACATCTTAACCAAGGGTGGTATTTCTTGATCTCTAGGCAGAAGTATAGTGTTTGAGTATATATCAGAGTATAGGTTGGGAGTTTCCTAATATGGATTCTTTTGAACTTTCTAGTGGTAAGGAGCTGACCAAGGACTGGATTTTCAACTATAGTTAGTGATTTGGTTGATTGGTTTTGGGTTGGATATATTTGAATATATCTGGAAGGATGTATATCCTTGATGGTTTATCTGGCATGGTTGTGAGGTTGTCCTTTCTATTGGTTTTGTTGTTTTTCGTTGACCCTAAGCGCTAGAAACCTAGTCGGTGTTTTATGATTCCTTGATCTTTGTTGACCCTTAGTATTCGAGACCTAGTCGGTGTTTAGGATCCCTTGATCTTCATTGACCCTTAGTATTAGAGACTTAGTTGGTGTTTTAGGATTCCTTGATTCTTGTTAACCATTGGTACTAGAGACCTAGTTGGTGTTTTTAGGATTGTCCATTATCTCGATATAGGTGTAATAATTAGTTTTCTTGTTAGATCTCTCTGGTGTATCGTGGGTTATAATTAGTTTGGTGTAGAGCTTGTGTGTCTTTTTTTAATGGATCCTATGAGTAATGATGATGACTCGTGGGGATAGTGGTTTCAATGAGTACACCAGGAGATAGAAATCTCAGGTGGTAGTTTGAATCCTCTTGGTTTGTAGATTACGGGATACCTTGATAGTGACTTTTGCGAAAGAGTACGCACTGTTCCTAGGGAACTTTGGCGGTAGATGATGATTGTCCGGTAGAGGACATACTGTGGCTTCGCACTGACTCTTCGGAGGCTTTGGCGATTGGTTTCACAGTTCTTATTGGAACTCGCGGGAGAGAGCGCACTGACTAGATGACAGTGACATTAAGATCGAATTGAGATATTTGAGTACTAGAAAGATGTTAGCGACGATGTCAAATGGATTGCCTACGTTTATAAAATTTGGGAATATCTTATCAGTTGGAATCTTAAGAATGATCATTATTCTGCTGATTCACCTCGCTTTGTTTCTAATTATTATTCGATTCTAGTAACTTTTGTTTGCTTCAGTTTCTCTTGAGTGATTGCCTTTAGTTCTCAGAATGTTAAGACTGTGCTAGTTCCCTCGGTTGTCCTTTTTCTAAGTTGTCTCTAATTGTCTCGGGTCATTTATTCTCATTTTTGTATGGTTGCGAGGTTTCCGTCTAGCTATCTCGATGATTAGCTTAGGGTAGAATTTAGTATTTGGTATCGATCTGCTCAGTCGATATTAGTTGGCCATTAGTTTTCTAGTAGGTAGTTTCTTCAGCCAACTCATAATAGTTCTGGTTTAGAATCGATCCCCTCGTCTTGGAGTGAGCCATTGAGATGACTATCTATTGTCAGAGTGTAGCTATTTAGTATGGACCCACTTGAGAAATAGATTTTGGGGCATTTGTTCTTTAGTTCCTTGAGTAGTATTGGTGGTTTGGTTAGTGTAGGTGTTAGTCTCATAGGAATCTTATAGGATTTTAGTTTAGTATTAGATACACGTTAGGCGTACTAGTTGAGGCATCTCTTTTGTCAAATCATTCTTGAATGTGTACTTAAGCATATGTGTATGGGTGCATATGTGTAGTATACATTGCTATGATTGTAGAGTTGATACCAAAAGTATAAATTATATATGGGTGTATGGGCACTCATATACATTGATATACCTTTTATATCGGCACTGACAATTGAGTGCATTTTAAGTTCTGAATCTATGAGTTTTGGTAGTTACCCTACCGAGGAGGACACCCCTCGGCGGTACTAATAAGGGGGATATGATGCCCCTTATCAAGGCAGGGTTAATGATCAGAACTCATGATTTTGGTCTAATCCGTAATGCTTAGAATGTGAAATGGAAACCAAAACTCGTATTCGCGATGTGAGAATTTGGAGGTTCATTTCTATCCTAATAATTATGAGAGTCGATTCGTACAATGTTTAGGTTAGTAGAGAGAGTAGAATTGTAAGTAGTAGAGGGTTTTCTCTTAGTAAGATTTGGTGTACTGTCTTGACTTTCTTGTTGGTAGTGTTAGTGAGGATGTTTGCGCTCGTTATAGTTAACTTTTCATTGCTATAATGTTCTTGTTTTGGTAGTAGAGGTGAGTGGACTCGTATATATGGTTTTTGTAGTTGAATTTTCGGGACGAAATTTTTTTTAAGGTGTGTAGGTTGTAACACCTGTGGTGTTAGATTTGAGAATAATAGAAATCCTCCATGGCTAGTTTCGTCTTTTTGCAGCCAGACTTTTTCTTTGGGCCTTTTCCCAATAAATGGATTGTAAACCTATGAGATGTTTTACGTTCACATTCTCCGTAACTTCGAGCATGTCACGATGGTGCGTTCCGTGCAACGATCAGGTGTATGCGCAGCCAGTTTCCGCAGCCGGCAGATAAACCCTAGAAAAACGATAATTGGTCGATAGTTGTAGTTGTTTCATTTCTTGCAAGAGATCGGGTGATCAGATTGTAACGAAACAAGATACATTAGATGAGGCTCTGAGAGAGCTTTCCAGTGAGCCTGAGTTTGGGTCGATCCGACACCCGGGTGAATAGTTATTGCTATTTTGAGTTTTGGAGTCTTTCCTTCTTTTTAGGAGATCTAGAAGTCAGAAAATTATGTACTAAGCGCTAACGCATTCGCGTTGACGAGACCTTTCCAACGAATCCTCTTGGGCCCTATTTCGACTTCCGGTTTGATAGTTACTAGTGATTATTCTTTTCAGCTCGGTTAATGGGCGAATCGCACCCGGATTCCAACCGAGCCCGGTTCAGGGCTCGGGACCGAGCCCGACCAGCCCTGGAGCCTGCCTCCCGGTCTCCTAGCATAATTTAGGCTCTCTTGACCTCCCTCCCCAGTGATTTAAAATCCGAAATTCGGATGGTAATTATCGGGTAAGATTTCAGGATGACAAATCCATATCGATCGTTTAGCCATTATCCCAATCTTTCTTTCTTTATCCCTTCCCCTTAACCGACCCTATCCGCCCAGCCCATCTCACCATATCCACAACAGCCTCCCCCCTCTATAAATATAGAGAGAGAACGAGAGGAGAAGAGAGGGAACGGGAGAGAGAGAGAAGGACGTAGTAGAGAGAGAGAGAGAGAGAGAACGGGAGAGAAATAGAGAGAAAGAGAGAGAGAGAACAGGATGTAGAGAGAGAGAGAGCGAGAGCTGGAGACGGAGAAGGAGAAGAGATCGGAGCACCCCACCCGCCCCTCGCCGGAGCCCCGACGAGCATGCCGAGACCCGCAAGTCAGCCCCCTCTCACCCTTCCATCCTCCTCCGCGACCCAACCCCGCGACCCGGCCCCTTTCTCCTCTCTTGCCGCGGCCCGCACGGGCGGACACCGCCGCCGCAACCGAGCCCCTCCCCGGCACACCACCACCGGCCGTAGACCCCGCGCGACCCACCCCGCCGTCCAAGCTTTTGGGGCTCCGACGAGGGCTCCGGCCGCCTCCCACCGTGCCTCCTCCGTGGGGGTGGTGCGGGAGAGGTCGGCCGAGCACTCGCCGGCGCTCCAGGCCGCCCCTCCCGTCGGCCGCCGGTGCACAGAACCAGCCCCCCCCCCCGCTGTTCTCGTGGAGAAGATGAACATGGGGGGGGGGCAAAACAGTAACTTCCCAGGTTTTAATTAAAACCCAGACCCGAACCATTTAGCCTTGCAACCCGACCCGTCTGCACTGCAACCCGACCCGCTTAAGTGCACAGCAAACCCGGCCAAACAGTGAACCGGTCTGGTTCACCTGAACCAGACCAGTGAACCAGTGAATTTTGGTTCGACTGCCATTTCTCCGTCCGAACTCGGAATTGGACGAAACCAGCGCCATTTCGACCGGCTCGGAAAATACTACCTGTTGGCTATAGTTTATCATAGTAATTGTACTGTTTAATACCCTATTTTATTCTTTGACCCGATATTATTGCGGTACCGTGGTTTGACCGCCGTTTCATCGTCCGAACTCGGATTCGGACGAAACCAGCGGCATTGTGCTCAGAACTCTGAGTCCCACCTATTAAACCCAGAATATAACCCTAGAACCCCTTCTGCCCTAATGAACCAGCCATGCGATCGATTTTATCGGTTCTACGTGGTTTGACCCGAAACCATCCGACCGAAGTCGGATTCCAGCGAAACTGGAACCATCGGAAAGGGTTCTTCGAGCCCGATTCGATGAGTAGGTTTAGCTTCTAATTACTTGTTTGACCTAGTATTGTTTAGGTTCGAGTTCTTCAGTCGCACGGATTTGCGTACTGTCGACTCAATGTTGGTCCCCTATCGATGGTGCCCGACTATCCTTGGCATGAAACCCTCATCGTTGATTCTTCTGTTTTAATTGATAGAGTTGTGATACGGAGCTGTGGTTATTATCAGACCTTGATCGTGGTGATCCAGCAGAGACGGATCAGAGGCAACTAGCAGGAGTCGTGTGCGATCGACAACCAAGTGACATCTACTACCCTTGCGTGGTCTTTAATAGTGGGAAATGAGAATGACTAAGGGTAGGTGTCCATGACACTGCATGCGGGCCCCGTCGGGCATCGTCGCATGTGGTCAAGTGGACCCCGCCTTGCATGCGGAGTCGCGAGTCCGGCGACGCATGCTTAAAATATTAATAAAATAATAATAATGATTGCTTTTGATTATATGGACACCGTAATTAGGATTCCCTTAAATTAAATAATAAATTGAATAACTAATAATTATCGGGGCCCACCCTCCTGAGAGGAGTATGGCAACCCTAGCACACGGGTCACTGGGATGAGTGTTTTACTTTATTGATTTATTATGTTGCATGGGTTGCGAGAGCAGTACGGGACCAGGGATAAATTCTTGGAAATTGATAAACATTAAATATACCTTTTGTAGCTTCAGTAAATATGTTGAAAGATGTTATATGAGAATCTACCTGGTTAGAAGGTAGGGACCCCATGCGCGCAAGGGCCGTGAACCACCCTGCGCGTACAGCCGAAGTTAAGTAGGTTAGGGGTCACGGGCAAGGGTTGTGGTAAAGCCAATATGAGGTGCCCTCGAGTAGGGATTGGCCTAGCAACCCTGTCCCGGGGAGTTGAAGTCCCCATAGTAAAGCAAGTTGGGTGGTAGAGCTCCACCGTGAAAGACGGGAAACCCCTTATGATCATCTGGGTGACTAGTGCATGGTGTTGGTGGATGCACGGCGAGAGAGTTGGCCCTCTACATCGAAATAAAAGGCCCTATAGTAATGCCCGACCGGGGGCAGGATGAACAAAATATCCGGGGTTCACATTTTGATAGTGTGTGTTTTATCTATATATGAATTTAGAATTGTGTGACTGTTTATATGAGGACTTCGTGACTTTATATGAACGTCTTATTTAATTTGTTCTTTAATGCTGTAGAATATCTAACGGACTGTATGTTAGATAACCTAGTGACAGTAGGAATTGCATGTGAATATAGACTACTGATAGGTTTAGGTATTATTCTGTAAACTTTGATTCTACTAGAACTGATAGATCTCATCTTAATTTATTAAGATTAGTTGTCTCATATTATTAAAGACTATTAGGATGTCACTAGCCATTAATTTGGCTAATCTCCCAATTTCCTATTGGGGGCTACTCTTTCCCACGAGTAGGCTCAGTTGCAGGTCCGGAGGCTCAGGAGTAGCAGTAGGAGCCCAGAGTCGGAGTTAGAGTTGCAGTGTTACCTTTCGGCTTAGTATGTCAATCTTGTAGTCTTTTCTCTTCAGACATTATAATTGTATTGGAATAAGAGTTTTTATTAGTTAGTTAGTATTCTATGGTTGTAGTTGCAATGGTTCCAGCTGAATTCTTTTGGGTAGGCCTCTCCTCAAGGCCCCAAGCCTAGGATAGATCATGATGAAAATATAAGTGCATATACATGACTAAATTGATTAACCCTGTAGATAGGAACCCTATACTGGTGCACCTGAGTGTTAGGACGTGGATGAGACCACTTGGCTAGCCGTATGAGGCTTGAGTCTCGTGCTCCCTCAGATAGACTCCTGTCAGTATGTAATGGCACCGACAGGTCACTCATACTGAGAGGATATGACTTTTGAAGGTTGAGCTTGACTAGATAATGTCTTCTCTCTATTGACATTTCTCTTTCTCTGTTTTTTTTAAATAAAAATGTTTTTCGAAAAATCAAATTTAAAAGATTCCCCCTCTTGTTTCTCCCTCCTTCTTGTTTTTCATATTAGAGAGCGAAGAAGCCCTGTGAGAACCCAAATTGGTGTAATCAATTGACCAGACCCAAAATCCCCATCTTTTTCCCATTTCACACCCCAGGGATCGGTCTTCAGATTTCTAGGGCGTGACAGCACCAGTCTAGAGTTCTTATCTACAGGGTTAATCAATTTAGTCATTTATATGCACTTATATTTTCATCATGATCTATCCTAGGCTTGGGGCCTTGAGGAGAGGCCTACCCAAAAGAATTCAGCTGGAACCATTGCAACTACAACCATAGAATACTAACTAACTAATAAAAACTCTTATTCCAATAAAATTATAATGTCTAAAGAGAAAAGACGACAAGATTAACGTACTAAGCAGAAAGGTAACACTGCAACTCTAACTCCGCCTCTGGACTCCTACTGCTACTCCTGAGCCTCCGGACCTGCAACTGAGCCTACTCGTGGGAAAGAGTAGCCCCCAATAGGAAATTGGGAGATTAGCCAAATTAATGGCTAGTGACATCCAAATAGTCTATAATAATATAAGACGACCAATTGTAAAAAAAATTAAGATATAATCTAGCAGTTCTAGCATGATCAATGTTTGTAGAATGATACCTAAACCTATTAGTAGTCTATATTCACATGCAATTCTTACTGTCACTAGGTTATCTAACATAAAGTCCATTTAATGTTCTACAGCATTTAAAGAACAAATTAAATAAGACATTCATCTAAAGTCACGAGGTCATCATATAAACAGTCACACAATTCTAAATTCATATACAGATGAAACACACTCTATCAAAATGTGAACCCCGGATATTTTGTTCATCCTGCCCCCGGTCGGGCATTACTATAGGGCCTTTTATTTCGATGTAGAGGGCCAACTCTCTCGTCGTGCATCCACCAACACCATACACTAGTCACCCAGATGATCATAAGGGGTTTCCCGTCTTTCACGGTGGAGCTCTACCGCCCAACTTGCTTTACTATGGGGACTTTAACTCCCCGGGACAGGGTTGCTAGGCCAATCCCTACTCGAGGGCACCTCCTATTGGCTTTACCACAACCCTTGCCCGTGACCCCTCACCTACTTAACTTCGGCTGTACGCGCAGGGTGGTTCACGGCCCTTGCGCGCATGGGGTCCCTACCCTCTAACCAGGTAGATTCATATATAACATCTTTCAACATATACAATGAAGCTACAAAAAGTCTATTTAATGCTTAACAATTTCCAACAATTTACCCCTGGTCTCGTACTGCTCTCGCAACCCATGCGATATAATAAATCAATAAAGTAAGACACTCATCCCAGTGACCCGTGTGCTAGGGTTGCCATACTCCTCTCAGGAGGGTGGGCCCCGATAATTATTAGTTATTCAATTTATTGATTAATTTAAGGGAATCCTAATTACAGTGTCCATACAATAAAAAATAATCATTATTATTATTATTTTATTAATATTTTAAGCATGCGTCGCTGGACTCGCGACTCCGCATGCAAGGCGGGGTCCACTTGACCACATACGATGATGCCCGACGGGACCCGCATGCAGTGTCATGGACACCTACCCTTAGTCATTCTCATTTCCCACTATTAAAGACCATGCAAGGGTAGTAGATGTCACCTGGTTGTCGATCGCATATAACTCCTGCTAGTTGCCTCTGATCCGTCTCCGCCGGATCACCACGATCAAGGTCTGATAATAACCACAGCTCCGCATCACAACTCTATCGATTAAAACAAAAGAATCTACGACAAGGGTTCTATGCTAAGGATGATCGGTCGCCCTCGATAGGGGACCAATATTGAGTCGACAACACGTAAATCCATGCGATTGAAGAACTCGAACCTAAACAATACTAGGTCAAACAAGTAATTAGAAGCTAAACCTACTCATCGAATCGGGCTCAAAGAACCCTTTCCGATGGTTCCAGTTTCGCTGGAATCCGACTTCGGTCGGATGGTTTTGGGTCAAACCATATAGAACCGGTAAAACCGATCGCATGGTTGGGTCACTAGGGTAGAAGAGGTTCTAGGGTTATCTTCTAGGTTTAATAGGTGGGACTCAAAGTTCTGAGCACAATGCCGCTGGTTTCGTCCGAATCCGAGTTCGGATGATGAAACGACGGTCAAACCACGGTACCGCGATAATATCGAGTCAAAGGATAAAACAGGATATTAAACAGTATAATTACTATGCTAAACTATGACCAACAGGTAGGAATTTCCGAGCCGGTCGAAATGGCGCTGGTTTCGTCCAATTCCGAGTTCGGACGGAGAAATGGCAGTCGAACCAAAATTGACTGGTTCACGGGTCTGGTTCAAGTGAACCAGCCCGGTTCACTAAGTGGGTCGGGTCATGTCTGCAGGGTCGGGTCGGGTATGCAGTGGAAGGTCGAGTCAGGTTCAGAGCTAAACGGTTCGGGTCTGGGGTTAAATAAAAACTGGGAAATTACTATTTTACCCCCCCCCCCCATGTTCATCTTCTTCACGAGAACAGCGGGGGGCTGGTTCTTGCGAGCCGGCGGCCGACGGGAGGGGCGGCCTGGAGCGCCGGCAAGCGCTCGGCCGGCCTCTCCCACACCACCCCCACGGAGGAGGCGCGGGGGGAGGCGGCCGAAGCGGTCGTCGGAGCCCGAGAGCCGGCCGGAGGGGGCTTCGTATGGAGCTTGGTCGGAGGTCGGAGGTCGCCGGGGAGGGGTTCGGTGCGACGGTGATCACTGCCCGTGTGGGCCGCGGCAAGGGGGGAGGAAGGGCCTGGGGTCGAGGGGTTGGGTCACGGAGGGGATGAGAGGAGGAGGGTGGCTGACCTGGGGGTCTCGGCGTGCTCGCCGGGGCTAAGGCGAGGGGCGGGTCGGCTGCTCCATCTCCCTCGATCTCTTCTCCTTCTCCGTCTCCGGCTCTCGCTCTCTCTCTCTGCATCCCGTTCTCTCTCTCTCTTTCTCTCTCTCTCACGTTCTCTCTCTCTCTCTACATCCCGTTCTCTCTCCCTTTGCATCCCGTTCTCTCTCCCATCCTCTTGTTCTCTCTCTTTATTTAGACTCTAGGTTGGTAAAGAGATAGGGTGGGGGATAGAGTCGGTTAAGGCCTTAGCGGGAGGGGATAAAGATAAGAAAGATGAGGATATATCATCCCAATCTTGCCCGATAATTCCCATCCGAATTTCGGATTTTAAACTACTGGGGAGGGAGGTTAAGAGAGCTTAAACTATGCTAGGAGATCGGGAGGTAGGCTCTAGGGCTAGTCGGGTCCGGTCCCGAGCCCTGAACCGGGCTCGGTTGGAATCCGGGTGCGATTCGCCCATTAACCGAGCTGAAAAGAATAATAAACCGTAACTATCAAACCGGAAGTCAGAATAGGGCTCGAGAGGATTCGTTGGAAAGGTCTCATCAACGCAAACACGTCAGCGCTTGGTACATAATTTTCTGATTTTTGGATCTCTCGAAAAAAAGAAAAGACTCCAAAACTTAAAATAGCAATAACTATTCACCCGGGTGTTGCATCGACCCTAACTCAGGCTCATTGGAAGGTTCTCTCAGAGCCCCATCTAACATATCCTGTTTTATTATGATCCGATCACCCGATCTCTTGCAATAAACAAAACAGCTACAACTATCGACCAATTATCGTTTTTCTAGGGTTTATCTGTCGGGCTGCGGAAACTGGCTGCGCATACACCTGATTGTTGCACGGAACGCACCATCGTGACAAGCTCGAAGTTATGGAGAATGTGAACGTAAAACATCTCATAGGTTTATGATCCATTTATTGGGAAAAAGCCCAAAGAAAAAGTCTGGCTGTAAAAAGACGAAACTAGCAATTGAGGGTTTCTATTATTCTCAAATCTAACACCACAGGTGTTACACCCTATAAGAGTAAAAGGGAGGGGGGGCCGGCCCTAGTGATCTCCCTCTCCTAATACCTGAACCCCTCTCGTTTTCTCCCTCTCTGAGGTTTCTACCAAGGAAGAAAGAGGAAGAAGAAGGAAGAAGGAGAAAGGAAGGAGAAGGAAGAAGAGAGAAATATAAGGAGGAGATCTCGTGGCTCACCATCGTCTTCGCAACGGATTCCTCCGTCGGCTCATAGTCCTTGCACTCAAAGATAGAACTTCGAGGATTCCTCCCTTCGCAAAGGACAAGGTGCTATCTGACAGCTTCCCTTGCGATTCACATGCTGTTCATCATCGTTTTGTTCTCTCCGGATCATAGATCCATAAGGTATGATGATTCTAAACACCTAACTAGATGCATGGATGTCTTCCATAGATCGTAGTATGCCTCTAGGGTGTCTGTACATATGCTAAGATCATAGATTTGCATGTAGATTGTTTTGTAGAATTAATGGTAATGGAACATACACCGTAAGATCTTCGGATCTATCTTTTGCTTCTGCTGCGACTTTGATAATAGGATTCAATTCCAACAATTGGAATCAGAGCACGCTTCGGTGTGTGTTTCATGTATGAATTCGTGAAAACATCATGTGAATATATAATGGCATATGTTTTCGTTGGGGTTCGACGTAGATCATGCATATGGATTGTGCTATGTATCGTTTTTTTGCAAGTGCCGCGCTGAATAGTAATTTTTGATTACATATCTCCGGGGGTCGGACCCCGGATTTATTTTTGCATTGATTATTATTCTGCTTGTGGTTTTTAAGGCTCTAGATGGGCGAGGGTAGAGGTTGACCACCCTCGATTCCCTGGCCATATTTTCGAGGATTGTTTCCTTTTCTTTCTAGTGAAATTGTACACGAACGAGCATTTGCTTGGAACATGTTAGTTTTTTGATCACAGGAAGAAAGGAGATGATGCTACATCCACGGTTCGGGCAAGCGGTACCATGGAGTGCAAAGACCTGGTGAAAGCGTGCACGTTAGCAATGATCGGGATCGTCGTCGAAAATCGTGCAGAATGGAAGAACATGATATCTTGGCTGTGCTATTCAGGTTCAGGGGTCGAACCCTGGACTTGATTCAGTTTGGATGTTTTTATATTGATTCTCTTTACTTAGTGTTTAGAGAACCCCGATGATAATGTGATTATCTATCATGCTTGTAAGTTTGTCTCTAGATCAGGCTTTAGGGTTAGTACTTACCTTATGGGTTCATCGGTGTCTCTATATGGTTCTAACACATGCGAATTCGGTGGCTAGCTAAAAGAAAAGGTGGTAACCACCCTCGTGGTAGTTCAGGTAGCCAAGTACTGTGCACCGAGATAGACGCAGGGTTGGATTTGTTTAGAGATAACTAATGTCCTCATAAGAAGTATGATAACCCTAGAAGGAGCCCTTTCCCCACATGATCCTAGCGACCAAGTTAGGTTAGGATTCCACTTAGTGATACCCATTTCTAGTTGACGTTTGATGGTAGTATGAACTCATCACGATTTGGTTATGCCACCATTAGGTTGAGGTCCGACGGAGGTTGTCGGATGTCTCTATTTGGCCAGCATCGAAACCTATAATGAGATGAGGTCTACTATGACATCAGGCATCAAATTGTGAACGAGGCGTTATTCTAGTAGGAGTCCTTTCCGCGTTGACCTTAGGTTAGGCTCCAGATCTTAGGACTATGGGCAAACTAGTGAAGTATTGGGATCCTTGGAATCTATGTAATATGATCCTTGCAAGAAAGGCGAAAGCTGAGTATTTGAGGTAGGGACTATGATATTTTCCAAGGATACTAATGCTTTGCGGGAAGGTTTGTAATCCTCGTGGGAGCACGGTAAACCAGGGTCTAAGTCTAGGAGGTCGTGACCTTTCTAGATATGCATAAAACCTCATAAAGAAGGGATGTGTAAGAGGTTTCCTCCAAAGAGGAGCCCCTGACCTCCACAATCAACCGGCTAAGGGTCTGGGTGGGAGGTACGCAGTTCGATATTCCCATCGGGTGAGAGCTGTGTTTCCTTCCATGCTGGTTCGCCTAGTGGTTTCCTTCGGGATATGGAGGATGCCGGTGGCAGTGGGTGATGATTTTTTCCTGCACCGCGGGAGCCTATGAACCCCCCTGCCGGCACCACCTAGATTTATGGGAAGTATCCGAAAGCTTGTGTGAAGCCGCTATTGCTATGCACGTGGGTCACATAAAGCTGGACAAAAGGAGACTGGAAGGTCTTTTAGTTTGCCATGGGTAATTCTGATGAAGACTGGGTCGTAAACACCCCGTTGGCAGAAGCGGTTGCATGCTCTCACCGAGATGCTGTCTCCAATTCAGGGCCGATAGTCTCAGTGCTTGAACCTAGGAAATTTAGATTCCTAGATGTCTCCACTTGAGGTAGTGAAGACAGAGCAGCTGGAGTAAACATTATCTATTTCTAAATTCTATGAAATAGATTGTAGTAGACCCTAACTTTTGCTTTAAACCAATGTTTACAAAAATCATGACCAAGCTCGATCCCCTTGCCTCCATACTTAATGATTACAAACTTACGGGACCAAACTACGAGGACTGGAAGCGTAACCTGATGCTCGTCCTAAGGGTTGGCAAATAAACAATTGCCCTAAGTACCCCTCAACCAGCCATGCCTGGACCAAGTACTACTGAGGCCCAGTTAAAAGAATGGAAAGACTGGCTAGATGCTGATGAGATGTGCAAGTGCTACATAGTGTCATCCTTGCAGACCGTCCTTCAGAAGTAAGTCGAAGACATAGCCTTCGCTTCAAACATGATGCTCTACTTAAAGGAAATATTCGAGGGTTGTAGTCGGGTAACTCGTTACCTGACCATCAAGAAATTGGTGTCCACGAAGATGACAGAGGAGACTTTAGTTCGGGATCATATGCTGAAATTGTTTGGCTATGTGAATGAACTTGGTTCCTTCGATGTCATCTTGGATGCAGAGATCCAGACCGACATTTTCCTCGTGTCTCTGTCAGGAGCATTTGAAGGCTTCGTTACCAACTTTAACCTTAACTGGTTGGAGATGTCTAACGCAGAGCTCCTAGCAGCGCTCCAGGCGGCAGAGGACAGGATGAAGGCAGGAGCCCAATCCCTGAACGTAGAGCAGAAATCTTCTCTGAAAGCCAAAGGCAAGTTTCAGAAAAGAAAGTCTAAGAAGCCCGTGAAGATGGATCAGGTGCAGTCGTAGGTTCCTAAGTAGGATGGTCCGGCGAAGCCCAAAGGAAAATGTTTCCGATGCGGCAAGAAGGGGCACTGGAAGGGTGACTGCCGCGTGGCTCCCAATAAGGCTGAGATAGATATATCTCAAATCCATATAGTGGAATCCCTTATAGCATCCAGTTGTTCTCTAGTTTCATGGATTGTGGATTCTGATTCCACTAACCATCTATATAACAAGGGATGGCGGTCTACATGCTGACTAGACAAAACGGAACAACTTGCTGACTAGACAAAAATGAACGGATAGATCTTATCGTTGTCTCTTGATCTAACCATAGAGTGGGGCTCATCCATTCCCTTCTTCACAAGGGAAGTCCCTCAATTAATACATAATTAATTGGCTCACAAAGAAGGCAACCCAATCACCCTAAATCCCTTACAAAAATCACTCTCAAATCTCAATTAATATAAAAATCTTTAGAGTAAATTACACTTTGCCCCTTGAAGTTTAGCTTAAAAACACTAAACCCCCTTATAGCTATAAAACAAGATTTTGCCCCCCTTCAATTCAGTTTGGATCAGATAAAAATCACCAAACTAGGAAATTATGTAGTTGACAAAAGGGTGTATTGTGCTAACATTTCAAACTTTAGGGAGCGATTTGGAACAAAATAAACTACATGGGAGTTAAGTGTTTTTGAGCAAAACTATAGAGGGGCAAAGTGTAATTTATCCTAATCTTTATTAGCATCGAAGATATTTCGGTAAAATCCTATCGTCCACAAGGATTCCCTTGAATGCAAGCACTGGTGAATCTGGTGAAAAACCAAAAATCTTTTAAGGACCCTTGGAATAAGACTAAGCAAGGCCAGCTTGACCACAAATTCATTAAGGCGGTCACCAAAGACGGCCCCATGTAAAATAGAAGCCTCCAAGATCCAAACCCAACTAAATAGTCTCAAGTCCCGAATGAAAAGAAGGCCTAGCACACTTAATTAGCCCAATCTCCCCTATAAGATACAAACTTTTAAGGCCCTATATAAAATAAAAGGGTGCTTTACAAATCAACCCTCCAATCTTCTCTATTTATATATAAACCTCTATAAAAGTGATATTTAGGTATAATCCCCTCAATTCATTCAAATATTATATATTAATAGGGTTGGCAATGGTTCGGGTCGGGTCAGGTCGTGTTCGTGCCATGTCTAAAACCCTTAAACCCGGACCTGACCCGTTTAACTAATTATGTCTAGACCCTAAACCGTACCCGACCCGGTAAGACCCGTTTAAATATTTATTCTGTATTTTTTTTTTAATTTTATATTTTGTTGCAACTCTCTATCGTGGGTGTCCTGATCACAGTCGTTCATTGAACCCATCGCACACTGTGATCAGATGCTGGGTACACCCGACTTGACCCGACCCATTGATTTGTAAACAGGTCTTAACGAGTCTTAAACGGGTCAGAGACAAAACCTGGACCCGACCCGTTTACTAAACAGGTTAGTCATGTCGGCCTATTTACGACCAGAACCCGTTTAACCCAGACCCGGACCACAGGGTTTACTAAACAGGTTAGTCATGTCGGTAATAAGTAGCGACGAAACACAGGGTTTCATTTTTCCAGAGACCCGGTAAAAACCCTGCGTTTCGTTGTTACTTTTTACCGACGGACATTATATTTCCGTCGGTATAAAGTAATTATACCGACGAAAATATAATTTCCGTCGGTATAAAGCAACGACCAAACACAGCGTTTCATTTTTTTCCAGAGACCTAAAAACCCTGTGATTTGTCGTTACTTTGTACCGACGGACATTATATTTCTGTCGGTATATAAAGTCATTATACCGACGGAAATATATCTTCCGTCGGTAAAAAGCATGTCCTTACTATTTACCGATGGAAAATATTTTTCCGTCGGTATAAAGACATTATACCGACGGAAATAAACGTTTTGTCGGTAAAAAACATTTTACCGACGGATAGTTTATAATCGTCGGTAATAAATATGCAAAAAAAATAAAAAAAACTTTAGTTATAATACCGACGGAAAATATGGTCTCCGTCAGTAAAATGTATATTATTACCGACGGAAATAGAAATTTCCGTCGGTAAATAACCTATTTCTTGTAGTGTGTCGAGTCTGCCGTGTCGGGTCCAAAATTGACAGCCCTACATATTAACGCCTGTAGTTAGCTAATATCCAAAACGAGAGAATATTTTCGATTTCATCCTTAATTTTTTACCTAAACTCTATAAATACCCCTCCAATGTGAGAATTTTTGGATTAGGTCCATGTTAGATTCGGGTTATATCAGTGTTTATTTTGGATTAAGTCCACGTTCAATAAAGATAGATCAATTTAAGTAATTAAACCATTGGTAAATCAGTTTTTTTTCCCTTTAGATTAATGAAATAATAGTTTAAAGTATCTATTTTCTACATTGGTTGTCTTAAAGTATCCATTTTTTTATTGGTTCAATGATATTTTGTTCTTGACTTTCAAAGTCCTAATCGGTTCGGTGATGCCTATCCCTCCAAGCATGCACATTTATTGACTTTTAATCATAACAAATAAATACTCTTTTAAATAAGAAAATCAATATGTTATGTTGAATTACAAAGGTCATATAGGCATGCATGCATTTATGGGTTTCGAGAGCAAATAGTATACCGTAGATGACATGCTTCATGTCATAACATTCGATACTTTTTTTGAACCTGATTATGTTGTGTTGCAGGTCGTAACTCATGGTGAGCAAGTTTTTCCATGTTTAAAAGAGAAATATGCAACAAAAAGTTGGTTTGCGAGTGAAGATGTTGCTGCTCTTGAAGAGCTAACATGTTGCTTTAGGAGTATGTGTATGTTGTACTTTCATATTATGTAGGGAATCTTGCCTCCATGTGAAATTTGTGGATTTCATCCGAAGCCTTTATCAATACTCAGCAATGTGTTCTTCTGACATACTCAGCAATGTGAGAAATTTTTGAAAATGTATTTAGCCTTGATCAATTCGAACCCCGAACTAATTTTGGTAAATGATGCCCGAGGGGTGTATTGCCGTTGAAAGGCGGCCCGCTGCTGTAGTGACAGGTGTGTTGCCGCTGAAGGCGGTCTGCTACTTTGCCAACAGGTTTGTTGCCGCCGAAGACGGCCCGCTGCAGTGCCGACAGGCACGGGCATGCACTAGTGCTTGCAATAATTACAGGGGTTCAAGAAGACAAGAAAACTGGGTGATGGAGAGATCATCCTAAGCATGAGAACTGAGGCCATGGTAGAGGCTGAAGCAGTTGGAGATGTCATCTTGCAGTTTCTTGATGGAAGAAGTTTATTACTTAGAGACATACTTTATGTGCCGTCCTTGAGACGAAACTTAATTTATGTTTCCTTATTGAATAATGAAGGTTTTTCAGTTTTATTTGATGCTTCTGGTGTGTCAATTAAATTGAATAGTTCCTTTGTTTGTAAGGAAAAGACACAGAATGGTCTATATGTAATTAACTCCAATCATAAGTAGGATAACATAACTGAAGCTTGTATGGTTAATTCATGTAAAAGAAAAAATCCCTCTGATAATCCAACACTCCTTTGGCACCTAAGGCTTGGACACATAGCCTCAGACAGGATTCACAAGTTGGTTAAGGTAGGAATATTAAGTCCAGATGTTTCAGAAAGCCTACCGACGTGTGAGTTTTGCCTGGAAGGCAAGATGACTAAAAGATCTTTCCGAGCCAAAGGTAGTAGATCCCAGGAGGTATTAAAGTTGGTACACACTGATGTATGTGGGCCCATTAGTGTCCGTGCCATAGGAGGCTTTGAGTATTTCATCACCTTCACGGATGATCACTCGAGGTTTGGATACATATACGTAATGCGGCGAAAGTTTGAATCCTTTGATAAGTTCAAGGAGTTCAGAGCTGAAGCAGAAAAGCAAACGAATAAAAGTATCAAGACTTTTCGATCAGATCAAGGAGGCGAATACCTATCAGATGAATTTATTGGGTACCTGCGTGAGCATGGGATCGTATCCCAATTGACTGCACCAGGGACACCGCAACAAAATGGTATATATGAGAGGAGAAACCGAACTTTGTTAGACATGGTTCGGACAATGATGAGTTATGCAATATTCCCACCTAGTTTTTAGGGATATACCCTAGAAACGGCAGCATATACTTTAAACTTTGTTCCATCATAGTCAGTACCTCTAACTCCTTGGGAGCTGTGGTTGAAGCGAAAGCCAAGCCTGCAACACTTTAGGATTTGGGATTGTCCAGCACATGTGTGGAAGGACAAGAGAGATAAGATGGAGTCAAAGACTAAGGTATGTCTGTTCGTTGGGTATCCAAAAGGGACAAAGGGTGGTTTATTTTATGATCCTGAGGATAGAAAAGTTATCGTCTTGACGAACACCGTATTCCTGGAGCATGATTATTTAATAGACCATAAGCCCACTAGTAAAGTAGTTCTTGAAGAATTGCTTAGTACTGATGGGAATACGCAGACAGAAAACGTAATGAGAACCGATACCACTAAGATAAACGATAATGTAGAATCGACTCATCGGGAACCACCGTAGGTTCATCGCAGTGGGAGGACTACAAGAGCTCTTGATAGATATATTGGAGAAGCCTTCTTGGTAGATCCAGAGTTTCAGGAGGATGATCCTCTGAAATATAATGAAGCGATGGTATCCTCTAACCATGCAGCATGGCAAAAAGCCATAGAGGCAGAACTAACATCGATGTCCCAAAACTCGGTCTGGACACTTATAACACCACCTCACAACATTAAACCTATTGGGTGTAAGTGGGTGTACAAAAGAAAAAGAGGTCCGGATGGTACCGTTGAGACTTACAAAGCTAGACTAGTCGCTAAGGGTTATACCCAGCAAGAAGGGATCGACTATGACGAAACCTTTTTCGCTAGTGCTATGCTTAAGTCTATCCAGATCCTCTTGTCCATTGCAGCCCATTATGATTAGGAGATCTGGCAAATGGACATCAAGACCGTATTCCTCAATGGGGATTTGGAAGAAGACATCTATATGTCTCAGCCTCCAGGCTTTGTCACGAAGGGTCAGGAAGGTCTGGTGTGCAAGTTGCAAAGGTCCATTTATGGACTGAAGTAAGCATCCAGAAGTTAGAACATACGTTTTGATCAGGCTATCCAGTCTTATGGATTTGAATAGAACGTGGATGAACCATGCGTTTATAAAAGGAGCGATAAGACTACAGTAGTTTTTCTAGTGCTTTTCGTAGACGACATCTTGCTCATTGGAAACGATATTGGAACATTGTCTACAGTGAAGGTGTGGTTATCCTCTTAATTTGATATGAAAAACCTGAGTGAAGCGAGTTATGTTCTGGGGATCAAGGTAACTCGAGATCGCCAAAACAAGACTCTCTCGTTGTCACAGTCAGCTTATATAGATACTATCTTGGTTAGATTCAGTATGCACAACTCCAAGAAGGGACTCGTTCCATTCAGACATGGAATGAAATTGTCCAAGGATCAGAATCCTAAGACTCCTGAGAAGAGGGCAGAGATGCAGAAGATACCTTATGCCTCGGCTGTAGGGAGTCTGATATATCCCATGCAGTGCACGAGACCAGAATATATTATACAGTAGGCATGATGGGCAGGTATCAGTCAAATCCGGGTCTAGGGCACTGGACTGCTGTGAAAAGTATACTCAAGTATCTCCGTAGGATAAGAGATTATGAGTTAGTTTACTCTTCACAAGAACTGATACCGATTAGATATACGGATTCTGACTTTGTATCAGATCCGGAATCTAGGAGATCGATGTCAGGGTTTGTGTTTTCATTAGGAGGAGGAGCTGCCAGTTGGAAAAGCATGAAGCAAGGATGCATTGTGGATTCAACGACAGAGGCTGATTATGTTGCGGCATGCAAACAGCCAAGGAGGCGGTGTGGCTCAAGAAGTTCCTCACGGACTTAGGATGCGTACCGGGAGCTCAAGATCCTATTGTCCTTTACTGCGATAATAGTGGAGCGGTAGCACAATCCAAGGAGCCAAGATATCACCAAAAGAGTAAGCATATCGAGGTAAAATACTATATTATCCGGGACTTGCAGAAGCGAGGGGAGGTTGCAGTGACTCAAGTGCTGTCTGTAGATAACATGGTGGACCCTTTCACAAAGGCGTTATCGACCAAGGCTTTTGAGAAGCACATGGATGCCATGGGAGTTAAGACTGTTAATCCTCGCTAGGCCAAGTGGGAGATTATTATAGCTCGTGTGTCCTGAGCGTGGATTTTCTATATTAACATTAATAAAGATGACTTTGGTTATTACTTTAATTAGAATACTACTATGGTATATATTAATACACATATAATAAAAGACCCTAGGGATCACAGTAGGCCACTGAGGAGCATGGTGGATCCATGCTTGGGAGACCCGGTGGACCAGTTCTATATAGACCTAGAACTAGTTCATAGCTTTGGTGATGTTGATCGCTTCACCGAGAATAAGCTGCTGGCAGGTAGAGGATGTGGTGAAGTCTCTACCACGAGAACGTGGGATTTCCATTCACCTGACCAAGCACGATGATCGTGTTGAACAGGAACCAAGACGGTGCACAGTTTAGTGATTCAGACACTGGTGCATAAACCATCTTACTATAATAGATAATCTGTCCTTAACCCTGAGAGACCATGTACACTGGGCTAACCAGTTGTGTGGTGCTTTGATGTGCCAACGTGTGCGGACCTTCCATAGTCCAATACCACGGTACGTTGGGTTACCCGGTTGGCGCTTGAGTGGCATGCAATCCCTACAGGTTATCCGACGTCCAATGTTGGATGGGTGCGTTTTGATGAGTCAATCTATCCATATAATTAACTCAGGCCTGGTGGTTGTCAGTATGACTGACGACGTTCCGGATGCTAGGCATAGCACCAGAAGGTGTGTGGTGTTGGATGGGTTCACGGCTCGCCATCGTCTTCACAATGGATTCCTCCGTCAGCTCGTAGTCCTTGCACTCAGAGATAGGACTTCAAGGATTCCTCCCTTCACAAAGGATAAGGTGTTATCCGATAGCTTCCCTTGCGATTCATTTGCGGTTCATCATCGTTCCGTTCTCTCCGGATCATATATCCATAAGGTATGCTGATTCTAAACACCTAACTAGATGCATGCATGTCTTCCGTAGATCGTAGTATGCCTCTAGGGTGTTAGCACATATGCTAAGATCATAGATTTGCATGTAGATTGTTTTATAGAATTAATTGTAATGAAACATACACCGTAAGATCTTCGGATCTATCTTTTGCTTCCGCTGTGACTCTGATAATAGAATTCCATTCCAACAGTTAGTCCACTGGTCATGGTTCCTCAGGGTTTAGGATCGATTACCCTAAGCAAAAATATGGCTTTGTGTACCGGTGTCTGCTTATCGATCTATGCACCATGATAGTTTCGTTCGGCCACAGGCACTGTGCCTGATAATAACCGTGGTGGAGACACCCACGCTCTATCATCCAAACAGCTTATCGTACTTAGGCGACCAACCTAATCAGAGCTACGAACGATTTAAGCTTACATAGGACCAGTCCAGTGAATCTCCCACTCAGATGGATTACAACATAGTTATGGCTCTTAGTTCTATAAACAGAACACGTAGTGACGTATGCACCTCGATGCAATCCTATATATAAACTATCAACCATATACAACTCATATAATAGTTTTTTACGAGCTATAGACCATATCAATCCTAACAACTACGTCCTCTAGGCCGGTGTCGTAGGCTCTAACGAAGCAGCACAGGGCTGCCATGTAAAGGTTGGGATTGAGTTGAGCTACTAACTCCTCCTGCACCTCTTTTGCCTTCGCCTCTTCGCTTTAGAAGCCTTTGACTTCTTTAGCAGAGGGCGGGTGACATGATTCCTCCCCTTCCTCCGTGACAGTTCGGAGGAGGGGGCTCTTAGTCCCTCGACCACGACTACCACACCACGAATTTCCACTTTGCAGCGTGAGAACCCTCGGGCATAAACTATTTCACTACTATTTTTTTTTGAAAGAAAAGAGAAAAAAGTTTTAAATTTAGTTTGTTATTCCTTGCTCAGACCGACCCAATGCCTAAAGACATTGGAACAACCGCCCTCGTAAGGAAGATAAGAAAACTATTTATAAAAGAGAAGTACTGCTTGACTATCAGAGGGCATCACTCTTGGAAGGAGGAAGATAACTCCCTCAACTCTCCTAAGAGTGGTGCTCTCGTAGGAGCACGAGGGTCGAGCCCAGAAGGCGAGCCTTTCCTCATGTTACTCTGAATTAGCCTAAGAGGCGCCTCACACTCATTTATTTTAAAATTCAGATTAATAGAAGCAGTTGGTATCTCGAGCTAGAATAACACACCATCCGATGCAAACTCTCTCTATATACTTAAATCAACAGTCTTTATATCTCATCCATAGAGTACAAGTACAACTACCTCCTGGTCTAAATAAGACCCAGGTAGAAATCTGAGGTTCCTACTCAAACTCCAGCTCCAACGCTCCATAGCAGCTCCACTACTGCTCCAAGCTTCTAGCTCCCGCTACTTTATTAGCTACATCCTTCCGTCTGATCCACGAACTCAACTCTTCCTTATACCTGGGTTTGTGCCCAATAAGATCACACGCACAAACCCTGAGTCACTTAGACAACTAAGTGACTCAGTGAGAGCCACGTTAACTCTATGAAAGAAACTGATAAACTTATTGAATGGTGCTTTAATCGATATCATCTTCTAATGTTTAATCTGATTCAAATTATCTCTTTCTAGCACCGTATTTCGAGTTATATTACACCTTTATTTATTTCTTGACTTCAAGTCAAATTATCTTGACTAATATCAATTCTTAATTTTATTTCAATTAATACCATATCTTTATTACTTTTAATGTTAAATGAATATCATTATTTGAATAATATCGAATCTCATACAATGTCATCTCTCGAAGAATATCGAGTCTTGACTTGTCTTAAGACCTTCATCTGTGATTTTAATATTGTCATACTTATATATCATAATCTAGCATAGACTTCTACAACCAAAGCCTATCATAGGATCAAGATCATAAATCTAACCACTAGTCTTAGGGTACTCAAGAAATGACACTGCAACCAAAGACTCATCTGACTACCAGCCAGACCTACAAGTCTATACACCAACCTAATTGGTTTGGTGCATCAGTGTGTCTCTGATTTCCCTAATCTAGGGCTAGAACAATAACTCACACTATCATAATATTTAACCACTAGACTTAGGGTACTTGAAAGAGACTACCACCACTCAAAGACTTATCCCCTAATTGGCCAGAATTATACACGAGTCAACCATGCCAACCAAAATAGTCTGGCACTACCATGTCAATCTTAACTCCATGCCAAAGACGATACAATGAGTTAGATAACGATTGTGGTGACACTATTCTCCTAAACTAGGGCTAATTCTATAATCATAATCATGATCCGGATTATCCAAACGATGGTTAGGAAGTAACCCTAACTCCTACTGCCAAGCTAACGGTCTGATCTTAATCAAAACTAAACCCAAAAAGGTTAAACGCCACTAGTATTAGGGTACTAGAAAGAGACTACCACCATCCAAAGACTCATCCTCCAATTGACCAGGATTATACACGAGTCAACTATGCCAACCAAAACGGTCCGACATTACCATGTCAATCTTAACTCCATGCCAAAGGAGAGATTATGAGTTTAGACAACGATTATGGTGTCACTATTCTCCTAAACTATGGCTAAAAACACAGAACGCACGTCTATGTGTCTGTGTAACCAACAAGGAGAGTAGGGGATGACCCTACCTCCAAGTTACTCGTAAGAGCCTAAGCATAATATATTTCTAGTTTTATGTAATAGATTATGTTATAGAATACGACGATGGGATCACCAAATGCGTGCGAAATAGGTTTACATCGTCCGCACGCGGCTATCACCTCTCTTTCCGCATGTTTAGTTGGAACCTAATATATTATAAAACAACTCCTACCCTACTACCATAAGTTATAGACTTAACGATCAATACCAGACCTGAGGGTCTGGTCACCCTCCGTGGCATAGCCACTCGAGGCGAATTCAATCATACATCCAATAGAATACCTAATGTATTGCTCACCTAAATATGCAAATACCTTTAGTATGGAGATGACGTGTCCTCCCAACCAAGTCCGAACAGGAGACACGCCCCCTAACTACACCAGGTACTGCTCTTAACTTGCTAAGAAACTCCTATCCTCTTTAACTATCTAATTAATTCCTAATGTATCCGCATAATCATACAGAATACCTTATATTAAAAATCTCTAAACTGTCTATGTGACCATGCATCGCCATCAGTGAGCAGGGGGGCATCCCCTAGCCTGATAGGGACAGGGGATACAGCTCTTACTGCAAGTTAGCGATACCGTCATTACATCAGGGTTTCCTATCCCACCTGTACTATACAGCTATCCTAATTTTCTTGCATGTCCGTGCAACGTCGTTGATAAGCAGGGGAGGTACTCCCCCAACCAAACAAGGACAGAGAATACAACTCCTACAGTATGATAATGGTACAAGGGTTATGCAAGGCTTTTTCCTATGCTACTCTTAATTAGTCATTTCTAAATCACCTGCGTTGTCAAGTATCATCATCAGTAAGTAGGAGAGGCATCCCCCTAACCCAATAGGGATATGGTACATGACTCTTACAACACGATAACTGTACCGTATGCACGCCCAGCTTTTCCTATGATAATGTATGACTCCTCTAATCCTAACTTTAACCATGATCTTATGTGTCACTCCTGAAGAGAAGGCAACACGATATCTTTTGACCAAAACACGGTAGAAGATAATCCTCTACACACTATAAGTCCACTCAACCTTTAAGCATCACGCTTCCAACTGCTACGGCTCACTTCGAAATTAAATCCGGCATGAGATGCTACCTGTCTTCCGTGGCATGGCCAATGAAAACCCATACCAACACGTTAGGGAGTTCGAAGATATATGCGGTATAATGAAATTTAATCAAGTTACCGACGACTCCCTCAAACTTAGGTTGTTCCCATTCTCCCTAAAAGAAAAGGCCAAAGCTTAATTAATTTCGATACAACCGGAAACCTTTACGACTTGGAAGAGTCTAGCTGAGGCATTCTATAAGAAATTCTATTCCAAGCAGAAAACTGCTATTGTGCGTCAGTCCCTCAACATATTCCATCAATTAGAGGGAGAGACTTTCTATACATACTTTGAAAGATTCAAGGATCTTCTACTTGAATGCCCTCATCATGGGTTTGAAAAAATTCGACTGATCCAGATCCTCTACGAAGGTCTCAACCATACGACTAAGACTATGGTAGAATCTCTCTGTAATGGAGGATTTACCGAGAAGACTGTCGATGAGGCCTAGAATTATTTCAAAGAAATGACAGAGAATACATTAGAATGGGAGCCCATTAGTGTTGACCCTAAGAAACCCATTACTACTAGCAAGGGAGGTCTCTATAAAGTCGAATCTAATTTTGAAAATGATGCCAAAATGGCTGCACTAATATGAAGACTCGAAGCCTTAAAAGTAAACAAGGAGGTGAACACTACTGTTTCTGAACCAACTAGATTTAAGGAATCCTCCATCTGTGTCTTGTGTGAGGGAACCGACCATCTGGTCGAGGATTGCCCTGGTTTACCAGGGGTTAAGGCTGAGCAAGCAAATGTGCTTGATACTTTTCGTAAGTTTAACCAAGGTAATAACCCTTATAGTCAAACCTATAATCCTAGTTGGCGAAACCATCCAAACCTTGCTTGGAAGCCACCACAAGGGTATGGAGGAGCATCATCTTTTCAAGGTCCTAACCAATACTCTTTCTCTAATCAACAATATAGATCCAATAACCAGTTCAATCAAGAGAACCAAAATACTGCGGCACCACAAGTACCTCCCTACATCCCTCCTAATTAAAGAAAACCATCTGTAGAAGATATGCTCCAACAAATTATACAAAAACATGAGCAATCTGACAAAGTCAATCAACTTGCAATAGCTAAATTAGAAACCCAATTCGAACAACTAGCAACATCAGTAGGAGGACGAGAGAAAGGCCAATTTCCAAGCCAAACAGTTCCTAATCCGAAAGGACAAAGCTATGGCCAAAACTCTTCAAAAGGCCAGTTTGAAGTTGGAACTACCTCTAGGAAAATCCATAAAGAGGTCCAAGTTATCCATACCTTACGATCTGGCAAGGAAATGGACAATCAAGTTCAAAATCCTGATGAAGACCAAACCAATATTGAAACTTCGAATGAGAGCCATAGTCAACCTGCTCAAGAGGATACGACAACTCAAAAAGATAAAGAACCTGTTGTTGAATCTTGTACAAGATCTTATGTACCCAAAGCTCCATTCCCACAACACCTGCAAGCCAATAAAAAATCTAATCAAAATAAGGGCATCCTAGAAGTCTTTAAGAACATGCAAATCAATATCCCATTTTTGAATGCCATCGAGCAAATACCCTCCTATGCTAAGTTTCTCAAGGATCTTACTACTATCAAAAGGAAGACGTTTGTTTCTTGTGCTGCTACTATGGCAGCCCAAGCCTCTTGTTTTATCCAACAGACTTCTAGGGTCATCAAATTCCAAAACTTCTAGGGTCATCAAATGATAGAAGCAAAATCTACAGATTTAACGGTGACTACGGATGAAATATTTTGCTTTTACCATTTGATGACCCTAGAAGTTTTGGAATTTGATAAAAATTGGTGAGGATGATCATCTTACCCTAGACAACACCCTCACCAAATTTCATCAAATTCCAAAACTTCTAGGGGGGTGAAAATACCCGCAGCTCACTTTCTAAAATAACAGCTCACAACTCACTGTAACATTCCTCTCTCTCTCTTTCTATATATATATATATATATATATATATATATATATATATATATATATATATATATATATATATATATATATATATATATATATATATATATATATATATATATATATATATATATAAAAAGAGAGAGAGAGAGAGAGAGCTCTCTGCTCCTGCCGTTCGTCATTGATGACCCTGGCCCCGCACCGGCATGACCATGGAAATCAAGAGAAAAAACCCGAGAGAGAGAGAGAGAGAGAGAGAGAGAGAGAGAGAGAGAGAGAGAGAGAGAGAGAGAGGAGCATGACTTTGTATGCCCATTGAAAGAAGCCTGGATTTGCTAATTTTTTGTGGATGTGATTTATTTTAAGGTGATCATCATTACAAGAAATCAATAAGTTACGATGCGTTGAAGCACATCAAATATGCTATTCAAATTAATGGTTGAAATGACCTGATAAAGCTTCAAACATTTTGATGGACCTAAATATTTTAGAATTTATTAATTTTTTTTTGACATGCTATCTTTAGCAATAAGATCACCCTCATCAAAAATCTAGAGGGATTTCTTACAAAAAAAGAAAAAAAATTTGCACTCAGTATCGGCATGTCAAGGAAGATACAATGCACATTTTTTTAGAGTGCAGTCAACACAAGTTTATTAAGTATGAACATTGTTAGATCAGAGGTTTCCCACAACAATTTGCCGGAATTTGCTAGCACTTGTACTTGATTTTTTCAGAATTTCTTCTCGGGGTCAGCCTTTTTAGGAACATTCAATCTAGAGGTTTTTCCCGGAATGACCCCCAACTCCTCCAAATTGCTCAAACTGGCCTTACGTGCTTTTACTATTACTTTTCTGACCGTTTATAATATTTAGAGCAAAATAGCCCGTAAGATAGGGCTCACCGTCTCCCTTCAGTCCCGTGCTGTCCAAAACGCAAGATATTTGCGTTCGTTGAGAAAAGCGAAAAACTTGTCCCCCGTGCTATCCTCCACACCGGAATCCTGCCAACCTCGCTTTCCTCCACGTCGGAATCTTGCCTCCCTCGCTTTCCTCCACGTCGGAGGCCCATGGCATGTGTCCCGTGTTTTCAACGGTGTAGTTCATGTGCTGTTCCTTCATGTCGGTGCCGAGCTTATTTAATTTTTTCATCAAGGTATAAACCCTAAATAATTCTCTGAGATTTTTGGAATTCGTCGAAATACCCCGAAGCTTTTCGACACTTGACGAGGCTCGTCGGAGCACCTTGGGGCTTTTATGGAGCTTTCTTGGGCTTGCTCCAGCTTGCTGGGGCTTGCCGGATTATTTTGAAGCTTGATGAGGCTCGCCGGAGCACCTCAGTGTTTTTCATTTTCAAAACTTGACGGGGCTCGCTGGAGCACCCCGAGGCTTTCTAGAGCTTGCCGGATCTCATCCAAGAATTTTATACCTAAATTCCACAGCTCTTCAAAATTATATAAGATTTTGGAGTTATCGACTCTATGAACAAAGATTGATAAAATTGTTTTAAGTGTCGAAAATATTTTGGAATTATTGACTCATCCATGGGCAATTTTTTTAAATTCAAAGCTTACTCCATTGACCAAAGTCTTAACTAATCGTCTAAAATTATTTTAATATGGAATGGGTTCTAGATATAGGATTTTTTTTTTTCTAAAAGCCAACAAATTGTCAATAAATATATGATTTTAATACCCATACCATACTCAAAATTGAACAAATCCAATACCACATCCCAATTCCTTTGGTATAGGATGTATATGATTCATGGGTCGAAATGCAATAGCGTTGTGTTTGGATTGAAGAGGGATTTTAGAATCACATACGTAATCAAACGAAAAAAAAACAAACGGATATGGCTAGGGTTTAGAATTTCGGAAAAAGTAAGAGATATTTTTTAACAGAATTAGATATACCAAAATCTCATACCATAGATCGTAAGAAACACAAATTTCATGGGTCTAAACGCAATATTGTTGCGTTTGGATTGAACAGTGGAAATGAAAATGAAAAAAAAAAAAAACACTAACGTCATGGATTAAAATCAAAATAAAACGCGAAAAAATAGGGTTTAGAATTTCGGGGAGAGGGGGAGCGATTTGCAAAAAAAGAGGGGTTTTTTAAACAAGAGGGCATAGCTTGTGTGATTTTGAAGCGTCGATGTCAGCTTCCGGTGTGATTTCTGGCGATTTCAAACAGCGTTCGATGAGTCGGTGTTGGGGAAGACAAGACGCAGTCAGATTTCCACCAAATGGTACAATCATCCACGGTGGAATTATTGTACGCGTGTGGTGAAATTCCCACGTGCCGAGGGTCACAAAAGTAAACCATAGAGCAAGGGGGTTCAGTTGGAGCAATACGTGGCAGTTGGGGGTCATTCTAGGAAAAACCTCTTCATTCTATACATACTTTACCCGTTGGTATCTACATGCTTTATTACATAAAGTTTGTTGTCATTCGTTTTTGGAATCATCAGTCGGTTTTCATGTCAAATTGATACGTTGGATGTCCAATTTCTTCACCTTGTAGAAACTCGTAAAACTCTCCCAGCAGTAAAGCACCTGCCTCCCCCCCCCCCGCGTGCAGGTTGTGCAATCGAATGCCATGCGATCCCTCCCCGCCTTTGTGGTGAGCTTATATCTCCCCTTTATAGTGGGTTTCTCAATGCTCCTTGCGGCGTGGCAAATTCAAGCAAAGGTAAGATTCGATCCGTAGACTATCTTTCTTAGGCTCTTAGCACTAAGAGCATCTCCAACTGACTCCGAAGTTGGCTCCGATCGTGACAGCTGTGGAGTGGTGGTTGTGAGATACGTTTCAACCAAATCCAAACTCTCGCTCCACAAAGGCATTGAGCAAAATTTTGCTATGATCCCGTGGACCCCACGTGACAGCTCATGCCGACTTTTACTCTTCATTTGCATTTTATTATTATTATTATAATTTAGAAATATAACTTGGTAGATATGCTCAAGTAATTTTATAGATTGTCTAAGGGTATGTTGGACATTTTAAATGAAATAGGTAGTGAAGATAGGAATCGGTTGTAGTGATAAGACCTCTTGGTCAGTGAAAAAAAAATTCTGATTAAATTGTCAGCTACATTTTGGTTTCCTGAAGGAGTAGCAGGGTGTCTTATAGGTCGCCATACTTTGCCACCAACCTTTTGGCTTCCTGAAGGAGGAGCACCGCTGATTCTTGGATGCCCTAGTTTGCCAGCGAACTTTTAGTTTACTGAAGAAGGAGCACTGCTCCTGCTTCCCTGCCCTCTCTTTTGATTTCTTGATGCACCAAGACAACTTTGTAGCTCTCCACCTAGTATGCCTCTCAACTGGCTTTCCCTCTCTGCTTGGGGTCCATTTGGCGGATATTCCAATATGATATGATGTTCATCGAAGGCATATAAGGGGCAGCAGCAGCCACTCGAAATAAGCAAACAGTTCCCCGGTGTACGATTAGCAATGTCCCAACCTATCATGGCAGCTGAAATCACAAGCACTCTTCTTGTAACCTGCATTACGCAACACCTGTATTAGTTTCGAAGTTCCAAGGGAAAAAGGGGAGAGGAGGGGGGATATAAAAGGTTGAAAAAAGGAAGTATTTTAAGGAAATATAAAAAGAAATATAAGGTAAACCCTTTTCTCCTGCTCTTTTCTCTAGGTCACAGTGGTGGGCGAATGAAGAAAAATAAGATAATTTTGGGTCAAACAAGACAACGATAGATTCGCCCTTTTCCCAAACTAAACAGCCTTAAGACAAATCTAGAATAGTGCGAATCTGGGTTTTACTGATTCTGTTAATCCTTCCTGAATTGTCACTTATCTCCAAGAAATTTCATATTTCAACATGGATGGCTTTTTTGTAATCATTGATACACCAATGCTTCCACTATATCATGATTCAAAACACAACTGCAGTGTTACTTGATGCATCAAACTATGTAAAGGAAAAGACCCTAACCCAATCTAGAGAGAGAGAGATTCAAATATTTTTCAATAAGATAATTCTTATTTTTTTGTTAAACATAAGATTTTGCTAGATTCAAATCTTTTACTAGTTTTTAACCCATGAGCTTCAACCTAGATTATGATATATTTTGCAATATTAGAACTCAAATTTGATACCATGAGCATATTCATATGCATGTTTCCATCAACTCTTATGTTTTACAAAATTTGACCCCCGAATCTTATATTTTTCGAAAAACACATTGTGTTCTTCGCGTTTTCAAAATTTTGCGATGAATACCTCAAAACCATCGGATTTTGATCCGAATTAAAACATATGTTTTATGAAAAACTTGTTAGGATTCATGATAAAGATGTTAGGATCAACTTTTATATGTTTGGTGAGATTCAATTCGGCTTTAATCGGAGTCCTGAATCGTCGGATTTTTGAAAAAATGAAGCTTTCCTTCGTGTTCTTCAAGCTTGAGATGAAAACCATGAAAATGATGGTATTTATAAATTTTTCATCCGTACTTGTTTGTGAAATATACGGTATGAATATGTGTATTGTACAACATACTTATACGTGTATTCCGCCCGTATAAAACTCATACTATACTGTATTCTGCTTGTACAATACCCGTATTAAAATAAATTAAATAATTTGATTATGATATCATAATAACATCATTTAAATAATAAATTATTTAATAAATAAATTAAATAATTATTAAATTAAATTATTAATTAATTAATTTTGAAAGAGAATAATAAAAATATTACCTACTTTCTCACATGGAAGTTTGTTCTCCCAAAGAGGCTGGTCTCCCAAAGATCTGGCACCGGACTTTGCCTTTTTCATCCGGCCCTCTTGCCTTACCCTCCAATGTCTGTCAAATTGATTAAATGGGGCATCCTCCTCCTCCGGTAGGGCCTCTTTGTTGTTGGTCGGTTGTATCTTTTGACTAGCACCTCCATTTATTTTTTTTGGTAGGATCCCTCCCGTCTTTGTTGGGGGGGATTCTCAAGTCGGCTTAATCCAATACCTTAAACATCTATCACCGTGAATCTGCACAATCAAATCTCATGGGATCCCTCCCGTCTTTGTGTCGGGTTTATAGCGAGCGGGTTTCTCTATGCTCCTGTGTAGTAAATTCTGGCAAAGGTAAGATTCGAACCTTAGCATTTCTTGTGCTCTAAGCACTAACAAGTGATGCACAGACAGTGAGGTCCTTTCCCTTCAAAAAGAGACTGAAAGCAAAAATAAAAAAACTGAACTATACGAGGGACTTCATGGGTGCCACTGGGGTGAAGTACTGAGCCGCCCGTCGATCGTGCCTGCCATTGGCAAGTGCCAAGTGGTGCGCTCAGCCCAGGTTGCGATGCGGCACGCATCAGTCAGCAACCGTTGGCAACTGTAGTAGGAGGGATAAATTAGCTGTAATGCGGAAAAGAGCTTCAATTTATCCAGTCGGGGAACATAACATTACTGGAACCAAAGTACAAATGTATGATACGATATTACATGGACCCAAAATAAATAAAAAAAACTCCACCGCCAGTCTTTTCCAAACACATACTAAAATAGATGGCCTTACCAGATCAAGTTTCACTTGGATGAAGAAAATTCAGAAAATAAAAGCTTTATACGTACAATACGAGGCAAGCGGTTCCATCCAATGATCGCAGAAAATAAGCTCTTCGAATCAATAGCCAGCTACCTTTTGGTTTCCCACAGGAGGTGCACTGCTGATGCTTGGTCACACTACTTTGTCAGCTACCTTTTGGTTTTCAGTAAAAGGAGCACTGCTGATGCTTGGTCGCCCTACTTTGCCAGCTACCTTTTGGTTTCCCGTAGAAGGAGCACTGCTGATGCTTAGTCGCCCTACTTTCCCCGCTACCTTTTGGTTTTCCGTAGAAGGAGCACTGCTGATGCTTGGTCGCCCTACTTTGCCAGCTACCTTTTGGTTTCCTGAAGGAGCACTGTTAATGCTTGATCGCCCTACTTTGCCAACTACCTTTTGGTTTCTCAAAGAAGGAGCACCGCCGATGCTTGGTTGCCCTACTTTGCCAACTACCTTTTGGTTTCCCAAAGGAGCACTGCCGATGCTTGGTCACCCTACTTTGCCAGCGAACTTTTGATTTACTGAAGGAGCACTGCTGCTGCTTCCCTGCCCTCTTTTTTGATTCCCCGACGCACCAAGACAACTTTGTAGCTCTCCACCCAGTATGCCTCTCAACAGGCATTCCCTCTCTGCTTGGGGTCCATTTGGCGGATATTCCAATATGATATGATTTCCATCGAATCTTAATAAATCGAGGGTAGATAAGGGGCAGCAGTGGCCACTCGAAATAAGCAAACAGTTCCCAGATGTACGATTACGTCGATTAGCATTGGCCCAAACCATCAAGTCAGCTGAAATCGCAAGCACTCTCTTCTTGTAACCTGCATTACGCAACACCTGTATTAGTTTCGAAGTTCCAAGGGAAAAAGGGGAGGGGAGGGGGGATATAAAAGGTTGAAAAAAGGAAGAGTATTTAAAGGAAATGTAAAAGGAAATATAAGGTAAACCCTTTTCTCCTGCTCTTTTATCTAGGTCACAGTGGTGGGCAAAAAAAGGAAAAGAAGATAATTTTGGGTCAAACAAGACAACGATAGCTTCGCCCTTCTCCCAAACTAAACAGCCTCAAGGGAAATCAAGAATAATGTGAATCTGGGTATTACTGCTTCCCTTAATCCTTCCTGAATTGTCATTTATCTCCAAGAAATTTCATCTTTCAACATGGATGGCTTTTCTGTAATCATTGATACACCAATGCTTCCACTCTATCATGATTCAAAACACAACAGCAGTGTTACTTGCATCATACTATGTAAAAGAAAAGACCCTAACCCAATCCAATGAGAGAGAGAGAGAGAGACCTGCACCGGCCAGTCACACTGTGCGCAGTTATCTGAGCCACTCTCTGAACTACTGCGAACGATGTGACTCTCAAACTACTGCAAACAGTGTGATTGGCCAGTGCAGGTGGAGCCCATTATCTATTTTAGTTTTGATTTTTAGTCATGTTCTGTGTATTCTAATCGATTTTATTTAAGCTTATTTTCAGCTTTTAGTTTTAGGTTTGCTTTGGCTGTTTTTAATCCCATATTGTATGGGAGGAAGCTTAATTAATGGCCTAGGGTCCACTTCTTTGAGATATAGATGAATGAATAAAAAATTTCTTATATTGCATTCAATTGTATATTAGAGAGCCGACCCCAAATAGATTGACAAGGATTCATAAAAATCTCTTACATTGCAATCGGACAACGGCAAAGGATTCATAAAGCCGACCCCAAATAATGGCTTGATGGTTATGGACCTATGGTTATGGTGGGGTCATTAGGAATGATTACATAAAAATAATGACAATAACTAGAAAAAAGATTAGTTTCTTGTACAATATTTACATTGTTCAATGGCCCCTATGACAGCATATATAAGTGAAATTGGAAATCAGGGGAAATCAAGATGAGACCTTATATTAAGTGAAAAAAACCAATAACATTCGCACCAAATATCGAGCCAGATAGCCTAAAATGATTGTAGCTGTGTAAAATGACTTGTATTGGTATTATAATATCCTATGTTGTATTAATTAAATTTCAGATATACATATAGTATCGATAAAAAAATATTAAAATACTAATATAGACATTTGAACAGTAAAAATACAAAGATCATTAGTCATTGTTATAAGTAGTTATCCTATATTTATGCCTTTTATATTCATGAATTTTCCTTTTAGATTGTGTGGTATTCTCACCTATAGCTCTGTAGGTGACCACGCCACCTCATGTAGGTTGTATATATTCTTGGCCTTGTGCCCTAATACATTTGAGCATTCCTGAAGGGCACCAAAGCCCAACCTGCACGACTTCTAAAGCCCGAATCAGCAAACACTCTCTCGAGTTTTAATTAAAAATAAATTTTGGATTTAATAATTCCTAAAAATAGTATTTTCGGAATAAAATATTAAATTCGAAGTACAATAATTATTTTATTCTGAAATTATTATTTTATTCCGAAAATAGATTATTTTTTGATTGATTAAATAGGATAGTTTTAAGATATCTTTTAGGAAAGTTTGGATCGATTTAGATCTAGAAAGCACGGACACTTCCCCAGGCCTCTCGTACCCGTGTCGGACACTTGTCGGACACCGACACTCGCCGGACACTCGTCGGACACGCATATGCCGTGTCCCATGTGCTTCCGGGAACCGAACACCGTCGGACACTCGCCGGACGCTCGTTAGACATGCACCGGATACAGCGGGTTGACGGGTTGTTCGATATAGGGTCGGATCACAAGCTGCCTTAGAGGATTAGATAGGTTGAAGCCAAAACTAAATCGCAGTCGTTCTTTTGCATGTCATTTGGGTCTGAGTATAATTCACTTGTCAGTCTGGTTGTAACGGGACGGTTACGATTCAGTTTTGGCTTTAACCTATATGATCCTCTGAGTTTTCAGATAAGTTGAATCCAAAACAGGAACACAGCCGTTTTTTTCCATGTCATTTAGGGTTGTATGTGATTCACCAATCGAGCTGGGTGTAACTAATGGTTGCGATTCAGTATGCATTAGATTTTCATTTTAGTTGTTTTCTATGAGATTTTTTCGATTGTTGAAATATATATGATTTATGAACACATAAAATATAAATAAAAAATATTAATTTATTTTGTCGTGTCCCTGCCGTACCAGTGTCCTCTTTTTTTAGGATTTGTCGTGTCGGCGTACCTGTGTCGTGTTGTAACCGTGTCCCCGTACCAGTGTCGATGCTTCTTAGATTTAGATGTTTTAAATTAATAAGCTGTTAACCAGCGCCGAAAAATTCGACCACACAGTGTCGATAGGAAGTTCCTTGCCCGAGAAAACTCTCGAGTTGTGCTCCCGCCATATACACCAGAACAAATCGATGACCAGGAAGTCCCACGTTGGTTGCAGAGGCTTCTTGATACGCCGAGACCGCCACAGAGTCCAAAGAGAACAGATGGAGCCCGGGTGACCCTTGATGCGAAAACGATGCTTCAGCATACACCAAAGTTTGTGAGAAGGGACAGCGAAAAAACAGATGGTCCACGTCCTCCCTGTGCGCGTGACAGAGGGTGCAAGAGGTATCCTGGATATTTGGGTTGTGTCTTCGACGAAGGTTGATTCTAGTTAGAACCCGATCCCGAATGGCCAGCCACATGAATATTCTCGTCTTAAGGGCTGCAGGGGATTTCCGCAGATACTTCGCTATGGGGCAGATTATACCTCCTGCGTTGAAGAATCGGTAGAAGGATAGAACATAAGACACCAGAGGGTTCCCATTTCCATCTGGAGGCGTCTCTTCCATCCCAAGGGGATAAAGAAGCTAGGATCTGATAAAGGTCGGTAAGCTAGCCCTGAAGGGCAGGTGGAATTACTCTTCTGAATTTGATCGACCAGCTGAGGCTTCCCTAAGACACGATAGTCTGAGAACGAACTGATGCATTTTGGTCCCAAGCCAGGTCAAAAAGATCTGCGAACAAGGAAGCAAGGCTGATATCATCCACCCATTGGTCTGTCCAGAATTTGATATTACGGTCATCCCCAAGAATCAACTTTGTACCGCATTTGAAGGGTGTACCCACCTTGCAAATACCCTTCCAGAAAGGGGAGACTTTCCCAGATTTGCGGCTCCTCACTTGCAGCGGGGAAAAACAATGAAAGTATCTATCACGAATGATGTTCGACCAATGGTCACCCTGGTCGTTTTGCTGACGCCACCACCATTTTTCCAATAAAGCTTTGTTAAAATCTTTCAGATTAATAACCCCCAGTCCTCCCTGGTCACGCGACTTGCGAATCACACCCCATATAGCAAGGTGGTAGGTTCCCGAGATACCATCAGCTCCTCTCCAAAGGAAGGAACTATGAATGCCATCAATCTTCTTGATAACCCAGAACGGAATAAAGTAGAAAGCTAGATAATAAGAAGGAATAGTCAAGAGAACTGAGTTGAATACATGAGCCTTGATAATTTCGTCTGATAACCGCACTGAAGCCCTATGAAGCACCGACACTCTCGAGACCTCAACATGTCCGTGTCCGACACGGACACTCGTTCGACACTCTCCGACACGTGTCCGACACACCAAAAAACGTGTCTTCTATGAAGAAAGATTGTCCGACACGTGTCGGAGCCAAGGTTTAAAATCACGGTATCGGTCGCGGTATCGGTCGGCCCCGAACCGGTATGTACCGGCCGGTACGTACCGGTACCGGCCGGTACGGACCGATACCGGTTGAGAAAAAAAACCTGAAAAAAATCCAAAAAAAAAAAAAAAAACTGTCGGTATCGGTCCGTACCGACCGTACCGGTCGGTACCGGCCTGAACCGGCCGATACGGACCGGTACGTACCGGTACCGGCCGATACGGGCCAGGTATCGGTATCGGATGCAGTACCGGTCTCGAACCGGCCAAAACCGGTACGTACCGGCCAGTACGTACCGGTATCGGTCGAGATTTAAAACCCTGGTCGGAGCATGTCGGATGTGTGTTGGAGTGTGTCGGATATTACCGGAGAGGCTTTTTTCTCATTTGAAGATGTTGGGGTTCTTAAGATTGCGAATCTTTCCATCAATGAGCTGGATATGGAGGTTGTCGTCTTCACGTCGATGGTGATGATGTGGTAACACTTGACGTTGGCCTTGATGGATGATTATTTTATGCGTGTTCTATTTGTTTTTTTGTGTTTTGAAAGTTTGAAACTATACACTTGAACCATTTATGATATTTATTGAAGACTTTTTTAGTTAACAATTAGCATTATATTTGATTATAAATCATAATATAAAACTCATTTAATATTTATATATATATATATATAGGGGAATGCTTAGGTGCGGTCCATAGCCGTCCGATGCACCATTCTGTACATCGGATGCACGCAGCCGGTGCATCGGACGGCTACGGACCGCACCTAAGCATTCCTATATATATATATATATATATATATATATATATATATATATATATATATATATATATATATATAATTCAATGTGTCCCCTAACGTGTCCGTATCCTGGTTTTTTGAAAAATATCGTGTCGGCGTGTCCGTGTCATGTCGTGTCTGTGTCCGTGCTTCTTAGCTGAAGCCTGAAGGCGCTCACAGGAATCATAGGGGGCGGTAGCCACCCGGACCCAACCTCTCTCTCTCTCTCACACGCGCCCTACATGAGTTTTTTAGACAAAATGGAAGATGCAGGAAACACCCAAGGGTTCAAATTCACATGGTGCTCACAAAGGTCTTCCAAATTACAAGGTATTTCTCATGTGTTCGTGCTTGTTGCAGCAAGGCGAGCTCTTGGCCATTTTATTGGTATGGAGGTGAAGGCAATTGCACAAGCAGCACATATTGTGGACTCGCATGAAGATCCATGAAGTCAAGGAAAGTGCCGGGATAGCTATTGGAGATGCAAGGGAGTTGGTTGCGACCATATAGGGATGGGTCATAGTGTCTTCGAGGGTGATGATTCTCATCTGTGTGTGCAAGTATTTCTCTATAGTGGATTGCTTGTGAATCCGAGCTTGGCTCAGGGTGATTTTTCCCTACAGGGTTTCCACACAAAACTATGTTGTGTGCTTTACTTTTATGTATTTGCTTAGTTGTCAAGTCGCGCGCCTAGGCTCGCCTAGGCGACAAGGTAGGGATGGCAACGGTGCGTTTCGGTGTGGTTTTGGGCAAAAAAACCAAAACCGCACCGCGACGGTTTACCATTATGTAAAATTAAAACCGCATCATGAAGTACGGTGTGGTGCGGTGCACTGTGGTTTATCATTATAATAGTCTAAACGGAGCAGTTTTATACGGTTTTGGTCAAAAACGAAACCGCACCGCACCATAACGGTTTATATTTTGGCAAACCAAAATCGTACCATGCGGTGTGGTTGACCACGGTTTTCGGTTTTAAACCGCACCGTTGTCATCCCTACGACAAGGCGCTCCAGAGGGTTAAGACGCAAGGCGCTTAGGCACATATGCATATGACGCACGCCTAGATACAATGAGTAAGGCGCACGTCTAATGCCATTTTTATTTTTTTATTTTTTATTTTTATTTTTTTTGGGGGGGGGAGAGGTCAGTGCTTCTCAATTTATTTGTTTTCTTTTGGCCTAAGATCATGATTCATTTGTCATATGTCAATTGTTAACTATTATGTGATGATTTCAGTCATTTGATCATTTCCTCTTTTTGTTCTTATTTGTATACTAACTGTTTGTGATGAACTTCAGTAATTTTTTCATTTGTTGGTGGTTATGGAATCTATCATTGTTCATTGTAATGTAATGAATTTCAGTCATTGTATGTATGTATAATTCATGTTATACAAATTTCATCATACTAACTTGCTAGAAATTTTATCATACTAACTTGCTACAATTTCATCATGTTGACTTGCTTTTATATAGTAAATGCTCTGACTGATACTTAAAATTTGAGTCTCTTGAATAGGTAAACTGTTTTGTCATCTTCATTTCCTTTATATAATCTGAAATCTGTTGATAATGTTTGTCCTATATTGAATGGAGTTAACTTCTTTTTGTCCCTTCTCTTTCTTTTGCTAGTATGTAACTGTATGAAGATATTTGATAAAAAATAGTATCTCATGATTAAGAATTGCATGCTTGTAACGTTATAATTATGTGAAACCTTGTTGTCTCTGTTCTAAAAAACGGTCCAGGTGGTCGCCTAGGCGGCCCCCCCCCCCGCCCAGCCAACCCCTATGCGCTACAGAAAAGCAGCCAAGCTCCCAGACGGAGCTAGATGGGGCAAGACGGCCGCCTAGGTGGTCTGGGCGGGCTGAGACGATTAAGGCAGGCGGGCTCAGAAAGGCATTGTTGACAATATTAACAATTTTCTAATCTTTTCTGCAGATTCACGGACACGTCTGGGCGGGCTCAGAAAGGCATTGTTGACAATATCAACAATATTGACAATATTGTTGATGGAAACTCGGTTGCAATACACAGAAGCTAGCTACTAATATAACAAGTTATGGCTTAGATTAGAAAACTAAAACTGAATTTCAGTAAGCACTAATTATCCGCAATTAGATTTTTATAAGGAAATGGCTTCTCTAATCAAGTTAGCATGCATAAACGATGACAAATAAAGAAAACATAACAATAGGATTAAATTAGTCTCATTAGGGTTTGCAAATAATAATTTCAGCAACTAAGTACTCATGCAAATGACTAATAGAAGGTTCGGATGACGATCCAACGACATACCAAGCAAACCAAGCCAAAATAAGGATATGGGTTTACTACGGAACTATGGCGGGGTGCGATAAAAGACTACGATACCAAGAACATATGATAATTATCAAAAACGAGGAAAGATAATATATGTGAGATTCAAGATCTCGATGCGGATAACTATGTCGATTGAATGGCAGGGAGGTAGATGGTGACGAGAAAGATCGAGAGAAAGAAGCTGGAGGAATTCCAAGGAGAAGACGACGACGAACGAATGGCGCACCTTCACAATCTCTCGATCAAAGCAACAAGCTTTTAGGTTTTCTTCTTCATTGTTTTTCAATCTAGGTTTTCATCCCCCTTTAATGAACTTCCAAGGCCATAGAGACGCAAGAGAAAAGAGAAAGAGAGAGAGAGAGAGAGAGAGAGAGGAAGAGAGGGATTCATCCCGCGGTTACTGTTCACGAGTAAAAAAAAAACTTTTTTTTTCAATTCAAAGAACACCCCCAACTTAAAATTAAATTCTTATTTAATGTAAAGATGGCTAAAGGCACCCCCGGATGGGTTTAAATAGCTTTAAAGCTTGGCTAATGGCTCCAATGGCTTGACTATAGGCTTGCTTGTCTTCGCACCGTCAGATGCGACATCCGACACCTTTCGTCCTCCTGCATGGCACGATTATTATTCATCCACTTAAGATTATAAGTGGCCAAAATATGAAATAAGTGGGTGCGACAAAGCCCCGCATCATAGGTCCATATGCTAGCAAATAGGCCAAAAAGTTGTAACTAACAAACCTACCGCCCGATCTTTATCCGAAAGCAGGCGATGGAACCCCAAAATTAAAAGACTACGAAAATAAAGTATTAAAGTTAAATCGTAGCCAGATCAAGCTACATCAGTCACCCCAACTTCAGAAAAACTCGTCCTCGAGTTTCATCCTGAAGTCGTCGCCAATGGAGAGAACTCCACCATCATGGAATCTTTGCTACATCAGGATCTAATGATAGAGGCCTAGTAGGGGGTGTCGCACTGCCCCGTAGAAACCTCCCGGGTCCAACGCGAAGATGTGTTGTCATTGAGCGGGGACTAGGGATGGTAACGGATCGGGTTTGGGACGGGTCGGCCTATCCTGACCCCGTCCTGCTAAGAAATACCTTATCCCAAACCCGTCCTAAACCCGTGTCAGGTTTGAATGATCAATCCCAAACCCGTCCCACTAACACTAGTAAAAACTCAAACCCGTTACCCGTCCAGTCCCGTCCCAATTATGTTAAATTCATTATAACATAAAACAACAATTTCTATGTTTCTGTTAAATATATATACATTAGATGAATTAAACAGATGCACTACAATAAAAATATATAACTTACTACAAGTTTACAACCAGTTAAACACCATGAACATATTGATAGGTTAAATCAGATATGTTCTAGAAATTTTATAAACAAAAGGCATTAGTTGTATTATCTCCTTAATTATAGTATTGGTACAACATAAAATAGGATACTAAACTATATCCGAGTAAATTATCAAATGGCAAGAAAAATAACATATATATAATCGGGTCGAGTTGGATCTAGGTAAGCTAATCCCGACCCCGTCCCAAACTCGACTGGGTTTTATTTTGTAAATCCCAAACCCGCCCAAAACCAACTAATTCCATCCCAAAACAAGCTCACTAGGGTCGAATCGGATCGGGTTTCCCATTTAGCCCGTCCCATTGCCATCCCTAGCGGGAACAGAAAGAGGTAGCAACGTTGATGGTGAATCCTGAGCAGATGATATCGCGAAGTGCAGTAGACAACTTTCGGATCACTCGCGAAGAAATTGTTGACGACGAGCGAGGATCGAAAGCTGTGGAAATATGGGTACAAGAGCCCGCGAACTGCAGTTGTCTCTGCAAGTTTCCCTATGCACTCCTGAGTAACACAAGGGAGGAGGAATTGAACCCACAACGTCCTCACCAAAGCATCAATCTTATCTATTTTCATTTTATAAATCGTAGGGAACTTAGGCCTACAGCCTTATACATTTTCATTTTTATAAATGGCATGGCTCCTAAAAATTTACTCTTCTTGCATCGTGATGCAGACTCCGATAAGGGGCGCTACAATCCTAAGCTCTTTGGGGTTTCCCTTTGGTCAATAACTAAGATTTAATTATCAATATAGCGTCGTATGACTCAAAAAGACAGCAAACATAAGCTATTTCACGCAGTACTAAGGTTTTATGCATGCAACATAAAACAAGGTTTAAGATCTAACAAGATAAGATGCAGTATTATCACGGAAAACAAATTCAGCATATAAGAGATTAAATCGCAGCAATAGATATCAAATTATAAAGAGGTTTGCATCAGATTTTATATAAAATAGGTTAAATATGCTTGCTAGGGTTACCAACAGACGGAAGATAGCAAAATTAATGAGTAGGCAAATATTAGAGCTTCAACTAGAGATGAAACAAGAGGATTACGGCTGCGATGCGGAGCGGAGGCAATGGAAAACAAAGGAAAACGATGCGGAAAACGATGCGGATGCGAAGGAAAAATAAGATAAAAGATAGATAGTGCCTGGAGTTTCCGCCGTGGGTCGATGCGAGGATGCGCCAATGATCCCACACACGGAGCAAGGCCAGACGTCGGGAGAAGCCGATCCTTCGGAAAAACAAACCAAGGCCTTCGCGAGGCGAAGTCGCGGATGCGGCGATGATCGGGGACACGCGTCTCTCCCGGAAGCTCTCACGAAGAGGCGCACAATTCAGCAAGCAACAAATTCTGCAATCTTCTTCTATTTTCCCCTTTTTGTAGAACTAGGGTTTCCTTTTGGATGACCAAGATCAAAGGAAAATAAGGGGGAATGGTGGGGATGCAATGGGCCAAGAAAGGAAAGGAAAAGAGAGAAATAAGGGGGAGAAGAGAGAGAGAAGAGAGAGGACGGAAGAAAGGGGCGAGCGGCTCGGGATTCGCGCGGACAAGAGGGGGCACAGGTTGCTTCACGGGAAAAGAGAGAAGGGTGGGGCGGCATCACAATGGGAAGCCCTATTGAGCTTAAGATAAGCCCATTTAACCCTAATTGAAGTCCAATAGATGCCACATCATCAAATTTAAGTTATTTCGCTATCTAACCGTCGGTTTTGAGACATAATCTCGTCCATCGGTACCCCGCAAACACACACCCAGATTTTATTAATAAAATACAGAAAACTCACCCGAGAAAGCTCCGGATTCAATCCGAAAAGTTCTCGGATAATATCATGGACATCCCCCACGAATTGTGCAAGAATATAACTAATACTAAGTGCAGAAATTAGGCCAAAAACATAGAAAATTGACCAAAAACTGAAATAAACGGCTACAAGTTCCATATGGATAATGTCCTCCAAGCATAATTCATAAAATAAAAACGACTGGAAATAAAACTCTCTGGCAACGAACTGAAGATGCAGCGATAATCTGATGGTGCTAATCAGGCTACATCACATCGTCATGCTATTCCTTAATCGATCTCTTTTGGCCTTAAAGGTTGTTAATCTGGATATGATCTCGTTCATCATCTAAGGATCGATTGAATGAACACTTCCACATATGGTAGGTTTGCACTTCTTGTTCATAGAATAATGGCAATGACGTTATGTGAGAGCATCCTAATTCCCCATTTACTTGATGCATGGCAGTAGTTATTGTAAGCTTGTAGCTGACAATATGAGACTTCGGCACACGCACAAACCACTGCTTACCGATACCCGAGACAATAACAGAAAGTTCAAACCCCAAACAGTGATCTACGATGTTAGCACACACATAGACAAGTCACATGCTAATCACATTCATAGGCAAGGGCCATTCTTCAGATCCAACACAAATATGGACAAACAAACAAATTAACAAATGAAGTAAAAAACAAAAAAAAAATATCGGTCTATAAGTAACAGAAAAAGATTACCATGTTTTTCAATTTGTATTTAGAAAATTAAGGAGTGAAAGAATCAAAATAGCAACCATGGGATTCCAATATTACATTATAAGAGACATGTAGCTAAAAACAAAGAGCATCAGCTTGATCAATACATTGAAAATCCTAGAATCCAGCATGATACAGAGAAAGAGAGCTGACTAATCAAAATCGTAGAACGTCATCTCCATATGGGGGAAGAAACCAATCATTCAAACAACTACGACATGATCCACAAAAGATAAAAGGCATACTTGTTATATATATATGAATAGACCAAGCTTTTGGGTTAGGGTTTAAGATCATAAAATTTTATTTGTTATTTACTATTTTAACTATTTTGTATACTATTTTTTATAATTTTTCATTTAAATTTGAAATTTCTCATAGGCTTACATTTTCGGCTCTTTTTGCGTCGTTATCTCTGAAACTTTTGTTCCTACAAGGCTACAAAGCACATGATGAACTATTATGATGCTTCTAACAATGAAACAAACTCGTATAAAAGGAACTTGCTCGAGAACACGAACAAACCATAGAAACCTGTCTAATAATCAAAAATACAAAAAAAAGAGGACAAGATTGTATGCCTAATCTGCAAGACTGGCATTACAAGCTAAATTCATAAACTCTGCAAGAATTTAAATCAATGCACGATAGAAAAAATGTATGTACACATTAGGGATTAAGTACCTATCTAACCGATTTTCTGCAATAATCGAAAATGGTAACTGCATAGTCTTCTTGAACAAAGTTTGAAGTTCTCATGAAGTAAATAGACAACTAAACATGAGAGACAAAAAAACTGATATCACATCAAGTCAATTTTGCAACTACCTCCCAAAGGCAAGTTAGTAACAGTCTACCCACAACAAATAATCAACTTATCAGCAAACTTATAGCCAAACCTAACATTTATATATTAGAATGCAGGTAAGATTCCAACAACGACTAAGATGATGGACATGTGGAAGAGCAACTTACCGCATGAGAAGAAAAGACAAGGATTTAACGTGCGGTATTGAAAACCAAAGCTTGGTTACCACCAGCGCTTGGTGGGCCGCTTGGGGCACTTAGAGCCTATGTAGGATGTGATTTCCTTGTAGAATAATGATGAAAAAAAAAATATTGAAAAGTATGAAAAGGTCATAAAATTAATGAACAGGTACCAAAATATCTGAAAAACCGAAAGAGATTTATTAATATTAGGTTGAAAGTCTACTTTAACTAAGGGTGCGTTTGGCAACAGTTTCGGACACCCGATTTTGGGTCAAAACTAGTTCCACCCCTAAACTAGTTTTAAACACCATCTAATTATGCGTTTGGCATCCGGTTACAAAACCGGTTCTCTAAAATCAAAACCGGAAAACCATCAAAAACCGAAAAGCAGAAATTTTCTGCTTTTCAGGTTGCTTTCTCGTTCATGAGCGATGCTTGTTCTTCCTCTCTTCTCATCGGGTTAGGGTTTCAAAGGGGGGCGTTGCCTGTTCTTCCTCTCTTCTCGTCGAGCAGTCCGGTCGCCGGTGAGGGCAAAGTTCCGGTCGCTCCTCCTCCGATCGCTGATCATCCCTCAGAAATCTCGGTGAGCCCCCTACTGCAGTGGAATCTGGTCGCTCCTCCTCCAATCGCCGATCATCCCTCAAAAATCTCGGTGAGCCCCTGCTGCTGTGGAATCCGATCGCTCCTCCGATCACCGATCATCCCTCATATCTGGGTGAGCCCCTTGCTGCTGTGGAATCCAGTCGCTCCTCCGATCACCGATCATCCCACAGAAATCTCGATGAGCCCTGAGACTTTGATTCCAATTCAGTGATTCTCTCTCCTAGAGTTTCGGCGAATCGAAGACGGAAAGGAGCTCTTCAACTTCGAGTCGATCTGATTCACCAATTGTCTCCCTCATCTGGCGAATCACTGGCCCAGAAGCAGTTCTGTATACTCAAGGAACTCAGCGAGAGCCAAGACACCATCCCCGAGCCGGCTGGCCGGTCGATCGCCCGCTCGCCCTCAGTTCGGCCAGAAACCTCCTCCGCTACGGCAGCGAGGGGAGCAAGATCTGCCTGGTACGTTTGGTTACCCTTCCTTGTGATCTTACCATGAATTCATGAAACTGTAAGCTCTTCTTGTTTGAAACTTTGCATGCTATGATCAATGCGGCCTTGATCACGATGGGTAGATCTTGCGGTTTGTGCCCGGGCGATCATGGCTTCTGGTTTCCGTTGATTCGATGCAGCCTTGATCATGATGGGTAGGTCTTGTGGTTCATTTGGGGTTGAATTGGTGTTAAATCCCACGACTTCCAAGAGAGGGAAAGTGGGTTTTGATGGTTTTTGCGGTGGGCTTCAGATCTGCGAGTTGTGAAGGAAAACTATATCTGGATGAATAGAATTTTGCTACTGTTCATTTCTACTGCCTGATTTATCTGTGATTTGTCATTGGTAGTGCTTCGTAATCTGATGTTTGTCTGTGATTTGTCATTTTTAGCGCTTCGCAATCTGATGTTTTTCTATACATTGTATATTCTCTTTTTTTCGCTAAAACAATCATACTTGTTAAAGGTAGAACAGAATCCTCACCACTCTGATTCATGGAGGCGAAGCTCCTGTATTAATCTAGATCAGACCGACTGTGTCCGATGATCTATGTTAATCTTTCGGGTTATTTTAGATTGAACTTACCCTGCTGGCAACTTTTACTACCCGTCCCATTTGCTTTTTTTTTTTAAGAGAGTTGCGGGTGTTCCAAAATCTTTCATGCAATGGATCCACCATGCAAATAATTAATGTTGCCATGTGAAGGATTGACATCAAAACTATGCTAGATAAAATTATGAACATCGCGCCATATTATTTATTCTCGAATGTTGTCAACAATTGAACAAGTGTTTTCTTTAACGATGCTTAATTGCCTCATCTCGCTTCAAGCATGAGTAAATGTGGCACTTTATCGTTTCACTGGATTAGAGTATTTGAAAGGATGCTTGCCTCTTCTTTCTTCTATGATCTACGATATTGGTGGGCACATCGATCCCTTGATTTTGATTCGCCTTAGGAAAAAAAAAACATAAAAGAAGTTCAGATAAGTTTCATGAACATAAATCTTAAATAAGGAGGAATCCTCAGCTTATTGTCAACAAACCATAAAAGAAATTTAGATAAACTTCAAGAAAATCTATACGTATCGATGATCTCCATGAAGGGCTGAATGTATGGCAATGTAAAAATATATTGCTTTGCCTGATAGAAATTAATTCCGTTATTTTGGCTGCGGCTTTTCTTTAGTAATGTTGGACTGTAGTTTTTGTTGCATTGAATATTGTATAATAATGTGTTTTGAATGAACAGGTGCAATGGACATTATGTTGAGTAAAGATGAAGATGATGTATTGACATCTATCGTAATCGATAGGATGTTTTTGGAGTTTATAGAATATATTGAAAAACCATGTATATCTCGACAACGTATGTTCACATCGGAGGAGATGGGACATAAGTATGTTAAGGGCCTTTTAGATCCTGGAACACACCGTAGACGTGTTAATAGAATACTTCAAAGGAGCATAAAGGTATTTCTTGAATTAGTTCAAGCACTCAAAGAGAGAGGGTTATTGAAGAATACACAAAATATATCCATAGAAGAGCAATTAGCAATATTTATCATTATTATCGCTCATAATTGGAGTAACTTTGATGCATGTGATAGGTTCAACCATTCTTCAGAGACAATTAGCCGGCATTTTAATAATGTGTTAGAGGCTATTATTGAGTTTTCCAAGGAGCTTATTGTACCACCGTCTTTCGACGAGACACCAATGGAGATTTATAACAATAAAAGATTCATGCCATGGTTTAAGGATTGTATCGGTGCAATTGATGGAACCCATATAAATACAATAATTCCAGTAGAAAAACAAATCCCATATCGATCTGACAGGAGTAATAAAGTCACACAAAATGTACTGGTTGTTTGCTCCTTCGATATGCGTTTTACATTTGTACATGCAGGTTGGGAGGGAGCAGCACATGATGGCAGGATTTTGGGTGAAGCAATACGGAATCCGAATATAAAATTTCCTCACCCCCCTCCAGGTATATCCAAATGTCATATGTTTGTTTGTCACTTTATACTTTATATTGTGTAATTTTTTATATATAACTTATTATATTCTTAGGCAAATATTACGTCGTTGACTCGGGTTATAAGAACATGCCGGGATATCTTTCGCCATTTCGTGGAGTCAAATATCATATATCAGACTTTCATCGTGTTGGTGGAAAAACGGAAGGTGCGATAAAGTTATTTAACCATGCCCACTCCTCACTGAGGAATGTCATCGAACGATGCTTCGCTGTCTTGAAGAAAAGGTGGCCAATCTTGGTACGTATGGCTTTATATCCATTTCGGACGCAAGTGAAGATTGTCATTGTTGCATGCGCACTGCATAATTTTATTAAACAGGAGGCTACAAGGGATTTCTTATTCACCCAATATGATGATAATGATATGATCTAAGAAGCATGGACACTTCCCCAGGCCTCCCGTACCCGTGTCGGACACGTGTCGGACACCGACACTCGTCGGACACTCGCCGGACACGCACCGGACACGCATGTGCCGTGTCATACGTGCTTCCGGGAGCCGGACATGATCGGACACTTCTCGGACACTCGCCGGACACTCCTCGGACACTCGGGACACTGCGGGTTGACGGATTGTTCGATATAGGATCGAGTTACAAGCAATGGTGATTCAGTTTTGGCTTCAACCTATCTAATACTCTGAGATTATAACCTCAGAGAATCAGATAGGTTGAAGTCAAAACTGAATCGCAGCCGTTCTTTTGCATACCATTTGGGCCTAAGTGTGATTCACTCGTCAGGATGGTTATGATGGACGGTTACGATTCAGGTTTGGCTTTAACTTATCTTATCCTCTGAGGTTTCAGATAGGTTGAAGTCAAAACTGAAACACAACCATTATTTTCCATACCATTTAGAGCTGTCTACGATTCACCGATCGGGCTCGATGTAACTAACGATAGCGATTGAGTATGTATTAAATTTTCATTTTAGTAGTTTTCTATGATGTTTTTTCGGTTATTGAAATATATATGAATTGCAAACACACATAAAATATAAATTTAAAAATATTAATTTATTTTGCCGTGTCCCCGTCGTACCCATGTCCTCTTTTTTTAGGATTAGCCGTGTCGGCGAATCCGTGTCGTGTCGTACCCGTGTCCCCGTACCAGTGTCGGTGCTTCTTAGGATATGATTATTAGCGATGGTACCGATGAAGAGGATGTTTTCGTCGACAATGATGGTGGTGGTGGTGGTGAGAATGAGGGTGTTGTGCTTAGAGGTGGGGACAACCAAATGACAGAATTCAGAAAGTCATTGGCAGCATCAGAAGGGATTGCAGGAATCGTTTGATTGTATTAGGGACTCATGTTACTTATTTTTTATTTTGATTTGTTGTAATACTTTTTGAACTTGTCTCCATAATGGGGTTTTTATGTTGTGTGTTAGCTTGTAAGAGACATACATCAAAAAGTTCAGGGTGATTTACCATGATATGGTGGGTGGGCATCTCCTTAAGGGATCCCAGTGCTTAACATTGGCCTCTAATAAATTTATATCGGAAGGTTCGACGAACAATGGTCGATTATTTGCATGATGCAGTGGGTTATTTGATGGACAATGTAGGATTATTTGTGATGATGCAGTGGGTCGTTGGCTCACTGAGATAGACTCCGTGCTTTGCTTTGGCCTCCATAGAATGTTCGTCGAAAATGGGCCAATGCCCAAGTTCTTTCCATAACAGGGCATGCATGTTTGCTTGTTCCCTCGTAAATGAAAAACCTTGTAACACTTTAGTCACAATTGCTAATTATGATCAAAACCAGTTTTGTATTGAATCAGCCAAACACACATAATTGCAAAACTGATTTTGAGCACAAAACTGGTTATGGATAAGCTAAAACTGGTTTTGCTGAAAACTGATTTTTGGTACTTCAAAACCAAAACTAGAAACTTCAAAATTTGATGACAAACGCACCCTAAATTCAATATTGTCAAGTGAGACTGCAAATGTGCATGCCCGGTTGCAGATGGTCGAACAGCTAGTTTTATGATCGTTGAAAGTGTGCGACCGCACTTTGAGTCGCGAACGAAGCAAGCTTAAAGAAGTTGGACCTATGGATTCTTGGAAATATTTGCTCGGATTCATTTTATAAACGAAACTGGAGAACTTTCAAGTTAAGATAACAGACCAAGCATTTTGAATATTGAATTTAAAACTTTAACAACTCAATTAATTTGAAAATTCAAATTTCGATTCTAGCTCAAAAAAATTGATCTTGGAGTTCATATGAAGAAGCGCACTAAGTTGGAGCAGAAGAATCAACGATCTATTAGAGGTATAATCGTAAACTAAGCAAACAGTTCATGAAGAGGAAGGTGAAGCCGGGATACTACAATCCAATCGAGCTCCAGGTGCTAAAGAAAGATCAGCCTTGGGTTGTTGACATGGACGAACGAGTATTCTAAGATAATAAGTTGACCTGGTCGTAAGTGAAGCAATAAGCTTTTGAAGGGAAAAGCTTGAGACCAAGGAGGCACTTATCGAGGGGTACTAACAGCACAAGTAGATTTTAAGTAGTGCTGCTAGTGCCCCTTGATTTTAAGGGGTACTAGTAGCGGTTAACATTGACATGAAAGTGGATGTAGCGTTATGTACTTATGTTTAAACGTGTTTAAAACGCGACTTATTGTTGACCTTTTTGAAATAGTCACGATGTTCTAAAAAATAATGATTTTGACGTTTAAATCCCGATTAATCATGTTTTAATCACATCGAATACTGCTCAAAAAAATTGTTGGAATATCTTAATATAATTTAAAACCTTTTACCTTTTTTCTAGACTCTTTCCCAACTTTTTTGACTTTTTCTTGATTTTTCCGACTTCTCCTCTAGCCGAATTTTTCCTGACTTCTTACTTTGTAACTATGGCGACAGCAATGAGATGTCATTTGAGGGGAAAAGCATATTGGGGTTCTTCTGGACCCAGTGGTATTTCGTAGATTGAGCTTGCAAACGTGGATGAAGGTCTCGTCGGAGTGATGAGGAACAAATGTCGAGTAGTATAACGAAAAAGAATATGACTTAGATGATAAAGGGTTGGCAACGGATCTGAAGATGGATCTCCCCCCAATGGGAGGTTGAAAATCGTATAGATTTTAAGTTGGTCTTTTCTCATTATTAAATTGTAATGCCCCATGAAGGTCCTAGTTTTTTTTCCTATTTTTGTAATGTATATTTTTATTCTAATACAAAAGTCGAGGTCAATGCCAAACCCCCAACACAAGGTGTTCTCAATTTCTTAATTCTTACACTTTAGATTTTTTATTCCGATATTTTTTATAATTTTCTTTTTTTAAGTTCTTTTAGTTTTTTTCCTCAAAACGTGCACAAACGATATATGCAATCGCATAATCACATATGTGATTGCATATGCGATCATCATATAGTGAGTTGTGCAATATCATTTGTTATCAACGCAGTTGTCTAAGAGGATCCAATTGGCCTAAGCACCCCAACAGGTTGCCTAGCCCTAGGCGGGTGCCTGGGCATCCATTTAAAAAAAAAAAAATTAGCAACGGAATGGTTAAGAAGTCCGAAAAACTAATTTGGAAATTTGCAAAGATCGTTGAAAAATATTTTCACAAAACAATTCAAGAAACACATAAGGGACAACCCACCAACAATGAGTCAATCCAATAAATAATGTCCAACGTTTCTCATCTATTCTTAGAAAGCCTCAAGTTCTACATGTCTTCCTTTCCATATGGGGTAGGGTTGTAAAAAATTAATTCTTCTTGAATCTTCATGCTATAATGAACTCACCTGTTTTTGATGCAATTTTTCTTGGTCTCGGCAATTCCAACGCTTAGTATCCTATTTCATCTTCTAACTATCAGATCCCACTCATTATCTAACAATCAATTGAATGAACACTCTTGTAGATGGTGGGTTTGCACTCCTTGCTCATAGAGGGATGTCAATTAGGGGTGGCAATGGGTCGGGTCAGGTTCGTGTCGTGTCTAGTTTCGGGTCGTGTCCAAAACCCCTACACCTGGACCCGACCTGTTTAACTAATCGTGTCTAGATCCTAAACCCATACCCGACCCGTTTATAAGCGGGTAGACCCGATAAGGCCCGTTAGACCCGTTTACCACACGGGTTTATTCAGTTGACCCAATCTGACCTAACTTGATAGATCCGTTGATACTATATATTACAGTATCGGATTGCGGGTAGACCCGACCCGACACGACTTGTTGAATTTTAAATGGGTCTTCCCGGGTCTACCGTGTCCAGACCCTAAACCCGGACCCAACCCGTTTATTAAGTGGGTCTATCGTTACGACCCGTTTACGACCCAAACCCATTTAGCCCTGACCCAGACCCGCTAACTACGTGTCGGGTCCGAAATTACCAATTACCAGCCCTAATGTCAATGGCATCATAGGAGAGTCATCTTAACCCCCCATTTGCTTGATTCATGGCATCAACGATTGCAACTAACAAGAAGAGGACTTTAGCACACACATAAACGACTACTTCACCGATGGCCCAAACAATTCAAACTCTCAAGAGGTATAACAGATTCTAGCAAAAACATGCACAGAAATTAACAAGTCACATGACTCACATCCCAATCACATTCACACGCAAGGGCCATTATTCAGGTCCACCACATATAGCGAAACAAAATGATGGGTTGAATAACCATACAAGTAAAACAAAAAACAAAAAAAAATTGGTCTACAATTAACAGAAGCAAAAGAGATCAACAGTTTTTCCAATATATATTTAATGAAATAAGGGAGAGTGAAAGAATTGAAATGACAATCATAATTTTCACAACCATGGAATCAAATGTCGATATATTTCCTCCGAAATGAACAAAATGTCAATAAAATCCGTTTGTTACGAAATTATTTCGGAATAGAAAAAAAAATGGAAATTTCTATTCAAAAAATTGAATCTTTAACTGAAAAGATGGAATATTTCAATAAATGCGTCTAGAAAAGGACGGAATGTTGAGTTCGGTCAAATGTCAATCAGAGCAGAAGCATCATGATCAATGGATTCAATGCATAAAAAACCCTAAAACGGCATCTCCTAATGGAGGAGGGAACCGTTCAAACAAACTAAGACCATCAGATTTTGGATTAGGGTTTAAAATGGAATAATTTACCATCGCCGATGTGTTCGAGGGTGATTCCGGTGCTGTTGAGTGCCTGCTGGAAGGAATTGGGGATCTTTTTGGTGTCGCCGTAGGCGTAGATGGTGACATCCCCACGGTAGCCCATCCTTGCCAGCCACGATCTGATGTTGGGTCCGATCAGAAGCGGATCGCACCCCGCGGGGGGCTTGCACATCTTTATGTCCCACCACACCGAAGTCTTCGCCGTCGCGTGATTCACCTTCTCCATCGTCGAAAGATACGCCGCCAAATACTGGTCATCGTCCATCCCTCCTCCTCACCAGCAGACCTCTCTCTCTCTCCCCCGTCCCTATTCTATCTGGGCACAGGGTTAGGGTTTGGATTTTATAGACGAGTAGTTCGTTGGGTACTTACAGAAAGGGCTTTTCCTCAAAACAGCATTTTATTTAAAAAAACAGCATTTTAATAGCCACATATCAAAAATAATATCAAAAATGGTCATTTATCTACAACGTGGCCACCACATCAGATCTTTGATGAATTTTCTATCTAATAAGATCGGTAAGTGGGATACCGATTTTGAAATCGATATTTTATGCACCGATTTACACTAGCTGACATGGTGGCCCCGTGAAGGACTACTTTTGAAATTATTTTTGACAAGTCGCTAATAAAATAATATTTTTTAATAAAAATGATGTTTTGAAAAAAGAAAACCTTACAGAAACAGCAACGGGATCACCAGGCTTCGCAGCTGTCCATCTTCGGAGTTACTGCTATATTGCCAGGCTGGCGGTGAAGATCAACTGCAGTCTTCAAACAATAAGCAGCATCAACCAAACACCTATTAAACACATATTTTTCAAAAATGGAATTATAATATAACTGTTGTCAAATGCGAGGAAGAGATGTTGTTAAACCGTGCCCTCAACAAGGGGTGGCAATCGGTCGGGTTCGGGTCGGACCCTACGTCTATCGATACCCATACCCATTCGAGTATATCAGGATCCATACCCGACGCATACCCAAGTTAGAGGAACAATCGGGTTTTGGGTATGGATATTGAGGTACCCATACCCATACCAATACCCATACCCAAAAGTTAATCGGGTAGAGTTCCTATACCCATACCCTACCCAAACCATGTTTCGAGTACAAAAATATGTACTCGTACCCCATGTTTTAGGTCAGGTTTTTGGGTTTTCGGAGTCAATTGCCACCCCTACCCTCACCCTTAGGGCCATCTAGTATTTATAGGGTGAATAAACTTAGGGCCCAAGTAACCATGGGAAACCCTATCTCCCAAGAGAGGATCGGATGGTGGACTGCCACACATAAAGCCGATCGCATAACACTCCCTCTTGGATGTCCACCAATTATAATGTTCTTCGGGAAAAATGGTGAACGTGCATCATGCTGCCTCGTTAAAACCTTATGGTAGAAAAACCATGTGGGACACAATATATCTAAAGAAAAAGAGTACAACGCACTTAGCATACTTCAGGATGTCATACATAGTACTACCCTCCCCCAGATTACTGTTAGGATTGATGTGTTCTAAGCTTGTAAAACTTTATGTTTTGGTCTAATAAAGATTGATAGTTATTAATATATGAGATGCATATAGGTGCGTAACATAGTTACGTGTTCTTTTGAGAACAGAGAGCCATGGTTATATGGTAGTCCACTGAGTTAAAGACTGAGTGGATTGGTCCCATATAACCTAAATAAGTTCGCAGCTATGATCAGGTTGGTCGCCTCATCATGTTAAGCTGTTGGCGATGACAGTTCATGGGATGTCTTCACCATGGTCATCACCAGGCACAGTGTCTGTGGCTGAACGGAACTAACACGGTGTACAGATCAGTGAGCAGACACTGGTACACTAAGCCGTGTTTCTGCTTAGGGTAAAACGATCCTAAACCCTGAGGAACCACGACTGATGGACTAACCAGTTGCGTGGTGCTTTGGCGCACCAATGTGTGAGGGTCCATATGCAGTGATCCAAAACCACGGTGTACTGGGTTACCCGGCTGGCGTTGCATTAGCGTGTCACTCCTGCAGGCCATCCACACCCCTGATGGGAGGTGCGTTCCTTGGTGTGACTTACACTGTACCAAACCCAGGCCTGGTGGTTATCAGTTTGACTGTTGACCGAGTTCGATTACTCGACGGGGTAATCAGAGGTACGATGTATAGGTCAACCTGGAAGGAACCAAGTCATATGATCATTCGAGTCTGACGGTAGTCTTCACCGCTCGAAGTGAATCATGGCATCAAGTGGAGGGACAGCGGGTTTACTACTACTAAGCGGAGAGCAGGGGTATGATGGAGAACATAGTAAGTCTGGGTGAATTGGAGTGCAGCCTGCGTCGCACTCTGGGTGGCTACGCAGGTTAACTCGAGCTCAGAGGATCGATGGTACACTCGGGTAGTGTGTCGATCGAGCTTGAGTTGGAAGCCATGAACCCCGGTCCCTGATGGTTCCACCTTATCAACATTATGTACGGTTCTTGAACCGTCTCCTCGGAACACCATAAGCATGAGGAAGAAAGAAGTATACGCTCCGTGTGTGCTTGGCACTAGAGCACGGTAGATGCGTAACTACATACGAGTACTAAGGGTTGAGCCCGAGACTAGTGCAGAGTCGTATGTAGTAATCCCTAGCCATAAGTGAACTTCGCTGCATAGGTGCGATGCACCGGGGTATGTTGCGAGTTGACTAGTTGACTTTGCTAGAGGCACCCTCCGGTGGCCTCAGTTAATAGTAAGTAACTAGTAGATATCACTTAAGTAATGGCCGCTAGGTATCGCACGCTAGAAATGGTCAAAATGAGGCGTCGGGGCGTTTTGGTAAAAACCTCACTCTGCCGGACCTCACTGTTGGCCGATCCTAGTGGTGGGACACCTCACCAGGGCCGACCCTATGATGTAGGGATGAGAATCCCTCATCTATAGGGCCGGCCATATAGATAGGGATGGGGCGATAAATCGGTTAAGATCGAGCCCTAAAAGGTGGGAAAACGGATAAATACGCGGAGAGATAAAAAGGAGATAATGGAGAGATAATGAGAGGGGGTTATTATCCCCTTGGATCCTTATCCAAGGGGGGGTGGCCGGCCCTATAAAAGCACCTATGGGCGCCGGCCCCATGTGCTACAGAAACCGAACCCCCCTCTCTCTCATCTCTCTTGTTCTCTCCCTAATCTCTCTCCGTTTCCCGCTTGCTACTTCGTCTTCCTCGCGTGGAGTTCTGAAGAAGGAGAAGGGTCGTTCTTCGGAGGCACTCAGAGATCCGAGAGCGACGTTCCGTGCATCGTGTGAGATCGGGTGAACAAGAAGGCAACACCTCCATTCGTACCGTCGGCATCTTCGTGAACGATCTTCCGTCTCCATCGACAAAGAAGACAATTCTCCGCGGTTAAAAGATCCGTACGAAAGGTATGTGTAATCTAACATGTAGATCTAGCGAGCATTATGATTTGCATGCATGCTAGTTAATCATTGCGCTAGATTGCCGTTAGGGGTTTTCGATTCTCGTGCATACACATGCACACATATGTAGATTAGTTTCTATGAAAAGTTAAATTGTGTAACGTGCACCATGAATGGTCTTTCGACCGCCAAATCGTTTCCGCTGCGAGCCTCTGACCCGGATTAGATTCCAACAATTGGTATCAGAGCCGCATTAGTGGTGTACGTTTCACGTTTTTCATGAAACGAACATGTGTGCGCATGATGAATGCGTGAGATCATCGGGGTTCATACGCTTAGATCATGCATATGTATAGATTGTGCTTGTTCTATTAATCATTCTTGCAGGGCGCCGCTATAAAAAATCTAGATCTATGTTTTGTGCTTGCTACCGGGGGTCGGACCCCGAGTTAGTAATTGTCTGGATTTGCTTTCTGTGTGTGGATATGTAATTGAGCCATAGATTGGGCGAGCGATGGGGTTTGTCCATCCTCGGTTTCCCATGGCTTTTTCCTAGGTGTGTTTTCTTTTCTTTCTAGGAAATTGTGTACGACCGAGCACTTGCTCGTAGCGTACTAGACTTTTTCGGTTACAGATCGAGAAGAAAGATGTGCCAAAGAAATCCACCATCGGGAGCGGAAGCGGAACCCTGAAGGATGAAGACGATCCGGCAAAGTGTTCGCGAGCGCGACGAAGAAGCCGGACCGAGGAACCTTGCAAAGAAAGCTAGATGCCTGCGCTGTGCTAATTAGGTTCAGGGGTCGGACCCTGAACTTAATTCAGTTTATTTAATGGTTGCTTTCTTTAATTAGTTCTTTATGCTTCATATCGAACCCCGATGAGATAATGTGATTATCTGTCTTCAGAGGGATACCTTTCCCCTCCGGTCCAAGCGACTGTTTGAGGATAGGATCCCGCTAGATGACGCCTATTATTTAGTTGACTTTTGATGTTAGTGGGATCCCATCACATATGGTTATGCCACCATTAGGAGAGCACCCGACTAGTCGGGTGTGCCTATTTGGCCAGCATCGAAATCAAAGATGAGATGGAGATCCATTGAACATCAATTGTCAAATCTATAAGCGAGGCGCCATGACTAGTGGGAGTCCTTTCCAGTGAGTCTGACTCTAGGATTAGCTCCAGAGCATTAGCGTGATAACCAATTTTGCAAAGCATCGATACTCTTGGAATATGTAATGTGACCCTTGAATGGAGAAATCCACTTGAGGCAGGGACTATGATATTCCGAGAGTGATTAATGCTAGGCGAAAGGTTTGAACGCTAGTGGGAGCATGGTGTGACCAGGGTCTAGTATTTAGGAGGTCGCTACCTTTGCATTTGCATAAATTCATACTCGCAAAATAACCCTCAGATTTATAAGGGATGCAAGAGAGGACTTTTATAAGATCCTCTGGCCTCCACGGCCAGTCGTTTTGTGTTTGGGTGGGGATGCATAACTTCACACCCCCTAGGGTGGGAGCTGTGTGTTTCCATGCCAAATTACTTAATGACCTCCCTGTGGATATGGCGATTACGGGGCCAGGAGAGAAGGGCTTTTCATCCCACCCTAGTGGGGGCCGCATGAACTCCCGTGTCGTAATTGCTTAGGCTCGTGGGTAAGCATCCTAAGTACACGTGAGGTATTCGTTGCGAAGACAACGATGATCACGTGGTACTGGCCGAAAGATAACCATGGTCCATCACAGCCCTTAGTTGGCAGATTTGGATAGGGTCAAGGAAAAGGCCCGTGTAAGCGGATTGACGCTGTATGATGCCCCCTAGGGCAGGTACAGTCGATTCCGAGATCTTACATACATGGTTAATTAATCCATAGAGATGGCTTCGCTTGAGGGTAGCGTCGACATATGGATATAATTAGCTTGTTTTAAAAATCCATAAAATAAGTTTTTATGCATACTCATTATTCAATCTTTATTTTCAGATGACTAAGTTAGACCCCCTGTCCGCCATCCTAAATGACCACAAACTTACCGGTCCCAACTATGAGGATTGGAAGCGCAACCTGTACCTGGTCCTAAGGATTGGTAAACATATGTCAGCCCTTAATGACCCTGAGCCAGATTTGCCAGGACCCAATGCCACAGAGGCACAGTTAAAGGCATTCACTGACTGGAAGGAATCTAATGAGATATGTAAATGCTATATAATAGCATCCTTGCAAACAACTCTGCAGAAGCAAGTCGAGGAGATGCCCGACGCTTCTGACATGATGTTGTACTTGAAGGAGATGTTTGAAGGTCACAATCGCGTTACGCGATACCTTACCATCAAGAAACTCGTCGGCACTAAGATGTCCAATGGGACGCTGGTTCGGGAACACATGATGAAAATGTTTGGGTTCCAGAACGAACTAGCTACCATGGATATTGTGCTAGAAGGCGAGGTGATGACAGACATCTTCCTCTCGTTACTGTCTGGAGCCTTTGAAGGCTTTGTCACCAACTTTAATTTGAACAAGTTGGCTATGACAAATGCAGAGCTTCTGGGAGCTCTCCAGGCAGCTGAGGATGGCTTCAAGCAGAAGGGCGAAGCACTTCACGTGCAACGCAGATCCTTCAAGAAGCCTGGTAAACCTCAGGGCAAGAAACATAAAAGGAAACCTAAGTCACTGCCTGTGCAGGACTCTGCTGGAGCCTCTGGGTCTGGAGAATCAAAGAAACCGGGCACGAAGTGCTTCCGGTGTGGCCAGAAGGGTCATTGGAAGAAGGACTGCAAGAAGTCTCAGAATGCTGGTGAAGGTAATCTACAACTCTTAGTTGTTGAATCATTTCTTTCAAGTAATAGTACTTTTGCTAGTTGGATTGTGGATTCTGGATCCACTAACCATGCCTGTAACTCTCTTCAGGGGTTTCGGGAAAGTAGAAGATTGCTTGATGGAGAGGTGACCCTGAGCATGGGAACTGAGGCCGTGGCTGCTGCTGAAGCTATTGGAGATGTTAATCTTAGTTTTTCGAATAATAAGACTTTGACTCTTAGAGATGTCTTTTATGTACCGTCCTTGCGACGTAACTTAATTTCTGTTTCTTCTTTAGTTAATGAAGGTTATTCAGTTTATTTTGATGCTTCTGGTGTGTCGTTTAAACTGAATGGAACTTTTATAATAAGAGGAATGGTTCAGAATCATCTCTATGTTGTAAGTCCTAAATTTGAAAAGGATAACATAATAACTTCAGCATTTAATGTTAATTCATCTAAGCGTAAGAATCCTTCGGAAAATTTAACCCACCTGTGGCACTTACGACTTGGGCATATTGCCTTAGATAGGATCCATAGAATGGTGAAGGCCGGGCTTCTGGAAACAGATCCTACGGAGATCCTTCCCACCTGTGAATCCTGCCTGGAAGGCAAGATGACGAAGAGGTCCTTTAAAGGCAAAGGAGTAAGAGCTACTGAGGTGTTAGAGTTAATCCATTCGGATGTGTGTGGACCCATGAACGTCAAGGCGATAGGAGGCCATGAGTATTTCATCACATTCGTTGATGATTACTCAAGATATGGTTACATTTACCTGATGTATCGGAAGTCGGAATCCTTTGACATGTTCAAAGAGTTCAGGGCTGAAGTAGAAAAGCAGACAGGTAAATATATAAAAACCCTTCGATCAGATCGAGGAGGTGAATACCTATCTGACGAGTTCCTAGGGTATTTGGTGGAGCATGGGATAAAATCCCAGTTAACTGCTCCAGGTACCCCACAACAGAATGGAGTTTCTGAGAGAAGGAATCGAACCTTGTTGGACATGGTTCGTAGCATGATGAGTTACGCCAGTTTACCAATGACCTTTTGGGGATATGCCCTACAAACAGCAGTTTATATTCTGAATCACGTTCCGTCTAAGTCAGTGCCTCTGACCCCTAGAGAACTGTGGTCAAAGCGAAAGCCATTGATACAGCATTTCAGAATATGGGGATGCCCTGCACATGTGCGAAGGGATAAGAGGGAAAAGATGGAATCTAAAACCAGAGTATGCTTATTTGTAGGGTATTCCAAGGAGACCAAAGGTGGTCTATTTTATGATCCTGAGGAAAAGAAAGTGATCGTTTTTACGAACGCCTATTTCCTAGAACAGGATTATATTGTGGACCACAAACCTACTAGTAAGGTAGTTCTGGATGAACTGCTGGGTACTAGTTCAGATAGCGCATCCAAAAGCATAGTGGGAGCTGACATTACAGATAATAATATACCAGATACTGTAGAACCTGTTAATCCTGTAACACCACCACCACCTCGTCGCAGTGGGAGAAACATCAGAGCTCCTGACAGATACTATGGAGAAACCTTATTGGTTGATCCAGAGGGTCAGGAGGATGACCCACTGAGCTACGATGAGGCAGTGGGAGCTTCTGACAGCTCTGACTGGCAAAAGGCTATGGAGGTAGAAATTGAATCAATGTCCCATAACGCAGTCTGGACTCTTGTTACACCATCATCCAATATTAAACCTATTGGGTGTAAGTGGGTGTATAAGAAGAAGAGAGGATCCGATGGTACAATAGAGACTTATAAAGCTAGATTAGTTGCCAAGGGTTACACCCAGAGAGAAGGGATCGACTTTGACGAAACCTTCTCGCCGGTAGCTATGATAAAGTCTATTCGGATCCTCCTATCCATTGCAGCCCATTATGACTGGGAGATCTGGCAAATGGATGTCAAGACAGCATTCCTTAATGGAAATTTGGAAGAAGACATTTATATGATTCAGCCACCAGGCTTTGAGTCAGAGGGTCAGGAACATCTAGTTTGCAAGTTACAGAAGTCCATTTATAGACTAAAGCAAGCATCTAGAAGTTGGAACATCCGTTTTGATCAGGCAATCCAGTCATATGGATTTACTCAAAACGAGGATGAACCATGTGTATACAAGAGGACTGATAAGACCACAGTAGTATATTTAATACTTTACGTAGACGATATTCTGCTCATTGGAAATGATGTAGGAACATTGTCAACGGTAAAGGTCTGGTTGTCAATACAGTTCGATATGAAAGACCTAGGTGAAGCGAGTTATGTTTTGGGGATCAAGGTAACACGTGATCGCCAGAACAGGATTCTCTCGCTGTCACAGGCTGCGTATATAGATAAGGTTATAGCTAGATTTGACATGCAAAACTCCAAGAAGGGTTTTGTGCCATTTAGACATGGCATAAAACTGTCTAAGGATCAATGTCCTAAGACACCTGAGGAGAGAGCAGAAATACAGAAGATACCTTATGCTTCGGCATTAGGTAGTCTAATGTATGCTATGCATTGTACAAGGCCTGATATCTGTTTCGCAGTAGGAATGATGGGTCGGTTTCAGTCGAATCCGGGTCCAGATCACTGGACAGCTGTGAAGTGTATACTCAAGTACCTTCGTAGAACAAGGGACTATGAGTTGGTTTACACTGGACAAGAACTGACGCCGATTGGATATACAGATTCTGACTTTATGTCAGATTTAGAATCCAGAAAGTCGACATCAGGTTTTGTGTTTGTGCTAGGAGGAGGAGCGGTTAGTTGGCAGAGTGTGAAGCAGAAATGCATCGCAGACTCTACCACAGAGGCTGAGTACGTTGCAGCGTGCGAGGCAGCCAAAGAGGCGGTATGGCTCAAGAAATTCCTTATGGATTTGGGATGTGTACCAGAGGCCCAGTTACCTATTGTGCTTTACTGCGACAATAGTGGGGCGGTAGCACAAGCTAAGGAGCCAAGACATCACCAAAAGGGGAAGCACATCGAGCGCAAGTTCCACTTGATTCGGCAGTTTCAAAAGCAAGGGCGAGTAGCGGTGACGCAGATTGCATCTACAGATAATGTTGCTGATCCTTTCACAAAGGCAATACCTACCAAGGCATTCGAGCGACATGTGGACGCGATGGGAGTCAAAACCGTTTTGCTTCGCTAGACCAAGTGGGAGATTGTTAGGATTGATGTGTTCTAAGCTTGTAAAACTTTATGTTTTGGTCTAATAAAGATTGATAGTTATTAATATATGAGATGCATATAGGTGCGTAACATAGTTACGTGTTCTTTTGAGAACAGAGAGCCATGGTTATATGGTAGTCCACTGAGTTGAAGACTGAGTGGATTGGTCCCATATAACCTAAATAAGTTCGCAGCTATGATCAGGTTGGTCGCCTCATCATGTTAAGCTGTTGGCGATGACAGTTCATGGGATGTCTTCACCATGGTCATCACCAGGCACAGTGTCTGTGGCTGAACGGAACTAACACGGTGTACAGATCAGTGAGCAGACACTGGTACACTAAGCCGTGTTTCTGCTTAGGGTAAAACGGTCCTAAACCCTGAGGAACCACGACTGATGGACTAACCAGTTGCGTGGTGCTTTGGCGCACCAATGTGTGAGGGTCCATATGCAGTGATCCAAAACCACGGTGTACTGGGTTACCCGGCTGGCGTTGCATTAGCGTGTCACTCCTGCAGGCCATCCACACCCCTGATGGGAGGTGCGTTCCTTGGTGTGACTTACACTGTACCAAACCCAGGCCTGGTAGTCATCAGTTTGACTGTTGACCGGGTTCGATTACTCGACGGGGTAATCAGAGGTACGATGTATAGGTCAACCTGGAAGGAACCAAGTCATATGATCATTCGAGTCTGACGGTAGTCTTCATCGCTCGAAGTGAATCATGGCATCAAGTGGAGGGACAGCGGGTTCACTACTACTAAGCGGAGAGCAGGGGTATGATGGAGAACATAGTAAGTCTGGGTGAATTGGAGTGCAGCCTGCGTCGCACTCTGGGTGGCTACGCAGGTTAACTCGAGCTCAGAGGATCGATGGTACACTCGGGTAGTGTGTCGATCGAGCTTGAGTTGGAAGCCATGAACCCCGGTCCCTGATGGTTCCACCTTATCAACATTATGTACGGTTCTTGAACCGTCTCCTCGGAACACCATAAGCATGAGGAAGAAAGAAGTATACGCTCCGTGTGTGCTTGGCACTAGAGCACGGTAGATGCGTAACTACATACGAGTACTAAGGGTTGAGCCCGAGACTAGTGCAGAGTCGTATGTAGTAATCCCTAGCCATAAGTGAACTTCGCTGCATAGGTGCGATGCACCGGGGTATGTTGCGAGTTGACTAGTTGACTTTGCTAGAGGCACCCTCCGGTGGCCTCAGTTAATAGTAAGTAACTAGTAGATATCACTTAAGTAATGGCCGCTAGGTATCGCACGCTAGAAATGGTCAAAATGAGGCGTCGGGGCGTTTTGGTAAAAACCTCACTCTGCCGGACCTCACTGTTGGCCGATCCTAGTGGTGGGACACCTCACCAGGGCCGACCCTATGATGTAGGGATGAGAATCCCTTATCTATAGGCCGGCCATATAGATAGGGATGGGGCGATAAATCGGTTAAGATCGAGCCCTAAAAGGTGGGAAAACGGATAAATACGCGGAGAGATAAAAAGAAGATAATGGAGAGATAATGAGAGGGGGTTATTATCCCCTTGGATCCTTATCCAAGGGGGGGTGGCCGGCCCTATAAAAGCACCTATGGGCGCCGGCCCCATGTGCTACAGAAACCGAACCCCCCTCTCTCTCATCTCTCTTGTTCTCTCCCTAATCTCTCTTCGTTTCCCGCTTGCTACTTCGTCTTCCTCGCGTGGAGTTCTGAAGAAGGAGAAGGGTCGTTCTTCGGAGGCACTCAGAGATCCGAGAGCGACGTTCCGTGCATCGTGTGAGATCGGGTGAACAAGAAGGCAACACCTTCATTCGTACCGTCGGCATCTTCGTGAACGATCTTCCGTCTCCATCGATAAAGAAGACAATTCTCCGCGGTTAAAAGATCCGTACGAAAGGTATGTGTAATCTAACATGTAGATCTAGCGAGCATTATGATTTGCATACATGCTAGTTAATCATTGCGCTAGATTACCGTTAGGGGTTTTCGATTCTCGTGCATACACATGCACACATATGTAGATTAGTTTCTATGAAAAGTTAAATTGTGTAACGTGCACCATGAATGGTCTTTCGACCGCCAAATCGTTTCCGCTGCGAGCCTCTGACCCGGATTAGATTCCAACAATTACATTATTCAAATAAAAGAAAAACTAACTCTAATAATTACATCACATAACAATTTGCTTGGTAAAACCTTCGAAGTCCAATTTTGTGCACCAAACTTTTGGAAGGTTGGCTTTCGTAGCGATTTGGTGAAAAGGTCTGCAAGGTTGTCGATTGATCGAACTTGCTCCATTTTGATTTCCTGCTTCTCTTGGAGTTCATGTGCGAAGAAAAACTTCGATAAATATGCTTGGTTCAATATCATTAGGTGAATCCTCCTTAAAGTTGTACGATGCATGCGTCATCGTCTTTATATATCGTAGTAGGTTCATTTGTGGCATAAGGGAGCTGATAGCTGCTTCGTATGTGCTTGATCAACGATCTCAGCCACAGACTTTCTCGACTTGCTTCGTGTTATGGGTGCAAAATCTGGCTAATGCCTGACAGTAGGACCCATCAGCCCTGCCTAGGGCCTATGAAGACGACAGTGGGACCTGTCAGCCCTATCTGGGGCCTATGAAGATGATAGTGAAACCTGCCAGCCCTACCTGGGGCCCACAAAAATCATCTTGGTTTGGTAAATCTCCCGAGATATTCCCAAAACTCAATAAATAGCAAACCCTGTAAATAATCTATATCGAAATTCACTATTCGCAACTTAACTTTTTGTTTTCTAGAGCTTTTCGAGCCTTCTGGTAATCAGACTCTAGTCAAGCCTACTCCACCCTCTGTCTGCTTTTATAAGCACTCCTAGGCCTATCGAGAGTAGCTCTACTCTTTTTCAGAGTTAGTGGATTCAAAGGTTGCGTCTTACCGCACGGAGACGTAGGCTTCGACCGAACTTCGTCACCACACCTGTGTCAACTCTCCTTCTCCCTTTTTCTATTTCTTTCTCTGCTCTATAGTGTCTGTGTGACAGATCAGCACTCTACAGTGCACCATACTTAAAAACCAACCCTCAATCGACTACTAAAGGGAGATCGTATGGCAGCCATAATTTCCCCCACCAGTTTGGCTCCACTGTAGGATCCTTCCCTATCGAGCTGTGACCTCTGAGCTTCCCAACTCCTATCGGTCATACAACAACTACCGACTAGTTCAAGCAACCCGTCTGTCTTTATCACTATACCTGAATGGCGAAGACAAAACACGTGGATCAGTCGGAGGGAAGTTATCTACATATCGAGGGTGAATCCTCCAACGTCAGTCGCCGTATCAACAACGGAGCAAACGCTCATCGGTCACGCAACCGATCCCCTGCTCCTTCCAGATGATTTGTCGTCAACACCTCTCGAACCTCCTTCGAGAGGATTATCGCTAAAGCATATCAACAAGTCCAAGGAGACAGCCTTGACACTCGAATACAAAGTCCGATCAGTTTAACAATGCCTTGACACTCAATAAAGTCTAAGGAGACAGCCTAGCACTCAAAATACGAAGTCCGAGGAGTTTAATGCCGCCTCAGCACTCAACAAAGCCCAGGGAAGCAGCCCTGGCACTCATAGACAAAATCCGAGGTGTTTAACACCGCCTCGGTACTCAACAAATCTAGGTAAACTGCCTTGGGACTCAAAGACAAAGTCCGAGGCAGGCATCGCCGCCTCAGCACTTAATAAGTCCAAGGAGACTGCCCTAGCACTCGGCGACAAAGTCTGAGGCAGGCGCTACTACTTCAAATTCTATTTCAAATTCTATTCAATGCTCCATGGCTGATCAAGTGCAATAGTACAAGGCTACGTATCCCAATGTTGGTTTGACTGAAATGACGCTTTACCTAAGTCAACCGGCACTAAGGGTGCTACGCTCAGTATTCTGAATCATTAGTGTCATACATGCTCCCTTGTTACGTAAGAACATATGCTACCGTACCTCGCCATAGTTAGTCCAGCTCAGGTTGTGACACGACTGGTTAACCTGCAATAGTACAAGGCTACGTGTCTCGACGTTGGTTCGATCGAAATGACACTTTGCCTAAGTCAACTGGCACTAAGGTGCTACGTTGAGTACTCTGAACCATTGGCGTCGCACATGCTCCCATGTTAGTAAGCACTTATACTCCCTTGCCTTACCACAGTTAGTCCGACTCAGGTTGCGATACAACCGGCTAACCTGCAACAGCACAAGGTTACGTGTCTCGACATTGGTTTGACTGAAATGGCACTTCGCCTATATCAACTGGAGCTAAAGCGCTACACTGAGTACTCTGACTAAATGGCATGCACATGCTCTAATGCTACGTAAGAACATATGCTCCAATGTCTCACTACTGTTAGTCTGGCACGAGTTGCGACACGATCGACTAACCTGCAACAGTACAAGGTTATGTGTCCCGACGTTGGTTCGACTGAAACGGTGCTTCACCTAAGTCAACTGACACTAAGTCGTTACGCTGAGTCCTCCGAATCATTGGCGTTGCACATACTCTTATATTGCGTAAGAACATATGCTCTCGTGCCTCGTTGTAGTTAGTCCGGCTTGGGTTGTGACACGACCGATTAACATATAATAGTACAAGGCTACGTGCCCCGATGTCGGTTCGACCAAAACTATGCTTCGCCTAAGTCAACAGGCACTAAGGCGCTATGCTGAATACTTCGAATCATTAGCATCGCATATACTCCCAAGTTACGTAAGAACATATGCCCATGGCTCGTCATAGTTAGTTCGACCAAGGTTGCGACACGACCGGCTAACCCGCAATAATACAAGGCTATATGTCCCGACATTGCTTCAACCGAAACATCGCTTCGCCTAAGTGAACCGGCACTAAGGCACTATGACGAGTACTCCGAATCATCGGCGTCGCATATACTCCCATGTTACGTAAGAACATATGCTCCCATGCCTCGCCGCAGTTAGTCCGGATTGGGTTACGACACGATCGACTAACCTGCAACAGTACAAGGCCACATGTCCCGATGTTTGTTCGATCGAAATGACGCTTCGCTTAGGTCAACCAGCACTAAGGCACCTATGCTAAGTACTTCGAATCATTGGCATCGCATATGCTCCTGAGTTAAGTAAGAACTCATGCTCCCATGCCTCGCCACAGTTAATTTGGTTCAGGTTACGACACGATCGACTAACCTGCAACAGTACGAAGCAGTGTATCTCGACACCAGATTTGACTGAAACGGTGCTTCGCCTAGGTCAACCAAAACTAAGGTGCTACACTAAATACTCCAAATTCTAACCTCCATCGAATAATAAGCCCAAGCCCCCACCCTTGGCACTCGAAGAAGTCAAAAAGAGGACAAGAGGTTGTCGAGTGAGGTACGATCACCGCCTCGGCCTTTAATAAGTCCAAAGCATTGCCCTTGGCACTCGAAGACAAAGTCTGAAGCGTCCAATGCTTCGGCATTCAAGAAGCCCAAGGCCCTACCTTTAGCACTCAAAGACAAAGTCTAAAGCGTCTAACTCTTCAGTGTTTAACAAGCCCAAGGCCCTACCCTTGGCACTCAAAGACAAAGTTTGAAGTAACTAACGCTTTGGCGTTCAACAAGCCCAAGGCCCTGCCCTTGGCACTCGATAATAAAGCCTGAAGCATCCAATACTTCGGCACATTCAACAAGCCCAAGGCCAGATCCTTGGCACTCGAAAACATTCAAGGATACTTCAAGCAATATTCAATCAAAAACCATTCAACAGACATTCGAGACGTTCAAAGGAAGTGACATTTCGAACAAGTGATATAAGTCAGAATGATGTTTTTTATGATCAAGTCAAAAGATGGATACAAGACTTGACTACAGACTCAAAAAGAGAAAAAGATACAAATAACTCAAGACTTGGCAACGCCAGGCTCCTTCGACGATTGTGCACAGCTTCACTTATCATCATCGTCAGGCCGGTGTTGTCAACCTCTAGCTGCCTCACCTTCTTCTCCAATATAGTGCGGGAGGCAGCCTCGGCACTAAAGGGTGCCTTCATATCCTCAATGGAAGCCCAGGCTGCCTCCAGCTCCAAGCAGCACGCATCGAGATGACTCTGGAGTGAGTCCATCAAGTCCCGAGCTTCAGCATCCTTATGCTTTGTAGCTAAGGTCTCATCCTGGGCCACTGACAGCTCAGCCATCTTTTCAGACAGGAGCATCAAAACTGCCTTGGTCTCGACCTGATGTTTCAGGCAGGTCCTCTTATGTGCAATCCGGATCAAGCCGAATGCCTAAAACAACAAACCATGAGTCAGAGTCGTCAGACAACTTCAAGTCAAAATAATTATTCCAAGTTGGGAATATGCTCACCACCTTTGATACCTGCTGAGCTACTGTTGGGATCCAATCCTATTATCAAGGGCCACACAGCAAAAGACGGGTAGTCATAGGACCGAATGGTCGGGTGCATGTTACAAAAAAAATTCTATCTATGATACTTTATACATGTGCATGTGGAAATATAGAACGCACCCCTAAACGACATTCTAGTGAAGATAATGTAACATACAATGATATGATCTATGCATTATTATCCTAGAACCAAAAGTTCAGGAGTTATACCTACGTGCGGATTCTTTCACCGCGAAGAATTTCTTCATTGGCGGTGGAAAACGGTTCAGATTTGCTCGGAGTTATCTCAGTGCAACGGCTGTAGACGGAGCTCCCAAGATCAAAACGTGCTCAAATTTTAGGAGCATATAGCTGACTTCAAGACGCTTCTTTTGCCTCTAGCTTGACATCATTCCAAGTTTGGTAGATCCAGGAACAATTCCTGGAGTGCGAATCTGGTCTGCGAAATCTGGGTAGCAACTTTTCTTCTTCTTCTTTATGGAAGAGGAATCTTCCGAGGGGGAGACGAGGGAAAACCTCCTTCACGTTCACCGAGTCTCACCTCCTAGCCGAATCCTTGCCCAAGGATCTCTGAATACCTCTATTACCTCCTTGGTATGAGCCTTCTCTGTTCCTTTGCACGAGCATTCGAGGAAGATGAGATGGAAGAAAGGGACTTGCTGAAATACGGTGTGTGCAGCCATAAGGCAGCAAAGGGGGATGTTTCTCATTATTGAAACACATCCCTAATGCCAGCTAACATAACCCACGAAATTTCCCTCATCCCTTGGATTAATTAGGTTCGGTCATGAGCCCATCCGGGCCCTTGATGTGGCCATCCATATCCTCTCAAATCAGCCCAAAAACAACCTCCTATTTTAGGAGGGTGGTTTCCATATATATAACCAACAAAATAGGGAGGGGAGAATCTAAAATATCCTCCCCATATCAGGTTGGATGGCTGTATGGGCGCCTTCATGTGGTACACGGCCCATTAGGGCATGCAAGGGCTTTTGGCAATAACCAAAATGCCCTCCATGCTTCTTATGGCCGTACACTCATGTACCGGGCTCACATTGCAGAACCGTTTGAACCAGTAGGACCCCTAGCCTTTCTAGTGTCCTCTCACATAGATGGTTACCTTCTTATTTTGAGGTGCCCTTTAGTAATTTATCTATACATGGAGTTGCCCTTAGTAAAAATCACTAATGCAACTCTACCGAGCTCTCGTGTGATGCATACTTGGATTATCGTCACTTATAAGAGGTGTGAGATGATTTATGCATGCCTTTAACTACTCTGGGGTTGCCCCCTAGTAGCATATAATTGTTTCATGTCTCCCACGCTCTGGTGCGATGCACCCATGGTATGGATGTTTTCCTAATTTAAGTTGTACATTGTGAACAAGAAGATAAAAGATCTGATTTTGGATGTGGACAAGGTGGAACCTTCAGGGACTAAGATTCGTGGCTAACAACCCAAACTCGACCAACATACCCTATAGGTGTCTCTGTCAGTCCTCTGAGTTCTGGTTAACTTACGAAGCAAAATAGAGTGCGACGCAAGCTGAACTCAAATCCTCCTGGACTTATTATGTTATCTCGCGTACCCCTGCTCTCAAGCTGAACTCAAATCCTCCTGCAACCAAATCCTGTCAACAGCTCGACTGTTGACCACCAGGCGCCTAGGTTTAATGCGATGTAGGTCAATCCAAAGAACGCACCTCTGGGTTAAGGGTATGGATGGCTTGCAGGAGTGGCATGCCTATACAACACCAGTCGGGTAATCCAGTGCACCTTGATATTGGGTCGCATATATATGGATCCCTCACACGTTGGTACACCAAATCACCACACAACTGGTTAATCCATCGACCATGGTTTCTCAGGGTTAAGGACCAATTACCCTAAATAGAAAATGGCTTTTGTGCACCAGTGTCTGCTCACTGATCTATGCATCGTGTTAGTTCCGTTCGGCTACAGACATTGTGCCTAATAATGACCATGGTGGCCGGAGACACCTACGCTCTGTCATACCAACAGCTTAGCCTAATTAGGCGACTAACCTAATCAGAGCTACAAACGATTTAAGCTTACATAGGACCAGTTCACTGAGTCCCTACTCATATGGATTACCACATAGCCATGGCTCATAGTTCTGTAAACAAAACACATACTGTCGTACGCATCTCGATGCAATCTTATATATAAACTATCAACCATATATAGCTCATATAATAGTTTTTACGAGCTATAGACCATATCAATCCTAACAATCTCCCACTTGGTCTAGTGAGAAAAAAACGGTTCTGAGCTCTATAACTTCTATATATTGCTTTCAAGCCCTTACAGGAATCCTTTCCAGTAAAGGGATCCGCAACATTATCTGCAGATACTATCTCGATCACCGCTACTTGCTCTTTCCCCATGGTGGTGTCTAGGCTCCCGGGACCTTGCTACCTCCCAACTATTATCAGAATAATTAACTGAGCCTCTGGAATGCATCCAGAGTTTGACCAAGACCTTTTTAAGCCATAACACCTTATTTTATTTTATTTCGCTTTACACTCCGCAGCGTGCTCAGCCTATATGGTAGAGTCTGTGATGCATTCCTACTTCACACTCCAAATTATTGCTTCTCATCCCAACTCTAGAAAACAATACCTGAAAATCGATTCTCTGGATCTCACTTCTGACAAAGTCAGAACCTGTGTATCTAATTGACATCACGCATGTGACGTGTAAACTAACTCATTTTCTCGCTTGACGAGAATATTTGAGTATACTCTTCACTAAATCCAGTTGCATGGACCCGAGTTCAACTGAAACTGACCTAACATCTTTGCTGTGAAATAGATGTTTGGCATAGGTATGCATCGCATACATCAAGCCACCGAAGAAGAAGCTTAGGGTACCTTTATATCTCTGCTCTCTCCTCAAGTATTTTAGGACATTAGTCCTTAGATAGTTCCAGGCCATGCCACAATAGCAAGGAACCCTTCTTGGAGATATGCATACCGAATCTTGTCAAACTCTAATCTATTTTCGTAGCCTGTGACCACAAGAGAATCATGTTCTGGTCGTCTCGAGTTACCATGATCCACGTAGGTCGTCTTTCAGTGGAATTATGATAACAACCAAACCTTTACTTTAGAATACATGACTACATCATCGTATAGGTAAAGTATTAAGTATACCATGTAGTCCCATCACTCCTCTTGTATCTAATTGGGATATCCTTATTTTGGTCAAATCTGTATTATCGGATAACCTGACCAAAATAGACATTCCAGCTCCTAGATGCTTGCTTAAGTCCATAAATGAACCTTCACAATTCTGCAAGACCTACTGACCTTTAAGCCTGGAAGATGCATTCTGTATCCTCTCATCTACCAATTTTTATCTAACGGGCTAAGTTGCCAGGTGCGCAAGTCTCAGACTTAGTATACGCCCACTCGAGGGAGGGTGCGCACAGTGATCCACCTACGCAGGTCTTTTACCTTTAACCAAGTTTAAAACTACTCCAAAAGAGCTATGATAAACCCTGGTGTAAAAGAGATTCTAAACACTTATGCTCGCTTTCTCTCTATGGCTTTCAGTCAGATAACACTGTCAGAAGACTCCATCACTTTGTCATTGCTCAAGGGGCCATCATTCTGAATCTATGGATTAGCTAACAAAGCTTTCCATAGTATCTATTCAGGAGCTCTGATGGTACTCCTACTGCGATAAGGTGGTGGTGGTAATGAGTGAATCGTTTCTACAGTATCTGGTATACTACTGTCTGTATCATATACTTCCACTATGCTTTCGGATCTGCACTTTCCACTAGTATCTAGTAGCTCATCTAGAACTACCTACCAATATGCTATGGTCTAGAATATAATCCAGCTCTGGGTAGATGGCATTCATAGAAACGACCGTCTAACCTTAGGATCATAAAATAGTCCATTTATCTCCTTAGGTAACCTATTAACAGATATATATGTGACTTATTCTCTATCTCATCCCTTATGGGGGAAAAATCTTCGTGCCGATCCGAAGACTTCACCTCACCAGTCAATTGAGGTTGAGTGGTAGATCTTTGTGTGATCTGTTGATTGGAGAGTAGGTTTGAAGATCTATGCCTTAGAGACTTTGAGCTGTCACCTTCGATTTGTAAACAAAGAGATACAATCAGATAGTAGGTTGACACAAGGTGTGATCTCGGAGTTCAGCCGAAGCCTACGTCTCCATGCTATAGGGAGCAACCTGAATTCACTATCACTTTGCTCGAAGTGACCTCGACAGGCCGAGTGTCACTGAAGTCTCTCCGATCTTTTCATAGACAAGAAGAAGATTGAGGAGAGTTGAAGGGTGGAAAGCTAGAATTCCAGAGCTCTGGTTTCTGAAATCAGATTTCAGATTTGAAACTGGGATCTGGATGTGGACCCCCTTTACATTTGAAGGCTCTGCTATTTATAGGATTTCCTGGGAGGAAATCGGGGGGCAAATGGCTATTTTGCTGTCGTATCTGGGGATTCTCCAGGCAGGGCCGGTGGGTCCCGCGGTAGTCTTTGTGGGCCCACCAGGCAGTGCCAGTAGGTCCCGCGGTAGTCTCTGTGGGCCCAACAGGCAGGGCCGGTGGGTCCCGCGGTAGACTCTGTGGGCCCACCAAGCAAGGCCGGTGGGTCCCGCGATAGTTTTTGTGGGCCCACCAGGTAGGGCCGATGGGTCCCGCAGTACTCTGTGGGCCCACCAGGCAGGGCTGGTGGTCACGCGGTAGACTCTATGGGCCCAACAGGCAGGGCCGGTGGGTCCCGCGATAGTCTTTGTGGGCCCACCAGGCAGGACCGGTGGGTCCTGCGGTAGACTCTGTGGGCCCACCAGGCAGGGCCGATGGGTCCCGCGATAGTCTCTGTGGGCCCACCAGGCAGGGCCGGTGGGTTTCGCGGTAGACTCCGTGGGCCCACCATGGCAGGGCCGGTGGGTCCCGCGGTAGACTCTGTGGGCCCACCAGGCAGGGCCGGTGGGTCCCGCGATAGTCTCTGTGGGCTCACCAGGCAGGGCCGGTGGGTTCCGCGATTCGTAGATTTCTTTGCCAAAATTTGCACCCACATCCCTTATGTCTTTTCTGCACATATATAGGACATCCCTATACATTGAGATGCTTTAGATTCTCTATGAGTTTGAGGTGCTGATAAGATATAATTCTATATATAGTCTACTATTGTTCAAGGTATAACTTAGAAGATGGGTGGTAAACTTGGCAATACTTATCACACAATGGACCATATCCCATATGGATCGATTCCTTCTCTCGGATACTCTTTTGTGACGTAATATCCCTGGAAAATTTAACTAGGAGAAAATCCCATGCTCCACTAATAACCTAAGGAACTCGTCCAATAGATGCTCACCCCTTCGATCAGATCGAAGAGCCTTCTATCATCTGGACACTCTTGGAACCACCAATGTCAAAATAATCTAACTCCAACTTCTTAGTGGTCTTATTAGTTAATTTTCCTCCAGACAAGAATCATAGGTCTGAAGGGTCTCCAAGGGATCTGCAAACAGAAGTCTTGCCTTCATTAACCTCTAGATGGACCATCCTCCACTCACACTAGGTCTTTTCAACCTAGTCCAAATCTATCACAGACGGGCTATGATGGACCATGGTACCTTTTGGCCAGCCCCCGTGATCTCCATGCGATGCAATGGGTAGCCTCATGGGTGCTCGGATGTTTACCCACAAGCCTAAGCAATCACGACACCGGAGTTCATGCGGTCCTCGCGAGGGTGGGAAAAAGCCCTTCTCTCCTAGCATCGTGACCGCCATATCCCGAAAGAGACTGCCATGCCTCCGACATAAGAGAGCATAACTCTCACCCGAGGAGGATGTTGAGCCATACTCTATCACCCTGAAACTCAACAGTTGGCCGTGGAGACCAGGGGTACTCTCTGATAGAATCCTCTTACATATCCCTTTAATTTAGAGGGTTATTTTAATGCAAGTATGAGAATGCAATATAAGGTATCGACCACCTATACACTAGACGCTGGTCTTACCATGCTCCCACTAGGGTACCGACCTCCTATAGAACATTAGCAAGTTCTGGAGTATCATAGCCCCTATCCCATGAAGATACTCGACTGTCGCCTTTATATCCACAGAAGTCACATTACATACTCCATAACTCCCGATGTCCTCTGGGAAGATCTAACCCTAATGCGCTCGAGCCAAGCCAAAGGTCAACATGGTTAGGGCTCCCACTACGATAACGCCTGTTAGGTCTCTTGACATATGATGATCTGTGGATCTTCATCTTACCCTTGGTTTCGATGCTGGCCAACTAGTGGCGGCATAACCTCGTGTCATAAGATCATACCACCATCATACTATAAAATGACGATGAGTGCCTTCTAGTTGAGTCCTAACCTAATGGTCACATGGGACCAAGCGGCGAAAAGCCGGGCATCCCATAAACTCTGTAACTATAGAAATAGTTAAGCAATTATCATCGGGTTCACCAGACAAAACTAAAAAAGGTTACATGAGACGACACTGGTATCTTTGGCCAATTGTATTATAGTAATAGGGCTAAATACCGGTATCGTCCTTAGGGATTGCACAATGGTTAACTAGATTTGGAATATAATTTTTAGATCGGTTTAGGGTAAAAGATTTGATTTTGTTAAACTAAGTAAAGTAGAGCAATGACAAAACGAGATTAAAGTTGGATGAGAAATCAATTGGCGAATATCTAGGGCATCGAATCCACCACTAGTCTAGCAACTATGTCATTCATGCCAATTTTTGAGTTTAGTCTCTAATATAGATTCGATCCATTATGACAAGGAGCCGTGATGGTGTCATAGAAAGATTCTTTAATTGTATTGATGAGATAGGCCATCTGGCATGATCCATCCTCCTGGGTACGAATCATCTTACCAAGGCTAGATTCATCCAAAGATACAATCGGAAAAGATCCTACAAGTACATCGATGGCATGGGCCATCTCCGGTTGGCACGATCTGTCCTCCTGGGCATGGATTGTCTTCCCGAGGCATGAACCATCCAACAATTTGCATGCGGGTACATTAAAACCTTGCATGGTAATCATAATTTATAAGCATGGAACATAAACTACGACGAGTAATATAGGTGCATCGATGGTATGGATCATCTTCGGTTGGCACGATCCGTCGTCTCGGGCATGGATCGTCTTCCCTAAGCATGATCCATCCAAGCGTAACAACATCTATTGAATAATAGTCATAGATTAAACCACAAAATATAACCTGTGATGCATGTAATCTTAGGTAGGAACAATTATAGCAAAAGAAAAATCATTCATATCATAGATTAACTAAAACGATTCAATGTTCGTCACAAATTACCATGCAACAATCCATAGAAGAAAGCATAAAACCCTAAAAAAAATAAGAAAAACATACTTTACTAGGCTAGAGTTTCATCAAAACCCTAGAAGAGGCCTTTAGCTGAGCATGATGATGATGGCAAAGAAGCTCCTCAACATAGCCATAGGTGCAACCTCCGCGATGATGATGACTTCGATCTTCCTCTCCGCGACGGCTTCCGGGCTCCAAAAGATCTCCAAAAGATATGTTTTTAGGTTACAAAACACATATATGTAAGGTCTAGTCCGTCCCTGGGTTATTCTGTAAGAAATCCCATCACAGCACGCAAGCAATCGTGTGTATACAGCTGATTCGTGCATGGCCGATTGATCGGGTTACGCGCCCGATCGATCGAAAATCCGCTGCTCACTGGTTTCAGTCCCTGCAGTGCCAACTCGTTTTAGCCATAACTTTTCGCTTGGTTGTCGGAATTAGGCGTTCTTGGGCTCATTTCGAAGCTCTTGATAAAACCAACCTTTCTATGTCATCCTCTCATCAAACCAGAGATCTAAAGTTTACTATAAAATAGCTTTTTTTTCCTTTGCATCTTCTCTAATTTGCTCCATTTGAACCGTTTTCCATGCGATGGCTTGATTTCCTACAAGTTAGACATATACGTATAAGAGCACTGATAATAATATGAAAGAGGACGATAAAACAAGGGTTCAGGGACAATAATATGGTGTATTTATGCACCGATCAGCGGTATAACCTTGTGTGATGAGATCCTACCACCATCATACTACAAGACAACGATGAGTGCCTTCTAGTTGAGTCCTAACCTAATGGTCACATGGGACCAAGCGAGGAAAGGGCATCCATCAAACTCTATAACTACAGAAAATGTATAGTAATTATCATCGGGTTCATCAAACAAAACTAGAAAAGGAAATAACCACACAAATCAAGTTCAGGGTCAGACGCCTGAACCTAACTAGCTAGCGTAGCAGCTATGTCCCTTCTGCAAGTTCCCCTGATCCGATCCGAAGTCTCCATGCACAGTCTCTGGTTCACACCATCATGCACACTCCTCCCGATCCGACTCATTCTTCGGGCACCGTGCGCCCTTCTGTAGTGGTTCACGTATCCCGGCAAGCCCTCCATCTTCCTTCCTGTAAACGAAAATCTAGCCTACTCCGAGCAATTGCTCGTTCAGGCATATTTTCTTAGAAAGGAAGAAAAGCAAGCCCATAAACACTACCATGGGAAACCAAGGATGAATACTTCTATCCTCGCCCACTATGGCCTTATACAAACCAACTACAATGAAAAATAAAACCAAACATGCAATCACCATGATGTCAGGGTCCGACCCCCAGAGTCACACAATCACATTTTTATTTTCAGCGGTGCCTGCAAGAGAGATTCATATACACACAACATACTATGCATGCTTGAATAGTGAATCAAAAACCCGATGATAGGTGAACGTTCTTATGCATATGTATGAGTTCTTAAGAATTCATCATGTAACATACACCGCAATGCCGGCTCTGATACCATTTGTTGGGATCCAATCCCATTATCAGGGTCCGCGCAGCGGAAGATAGGCGGTCGTAGGACCAAATAGTCGAGTGCATGTTACAAAAAAAATTCTATCTATGATACTTTATACATGTGCATATGGAAATATAAAACGTACCTCTAAACGACATTCTAGTGATGATGATGCAACATACAATGATATGATCTATGCATTATTATCATAGAACCACGAGTTTAGGAGTTATACCTGCGTGTGGATTCTTTCACCGTGAAGAATTTCTTCGTTGGCGGTGGAGAAGGTTCGGATCTGCCCAGAGTTATCTCGATGCAATGGCTGCAGATGGAGCTCCCGAGATCAAAACGTGTTCAAATTTTAGGAGTATGTATCTTACTTCAAGATGCTTCTTTTGCCTCTAGTTTGACATTATTCCAAGTTCGGTAGCTATAAGAACAATTCCCAGAGTGCTGATTTGGTCTGCGAAATATGGGCAACAACTTTTCTTCTTCTTCTCCATAGAAGAGGAATCTTCCGAGGGGGAGATGTGGGCGAACCTCCTTCACGTTCACTGAGTCGCACCTCCTAGCCAAATTTTCACACAAGGATATCTGAATACCACTATTATCTCCTTGGTACGAGCCTTCTCCATTCCTTTGCACGAGCCTTCAAGGAAGACGAGATAGAAAAAGGGACTTGCTGAATTTCGGTGTGTGAAGCCATAGGGCAGCAAAGGGGGAGGTTACTCATTACTGAAACGCAGCCCTAATGCCTCTTAACATAACTCAAGAAATTTCCCTCATCCCTTGGATGAATTAGGGCCGGCCACGAGCCCATCCGGGCCCTTGATGTGGCCGTCCATATCCCTCAAATCAGCCCCAAAACCGTCTCCTATTTTAGGGGGGTGGTTTCTATATATGCAACCAACAAAATAGAGAGGGGAGAATCTAATAGATCCTCCCCATATCAGGTTGGATGGCTGCATGGGCGCCTCCATATGGTGCACGACCCGACCACTAGACCATGCGAGGTCTTTTGGCAATGACCAAAATACCCTCCATGCTTCTAATGGTCGTACACTCATGTACCGGGCTCGCATTAGAGAACCGTTTGAACCAGTGGGACCCCTAGACATTTTAGTATCCTCTTACATAGATGGTTGCCTTCTTATTTTGGAGTACCCTTTAGTAATTTATTCATTATGGCGTTGCCCTTAGTAAAAATCATTAATGCAACTTTACCAAGCTCTCGTGCGATGCACGCTCGGATTGCTGACACTTATGAGAGGTGTGGGATGATTTATGTATTCCTCTAACTATACTGGGGTTGCCCCTAGTAGCATATAGTTGTTCTATGTCTCCCACGCTCTGGTGCGATGCACCCGTGGTATGGATGTCTTCCTAGTTTAAGTCGTGCACTATGAATAAGAAAATAAAAGATCCGGTTTCAGATGTGAACAAGGTGGAACATTCAGGGACTGAGATTCGTGGCTAACAACCTAGACTCAACCAACACACCCTAGGTGTCCCTGTCAGTCATCTGAATTCCGGTTAACTTATAAAGCTAAACAAAGCGCGACGCAAGCTGAACTCCAATCCTCCTGGACTTATTATGTTCTCTCGCATACTCCTGCTCTCTGCTTAGTATTGGTAATACGATATCCCTCCATATGGTGTCATGACTCAACTCGACTGGTGGAGAATACCTTCAGACTCGAGTGATCATCTGACTAGGTTTCTTTCCAGGTTGACTGTATACATCGCACCTCCGATTGCTTTGGCCAAGCAATCAGATCCTGTCAATAGCTCGACTGTTGACCACTAGACGCCTGGGTTTAATGCGATGTAGGTCAAGCCAAAGAATACACCTCTGGGTTAAGGGTGAAGATAGCCTACAGGAGTGGCATGATGATACAACGCCAGCCGGGTAACCCAGTGCACTGTAGTATTGGGTCGCATATATATAGATCCCTCATACGTTGGTGCACCAAAGCACCACATAACTAGTTAGTGTTATAGCTCGTGTGTCCTGAGCGTGGATTTTCTGTATTAATATTAATAAAGATTACTTTGGTTATTGCTTTAATTAGAATACTACTGTGGTATATGTTAATATACATATAATAAAGGACCCTAGGGAACACAGTAGGCCACTGAGGTGCATGGTGGATCCATGCTTGGGAGACCCAGTGGACTAGTTCTATGTAGACCTAGAACTAGTTCACAGCTTTGGTGATGCCGGTCGCTTCACCGAGAATAAGTTATTGGCAGGTGGAGGATGTGGTGAAGTCTCCAAAACAGGAATGTGGGATTCCCATTCATCTGACCAAGCACGATGATCGTGTTGAACAGGAACCAAGACGGTGCACAGTTCAGTGATTCAGATACTGGTGCACAAACCGTCTTACTACTATAGATAATCTGTCCTTAATCCTGAGGGACCATGTACACTGGGCCAACTAGTTGTGTGGTGCTTTGATGTGCCAAAGTTGGCGGACCTTCCATAGTCCAATACCACGGTATGTTGGGTTACTTGGCTGGTGCTTGAGTGGCATGCAATCCCTACAGGTTATCCAACGTCCAGTATTGATGGGTGTGTTTTGATGAGTCAATCTGTCCATACAATTAACCCAGGCCTGGTAGTTGTCAGTATGACTGATGATGTTCCGGATACTAGGCATAGCACCGGAAGGTGTATGATATTATAGATGACAAGTCATCAAATCCTAATCAGATGATCGATTGGGATCTGACGGTGCTCCCCACCGCCCGAGTCGAATTATGGCACCAGTAATAGGAGGGACTAAGGATTATCGGAGTATAGTAGAGAATAGGGTTACAAGGGAGTAACATAAGTTTAGGATCACTAGAGTTCAACTCGCATCGCACTCTGGATGGCTATACGGGTTAATTGGATTAGGACTAATTAACGGAACTTTCGATGTCCCATCGGAACAGTTAATCAGGGATCTGGTTGGAGCTAGAGATTCTGAACTCTGAAGGTTCCACCCTATCATTGCATATAGGAATTGTTCCCCGACTTGGATGGATACGTTGGATGCAAAGTAGCGTGATGGAGCGCAAGCCCGGAGCCTAAGACCTAATTCACATGTGTGAGTAGTCGTAGGGGTATTTTGGTAAATACTGAAATATGGCTCAGAAGATATTGAATATGGATCTTAAAATAATCAGAATAATTCCAGGAGCTCATAGACACTGACGGAACTCGATTCCGAGTAGCGCACCTCACTCCATCTCTCTCTCAGTGTTTCACTTTTCGTGTAGGGTATTTTCGTCCAGGCTTCACGATAGGCACCTGAAACCCAAAAAACCGACCCCCTCTTATCCTTATCCATCTAGGGCCGGCCCTAGCCTGCGTAGAGCAGTAGGGGGCTGGCCCTATAAGAGGAAAAGGGAGGGGGGGCCGGCCCTAGTGCTCTCCCTCTCCTAATACCCGAACCCCTCTCCCTCTCTCCCTCTCTCCCTCTCTGAGATTTCGGCCAAGGAAGAAAGAGGAAGAAGAAGGAGGAAGGAAGGAGAAGGAAGAAGAGAGAAATAGAAGGAGGAGATCTCGTGGCTCGCCATCGTCTTCGTAATGGATTCCTCCGTCGGCTCGTAGTCTTTGAACTCAGAGATAGGACTTCGAGGATTCCTCCCTTCGCAAAGGACAAGGTGCTATCCGACAGCTTCCCTTGCGATTCACGTGCTATTCATCATCGTTCTGTTCTCTCTGGATCATAGATCCATAAGGTATGACGATTCTAAACACCTAACTAGATGCATGCATGTCTTCCGGATCGTAGTATGCCTCTAGGGCGTCCGCACATATGCTAAGATCATAGATTTGCATGTAGATTGTTTTGTAGAATTAATTGTAATGAAACATACACCGTAAGATCTTCGGATCTATCTTTTGCTTCTGCTGTGACTCTGATAATAGGATTCAATTCCAACAATTGGTATCAGAGCACGCTTCGGTGTGTGTTTCATGCATGAATTCGTGAAAACATCATGTGAATATATGATGGCATATGTTTTCGTCGGGGTTCAGTGTAGATCATGCATATGGATTATGCTATGTATCATCTTTTTGCAGGTGCCACGCTGAATAGTAATCTGTGATTACATATCTCCGGGGGTCGGACCCCGGATTTATTTTTGCATTGATTATTATTCTGCTTGTGGTTTTTAAGGCTCTAGATGGGCGAGGGTGGAGGTTGACCACCCTCAGTTCCCTGGCCATATTTTCTAGGATTGTTTCCTTTTCTTTCTAGTGAAATTGTGTACGAATGAGCACTTGCTCGGAACGGGTTAGTTTTTCGGTCACATGAAGAAGAAGATGATGCTACATCCACGGTTCGGGCAAGCGGTACCATAGAGTGCAAAGACCCGGCAAAAGTATGCACGTTGGCGATGATCGGGATCATCGTCGGAAATCGTGCAGATCAGAAGAACAGGATATCTTGGCTGTGCTATTCAGGTTCAGGGGTCGGACCCTGGACTTGATTCAGTTTGGATATTTTTCTGTTGATTCTCTTTACTTAGTGTTTAGAGAACCCCGATGATAATGTGATTATCTATCATGCTTGCGAGTTTGTCTCTAGATCAGGCTTTAGAGTTGTGGGTGCAAAAATTGTACCGGACCAGATCAGAGCAGCATGGGCCCGCGCAACGGCCCAAATGGGTAAGCCCGCCTGGGCTCACATGGGCCCACTCTACGAGGCTCGCAGATCAAGCCCTATCCCTTGTTGGGCCCGAACAACGGCCCAATAAGGGCCCAGCAAGGAGGCCCAGAACCAGTGCCACGTCATCAGCGCCACGTCATCACTGCCATATCGGGCACGAGCCTACGCTATAAAAGGACCCCCAAGGCATCCAGGAAGGGGGTTGGCCATTCAATCAGAGGAGGAGGATCCCAGAGCAAGTGCTAGAGCTCAATTCTCCCCTTCTTATTCTCTTCTAGTTGCTCCGTGCAACCCGACTGTACGAAGCTTCTCTTGGCCTGTCAAGAGAACGCTCACCCCTTTATACTTGAATTATAGTGAAGATCAGGTGGCACCTCTCGCCCGGAGACGTAGGTCGTAAGGCCGAACTCCGTCACCAATCCTCGTGTCAATCCTATCTCTCTACTTTCTACTCTCTAACTCTACTAACCATCCAATTCAATCAAGGCTGTGGGGTGGGAGTTCCCGATCAAGGCGGCTCGGAAATTTCCCCCCACAATCTTTGGCGCCGTCTGTGGGATATCGTTAGAGGTCTTACCCACACCTCTACCGACTCCTATTCAACTTGCGGTGACGAACCACAAGTCCTCATCCAAATCAACATCAACGCCTTCAACACGCCGACATCAACACGCTCGATGGTGAAGGCCAGCACCAACCCACCAAAGGCGGGTGCTAAACGAACAAAAGATATGCTGATCGAAGAAGAACAAGAAGCCTCGGTTGCAACCAACCGAAGAAATGTTCATAAGCGACTGGGGCCACAAGGAAGTCATCCGGGAAGCCGCAGCAATTGGCAGGACCCACCATTCCCGATGCAACGATCTGGCAAAGAGCACGCCACCCAAGGAGACAACGGTTCAGCTACATACCAAATTTCGACCGCTGATTTTCAGCTGCTGAACCTCCTTAAGAGGAACACAGCCCTCGAGCAAGAGAGGGATTCCCTAAAGAAGGCGGCTGAAAGAGCGGGGGTTATGGCCTGTAACTCTTCAGCTGCTGATGAAGACCAACCAAGGACTCGTACAGCCGCGGGTCATCATCTTGAAGAACCACATGTGCCGCATATCGAGAGGCGTCAGGTATCCACACAAGCACCAAGGCAAACGGTGTGGGATCGCCTCGACATCAACGGTGCGCCCAGCTATCGCGGAGAAGGATCACCTCAGTCAACAGGGTCTACTAGACATCCTATTCCTTTGCGCACGAAAGCAACAGATGCCCGCGAGCTGCTCAACCGACTAAGGCATACTGCCAACGTGGGACGCCGCTATCAAGACCGTAGGCAACTAATCACCTCGGTGGGGCCACTGCACCCCAAGGTTCTTGCAACACCATTTCCTATGGGTTGGCGAACACCGAACCTACCAAAGTTCAACTGCATCCGGGGAGACCCTGCTCTCCATATCCTAGCCTACAAGCAGGCCCTGACGCCCTATGAATATGAGAACCATGTTCTCTGCCGTATGTTTGCGGGAAGCCTCGAGGGACCTGCCCTCGACTGGTATTACACACTGCCTACTGGTACGGTGACTACATTCAAAGAATTGGCTGAACTCTTCATGGACCATTACCGGCTAAACTTAAAGCCGGAAAAGAAGCTGGATACACTCTACCGGCTGAAGATGGGCTCCGATGAGTCTCTAAGGAGCTTTACGATGAGGTTTCATAATGAGCACTCTGAGCTCACCGGTCGGTCCCATAATGAGGAGGCCATCATGCTGGCATTCCAGAATGCTATCCGGCCAGAGCTCCACGTCTACACCGACTTCATCCGGCATCCTCCCAGTAACCTGGAAGCGATGTTCAAGCGCGTACAGCGGGAGATAGAGGTGGAAGACAATCAGCAGGCCAGAAGATTACGCGAGCCCCGCGAGTCTCGTGACTCCCGACATAAGAAAAATGATGAAGCCCCGAATGAAGCACACTACAAGAAGTCTGCCCATGCTGCGTCCGACCGAAAGGCCCAGGCCAAAAGGTACAATGAAGATCCGAAAGCCCCTCCAGCAGAGAAGAGGCGAACTCCAAGGGAGCAAAGGGTGTTCACTAAGCTGAACACCTTCATTGAAGACATCTTCGCATACTTGCAGAACGAGCCCTTTTGCAAGTGGCCACAGCCCTCTCCCTCCAAATTCCGACCAGGCGGAAGATACGACAGCCTACTGTGAGTTTCATCGCAGCCATGGCCACCCAACCGCTACATGTCGGAAGCTAAAGCATCACATCGAAGACCTGATCCAAGAAGGGCGGCTCGATGGCTACCTCGCTAATAAGGAACCAGGTCGAGAGTAGGAGAGGTTACAGCAGTGGAGAAAAGAAAGTCAATGTAATACATCGATGCATAATCGTAACGTCTGCGGGGCAACCTCTGAAAAAGTGTAACTGTAACTTTGTTATATCAATAAAGTATCTTTTTTTCTCAAAATCAAATCTCTCGAAGTTCGATTCCACCATGTTAAGGCATAAAAAAACAAAGGCTCCTGGCAACCCAGGTCAATCGAAGACCTTCGATTCCGCCCATTCAAGTCGGAAGCTCGAAGGCAATTCGGATACGCCCTCTCGAGGCTAAAGTCCGATAAAAAGGCTCCTGGCAACCTAGGTCAACCAAAGACCTTCGATTCCGCCCATTCAAGTCGGAAGCTCGAAGGCAATTCGGCTACGCCCTTTCAAGGCTAAAGTCCGATAAAAGGCTCCTGGCAATCCAGGTCAACCAAAGACCTTCGATTCCGCCCGTTCAAGTCGGAAGCTCGAAGGCAATTCGGCTACGCCCTTTCGAGGCTAAAGTCCGATAAAAAGGCTCCTGGCAACCCAGGTCAACCAAAGACCTTCGATTCCACCCATTCAAGTTGGAAGCTCGAAGGCAATTCGGCTACGCCCTTTCGAGGCTAAAGTCCGATAAAAAGGCTCCTGGCAACCCAGGTCAACCAAAGACCTTCGATTCTGCCCATTCAAGTCGGAAGCTCAAAGGCAATTCGGCTGTGCCCTTTCAAGGCAAAAGTCCGATAAAAATGCTCCTGGAAACCCAGGTCAACCAAAAACCTTCGATTCCGCCCATTCAAGTCGGAAGCTCGAAGGCAATTCGGCTACGCCCTTCTAAGGCGAAAGTCTGATAAAAGGGCTCCTGGTAACCCTGGTCAACCAAAGACCTACGATTCCGCCCATTCAAGTCGGAAACTCGAAGGCAATTCGGCTACGCCCTTTCAAGGCGAAAGTCAGATAAAAATGCTCCTGACAATCCAGGTCAAGCTAAACTATCAACTATACTTATCCAAGGTGACCAATGCCTCGGCACTCTACAAGCCCAAGGCCCAGCCCTTGGCACTCGAAGACAAAGTCCGAGGCGACCAACGCCTCGGCACTCTACAAGCCCAAGGCCCAGCCCTTGGCACTCGAAGACAAAGTCCGAGGCGATCAATGCCTCGGCACTCTACAAGCCCAAGGCCCAGCCCTTGGCACTCGAAGACAAAGTCCGAGGCGACCAGTGCCTCGGCACTCTATAAGCCCAAGGCCCTGCCCTTGGCACTCGAAGACAAAGTCCGAGGCGATCAATGCCTCGGCACTCTGCAAGCCCAAGGCCCTGCCCTTGGCACTTGAAGACAAAGTCCGAGGCGACCAACGCCTCGGCACTCTACGAGCCCAAAGCCCAGCCCTTGGCATTCGAAGACAAAGTCCGAAGCGACCAATGCCTCGGCACTCTACAAGCCCAAGGCCCAGCCCTTGGCATTCGAAGACAAAGTCCGAGGCGACTATGTCAGTGGTTGGTCTAACTCTGTCAGTGCGTGTCTCCATACTGGAGCAGTCGACGGTGGGTAACACGGGATAAAATGGTGCTTCCTCGATCCTGGCCAAGTCAACACCCTCACATGACCATAGTACCTGGTGAATACAGTAACCAGGTACGGTAATACATTGGGTGAAAACCGGCTGGCCATCATGCGGCGTCATCCTAGATTATCTCTAAGAAACCCCCTCCAATATAGCATTGTCCCTCGCCGACATCCCCGCGCGCCAGAGTTTTACCGAAAAAGTGTCGGTTTCAAATAGGGCTGAAATTCGAAAAACACACTATTTTCAATACCGACACTTTTTGGCCTCTTCTAGCAGCCCCAATAACGGGGTGTCGACATCAACAAGCAGCCCCTCCTTGGTTTCGAACAAAAACCGAGTGGGGAAGGGGTGACGGCACACCATCAGCAGCACACCCCTTGGTTTCGTCAGAAAACCGAGAGGGGGTGTGTGTCGGCATCAACAAGCAACCACCCCTCGGTTTCGTCAGAAAACCGAGAGGGGGTGTGTGTCGGCATCAACAAGCAGCCCCCCTCGGTTTCGCACAAAAACCGAGTGGGGAAGGGGAGACGGCACACCATCAGCTACAACCACCCCTCGGTTTCGTCAGAAAACCGAGAGGGGGTGTGTGTCGGTATCAACAAGCAGCCCCCCCTCGTTTTTGCACAAAAACCGAGTGGGGAGGGGGTGACGACACACCATCAGCTACAACCACCCCTCGGTTTCGTCAGAAAACCGAGAGGGGGTGTGTGTCGGCATCAACAAGCAGCCCCCCCTCGTTTTTGCACAAAAACCGAGTGGGGAGGGGGTGACGACACACCATCAGCACACCCCTCGGTTTCGTTAAAAAATCGAGAGGGGGTGTGTGTCGGCATCAACAAGCAACCCCCCCCTCGGTTTTGCACAAAAAACGAGTGGGGAGGGGGTGACGGCACACCATCAGCACACCCTCGTTTTCGTTAGAAAACCGAGAGGGGGTGTGTGTTGGCATCAACAAGCAGCCCTCCCTCGGTTTCGCACAAAAACCGAGTAGGGAGGGGGTGACGGCACACCATCAGCAGCACACCCCTCGGTTTCATCTGAAAACCGAGAGGGGATGTGTGTCGGCATCAACAAGCAGCCCCCCCTCGGTTTCACACAAAAACCGAGCAAGGGGGGGTGTGACAACACACTATCAACAACCACCCCTTGGTTTTGTCAGAAAACCGAGAGGGGGGGTGCTCGGCGTCATCCGCAGCCCATCCCTCGGTTTCATCAGAAAACCGAAAGAGGGGTGCGACGACATCAACAACAAGCCACCCCTCGGTTTCGTCATAAAACCGAGAGGGAGAGATCGACATCACCGACAGATGATGAGCGTCGCCAAAAAAAAAAAAAAAAAAATCCCCTTCCTCATCAGGGGTGAGCACGCGGTAACCATCGCGTTATCACTGGGGCCCGACTGCAGTCCCTAGTGAACACAGTAACTAGGTGCAGTTGGGTGTCGGACAGAACGGATGAGTTACCGCGTGCCGAGACATCTTTAAGGCGCTGGCCTAAAATCCGGCTGGCACGTTCTTAAGAGTCATCTCTCTATAAAGGTGAATACCGGAAAAGTTACTCGTCAAGGCGCACAATGTTTCACGTCCACTTTGACCGTTTTTTCGATGCTTACACAACGGCACCTTATACGCATCGATCCGACGCACGTATGAAAAGTTATGATTGTCGGAGGTTTTTGAGACACTTCTTCCTGAAGACCAACTTCGGAGAAGTTACACGGTAGCGACGATCACACTGACGCCTTCAACCTGGTTCACTACACGACCAACTCGCAGCAGGCCAAACACTGCGCATAAGAGAAGAACTCATGCCTCTCCTCGCGAGCATGGGTACTTGGCGGCAGCGGATCGGAACGGGGACGAGGGGTTGGATGAACCAAACCCCCCTCCTACACGCTCTCCCCACAGACACCTCATGCACACGCTACTCCTTGCAGCCAACAGAGACAACCTGGGGTGGGATCGAACGAACCAAACGGCCCTCCTTCTCCGCACGACCGCCTCGCAGCCGACAGAGACAAACCCGGCGTGGGGTCGGACGAGCCACGCGCCCCCCCTCTCTCTGCGCAACCTCTTCACAGCAGCACAACTCAACCCGTTGCAACCTCAACCCAAACCCAAAGGGCGAGACGACCCCTGGGGGATCCAACTCCATCCCCGCGATGCGTGCCCGCTTCGACTACAAATGGCGATGAGTCGAGGGAAGGATATAGATCCGATCCCCCCTGCGTGTCCTCATCGCACGATAGCGAGCCGCATGCCCCGGCGCGTCCCTCCTCGCACAACAACGGCAGCCGCGCACGGGCCCCACTCTGTACGTCGGCAGCCTGAAGCGGAGAAGAAGAGGAGGGATCCCCCACGTGTTTCTCTTCACCCGCGCGAGCGACCCCTTCATCGGGTACAGCCGGAGCGGGAGAAAGGGTGGAGAAGACCCACGCGGGGCTCCTTGTCGCTCGACCTCGTCACGGGACTCTTTTCCGATCAACCCGCATGCTCCCTACCGGGCCCCAACACAGGGCAACTGAGAAGAGAAGGAGGAGACCCGCTGCTGCTGCTACTCTCTCTCTCTCTCTCTCTCTCTTTCTCTTTCTTTCTCCTGAAGCCCGGCCCGATCGCCCGCCGCTCCCTTGCCGGTGCTTGCGCCCGCCCCGATCTGTGCACTCTGCTACCGCCACGCCCGCCTGCGCTCCGCGCACGTCTCCCGGCAGTCCGCTGCTGCTCTGCGTGCTGCTCAACCACGCTCTCGGCCTCCGCTTGCAGCCGATACCGCCGTCTGCCTGTGCCGCGTGCGCCAGCCTGCCTCGGCCTACCTGTGCCGCACCGCAGCCGCCACCCGCGCCTGCGCCCGCATCACCGTGGCCACCGCCGCCTGTGCACCGCACGCTGCCTGCGCCCGGCCTCCGTGCTGCCACCACTGCTGCTATACCACGCGAACCGAACAGAAAAAAAGGAAAGAGAGAGAGAGAGAATGGAAAGAGAGAGAAGGACGCAGCTCTCTCACGTGAAAACAGAGAAAAGTAAAGAGAGAGAGAGAAAGGAAAGGGCTCAGCGGGCTGCTCTCTCACGCCCACACGTGAATGCAAGCCTTGATCCCAGTTTCTTTCTTTATGAGGAGATTGTGGCGCGGGCTCAGCGGGCTGCTCTCTCACGCTCTCACGTGAATGGAATACAAAAATAAGGAAAGAGCGAAGTGAAGAAAGGAAAGAGAAAAAGAAAGCCAAAGAAGGAATAAAGAGAAAAGATTTTCCCTCACCAAAAAGGGTCTCGGTACCCTCTCGGTATGCTCTCGGTAACCACTCGGTATGCTCTCGGTACCCACTCGGTATGCACTCGGTACCCTCTCGGTATCCACTCGGTCGGAAAACGCACTGCCTTTTCGGAAACACCCCCTTGGAAAACCGAGACTTTTTGGCATGCACCAAAAGGGTCTCGGTAACCACTCGGTATGCTCTCGGTACCCACTCGGTATGCACTCGGTACCCTCTCGGTATCCACTCGGTCGGAAAACGCACTGTTTTTTCAGAAACACCCCCTCGCAAAACCGAGACTTTTTGGCTCGCGCCAAAAAGGGTCTCGGCATCGGCGGAAGAAGGCCCTGCTAATACGAACCGCGGCACCGACAACCCTCGCCAACCGCGCCAGGATCCTAAAGCGTTTGCACCCTGGAATCCCAGCCGACCCAGGGGGTCCTGACCCGACTGGGAGGGGGTAACTGTGGGTGCAAAAATTGTACCGGACCAGATCAGAGCAGCATGGGCCCGCGCAACGGCCCAAATGGGTAAGCCCGCCTGGGCTCACATGGGCCCACTCTACGAGGCTCGCAGATCAAGCCCTATCCCTTGTTGGGCCCGAACAACGGCCCAATAAGGGCCCAGCAAGGAGGCCCAGAACCAGTGCCACGTCATCAGCGCCACGTCATCACTGCCATATCGGGCACGAGCCTACGCTATAAAAGGACCCCCAAGGCATCCAGGAAGGGGGTTGGCCATTCAATCAGAGGAGGAGGATCCCAGAGCAAGTGCTAGAGCTCAATTCTCCCCTTCTTATTCTCTTCTAGTTGCTCCGTGCAACCCGACTGTACGAAGCTTCTCTTGGCCTGTCAAGAGAACGCTCACCCCTTTATACTTGAATTATAGTGAAGATCAGGTGGCACCTCTCGCCCGGAGACGTAGGTCGTAAGGCCGAACTCCGTCACCAATCCTCGTGTCAATCCTATCTCTCTACTTTCTACTCTCTAACTCTACTAACCATCCAATTCAATCAAGGCTGTGGGGTGGGAGTTCCCGATCAAGGCGGCTCGGAAATTTCCCCCCACAAGAGTTAGTACTTAGCTTATGGGTTTATCGGTATCTCTATATGGTTCTAACACATGCGAATCTGGTGGCTAGCTAAAAGGAAAGGTGGTAATCACCCTCGTGGTAGTTCAGGTAGCCAAGTATTGTGCACCGAGATAGACACAACATTGGATTTGTTTAGAAATAACTAATGTCCTCATAAGAAGTATGATAACCCTAGTGGGAGCCATTTCCCTATATGGTCCTAGCGACCAAGTTAGGTTAGGATTCCACTTAGTGATACCCGTTTCTAGTTAACGTTTGATGGTAGTATGAACTCATCACGATTTGGTTATGCCACCATTAGGTTGAGGTCCGGTGGAGTTTGTCGGATGTCCCTATTTAGCCAGCATCGATGAGGTCTACTATGACATCAAGCATCAAATTGTGAATAAGGCGTCATTCTAGTGGGAGTCATTTCCACGTTGACCTTAGGTTAGACTCCAGATCTTAGGATTATAGGCAAACTAGTGAAGTATTGAGATCCTTGGAATCTATGTAATGTGATCCTTATAAGAAAGACAAAAGCTGAGTATTCAAGGTAGGGACTATGATATTTTCCAAGGATACTAATGTTTTACGGGAAGGTTTGTAATCCTAGTGGCAGCACGGTAAACCAGGGTCTAAGTCTAGGAGGTCGTGACCTTTCTAGATATGCATAAAACCTCATAAAGAAGGGATGTGTAAGACGTTCCCTCCAAAGGAGAGCCCCTGGCCTCCATAATCAACCGGCTAAGGGTCTGGGTAGGATGTACGCAGTTCGATATTCCCACCGGGTGAGAGCTGTGTTTTCTTCCATACTGGTTCGCCTAGTGGTTTCCTTCGGGATATGGAGGATGCCGGTGGCAGTGGGTGACGATTTTTTCCTGCACCGCAGGAGCCTATGAACCCCCCTACCGGTACCACCTAGATTTGTGGGAAGCATCCAAAAGCTTGTGTGAAGCCATTATTGCTGCGCACGTGGGTCATATAAAGCTGGCCAAAAGGAGACTGGGAGGTCTTTCAGTTTGCCATAGGTAATTCTGATGAAGACTGGGTCATAAACACCCCGTTGGCAGAAGCGGTTGCATGCTTTCACCGAGATACTGTCTCTAATTCAGGGCCGATAGTCTCAGTGCTCGAGCCTAGGGAATTTAGATTCCTGGATGTCTCCACTTAAGGTAGTGAAGACATAGCAGTTGGAGTAAACGTTATCTATTTCTAAATTCTATAAAATAGATTGTAGTAGACCCTAACTTTTGCTTTAAACCATTGTTTACAGAAATCATGACCAAGCTCGATCCTCTTGCCTTCATACTTAATGATAACAAACTTACGGGACCAAATTATGAGGACTGGAAGTGTAACCTGATGCTCGTCCTAAGGGTTGGCAAATACATAATTGCCCTAAGTACCCCTCAATCGGCCATGCTGGGACCAAGTGCTACTGAGGCCCAGTTGAAGGAATAGAAAGACTGGCTAGATGCAGATGAGATGTGCAAGTGATACATAGTGGCATCCTTGCAGACCGTCCTTCAGAAGTAAGTTGAAGACATGGCCTTCGCTTCAGACATGATGCTCTACTTAAAGGAAATGTTCGAGGGTCATAGTCGGGTAACTCGTTACCTGGCTATCAAGAAATTGGTGTCCACGAAGATGGCAGAGGAGACTTTAGTTCGGGATCATATGCTGAAATTGTTTAGCTATGTGAATGAACTTGGTTCCTTCGATGTCATCTTGGATGCAGAGATCCAGACCGATATTTTCCTCGTATCTCTGTCAGGAGCGTTTAAGGGCTTCATTACCAACTTTAACCTTAACTAGTTGGAGATGTCTAACACAGGGCTCCTAGCGGCACTCCAGGCGACAGAGGACAGGATGAAGGCAGGAGCCTAATCCCTGAACGTAGAGCAGAAATCTTCTCTAAAAGCCAAAGGCAAGGTTTAGAAAAGAAAGTCTAAGAAACCCATGAAGATTGGCCAGGTACAATCATAGGTTCCCATGCAGGATGGTCCGGCGAAGCCCAAAGGAAAATATTTTTGATGCGGCAAGAAGGGGTACTGGAAGGGTGACTGCCGCATGGCTCCTAAGAAGGCTGAGACAGGTATATCTCAAATCCACATAGTGGAATCCCTTGTAACATCCAGTTGTTCTCTAGTTTCATGGATTGTGGATTCTGGTTCCACTAATCATGCTTGCAATAATTTACAGGGGTTCAAGGAGACAAGAAAACTAGGTGATGGGGAGATCATCCTAAGCATGAGAACTGAGGCCGTGGTAGAGGCTGAAGCAGTTGGAGATGTCGTCTTGCAGTTTTTTGATGGAAGAAGTTTATTACTTAGAGACATATTTTATGTGCAGTCATTGAGACGAAACTTAATTTATATTTCCTTATTGAATAATAAAGGTTTTTCAGTTTTATTTGATGCTTCTGGTGTGTCAATTAAATTGAATAGTTCCTTTGTTTGTAAGGAAAAGATACAAAATGGTCTCTATATAATTAATTCCAATCATAAGCAGGATAACATAACTGAAGCTTGTATGGTTAATTCATGTAAAAAGAAAAATCCCTCAGATAATCCAATACTCCTTTGGCACCTAAGGCTTAGACACATAGCCTTAGACAGGATTCACAGGTTGGTTAAGGTAGGACTATTAAGTCCAGATGTTTCAGAAAGCCTACCGACGTGTGAGTCTTGTCTGGAAGGCAAGATGACTAAAAGATCTTTCCGAGCCAAAGGTAGCAGATCCCAGGAGGTATTAGAGTTGGTACATATTGATGTATATGGGCCATAAGTGTCCGTACCATAGGAGGCTTAGAGTATTTCATCACTTTTACGGATGATCACTCGAGGTTTGGATATATATACCTAATACGGCGAAAGTCTGAATCTTTTGATAAGTTCAAGGTGTTCAGAGCTGAAGCAAAAAAGCAAACGGATAAGAGTATCAAGTCTCTTTGATCAGATCGAGGAGGCGAATACCTATCGGATGAATTTATTGGGTACCAGCGTGAGCATGGGATCATATCCTAATTGACTGCACCAGGGACACCGTAACAAAACGGTGTATCTGAGAGGAGAAACCAAACTTTGTTAGACATGGTTCGGACAATGATGAGTTATGTAATATTGCCACCTAGTTTTTGGGGATATACCTTAGAAACGGCAGCATATACTTTGAACTTTGTTCTATCAAAGTCAATACCTCTAACTCCTTGGGAGCTATGGTTGAAGCGAAAGCCAAGCCTGCAACACTTTAGGATTTGGGATTGTCCAGCACATGTGCGGAAGGACAAGAGAGATAAGATGGAGTCAAAGACTAAGGTATGTCTGTTCGTTGGGTATCCAAAATGGACAGATGGTGGTTTATTTTATGATCCTGAGGATAGAAAGGTTATCGTCTTGACGAACGCCGTATTCCTCGAGCAGGATTATTTAATAGACCATAAGTCCACTAGTAAAGTAGAACTTGAAGAATTGCTTGGTACTGATGGAAATACGTAGACAGAAAATATAGTGGAAGCTGATACCACTAAGATAAACGATATTGTAGAATCGACTCCTCGGGAACCACCGTAGGTTCATCGCAGTGGGAGGACCACAAGAGCTCCTGATAGATACATTGGAGAAGCCTACTTGGTAGATCCAGAGTTTCAGAAGGATGATCCTCTGAACTATGATGAAGCGATGGTATCCTCTGACCATGCAGCATGGCAGAAATCCATAGAGGTAGAACTGACATCGATGTCCCAAAACTCGGTCTGGATATTTATAACACCGCCTCACAACATTAAACCTGTTGGGCGTAAGTGGGTGTATAAAAGAAAAAGAGGTCCGGATGATACCGTTGAGACTTACAAAGCTAGACTAGTCGCTAAGGGTTATACCCAGCGAGAAGGGATTGACTATGACGAAACCTTTTCACCAGTGGCTATGGTTAAGTCTATCCAGATCCTCTTATCCATTGCAGCCCATTATGATTTGGAGATCTGGCAAATGGATGTCAAGACTGTATTCCTTAATGGAGATTTGGAAGAAGACATCTATATGTTTCAGCCTCCATGCTTTATTGCAAAGGGTCAGGAAGGTCTGGTGTGCAAGTTGCAAAGGTCCATTTATGGACTGAAACATGCATCCAGAAGTTGGAATATGTGTTTTGATCAGGCTATCCAGTCTTATGGATTTGAACAGAACATGGATGAACCATGTGTTTATAAAAGGAGCGATAAAACTGCAGTAGTTTTTCTAGTGCTTTACGTAGACGATATCCTGCTCATTGGAAACGATGTTGGAATATTGTCTACAGTAAAGGTGTGGTTATCCTCTCAATTTGACATGAAAGACTTAGGTGAAGCGACTTATGTTCTGGGGATCAAGGTAACTCAAGATCGCCAGAACAAGACTCTCTCGCTATCACAGTCAGCTTACATAGATACTATCTTGGTCAGATTCAGTATGCACAACTCCAAGAAGGGACTCGTTCCATTCAGACATGGCATAAAATTGTCTAAGGATCAGGGTCCTAAGACTCCTGAGGAGAGGGCAGAGGTGCATAAGATACCTTATGCCTCGGCTGTAGGGAGTCTGATATATGCCATGCAGTGCACGAGACCAGATATATGTTATGTAGTAGGCATGATGGGCAAGTATCAGTCAAATCCGGGTCCAGGGCACTAGACTGCTATGAAAAGTATACTCAAGTATCTCCGTAGGACGAGAGATTATGAGTTAGTTTACTCTTCACAGGAACTGATACCAATTAGATATACGGATTCTGACTTTGCAACAGTTCCGGAATCCAGGAGATCGATGTCAGGATTTGTGTTTTTATTAGGAGGAGGAGCTATCAGTTAGAGAAGCGTAAAGCAGGGATGCATCGCGGATTCGACGACAGAGGCAGAGTACGTTGCGGCGTGCGAAGCAGCCAAGGAGGCGGTGTGGCTCAAGAAGTTCCTCATGGACTTAGGATGCGTACTGGGAGCTCAAGATCTTATTGTCCTTTACTGCGACAATAGTGGAGCGGTAGCACAATACAAGGAGCCAATATATCACCAAAAGAGTAAGTATATCGAGGTAAAATACTACATTATCCGGGACTTGCAGAAGCGAAGGAAGGTTGCACTGACTCAAGTGGCGTCTGCAGATAACATGGCGGACCCTTTCACAAAGGCGTTACCGACCAAGGCTTTTGAGAAGCACGTGGATGCCATGGGAGTTAAGACTGTTAATCCCCGCTAGGCCAAGTGGGAGATTATTGTAGCTCGTGTGTCCTGAGCGTGGATTTTCTATATTAATATTAATAAAGATGACTTTGGTTATTACTTTAATTAGAATACTACTGTGGTATATGTTAATACACATATAATAAAGGACCCTAGGGAACACAGTAGGTCATTGAGGCACATAGTGGATCCATGCTTGGGAGTCCAAGTGGACCAGTTCTGTATAGACCTATAACTAGTTCACAGCTTTGGTGATGCCGGTCGCTTCACCGAGAATAAGCTGTTGGTAGGTAGAAGATGTGGTGAAGTCTCTACCAAGGGAATGTGGGATTTCCATTCACCTGACTAAGCATGATGATCGTGTTGAACATGAACCAAAACAGTGCACAGTTCAGTAATTCAGACACTGGTGCACAAACCGTCTTACTACTATAGATAATCTGTCATTAACCCTGAGAGACCATATACACTAGGCTAACTAGTTGTGTGGTGCTTTGATGTCCCAACGTGTGCGGACCTTCCATAGTCCAATACCACGGTACGTTGGGTTACCCGACTAGCGCTTGAGTGGCATGCAATCCCTACAGGTTATCCGACGTCTAGTGTTGGATGGGTACGTTTTAATGAGTCAATCTGTCCACACAATTAACCCAGGCCTGGTGGTTGTCAGTATGACTGACGACGTTCCGGATGCTAGGCATAGTACCGGAAGGTGTATGGTGTTGGATGGGTTCGCGGCTCGCCATCGTCTTCGCAACGGATTCCTCCGTCGGCTCGTAGTCCTTGCACTCAGAGATAGGACTTCGAGGATTCCTCCCTTCACAAAGGACAAGGTGCTATCCGACAGCTTCCCTTGCGATTCACATGCGGTTCATCATCATTCCATTTTTTCTGGATCATAGATCCATAAGGTATGATGATTCCAAACACCTAACTAGATGCATGCATGTCTTTCGTAGATCAAAGTATGCCTCTAGGGTGTCCGCACATATGCTAAGATCCTAGATTTGCATGTAGATTATTTTGTAGAATTAATTGTAATGAAACATACACCGTAAGATCTTCGGATCTATCTTTTGCTTCCGCTGCGACTCTGATAATAGGATTCAATTCCAACAGTTAGTCCACCGGTCATGGTTCCTCAAGGTTTAGGACTGATTACCTTAAGCAAAAACATAGCTTTGTGTACCGGTGTCTGCTCATCGATCTATGCACCATGATAGTTTCGTTCGGCCACAGGCACTGTGCCTGATAATAACCATGGTGGAGACACCCACGCTCTATCATCCAAATAGCTTATCCTACTTAGCCGACCAACCTAATCAGAGCTACGAACAATTTAAACTTATATGGGACCTGTCCAGTGAATCTCCCACTCAGATGGATTACAACATAGCTATAGCTCTTAGTTCTATAAACATAACACGTAGTGACGTATGCACCTCGATGCAATCCTATATATAAACTATCAACCATATACAACTCATATAATAGTTTTTTACGAGCTATAGACCATATCAATCCTAACAACTACGTCCTCTAGGTCAGTGTCGTAGGCTCTAACGAAGCAGCACAGGGCTGCCATATAGAGGTTGGGATCGAGTTGAGCTACTAACTCCTCCTGCACCTCTTTTGCCTTCGCCTTCTTCGCTTTAGAAGCCTTTGACTTCTTTACCAGAGGGCGAGTGATATGATTCCTCCCCTTCCTCCGTGACAGTTCGGAGGAGGGGACTCTTGGTCCCTCGACCACGGGTACCATATCCCGGATTTCCACTTTGCAGTGTGAGAACCCCCGGGCATAAACTATTTCACTACTATTTTTTTTTGAAAGAAAAGAGAAAAAGGTTTTAAGTTTAATTTGTTATTCCTTGGTCAAACCGACCCAATGCCTCAAGACATTGGAACAACCGCCCTCGCAAGGAAGATAAGAAAACTATTTATAAAAGAGAAGTACTGCTTGACCATCAGAGGGCATTACTCTTGGAAGGAGGAAGATAACTCCCTCAACTCTCCTAAGAGTGGTGCTCTCGTAGGAGCACGAGGCTCGAGCCTAGAAGGCGAGCCTTTCCTCACGTTACTCTGAATTAGCCTAAGAGGCGCCTCATACTCATTTATTTTAAAATTCAGATTAATAGAAGCAGTTGGTATCTCGAGCTAGAATAACACACCATCCTAAGAAAAGTCTCTCTATATACTTAAATCAATAGTCTTTACATCTCATCCATAGAGTACAAGTACAACTACCTCCTGATCTAAATAAGACCCAGGTAGAAATCTAAGGTTCCTACTCAAGCTCCAGCTCCAACACTCCAAAGCAGCTCCACTGCTGCTCCAAGCTTCTAGCTCCCGCTACTTTATCAGTTACATTCTTCCGTCTGATCCACGAACTCAACTCTTCCTTATACCTGGGTTTGTGCCCAACAAGATCACACGCACAAACCGTGAGTAACTTAGACAACTAAGTGACTCAGTGAGAGCCACGTTAACTCTATGAAAGAAAGTGATAAACTTATTGAATGGTGCTTTAATCGATATCATCTTTTAATGTTTAATCTGATTCAAATCATCTCTTTCTAGCACCGTATTTCGAGTTATATTACACCTTTATTTATTTCTTGACTTCAAGTCAAATTATCTTGACTAATATCAATTCTTAATTTTATTTCAATTAATACCACATCTTTCTTACTTTTAATGTTAAATGAATATCATTATTTGAATAATATTGAATCTCATACAATGTCATATCTCGAAGAATATCGAGTCTTGACTTGTCCTAAGACCTTCATCTGTGATTTTAATATCGTCATACTTATATATCATAATCTAGCATAGACTTCTACAACCGAAGCCTATCATAGGATCAAGATCATAAATCTAACCACTAGTCTTAGGGTACTCAAGAAATAACACTGCAACCAAAGACTCATCTGACTACCAGCCAGACCTACAAGTCTATACACTAACGCAATTGGTCTGGTGCATCTCTAATTTCCCTAATCTAGGGATAGAACAATAACTCACACTATCATAATATTTAACCACTAGACTTACGGTACTTGAAAGAGACTACCACCACTCAAAGACTTATCCCCTAATTGGCCAGAATTATACACGAGTCAACCATGCCAACCAAAATAGTCTGGCACTACCATGTCAATCTTAACTCCATGCCAAAGACGATATAATGAGTTAGACAACGATTGTGGTGACACTATTCTCCTAAACTAGGGCTAATTCTATAATCACAATCATGATCCGGATTATCCAAATGATGGTTAGCAAGTAACCCTAACTTCTACTGCCAAGCTAACGGTCTGATCTTAATCAAAACTAAACCCAAAAAGGCTAAACGCCACTACTATTAGGGTACTAGAAAGAGACTACCACCACCCAAAGACTCATCCCCTAATTGATCAGGATTATACACGAGTCAACTATGCCAACCAAAACGGTCTGGCACTACCATGTCAATCTCAACTCCACGCCAAAGGAGAGATTACGAGTTTAGACAACGATTATGATGTCACTATTCTTCTAAACTATGGCTAAAAACACAGAACGCACGTCTATGTGTCTATGTAACCAACAAGGAGAGTAGGGGATGACCCTACCTCCAAGTTACTCGTAAGAGCCTAAGCATAATATATTTTTAGTTTTATGTAATAGATTATGTTATAGCATATGACGATGGGATCACCAAATGAGTGCGATATAGGTTTACACCGTCCGCACGCGGCCATCACATCTCTTTCCGCATGTTTAGTTGGAACCTAATATATTATAAAACAACTCCTACCCTACTACCATAAGTCATAGACTTAACGATCAATAGCAGACCCGAGGGTCTGGTCACCCACCGTGGCATAGCTACTCGAGGCGAATTCAATCATACATCCAAAACAATACCTAATGTATTGCTCACCTAAATATGCAAATACCTTCAGTATGGAGATGACGTGTCCTCCCAACCAAGTCCGAACAGGAGACACGCCCCCTAACTATACCAGGTACTGCTCTTAATTTGCTAAGAAACTCCTATCCTACTTAACCATCTAATTAATTCCTAATGTATCTGCATAATCATACATAATACCTTATATTAAAAATCTCTAAACTGTCTATGTGACCATACATCGCCATCATAAGCAGGGGGGCATCCCCTAGCCTGACAGGAACAGGGGATACAGCTTTTACTGCAAGATAGCGATACCGTCATTACGTCAGGGTTTCCTATCCCACCTGTACTATACAGCTATCCTAATTTTCTTGCATGTCCGTGCAACGTCGTTGATAAGCAGGGGAGGTACTCCCCCAACCAAACAAGGACAGAGAATATGACTCCTACAGTATGATAATGGTACAAGGGTTATGCAAAGTTTTTTCCTATGCTACTCTTAATTAGTCTTTTCTAAATCACCTTCGTTGCCAAGTATCATCATCAGTGAATAGGAGAGACATCCCCCTAACCCAATAGGGATATGATACACGACTCTTACAACATGATAACTGTACCGTAAGCACGTCCAGCTTTACCTATAATAATGTATGACTCCTCTAATCCTAACTTTAACCATGGTTTTATGTGTCACTCCTGAAGAGAAGGCGACACAACATCTTTTGACCTAAACACGGTAGAAGGTAATCCTCTACACACTATAAAGGTACTTAATTCCAACTATCTATTCCATAAGGGAAGTCCTTATAATACTCAGCTCTAATAGCCTAGGGTAGCCACAAGGAACCACCACACTCCAAACGACTCGTCCTTGCCTAAAGGGCCACGAGGATCTCCTAAGTCAAATGCACTGACCGTGCAAGTCCAAGATAACCATGTCTACCTATATAGTACGTGACAAGCTACGTTATGAGTTAGACTTATCTGGAATAATATATGGTCATTGCTTCCCCTAGCTAGAAATGATACCCGGATATAAAGACATCCCGGGTAATCTAAACGACAGATAATAACTAACCCTAACTTTAGTAAACATGGATAGGTCTAGGGAATTGGCTTAATATAAACTGAAAAAATGGGCAGAGCTTCCACCCCCTTTTAAGCATATTAAAACGTCTCTCGGCCCGAAGGTCGTTCCTCGGCTGTGGTCAAGCCACACCTATCCTTAAACCTACAGGTGCCACACCCTTCAAGGGGATGGGATGACGTCTTTAGATCGGCTAGGGACTTGACTCAATATTTAGAGGAAAAATGAACAGAGCTTCCGCCCCCTTTCCCGGATATTAATATGGTCCCTCGGCCCGAAGGTCGGTCATCGGCTACAATTAAGCTGCACCTGTCCTTATAATCTACAGGGTTTCCTTATATTAGATTACGTGGCGGGTTCAATCGTCACGAACGACGATTTGACCACGTAATCTTAAGTCTACGGTTTCAACCCTAATTCTCTCTTGACCCAAATAGCCTATTTAATCATTCTGACTGGTTTGCCACTATATTAAGTCGACTACGCATAACTCGGGCAAATAATATTTTTATTTTTATTTTTGATTTTCAAAATTAATTTATTAAATAATTTGTTAAATAATTCATTAATAAGTTAATTAATTAATTATTAATTAATTAATTAATTTAATAATTTATTTAAATGAGGTCATTATGATATCATAAAGGTTTATTCAAAGTATTATGTCATTATGAGGTCATAAAAGGTTTATTTAAAGTATTATGTCATTATGATGTCATGCTGATGTCATAATTAGATTACCTAGGTATTTATTTATCTAAGGCATTATGATGTCATAAATATTTCATCTAATTATCCACAAACAAGTTTGGATGAAGGATTTCTAAGATTTCGGATCGAAAACCAAATTTTTTAGGGTTTTCATCTCGGATCTTCGAGAAACTGAAAAATAAAACCCTTCTCCGAAACTTCAAAATCGGGGGTTCGATTCACTCCGAATCGAACCCCACCGAGAACAAAAAGTGTTCCTAACATCCTAAAGATCAAGCCTAAAAAGTTTTTTACAAAATATTTTATGACATTCGGAACAAAATCCGAGGGCTTATAGGTTTTCATCGCAAGTTTTCGAAAACCCGAAGAACCCGACGTGTTCTTTGGAAAATACGAGATTCGGGGATCGAATCGACCCCGAATCGAATTATGTAAAACATGAGAGTTGATGAAAACATGCATATGAACATGCTAATGGAACCAAATTTGAGTTCTAATCTTGCTAAATAGATCATAACCTAGGTTGAAGCTCATGGGTTAAAAATTTGTAAAAATCATGGATTCAAAAGCATGAATCAAGGTTGAAAACTCCAAAGAACCTATCTAAACTATCATAAAACCTAGGTTCTACCCTTTGTAGATTACCTTGCTTGGTTTGGACAAAGTTCCACAAGCTTTGGCTCTCCTCTCCTTCCTTTCTTCTTCTCCTTCGTTTCTTTCTTCTCTTTTTCCTCCGAATCCAAACTAGTGAGCTAAAGTCCCTTACTTAGGATTTTTCTCAAGTTTTTTGGGGATGGGGTGAGGTTCTTGGTGACTGGTTTTTTCAGCCAAGGAGAGAGAAATTTGGGGCTTTGATGAAACGGGTGAAGGGATAAGGAAAAAATGGTAAAACAAAGGGATGTAATCCCTTTTCTAATGGGTGTCAACACCCTATTGGCCATGGCTTGCCTTCCCATGGGGGAAGAACATGGGGGGAGGGGGGGTGGGGATGACCTTATATGGGCCCCACATTGCTTCCATCCAATTTTGATTAGATTTGATCAAGTTTTTAGGGTCTAAATTAGGCTAGTTTAGGTACTAATTAGGCCTAGTTCAACACCTAGTTTAAGTTAATCCTAAATTAGGTTTTCTCTAATCCTCTCATGATGACAAGCACACATGGATGATTTCATGAGGGCCCCATATGCTTCGTCATATAGTGCCATGTGGTTTAGGTTAGTACTAATCATGATTAGGGCGAGCCAATTCTGTTTAGAACCCGATTTAGGGCTAATTAATCCTGGATTAGGATTTAGCACTAAAAACCCAAAAAAAATGCACATAATCCCCAAAGCATCCATTTTTCATTACTTTTAGGTCCAAAAATAAGTTTTGGTAATTTTATAAAAAATTCTATTTTTCAAAAATGATGTTTTACCCTTCGTGTGCGTAAGGTTTCTTTGTACGCGAGCCCAGATCCCAGACAAAGTAAAAACGCACCTGAGGAGAATATTTTATACCCTTGAGGTGATGCTAATGTATTCCTGAAAGACTCATCCGAGTTCCAGAGTTAGGGCACAACAACCCCAATAAGACAAAAAAATTATATTTTCCCATGTGCAGGTTATGCGCACCATCTCTCGGACTTAACCCCTATGCACTTACATTCCCGTAAGAGCCTCAGGATAGTCCCGCACATACCACATGACACTCCACTAACTTTTCATAGAAGAAAATAATATATTTATATTATTTTATTACAGGGAAAAAGCAAGTCTTTACAACGGCAGGTGGCACTTCTTGACCCTCCCCTTCGGAGAATCAGCTCTTGGGGCAGCTGCATATACAAGACAAGTTACTCAGTTCAAATGACATAAAACTAAAGAGAGACAGTGCAAAGGACAACACTTACTGTTGGAAATAATCCAATGGCAGAGGCTTGCAGTGGAAGCAAAGGTTAGGTCCGAAGACCGTGGATGGTGTGTGTTATATATAAAATTTTTCATTGAAACACCTTGCACATGCGTGTATGAATCTAGTATGGCAATTACGCGACCCCTAACATCGATCTAGTAAAAAGAATAATATAGAATGAATGTGTATTCTATCTCTATACTAGATCTAGATGTAAGAAGTCATACCTCTGTACATAATCTTTCACTAGATAAATTTCTTCATTGTCGATGGAGATGGGCTTGGATCTGCCCGATATAGCTTCGGTGCAATGGACCATAACCTTTGTTCCCAAACTCCGATTGGGCTAAAATTAGGATTATAGGTAGATAACTTCGAGATGCAACTTTTGCATCTAGTTTGAGGTCATTTAGAGTTCTATAACTCTCGTAGTCATAGAAACATTATTGATAATTAGTGCAAAATCTGGACAGTGAGAGATTGCGAGAAGTGCCATCTAGTTCACCCAATCACACACAATATACGGTACCACATCGATGGATCTTTGAGTACCTCCATATGATGAGACTTCTCCTTTTATAAAACACCACATGAGGAAGACGACGCGAGGACCGAGGTCGCATGCGAGGGATAGGAATAGACGAGAGATAAGGAGATAGAGAGGAGAGGCGGCTAGGGTTTGCACCACATGCTAGGGCTGGCCGCTCTCTCTCCCCTTGGTCTTTATATAATGGCCGGTCCCTTATAATGAGTCTCCTACATGCTAAGACTGCCCCCCTCGGTTCTCTCTACTTATCTCTCCCCTAAAATCTCTCTCTAGCTAGTTTTTAGGAGCAGTTTTGACCAAGTCAAAACCCTCTCCCCTATCTCTATAGCTGGCCCCTTCATTGGAGGCAATTGTTGGAATTAAGTCCTATTATCAGAGTCACAGCGAAAGCAAAAGATAGATCAGAGAATCTCATGGTGTATGTTTTATTATAATCAATTCTATAAAATAATCTACATGCAAATTTATGAACCTAGCATATGTGCGGACACCCTGGAGGCATACTACGATCTACAAAGGATCTACATGTATGCATCTCGTTAAGTGTTTAGAATCATTATACATTCCAAAACTTTATCCGAGGAGAATCAAGCAATCGTTGATGATGATCCATATATAAACCGAGAGGGATGTTGTCGGATAGTACCTTGTCCTTTGTGAAGGAAGGAATCCATGATGTCCTATCTTTGAGTGCTAGGACGACACGTCGACGAATGATGGCATATAGAAAAGTTGATGGCGTGCCTCGAAGACCTCCTCTTTCTATTTCTCTCTTCTTCTTCCTTCTCCTTTCCTTCCACTTTCTTCTTCCTTCTTTTTCTTGGCTGAAATCACAAGGGGGGGAGGGGGGGTCGGATTTCTTAAGGAGAAACATTATAGTTTTTTCCTCCCCCTCTCATTGTGCCATTATATATCAGTCACCAAGTGGCTTACGCTAGCGCAAACCACTTGTGGCCGGCCCTATAATAGCCATAAAAGAAGAGGGGGCATATTTTTCCAAAGGGATAAGGATATGGGATAGAGTTTCCTTTATCTCCATGACACCTTGGACAAAAATGCCCTTTTGTCAGGATGCCACTGATAGAGAGATAGAGTGAGGTATGCTAGTCGGAATAGAGTTTCGTTAGTGCCTATAAGCTCTTGAAATTATTTTGCTTATTTTAAGATCCATATTCAATACGTTATGAGCCAAATTTTGGTATTTACCAAAATATCCCTATGGCCCCTTAATATATTTGAATTAGGTTCTTAGGCTTCGGGCTTGCGCTTCATCGCGCTACGTCGCATCTAACGTGTCTAACTGAGTTGAGAAATAGTTCCTATACTCAACAACATGATAGAATCTTCAGGGTTTAGGATCTCTAGCTCTAACTGGATCCCTGATTAATTATTCCGGTGACTCACTGAAAGTTCCGTTAATCAATCCTAATCCGATTAACCCGTGTAGCCACCCAAAGTGCGACACAAGTTGAACTCTAGTGATCCTAAACTTATGTTACTCCCTCGTAACCTTGTTCTTTACAACACTCTGATAATCTTTAGTCCCTCCTATTACTGGTGCTATAATTCGACTCGGGCGGTGGGGAGCACCGTCAGAACCCGATTGATCATATGACTAGGATTTGATAACTTGTCATCTATAACACCATACATCTTCTGGTGCTATGCCTAGTATTTGGAACATCATCAGTCATACTGATAACTACGAGGCCTGGATTAATTATGTGGACATATTGACTCATTAAAACGTACCCATCCATCACTAGACATCGGATAACCTATAGGGGTGGCATGCCACTCTAGTACCAGCCGGGTAACCCAACGTACCATGGTATTGAACTATGGAAGGTCTGCATACTTTGGTACATCAAAGCACCACACAGTCGGTTGGCTCAGTGTGCATGGTCCCTCAGGGTTAAGGATATATTATCTATAGTAGTTAGACGGTTTATGCACTAGTGTCTGAAACACCGATCTGTACTACACCATCATGATTTATGTTTAACACGACCATCGTGCTTGGTCAAGTGAATGGGAATCTCATATTCCCGTGGTGGAGACTTTACTATATTCTCTTCCTGTCAATAAATTATACCCGGTGAAGTGTCCGACATCACCAAAGTTATGAACTAGTTCTAGGTCTATGCAGAACTGGTTCACCATGCACCTCAGTAGCCTAATGCATTCCCTATGATCCTTTATTATATATGAATTAATATATACCAAAACAGTATTCTAATTAAAGCAATAACCAAAGTCATCTATATTAATGTTAATATAGAATATCCATGCTCAGGATATAAGAGCTATAATAGCAATAACCTTATATAAAAAGGGATCCAGCCTTGACTCGGTCTCCCAACACTTAGGGCCAGCCCCCCTAGTGCATAGTGCTGTATAGTTTGATTAAAAAGACCCTATATCACTAATTGGTCTTCCCTTGTGTACAAGACCTTACAAAGCACACATAAGTGTTAAGTGCACTAGTGATTCACTATTCATTAGGATGTATCTAGTAAAGTCAACTAGTCAATTCACAATATGTCCCAGTGCATCGTACCCAAGTGGCAGAGTCCACTTATAGTAAGGGATAACTACATGTGTCTCTGTACCTCTCTAGGATTTTCCTTTTGCACATACACAAAGTTATGCATTTACCATGCACTAGTGCGAAGCATACACAGAAAGTAGGGTTGGACTTCTTGTTGCTTCCTCTAACTGCGTCCTGTATTTCAAGGAGATGGTTCAAAGATTGTACAAAATATGTATAAGGTGGAATCTTTAGGGACCAGAGTTCATAGCTTCCAATTTTGAACTCGATCGACACACTATCAGAGTGTACCATCGACCCTCTGAGTCTGAGTTAACTTGTATAGCCACCTAGAGTGCGACACAAACTGCACTCCAATTCCCCCGAACCTACTATATTCTCCCATATACCCTTTCTCTTTGCTTAGTAGTGGTAAAATTGCTGTCCCTTCACTTGGTGCCATGACGAGATTTGAGCGGTAGAGAATACCGTCAGACTTGAGTACTCATATGACTTAGTTCCTTCCAGGTTGACTGTATACATCGCACCTCCAATTACTCTTCTAAGTAACCAGATCTGATCAACAGTACAACTGATAACCACCTGGCCAAGGTTTAATATGACATAAGTCAAGCCAAAGAATGCACCTCCTATTAAGGGTGTGGATGGCTTGCAGGAGTGGTATGTTGATGTGATACTAGCTAGGTACCTCAGTATACCATGATTTTGGGTCATGTAACAAGACCCTCACACATTAGTGTGCCAAATCACCACACAACTGGTTAGCCCACCAGACATGGTTCCTCAAGGTTTATGGTTGTTTTACCCTAAACTGAAACACGACTTAGTGTACCAATGTTTGCTCACCGGTCTATGCATCGTGTTGGTTCCGTTCGATCATAGACACAATGTCTTGTAATGATCGTGGTGGAGACACCCATGCTTTGTCATCCTACTAACTTATCCTGATAGGACAACCAACCCTAATCAGAGCTGCAAAATTATTTAGGTTATATAGGATATGTCATTGTGTCTCCCACTCAAGTGGATTACCATGTATCCATGGCTCTCTGTTCTGTAACCGGAACACGTACTAGGGTACATACAAAGTTACAATACTAAGCTATTAACCATATACAGCTAAACTATAGGTTTTTATGAGCTGTAGACCTCACCAATTCCAACACTTACCAACTCCTGCCTCGCAGGCAACAGGTTGGTCCAGCTTGTAAGGGGTGTGGCTTGAAGAAGTCATCTCCATGGCCTTTTCTTCCTCACCCTTCCCCTCTATCAAGGTTGCCAATGTGGCAGCCATCTCCGCCGCAAGGCCGGCCGGTTAGAAGATAACTAGCCCCTCTTCGTCAGCCTCTGCCGGGACTACGCCAGCTCCGTCCCCGGCCTATCCCATCTTGATCATACCCCATTCCTTTCCGACGTTGAAGCCCAATGAGTATAGGTACGTGGGGACGACTATTTTGACCATATCAATCCTAACAACTACATCCTCTAGGTCGGTGTCGTAGGCTCTAACGAAGCAGCACAGGGCTGCCATGTAGAGGTTGGGATCGAGTTGAGCTACTAACTCCTCCTGCACCTCTTTTGCCTTCGCCTTTTCCGCTTTAGAAGCCTTTGACTTCTTTAGCAGAGGACGAGTGACATGATTCCTCCCCTTCCTCCGTGACAGCCCAAAAGGCGAGCCTTTCCTCACGTTACTCTGAATTAGCCTAAGAGGCTCCTCACACTTATTTATTTTAAAATTCAGATTAATAGAAGTAGTTGGTATCTCGAGTTAGAATAACACACCACCCGAAGCAAACTCTCTCTATATACTTAAATCAACAGTCTTTACATCTCATCCATAGAGTACAAGTACAACTACCTCCTGGTCTAAATAAGACCCAGGTAGAAATCTAAGGTTCCTACTCAAGCTCCAGCTCCAACGCTCCACAGCAGCTCCACTACTGCTCCAAGCTTCTAGCTCCCACTACTTTATCAGCTACATTCTTTCGTCTGATCCACGAACTCAACTCTTCCTTATACCTGGGTTTGTGCCCAACAAGATCACACGCACAAACCCTGAGTCACTTAGACAACTAAGTGACTCAGTGAGAGCCACACTAACACTATGAAAGAAACTGATAAAGCCACACTAACACTATGAAAGAAACTGATAAACTTATTGAATGGTGCTTTAATCGATATCATCTTCTAATGTTTAATCTGATTCAAATCATCTCTTTTTAGCACCGTATTTCGAGTTATATTACACTTTTATTTATTTCTTGACTTCAAGTCAAATTATCTTGACTAATATCAATTCTTAATTTTATTTCAATTAATACCTCATCTTTATTACATTTAATGTTAAATGAATATCATTATTTGAATAATATCAAATCTCATACAATGTCATCTCTCGAAGAATATCGAGTCTTGACTTGTCCTAAGACCTTCATCTGTGATTTTAATATTGTCATACTTATATATCATAATCTAGCATAGACTTCTACAACCGAAGCCTATCATAGGATCAAGATCATAAATCTAACCACTAGTCTTAGGGTACTCAACAAATAACACTGCAACCAAAGACTCATCTGACTACTAGCCAGACCTACAAGTCTATACACCAACCCAATTGGTCTGGTGCATCAGTGTGTCTCTGATTTCCCTAATCTAGGGCTAGAACAATAACTCACACTATCATAATATTTAACCACTAGACTTAGGGTACTTGAAAGAGACTACCACCACTCAAAGCATCATCCCCTAATTGGCCAGAATTATACACGAGTCAACCATGCCAACCAAAATAGTCTGGCACTACCATGTCAATCTTAACTCCATGCCAAAGACGATACAACGAGTTAGACAACGATTGAGGTAACACTATTTTCCTAAACTAGAGCTAATTCTATAATCACAATCATGATCCGGATTATCCAAACGATGGTTAGGAAAAGTAACCCTAACTCCTACTGCCAAGCTAACGGTCTGATCTTAATCAAAACTAAACCCAAAAAGGCTAAACACCACTAGTATTAGGGTACTAGAAAGAGACTATCACCACCCAAAAACGCATCCCCCAATTGGTCAGGATTATACACGAGTCAACTATGCCAACCAAAACGGTCCGGCACTACCATGTCAATCTAAACTCCATGCCAAAGGTAAGATTACGAGTTTAGACAACGATTATGGTGTCACTATTCTCCTAAACTATGGCTAAAAACACTGAACACACGTCTATGTGTTTGTGTAACCAACAAGGAGAGTAGGGGATGACCCTACCTCCAAGTTACTTATAAGAGCCTAAGCATAATATATTTCTAGTTTTATGTAATAGATTATGTTATAGCATACGACGATGGGATCACCAAATGCGTGCGATATAGGTTTACACCTGTCCGCACGCGGCCATCACCTCTCTTTCCGCATGTTTAGTTGAAACCTAATATATTATAAAACAACTCCTACCCTACTACCATAAGTCATAGACTTAACGATCAATACTAGACCCAAGGGTCTGGTCACCCGCCGTGGCATAGCCACTCGAAGGTAATTCAATCATACATCCAATACAATACCTAATGTATTGCTCACCTAAATATACAAGTACCTTCAATATGGAGATGACGTGTCCTCCCAACCACGTTCGAACAGGAGACACGCCCCCTAACTACACCAGGTACTGCTCTTAACTTGCTAAGAAACTCCTATCCTACTTAACCAACTAATTAATTCCTAATATATCCGCATAATCATACATAATATCTTATATTAAAAATCTCTAAACTGACTATGTGACCATGCATCGCCATTAGTGAGCAGGGGGGCATCCCCTAGCTTGACAGGGACAGGGGACACAACTCTTACTGCAAGATAGCGATACCGTCATTACGTCAGGGTTTCCTATCCTACCTGTACTATACAGCTATCCTAATTTTCTTGCATATCCGTGCAACGTCGTTGATAAGCAGGGGAGGTACTCCCCCAACCAAACAAGGACAGAGAATACGACTCCTATAGTATGATAATGGTACAAGGGTTATGCAAGGCTTTTTCCTATGCTACTCTTAATTAGTCTTTTCTAAATTACATGCGTTGCCAAGTATCATCATCAGTGAGTAGGAGAGGCATCCCCCTAACCCAATAGGGATATAGTACACGACTCTTACAACATGATAACTGTATCGTAGGCACGCCCAGCTTTACCTATGATAATGTATGACTCCTCTAATCCTAACTTTAACCATGATTTTATGAGTCAATCCTGAAGAGAAGGCGACACGATATCTTTTGACCTAAACACGGTAGAAGATAATCATCTACACACTATAAAGGTACTTAATACCAACTATCTATTCCATAAGGGAAGTCCTTATAATACTCAGTTCTACTAGCCTAGGGTACCCACAAGGAACCACCACACTCCAAACGACTCGTCCTTGCCTAAAGGGCCACGAGGATCTCCTAAGTCAAATGCACTGACCGTGCAAGTCCAAGATAACCATGTCCACCCATATAGTACGTGACAAGCTGCGTTATGAGTTGGACTTATCTGGAATAATTAATGGTCATTGCTTCCCCTAGCTAGGAATGATACCCGGATATAAAGACATCCCGGGTAATCTAAATGACAGATAATAACTAACCCTAACTTTAGTAAACATGGATAGGTCCAGGGAGTTGGCTTAATATAAACTGAAAAAATGGGCAGAGCTTCCACCCCCTTTTCAGCATATTAAAACGTCTCTCGGCCCGAAGGTCGTTCCTCTGTTGTGGTCAAGCCACACCTATCCTTAAACCTATAGGTGCCACACCCTTTAAGGAGGATGGGATGACGTCTTTAGATCGGCTAGGGACTTGACTCATTATTTAGAGGAAAAACGGACAGAGCTTCCGCCCCCTTTTCCGGATATTAATATGGTCCCCCAGCCCGGAGGTCGATCATCGGCTACAATTAAGCCGCACCTGTCCTTAGAATCTACAGGGTTTCCTTATGTTAGATTACGTGGTGGGTTCAATCGTCACGAACGACGGATTGACCACATAATCTAACGTCTACGGTTTCAAACCCTAATTCTCTTTTGATCCGAATAGCCTATTTAATCATTCTAACTGGTTTGCCACTATATTAAGTCGACTACGCACAACTCGGGTAAATAATATTTTTATTTTTATTTTTGATTTTCAAAATTAATTTATTAAATAATTAGTTAAATAATTCATTAATATGTTAATTAAATATTTATTTACTTAATTTATTTATTTAATAATTTATTTAAATGAGGTCATTATGATATCATGACCTTGAAACATCTGGTAGTAAATCTTTTCATTATAATATTAATCTTTTCTCCTAAGGGAGTAAGAGCCATTGAGGTATTAGAGTTAATCCATTCAGATGTATGTGGACCCATGAGCGTCAAAGCGATAGGAGGCCATAAGTACTTTATCACTTTTACTGATGATTACTCAAGATATGGTTATATTTACCTGATGCATCGGAAGTCGGAATCCTTTGATATGTTCAAAGAGTTCAAGGCTGAAGTAGAAAAGTAGACAGACAAATGTATAAAAACCTTTCGATCTGATCGAGGTGGTGAGTACCTATCTGACGAGTTCCTTGGATATTTGGTGGAGCAAGAGATAACATCCCAGTTAACTGCTCTAGGTACCACATAATAAAATGGAGTTTTTGAGAGAAGGAATCGAACCTTATTGGACATGGTTCGCAGCATGATGAGTTATGCCAGTTTACCAATGACCTTTTGGGGATATACCCTACAAACAATAGTTTACATTCTGAACTACGTTCCATCTGAGTCAGTGCCTCAGACCCTTAGAGAACTATGGTCAAAGCGAAAGCCTATGCTATAACATTTCAGAATATAGGGATGCCCTGCATATGTGCGAAGGGATAAAAGGGACAAGATGGAATCTAAATCCAGAGTATGTCTATTTGTAGGGTATTCCAAGTAGACTAAAGGTGGACTATTTTATGATCCTGAGGAAAAGAAGGTAATTATTTTAACAAATATCTTTTTTCCTAGAGCATGATTATATTATAAACCACAAGCCTGCTAGTAAGGTGGTTCTGGATGAACTGCTGGGTACTAATACAGAGAGCACATCCAAAAGCATAGTGGGAGCTGACATTATAGATACTAATATACCAGATACTATAGAACCTAATCATCCTATGACACCACCACCACCTTATCACAGTGAGAGAAGCATCAGAGCTCCTGACAGATATTATATAGAGACCTTACTAGTTGATCCAGAGGGTCAGGAGGATGATCCATTGAGCTACGATGAGACAGTGGGAGCTTCTGACGGCTCTGACTGGCAAAAGGCCATAGAGGCAGAAATTGCATCAATGTCCCATAACACTGTCTGGACTCTTGTTACACCATCATCCAATATTAAACCTATTAGGTGTAAGTGGGTGTATAAAAAGAAGAGGGAATCTGATGGTTTCATTGAGACTTATAAAGCTAGATTAGTTGCCAAGGGTTATACCCAGAGAGAAGAGATCGACTTTGACGAAACCTTCTCACCGGTAGCTATGATAAAGTCTATTCGGATCCTTCTATTCATTGCAGCCCATTATAACTGGGAGATCTGGCAAATGAATGTCAAGATAGCATTCCTCAATAGGGATTTGGAAGAAGACATATATATGATGCAGCCACTAGGTTTTGAGTCAGAGGGTCAGGAGTATCTAGTTTGCAAGTTGCAGAAGTCCATTTATGGACTAAAGAAAGCATCTAGAAGTTGGAACATTCGTTTTGATCAGGCAATCCAGTCATATAGATTTACTCAAAACGAGGATGAACCATGTGTATACAAGAGGAGTGATAAAACTACAGTGGTATATTTGATACTTTACATTGATGATATTCTGCTCATTGAAAATGATGTAGGAACGTTGTCAACGGTAAAAGTCTGGTTGTCAACACAGTTCGATATGAAAGACCTAGGTGAAGCGAGTTATGTTTTGGAGATCAAGGTAACACGAGATCGCTAGAACATGATTCTCTCGCTGTCACAGGCTGCGTATATAGATAAGGTTATGGCTAGGTTTGACATGCAAAACTCCAAGAAGGGTTTTGTGCCATTTAAATATGGCGTAAAACTATCTCAGGATCAATGTCCTAAGATACCTGAGGAGAGAGCAGATATACAGAAGATACCTTATGCTTCGGTAGTAGGTAGTCTAATATATGCTATGCATTGTACAAGGCCAGATAACTGTTTCGCAGTAGGGATGATGGGCCGGTTTCAATCGAATCCGGGTCCAAATCACTGGACAGCTGTGAAGTGTATACTCAAGTACCTTCATAGAACAAAGGACTATGAGTTGGTTTATATTGCACAGGAACTGACATCGATTGGATATATAGATTTTGACTTTATATCAGATTTGGAATCCAGAAAATCGATATCAGGATTTGTGTTTATGTTGGGAGGAGCAGCGGTTAGTTGGCAGAGTGTGAAACAGAAATACATCACGAACTCTACCACAGAGTTTGAGTACGTTGCAGCGTGCGAGGCAACCAAAGAGGCAGTGTGGCTTAAGAAATTCCTTACGGATTTGGGGTGTGTACCAGAGGCCCAATTACCTATTGTACTTTACTGCGATAATAGTAGGGCGGTAGCACAAGCCAAGGAGCCAAGACATACCAGAAGGGGAAGCACATCGAGCGCAAATTCCACTTGATTTGGCAGTTTCAAAAGCAAGGGCGAGTAGCGGTGACACAGATTGCATCTACAGATAATGTTGCTGATCCCTTTACCAAGGCAATACCTATCAAGGTATTCGAGCGATATATGGATGTGATGGGAGTCAAAACCATTTTGCTACGCTAAACCAAGTGGGAGATTATTAGGAATGATGTGTTCTAAGCTTGTAAAATGTTACATTTTGATCTAATAAATAAAGATTGATAGTTATTATATGAGATGCATATAGGTGCGTAACATAGTTACGTGTTCTTTTAAGAACAGAAAGCCATGGTTATATGGTAGTCCACTGAGTTGAAGACTGAGTGGATTGGTCCCATATAATCTAAATCAGTTCGCAACTATGATCAGGTTGGTCGCCTCATCATGATAAGCTGTTGGCGATGACAATTCATAGGGAATCTTCACCATGGTCATCACCAGGCACAGTGTCTGTGCCCGAATAGAACCAACATGGTCTACAGATCAGTGATCAGACACTGGTACACTAAGCCGTGTTTCTGCTTAGGGTAAAACGGTCCTAAACCCTGAGGAACCATGTCTGATGGACTAACCAATTGAGTGGTACTTTGGCGTACCAATGTGTGAGGATCTATATGCAATGATCCAAAACCACAGTGTACTGGGTTACCCGGCGGGCGTTGCATTAGCGTGTCACTCCTGTAGGCCATCCATACCCCTAAAGGGAGGTGTATTCCTTGGTGTGACTTACACTGTACCAAACCCAGGCCTGGTGGTCATCAGTTTGACTATTGATCGGGTTCGATTACTCAACGAGGTAATCATAGGTACGATATATAGGTCAACCTGGAAGGAACCATGTCATATGGTCATTCGAGTCTGACGGTAGTCTCCACCGCTCGAAGTGTATCATGGCATCAAATGGAGGGACAGCGAGTTTACCACTACTAATCGGAGAGCAGGGGTATGATAGAGAACATAGTAAGTCCTGGTGAATTAGAGTGCAGCATGCATCGTACTCTGGGTGGCCATACTATTTAACAAGAGCTCAGAGGATCGATGGTACACTCGGGGAGCGTATCGATCGAACTTGAGTTGGAAGCCATGAACCCCAGTCCCTGATGGTTCCACCTTATCAACATTATATACGGTTCTTGAAACATCTCGTCGTAACACAGTGAGAGGAAGATAGAAGTCTATGCTCCGTGTGTGCTTGACACTAGAGCACGGTAGATGCGTAACTACATACAAGTACTAAGGGTTAAGCCCGAGACTAGTACAGAGGCGCAGGTAGTTATCCCTAGCCATAAATGAACTTCGCTGCATAGGTGCGCTGCATCAGGGTATGTTGCGAGTTGACTAGTTGACTTTGCTAGAGGCACCCTCCGGTGGCCTCAGTTAATAGTGAGGTAACTAGTAAAGATCACTTAAGGTACAGTCGATAGGTCTCACACACTAGAAATGGTCAAATTGAGGCGTCAGGGCATTTTGGTAAAAACTCACTCTGCCGGACCTCACTTGTGGCCGACCCTAGTAGTGAGAGACCATGCTAGGGCAGGCCCTGTGGGGATGAGAATCCCTCATTAATAGGGTCTTCCACAGGGATAGGGATGAGGTTTGAATAGGTCAAATCCAAGTACTAAAAGTGGGGAAAATGGATAAATTCAAGGAGGGATAAAACGGTGATTTTAAGGAGATTTTTGGGGGAGGTTATCATCCCCTTGGATCATTATTCAAAGGGTAAGGTCGGCCCTATAAAGGGAGCTTTAGGGGTATGGCTATACATGTTGGAAAAACCAAACCCCCCTCTCCTCTCATCTCCCTAGATCTCTCCCTCATCTCTCTACTTCCCCGCTTGCAAACTTCGTCTTCCTCGCGTGGAGTTTCGTAGAAGGATAAGGGTCATTCTTCAGAGGCACTCAGAGATCCGAGAGCGATGTTTTGTGCATTGTGTGAGATTGGATGAACAAGAAGGTAGAGTCTCTATTCATACCATCGACTTCTTTGCGAATGATCTTCTGTCTCCATCGACAAAGAAGACAATTCTCCATGGTTAAAAGATCCGCATGAAGGTATAAATAATCTAACACATAGATCTAGCGAGCTTTATGATTTGTATGCATGCTAGATAATCATTATGCTAGATTGCCATTAGGGTGTTCGATTCATGTGCACACACATGCACGCACATGTAGATTAGTTTAAATAAAAGTTTAAATCGTATAACATGCACCATGAATGGTCTTTCGATTGCCAAATCGTTTCTGCTGCGAGCCTTTACCATGGGATTATTCCCAACAACATCGTCACGGACAACGGGAAGCAGTTCAATAATGTCGTTGTCAGCTAGTTCTGTGCCAAGTATGACATTAAGCAGAAGTGCTCAACAATGTACAATACTCCAGCTAATGGTCTGGCGGAAGCCTTTAACAAGACTCTCTGCAAGCTATTGGAGAAGATCATCTCGAAGTCAAAGAAGGACTAGTATGAACATATGGGCGAAGCACTATGGGTCTACCGTACGTCCTTTCGTACTCCGATACAAGCAATGTTAGAATTGGTGAGGTCTACAGCTCGTAAAAACCTATAGTTTAGCTATGTATGGTTGATAGTATAAGATTGCATCTAGGTACGTACCTTAGTACGTGTTCTGATTACAGAACAGAGAGCCATGGCTACATGGGAATCTTCTTGAGTGGGAGACTCAAGGGACTGGTCCCATGTAACCTAAATACGTTCGCAGCTCTGATTAGGGTTGGTCGCCCTATCAGGTTAAGCTGTTGGGATGACAGAGCGTGGGTGTCTCCACCACGGTCATTACCAGGCACAGTGTCTGTGGCCGAACGGAACCAACACGGTGCACAGATCGGTGAGCAGACACCGGTGTACTAAACCGTGTTTCTGCTTAGGGTAAAACAGTCCTAAACCCTGAGGAGCCATGTCTGGTGGACTAACCAGTTGTGTGGTGCTTTGGCGCACCAATGTGTGAGGATCCGGATGCAGTGATCCAAAACCACGGTGTACTGGGTTACCCGGCTGGCGTTGCATCAGCATGTCACTCCTGCAGGCTATCCACACCCCTAACGGGAGGTGCGTTCCTTGGTCTGACCTACGTCGTATTAAACCCTGGCCAGGTGGTCATCAGTTCGACTGGTGACGGATCCGGTTACTCGGCAGAGTTATCGGAGGTACGATGTACGTGGTCAACCTGGAAGGAACCGAGTCATATGAGCACTCGAGTCTGACGGTATTCTCCACTGCTCGAGTTGCGTCATGGCACCAGTGGAGGGACAGCGAGTTTACCATACTAAGCGGAGAGCAGGGGTATGTGGGAGAACATAGTAAGTCCGGGGGGATTGGAGTGCAGCCTGCGTCACACTCTGGGTGGCTATGCAGGTTAACTCGGACTCAGAGGATCGATGGTACACTCGGGTAGTGTGTCGATCGAGTCTGAGTTAGAATCCATGAACCCTGGTCCCTGAAGGTTCCACCTTATCGACATTATGTACGGTTCTTATACCATCTCCTCGAAACACAGAACGTAGTTAGAGGAAGCGAGAAGTCCAAGCATACGCTCCGTGAGTGCTTCGCACTAGTGAACGGTAGATGCGTAGCTACGTGTGTGCACTAAGGGGAAACCCTAGGTTAGTGCAGAGACGCATGTAGCAATTCCTTGTCATAAGTGGACTTTGCCACATGGGTGCGATGCACCGGGACATGTTGCGAGTTGACTAGTTGACTTCACTAGGGGCACCCTACGGGAACCTCAGAGAATAGTGAAATCACTGGTGCACTTCACTTATGTGTGCCTTGCAAAGTCTCGTACACGAGGAACGGTCAACTAGTGGCATAAGGGCGTTTTGGTCATACCATGCGCCACTATGCACTAAGGGGGCCGACCCTAAGTGTTGAGAGACTGGTCAAGGCCGGCCCCATTAGTTTCGGGAGGTTGTTGCCTTCGATGAAGGGGCCGGTTATGAGGCGCAAAAAACGGGCTGGTTTTGACCGTTTTCGAAAACAAGGAAAGGATAGAGATAAAGAAGAGATATATAGGGATAAGGTTTGAATCAATCATCCTTATCCATACTGTCCTTATCCATATGGATAGGCCGGCTATATATATGAGAAGGAGAGAGAGGGTGCACGAAATTAGTAGCATGGGCAAGCCCTAGGGCCGGCCATGCAAGCCATGGGGAAATCGAAGCCCTTCTTCTCTCTTCGCATCTCCTCTCTCGTCTCTCTCTCCCTCGCTTGCGCCATTGGATGGCGACTCGTCTTCCTCGTATGGTGTTTTCGTAGAAGGAGAAGGCTCGTCGTATGGAGGCACTCAGAGATCCATCGATGAGGTGCCGTGCATCGTGTGAGATCGGGTGAACTAGAAGGAGTCTCCCGCAACCTTTTGCTGTCCAGAATCTGCACAGAAAATCAACGTTGTTTCTGCGATTCCGGGAGCTACAGAAGTCCAAACGACATGAAACTTATTGGAAAAGTTGCGTCTCGAAGTTGTCTACATGCAGTCCAAATTTCAGCCCAATCGGAGTTCGGAGCAGAAAGTTATGGCCGTCGCACCGAAGCTATGTCGAGCAGATCCGAGGCCCGTCTCCATCAACAAAGAAGAAATTTGTCGCGGTGAAAGATTCCGCACGCAGGTATGATCTCTAACAAGTAGATCTAACATAATTAGAACATGCATACATGCTAGATTGTTCTTTCGCGTTAGATCGTCGTTAGGGGTTCGCGTAGTTGCCATGCTAGATTCATACACGCATATGTAGATCGTTTCGATGAAATTTTTGATATGTAACGCACACCGCTCTCGGTCCTCGGACCTTCCCATTGCTTCCGCTGCGGGCCTCTGCCATGGAATTATTTCCAACAATTGGTATCAGAGCCCGCTAGTGGTGTGTGTTTTATGTTTTTCATGAAACCGTCATGTGCGCTTGAATAGTATGTGCCGCCATCGGGGTTCTACGAGTAGATCATGCATAGTATATTTTTTTGTGTGTTCTATGAATCGTTCTTGCAGGGCGCCGCTTCTAAAATTATTCTGGATATGTGATTGCTTGCTACCGGGGGTCGGACCCCGTGTTAGCGATTTTGTCTGGATGTTTTTTCTTCTGTGTGTGGATAGATTTTAGAGCCATAGTCGGGCAAGAGGTGAAGATTTACCACCCTTGTTTCCCAGGCTTTTTGCTAGGTTTGTTTTCCTTTTCGTTCTAGGAAATTGTGTACGAGCGAGCACTTGCTCGAAGCGTACTAGATCTTTTTCGGTTACAGATTGAAGAGGAGGACTTGCCGTGGAGATTCACCACCGGGAAGATGAGCGGAACCTTGGAGTTCGATGGCGATCCGGCGAAGCGTACACGATGACGGCAAAGGGCAGAAAGCGTCAGGAGATCATATACAGAGGCTTGCACCAGATCGAGGAGCCTTGCGAAGGAGACAGAGAGCCTGCGTTGTGCCAGTCAGGTTCAGGGGTCGGACCCTGAACTTGATTCAGTTGTGTGCTTGTTTCTTTCAGTAGTTCTTTATATTTCTGTAGAGAACCCCGATGCGATAATTTGATTATCTGTGTTAGAGGGATGCCCTTTCCCCTCGGGTCCTAGCGACCTTATTAGGATAGGATTCCACTAGTGACGTCTATTATTTAATTGACCCTTGATGATAGCATGAATTCCTCACATTTGGTTATGCCCCCATTAGGTCAACACCCGATTAGTCGGGTGTGCCTATTTGGCAAGCATCGAAACCTAGAATGAGTTGGAATTCTACTATGACATCATTCGTCAAATTTATAAGCGAGGCGCCATGGTAGTGGAAGACCTTTCCTGTCAGTCTGACCTTAGGCTAGGCTCCAGGGCATTAGCGTAATAGCCAAGTTTGCAAAGCATCAATGTTCTTGGGATATGTAATGTGACCCTTGAGTGGAGAAATCCATTTGAGGCAGGGACTATGATATTCCGAGATCGATTAATGCTTCGCGAAAAGCTTGAAACGCTAGTGGGAGCATGGTATGACCAGGGTCTAGTGTATAGGTTGTCGTGACCTTAGTATACACTCATACTTGCATTAAATAACCCTCAAATTTAATAAGGGATGCAAGAGAGGACTTTTAGAGATCCTCTGGCCTCCACGGCCAATCACTTCGTGCTCGGGTGGGAGGGCATAACTCAACAACCCCCTCGGGTGAGAGCTGTGTTTTTTCCATGCCAAGCTACTTAGTGATCTCCCTCGGGATATGGCGATTACGGCGCCAAGGGTTCAAGCTTTTACTCACCCTCGTGGGGGCCGTTAGAACTTCCGTTCCGTAATTGCCTAGGCTCGTGGTTAAGCATCCGAAGTACACATGAGGTATTCGTTGCGAAGACAATGGTGATCACGTGGTACTGGCCAAAAGATAACCATGGTTCATCAAAGCCCTTAGTTGGCAGATTTGGATAGGGTCAAGGGAAAGACCCGTGTAAGCGGATGACCTGCACACTGCCCCCTCGGACAGGTGCAGCCTATTCTGAGATCTTACATACATGGTTAAATTAATCCATAGAGGTGTCTTCGCTGTGAGGGTAGCGCTGACATTTGGATATAATTAGCTTATTTTCAAAATCCATAAAATAAGTTTTCCTGCATTTATTTTCATTCAACCAAATAGTTCCCCTATCCGCTATCCCATAAGAGAACCAGTTATCGGGTCTCTAGCTACGTAGAGCGGAAGCGCTATCTTTAGCTTATGCTTAGGGTAGTAAACGTACATTGGCATCCAATCTAAATATCCCTGTACTAGACCTAACGGGTCCAGATATCACTAGGGCACTAACTAGGGCATATGACGACTAGCAAGAGTCTAAGGAGATGTGCAAGTGCTATGTTATAGCAGACTTGCGGACAACTCTTTAGAAGCGAGTCAGAGATATGCCGGGTCTTCTCTAATAAAGTTTTACTTGCATAAGATGTCTGCTAGGCGAAGTCGGTAGACTCATCGCTTATCCACCAAGATACTTGTCGGTACCGAGATGTCAGTGGGTATGCTTGTTCGGGAACACATCTTTGAGTTCCAGAACGAACTAGATTCCCAAGACATGGTACCAGATGACGAGGTGGTGGAAGACGTCTGTCTTGCATCCTTGTCTGGAACCTTCGAAGGCGTTATCAGAGACTTTAGCTTTAACAAGTTAGAGATGATAAACGCAGAACTTCTAAGGAGATTTCCAATAGACATAGGATGGGATCAAGATTAAAGGCAAAGCCTTTAGTGCTTAACCTAGGTCTTCTTTAGAAGAACCTAAAGGAGTAACTTATCAGAGATCGAAAACTATTCTAGTGCAGAAACTAGTGTGGACTCCTAAGTATGGTAACGCTAAGGACGGAAGTGTTTCCGCTTTGGCGTGTGTAGGGGGTATTTGAAGATTGAGTATGGTCTCAGGGTGTTAGGAGTTGAGTCACCATCTAGTAGCAGTTCTTATGCTTCTTGGAATGTAGACTTCGGGTCTACAGAGATTCAAGGAAAGCAGAAGTCTACTTTATAGTGAAGTAATCCTAACATAGGTACTGATGTCATAAGCCGCTGCGGAAGCTGTTAGATATGATTGTCTTAGTTTTTTCGAAACACGGATTTTGATCTTTAGAGATTTCATTCTATTTCCTCTACTATAAATGAAGTTTTTAGTTTTAGACAGCACCGTGAGTGTGTATCTTAAACTAAATAGATAGCTTTATTACTAGAGAAATAGATCAGAATAATCTCTTTATATATAATCCTAATTCGAAAATAGATTTCATGACAGTTGCAGCGTCTAATTTAAATTCATCTAAATCCTTCGGAGAAGCTATCCCATTTGTGACTCCTCTGATTTAGATATTCTGCCTTAGATAAATTCAGAGGTGGAAGAAGGCCGAGTTTCTGTTCACAGAATCATCGGAGATCCTTCTAACCTATGAGTGTAATCTGGAAGGCAGAATAACTAAAAGGGCCATGAAGGTATGGGAGTTAGTTAATTTTGACGTCTATAGTTCCAAGAGCGTCCAGACGATAGGAGTCTCTTCGATTTAATCGAGGGAATGAGAACCTATCGGATGGGTTCCATAGGATCCTGAGAGAGTATAGGATTATCTCCCAATTAAATGCTCTAAGGATGACACGTCAGAATGAAGTCTCCGAGAGAAGGAATCGGACTCTGTTTGACATGGTCCGTAGTCTGATGAATATTGCCAAATGTACTACCCACCCTTTAGTGGGGTTGTACCTTAAAACAGTAGCTTATATCTGAAACTCTCTCTCATCTAGATCAGTGCCTCAGACCTATAGAGAGCTATGGTCTAAGCGAAAGCTGACACTATAGAGTCTCGAGATATAGGGTTGTCCTGCACTTGTGCAAAAGGACAAGAGGGATGAGATGGAGATGTAGTTCCAGGTATATCTGTTTGTAGGTTACCCTTAGGAGGCATAAGGTGGACTGTTCTATGATCTTGAGGTTTGGAAGGTAATCGTTTCTACGAATACCATCTACCTAGACCAGGATTATATTATAGACCATAAGTTTACCGGTAAGGTAGTTCTGGGTGAACTACTGGGTACTGGTAGAGAGTGCGCATCTGAAAACGTAGTGGGAGTAGATGATACAAGAAACTAGTATACCAGGTACTGTAGAAACAATTCACTTTTGTACCACCACCACTTCATCGTTGTGGGACCATCAGAGCTCCTGAAAGATGCTATGGAGAAACTTTGATAGTTAATCCAGAGTTTCAGGAGGATGATCCCTAGAGCTACGAAGAAGTAGTGGGAGCTTCCTTTGTACCACCACCACCTCGTCGTTGTGGGACTATCAGAGCTCCTGAAAGATACTATGGAGAAACTTTGATAGTTAATCCAGAGTTTCAGGAGGATGATCCCTAGAGCTACGAAGAAGTAGTGGGAGCTTCCGACAGCTCTGACTGACAAAAGACCATGGAGGCAAATTTGCATCAATGTCCCTTGGAATAGTCTTGACACTTATAGCACTATCACCCTTCAGGGTGTAGAAGGTGCATTAGAAGAGCACCCGATTAAGACTTAAGTAGCTAGATTAGTTACCAAAGGAGAAGGGATTGACTATGTCAAAACCATCTCACTGGTAGCTATGCCTAAGTCTATAACGGATCCTCTTAATCCATCACAGCCCATTATAGTTGGGAGATCTGGTTGATGGATGTCAAGACAGTTATTCCCTAACGGGAATTTGGAAAGGACATATGGATGATATCGCCCCAGGCTTTGTGTCAGTAGGTCAGGAACATATATGATGTAAGTTGCAAAGGTCCATTTATGGACTGATGCAAGCATCCAAGTTGGAATATATATTTTGATCAAGGAAATCCGCTCATACGGATTTGATCAGAATGATGATAAACCAAGTGGGTACAAGAAAGGTGAAAAAGCTACAAGGGTGTACGTAGTACTTTACGTTAACAATATCCTACTGATTGAAAATGACGTAAGAATATTGTTTACGGTAAAGGTTTGTAGTCATCACAATTCGATGTGAAAGGCCCTAGTGAGGCGAGTTATGCTCTGGGAATCAAGGTAACTCTAGATAACCAGAGCAAGATTCTCTTGCTGTCACAGGCTACGCATGAAGATAAGATTCTAGCCAGATTCGTTTTACGAGGCTAGATATCTATTGCGCAGCAGGAAGATGGGTCGGTTTCAGTTGAACCCGGGTCCAGATCTCTGGACCGATGTGAAGGGTATACTCAGAAATCCTCATTAAGTAAGGATTGTGAGTTAGCTTGAACTTCACAGGTCCTGATATCGATTGGACACACAAGATCTGACTTTGGTGTCAGATGTGTGTTCCAGAGAATCGATTTCAGGGATTATTTTTATCTTGGGATTAGAAGCGGTAGTTGGTAGAGTGTGAAGCAAGAGTGCATCACAGACTCTACCATAGATGCTTAGCACGTTGTTGCGTGCGAGGTAGTATATCAGGTGGTAAGGCTTAGGAAGTTCTTAGAGAACTTGGGACGCGTACTAGAGACTCAGGTATCTGTTGTTGCCAACAGAAGAGCGGTAAGCAAGGTCCAAGGAGACTAGGCACCACCATTAGGGGAAACCCATCAAGTACAAACTCCACTTGATCTGACAGTTATAGGAGGAAATGCAAGTAGCGGTACTGAGGTGGAATCTACAGACAATGTTGCCAATTCCTTTAAGAAATTCCTGCAAAGGCTTTTGGGCAGCATGTAGAAGCTACAGAGCATAACACCGTTATTCCTCGTTAGACCTAGTGGGAGATTGTTAGAATTGGTGAGGTCTACAGCTCGTAAAAACCTATAGTTTAGCTATGTATGGTTGATAGTATAAGATTGCATCTAGGTACGTACCTTAGTACGTGTTCTGATTACAGAACAGAGAGCCATGGCTACATGGGAATCTTCTTGAGTGGGAGACTCAAGGGACTGGTCCCATGTAACCTAAATACGTTCGCAGCTCTGATTAGGGTTGGTCGCCCTATCAGGTTAAGCTGTTGGGATGACAGAGCGTGGGTGTCTCCACCACGGTCATTACCAGGCACAGTGTCTGTGGCCGAACGGAACCAACACGGTGCACAGATCGGTGAGCAGACACCGGTGTACTAAACCGTGTTTCTGCTTAGGGTAAAACAGTCCTAAACCCTGAGGAGCCATGTCTGGTGGACTAACCAGTTGTGTGGTGCTTTGGCGCACCAATGTGTGAGGATCCGGATGCAGTGATCCAAAACCACGGTGTACTGGGTTACCCGGCTGGCGTTGCATCAGTATGTCACTCCTGCAGGCTATCCACACCCCTAACGGGAGGTGCGTTCCTTGGTCTGACCTACGTCGTATTAAACCCTGGCCAGGTGGTCATCAGTTCGACTGGTGACGGATCCGGTTACTCGGCAGAGTTATCGGAGGTACGATGTACGTGGTCAACCTGGAAGGAACCGAGTCATATGAGCACTCGAGTCTGACGGTATTCTCCACCGCTCGAGTTGCGTCATGGCACCAGTGGAGGGACAACGAGTTTACCATACTAAGCGGAGAGCACGGGTATGTGGGAGAATATAGTAAGTCCGGGGGGATTGGAGTGCAGCCTGCGTCACACTCTGGGTGGCTATGCAGGTTAACTCGGACTCAGAGGATCGATGGTACACTCGGGTAGTGTGTCGATCGAGTCTGAGTTGGAAGCCATGAACCCTGGTCCCTGAAGGTTCCACCTTATCGACATTATGTACGGTTATTATACCATCTCCTCGAAACACAGAACGTAGTTAGAGGAAGCGAGAAGTCCAAGCATACGCTCCGTGAGTGCTTCGCACTAGTGCACGGTAGATGCGTAGCTACGTGTGTGCACTAAGGGGAAACCCTAGGTTAGTGCAGAGACGCATGTAGCAATTCTTTGTCATAAGTGGACTTTGCCACATGGGTGCGATGCACCGGGACATGTTGTGAGTTGACTAGTTGACTTCACTAGGGGCACCCTACGGGAACCTCAGAGAATAGTGAAATCACTGGTGCACTTCACTTATGTGTGCCTTGCAAAGTCTCGTACACGAGGAACGGTCAACTAGTGGCATAAGGGCGTTTTGGTCATACCATGCGCCACTATGCACTAAGGGGGCCGACCCTAAGTGTTGAGAGACTGGTCAAGGCCGGCCCCATTAGTTTCGGGAGGTTGTTGCCTCCGATGAAGGGGCCGGTTATGAGGCGCAAAAAACAGGCTGGTTTTGACCGTTTTCGAAAACAAGGAAAGGATAGAGATAAAGAAGAGATATATAGGGATAAGGTTTGAATCAATCATCCTTATCCATACTGTCCTTATCCATATGGATAGGCCGGCTATATATATGAGAAGAAGAGAGAGGGTGCACGAAATTAGTAGCATGGGCAAGCCCTAGGGCCGGCCATGCAAGCCATGGGGAAACCGAAGCCCCTCTTCTCTCTTCGCATCTCCTCTCTCGTCTCTCTCTCCCTCGCTTGCGCCATTGGATGGTGACTCGTCTTTCTCGTATGGTGTTTTCGTAGAAGGAGAAGGCTCGTCGTATGGAGGCACTCAGAGATCCATCGACGAGGTGCCGTGCATCGTGTGAGATCGGGTGAACTAGAAGGAGTCTCCCGCAACCTTTTGCTGTCCAGAATCTGCACAGAAAATCAACGTTGTTTCTGCTATTCCGGGAGCTACAGAAGTCCAAACGACATGAAACTTATTGGAAAAGTTGCGTCTCAAAGTTGTCTACATGCAGTCCAAATTTCAGCCCAATCGGAGTTCGGAGCAGAAAGTTATGGCCGTCGCACTGAAACTATGTCGAGCAGATCCGAGGCCCGTCTCCATCAACAAAGAAAAAATTTGTCGCGGTGAAAGATTCCGCACGCAGGTATGATCTCTAACAAGTAGATCTAACATAATTAGAACATGCATACATGCTAGATTGTTCTTTCGCGTTAGATCGTCGTTAGGGGTTCGCGTAGTTGCCATGCTAGATTCATACATGTTGGGTGTGTGTTTTAAAACCACACAAAGGAATGGGCTTTTAGTCCCATATCGGTAAGGGGAAAAATCCCCTACCAACTTAAATAGGATTGCCCACTTCCCCCCACTAGTCATCACACTAGAGGAGGGGCTCCACTAGCCCACACACGCGCGCGCGTGTGTGTGCCGTGCCGAGCCGAGCCGGGCCGGGCCGGGCTTGGGCTTGGGCATGGGCTGGGCGGAGCGTGTGTGTGCGCCCGCGGACCCGGACACGATAGCACCTCCGAAATGGGCTGGTCCGCACCTGCCCTATTTTTACTTTTTGCTTTTAAGTCCTCCACTATTTATTATTTACCATTTGGGACACTAGCCGTTACGCGAGAAGCGCTGCATGCTAGCCGTTACGTACAGGCTCGCTGCGAGCTGTAACGTGCGAGGTTAATGGGCTTAATCGCAGCCCATTAACCGCTCCCCTCTTTCAGCCTCCCATTAACAGCCCGAGGCCTATATAAGGCCCGGTGCAGCTATGGGATGCACACACTCCGAAAATCGGAATTCCTCCCTGCATACTGCCTCTCTCTCTTTCATTCTCTCATCGTGGTGCTGTGGTGCTGCCACTTTGCTCCGAAGAGACTCCCTCTCTCGGACCAAAGTTCTGTTGCGGTGCTGCCTCCCCGATTCGAGAAGATCGTCATCCGAGTCGCTGGGTTCCTGAAAGTTCACGAGGTTCGCAATACCTTCTTGAAGTCGTGCCGACGAGAAGGAGGTCGCCTGACCGGGGTCGTCATATCTCCGAGAACCATTGCCACGAGACCCGCACGAGGGGGGCAATAAGTTTCTTGGGACAGTGCCTAGCACGTTTCGACCACAGGCCAGAGTTTCTAACTCTACTCTTGTCCCATCATTCTAATTAATCAATTTGCATCTAATAGAGAAACCTAAATAATTAGAGATAGATTATTTCTCTCTTTTAGAAAAGTTCGGCAAGGTGAATGACGGTTCCATAGAACCCGCTCTGCCTTGGCAAACAATTTCTAAAAGAAATTTGTGATATGCCTTTGCTTGCAAATATTATAATTGCTAAAATTATTTAATATTAAGAATTTGATTTCAAAGTTTGCTAGTTTAGAACGGTTAATTTCCAACAATCCAAGAATCTTATTGTAATTTAATCATTCATAAATTATTTTCTTTGCAACGTGCTCACTAAGTTAGCCTACGTGATCATCTATTAGTCTTTATTTCGTGCTACATATTAGTTGCTACTAATTACAAAACTATTTTCTACAAAAGTAAATTAGAAGCATAGATTATAGAAAAGACTAAAAGTCGTCATTGAAATATTCCACTGCCTACGGTGTCTAGAAAGGCTTGTCAAACCGGCATTAAATTGCCCAAGGTAGCTTGGTATTTGAGCGAGCCTAGTGCTCCACCTCCTACCTGGAGCCCATCTGGCCGTTAGGATTTGGAAGTTTCATTTGGACTTCTAAAAGTCGAATCTATCTAGGTGTACTTTAAAATTGACAAAACTTATTTTTCGACCACAGATTACAACTCCTTACTTTGGTCCGAAATGGCCTCACCAAACCGTGAAACCCTTAGTGCCAAACCCGAGAAGTTTGACGGGTCTAACTTCAAGAGGTGGCAAAACCAGATGCGATTCTGGCTAACCACACTTGGGTTACTGTCAGCCATAGGTGAAACCGCACCAGGAATATCCAACGGGTCTAGCCAAACTCGTCGTACCCGAGCCTCCACTTCTCAACCTGAATCTGAACCAACGTCTGGTATTCCCACTAGGACCCCAGAAGAAATCAACTACCATGGCCTTCATAGGATCCTAGGGGCCTTATCTGATAGATTATATGATATCTACTATACCATCCAAAACCCTAAGGACCTATGGGATACCCTAGAGCGTAAGTATGGCCTAGATGATGCTGGAGTAAAACGCTTCAAAGCGTCTGACTTCAACAGCTTCAAAATGGTTGACTCCAAACCCATGAATGATCAGATTCATGAGTTTGAGAACCTAGTCCAACATCTGAAGACTAATGGTTCCACCCTTGATGAAACCTTCCAAATAGCCTGCCTTATAGATAAACTACCTGCTTCTTGGTCTGAGTTCTCTAAGCACCTAAGTCATACCCAAGGTGACCTAACCCTAACTCAAGTTCTAAACTCTATTAGAATTGAGGAGCAACATAGGCTCAGGGAAAAGGGATCCTCTGAATCCAAACCCAAGGTCAACAACATAGAGAGTCAACCGTCTAAGCCATTCCAAAAACCTAAACATAAGTTCCAGAAGAAACCCTTCCACCCTAAGCCTAAGCCATACACCAAGAAGCCCTACCATAGTAACCATAACCCAAACCATCCCAAGGACCAAAAGAAGGAAGGAGTGCGTTGCTGCTATGTCTGCGGTCGGACCAATCACATGGCCAACCAATGCTTCTACAAGAAGACAGCACCACCTCCAAATCCAAGAAGAAATGGTCCAACGCCACCCGGCTCCCAAGTCAACATGGTGACCTCTGGAGCTGGCTCTTCTGGGACCGCTTTCAGGTCTGTTCTCTTCACCCCTGAAGTTAACATGACCTTTCAAGCATTTGATTGGTGGATTGACACAGGAGCTAACATTCATGTTTGCTCTGATCAATCTTTGTTTTCCACCTATCAGGTCTCAGGTGGAGGAGCTGTAAGCATGGGGAACAATGTTGAGGCTCGTGTGCTAGGGATAGGACGGATCGACCTGAAGCTGACGTCGGAGAAGACCCTAACCCTGCGCGGAGTCCACCACGTTCCGGAGATTAGGAGAAATTTAATTAGTGGGTCCTTATTAGTCCAACAGGGCTATAAGCTTGTATTTGAGTCCAATAAAGTTGTAATAACTAAAGGAATGAATTTTATTGGAAAAGGATTTCTTTGTGATGGCTTATTTAAATTAAATGTCTTTAATCCTTCGTCTACAATTCTGAATGTTGAGTCTTCGGTCACTTGGCACCAAAGACTAGGTCATGTAAATTATAATTCTATTAAGAAACTCATGACCTTAAACATTATTCCTAAATCCGATACTAGGAATCTCGACAAGTGCGAGATATGCGTAGAAGCCAAACTACCTAAGAAATCTTTTAAAACCATCGATCGAGACTCCCATATACTTGAATTAATTCACAGCGATGTCTGTGATTCTGGGAGAACCTCGAGAGGTGGCAATAGATATTTTGTAACGTTCATAGATGACGCTTCAAAATATTGCCACCTATACCTTATTAAAACTAAGGATGAATTTCTTAGTAAATTTAAAATTTACAGAGCACTGGTTGAGAACCAATTAGACAAAACCATTAAGATCCTTAGGTCAGACCGAGGAGGGGAGTATACCTCAAATGAGTTAAGTGAGTACTGTGATGACTATGGAATACTCCATGAAGTCACAGCTCCTTACACTCCCCAATCCAACGGTGTAGCGGAGAGGAAAAATAGAACCCTAATGAACATGGTCAATTCCATGTTACTAAGCTCTGGAGCGCCAGAGAACTTGTGGGGGGAAGCGCTAATGACGGCTTGTTTTATCCTTAACCGCATTCCGTTCAAACATAATGACTTGACCCCATACGAAGTATGGAAACATAGGAAACCTAACTTAGAATACATAAAAGTGTGGGGGTGCCTAGCTAAGGTAAAAATCCCCGATAACAAAAGGAAGAAGATAGGACCTAAGACTGTAGATGCCATCTTTATTGGCTACGCTTCAGACAGTAACGCTAATCGTTTTTTAGTGTTTAACTCTGAAATAAGCGAAATAGCCAATAACACCATAATCGAAGCAAGAGATGCTTCATACTTCGAAAACATCTTTCCGTATAAGACTAGGATCCACACTAGGATTAATACCAATAACCAGGCCTCCAGTTCTAATCAGGTGACTCAGATCGAACCTCAAGTCCAATTAGAACCTGAAGACCAGACTGAACCGGTAACCCAAACCGAACCTAGGAGGAGCAAACGTGCCCGTGTAGAGAAAGTCTTTGATGACTTCTATGCACTTATGGTGGAGAACTCTCCCTCCACCTATACAGATGCCATGAAGTCCATAGACTCACCTTTTTGGAAAGAAGCCATAGATAACGAGATCCAATCCATACTTCAAAACCATACCTGGGAACTCACCAATTTACCTCCTGGTTGTAAAACCATAGGATGTAAATGGGTGTTTAAGAAAAAGCTTAGACCCGACGGTACCATAGATAAATTTAAGGCACGACTTGTAGCCAAGGGCTTTACCCAAAAACCAGGGATAGACTACTTTGATGTCTACTCACCTGTCGCTAGGATAACCACGATTAGGATCCTCATCGCCTTAGCTTCAATATATAAGCTAGTCATACATCAAATGGATGTAAAGACTGCTTTCTTGAATGGCGACCTTAATGAGGAAATATACATGGACCAACCCGAGGGATTTACTGCACCTGGACAAGAGGGAAAGGTGTGTAAGTTAATTCGATCCCTCTATGGACTTAAACAAGCCCCAAAACAATGGCACATGAAATTCGATGAAGTTATCTTATCCTATGGATTTGATATCAATTCAACGGATGAATGTGTATACCATAAAGTAGATGGTAATAATATTGTCATTTTATGTTTGTATGTTGACGATATTTTGATATTCGGTTCAAACATACAAATCATAAATGATATCAAACAGTTTTTGTCCCAAAACTTTGACATGAAAGATTTAGGACAAGCCGACGTTATTTTGAACACTAAGATCATTAGGAAGAACAATGGTTTAGTGTTATCCCAATCCCACTATGTCGAGAAAATCCTTAGGAAATTTTACGATCCCGATTGCCAACCTGTATCCACACCATATGATCCAAATACCCATCTAACAAAGAATACTGGACTTCCTAGACTACAGAGCGAGTATGCTCAAATCATAGGATCGCTAGGTTTTCTAGCAAACTATACTCGACCCGATATCGCTTACGCGGTAAATAGACTTAGTCGTTATACGTCTAACCCAAATTTGTCCCATTGGAATGCCTTAGAAAGAATTTTTAGATATCTTAAGGGAACCATATCATACGGTCTCCACTATAGTGGATATCCAGCTGTATTAGAGGGATACTCTGATGCTAACTGGATTAGTGACTCAATAGATATTAAGTCCACAACCGGATATGTATTCCTACTAGGAGGTGGAGCCATATCTTGGAAATCCACCAAACAAACCGTTATAGCTAGGAGTACAATGGAATCAGAAATGATAGCGCTAGATACCACTAGCACAGAAGCAGAATGGCTTCGAGATCTTCTATATGAGATCCCATTGATAGAAAAGCCTTTACCGGCTATATCTATCCATTGTGATTGTCGATCAGCTATTGATAAATGTAATCAAGAAAACGCTGATGTAAAAATAAATCGACATCTGAAAGTGAGACATAGATCTCTCAGATATAAGATGAAAAATCAAATAATTGCCCTAGACTTTGTTAGATCCGAAAAGAATTTGGCGGATCATCTAACTAAGGGCCTATCTAGGACAGTGGTCTTAGAATCGTCGAGGGGGATGGGATTAAGCCCATAAGAAAAATCACCGCAGTGGGAACCCAACCTCACGGAGGTTCAATGGGTAGAAACAAACTGTAGTAGTGATTGAAAATAAGGAGCACTGAATAATGCTCCCGTCCCTATGACGTCAGTGCTTATTAAAAGCAAGGGGTAGGATGAGTTTAAAACTCTTAATAAGTCCAAGACCCATGAGGCGGGGTGTCGCCTTGCTCACACCCCTATTAGGACTTACCTATATGTATGTCGTTGTGAGGCCGCAACTCTGGGACCAGGGCTGCTCCCTAGAAACATACAAGAAAAGATATATGCGCAAGGCCATTAATAGCGCAACCCGCTTAGAACCATCGAAAACTGTACTACGTGTACTACTTGTAGAAACCCGATAAATGAGACTGGTTCAAGGCGTAGTCCACCAAGTCCTCACGGATGTATACAACTGTACTAAGTGGAGGTTCAAACCGGAAGGTACCTACACCTACTGCGTAGTATAAGGAATCCAGCAAAGTCTTTTTACTTTACCTTTTGGATTTTTTTTAATTATTTAATATTTAATATTTAGTGGTTTTAAACACATGTGGGGGATTGTTGGGTGTGTGTTTTAAAACCACACAAAGGAATGGGCTTTTAGTCCCATATCGGTAAGGGGAAAAATCCCCTACCAACTTAAATAGGATTGCCCACTTCCCCCCACTAGTCATCACACTAGAGGAGGGGCTCCACTAGCCCACACACGCGCGCGCGTGTGTGTGCCGTGCCGAGCCGAGCCGGGCCGGGCCGGGCTTGGGCTTGGGCATGGGCTGGGCGGCGCGTGTGTGTGCGCCCGCGGACCCGGACACGATAGCACCTCCGAAATGGGCTGGTCCGCACCTGCCCTATTTTTACTTTTTGCTTTTAAGTCCTCCACTATTTATTATTTACCATTTGGGACACTAGCCGTTACGCGAGAAGCGCTGCATGCTAGCCGTTACGTACAGGCTCGCTGCGAGCTGTAACGTGCGAGGTTAATGGGCTTAATCGCAGCCCATTAACCGCTCCCCTCTTTCAGCCTCCCATTAACAGCCCGAGGCCTATATAAGGCCCGGTGCAGCTATGGGATGCACACACTCCGAAAATCGGAATTCCTCCCTGCATACTGCCTCTCTCTCTTTCATTATCTCATCGTGGTGCTGTGGTGCTGCCACTTTGCTCCGAAGAGACTCCCTCTCTCGGACCAAAGTTCTGTTGCGGTGCTGCCTCCCCGATTCGAGAAGATCGTCATCCGAGTCGCTGGGTTCCTGAAAGTTCACGAGGTTCGCAATACCTTCTTGAAGTCGTGCCGACGAGAAGGAGGTCGCCTGACCGGGGTCGTCATATCTCCGAGAACCATTGCCACGAGACCCGCACGAGGGGGGCAATAAGTTTCTTGGGACAGTGCCTAGCACGTTTCGACCACAGGCCAGAGTTTCTAACTCTACTCTTGTCCCATCATTCTAATTAATCAATTTGCATCTAATAGAGAAACCTAAATAATTAGAGATAGATTATTTCTCTCTTTTAGAAAAGTTCGGCAAGGTGAATGACGGTTCCATAGAACCCGCTCTGCCTTGGCAAACAATTTCTAAAAGAAATTTGTGATATGCCTTTGCTTGCAAATATTATAATTGCTAAAATTATTTAATATTAAGAATTTGATTCCAAAGTTTGCTAGTTTAGAACGGTTAATTTCCAACAATACACGCATATGTAGATCGTTTCGATGAAATTTTTGATATGTAACGCACACCGCTCTCGGTCCTCGGACCTTCCCATTGCTTCCGCTGCGGGCCTCTGCCATGGAAATATTTCCAACAAGCAACTCCGTACTCCCTTATTTATGGGGTAGAAGCCGTCCTTCCACTCGAGCTCCAGATCCCATCGCTCAAGATAACAATCCAAGAAGGCCTCACCAGCAACGATAATGCCCAGCTCCGTGTGGTAGAATTGGAGGCACTAGACGAAAGGTGCCTCAAAGCTTAGCAATGCTTAGAGTTCTACCATACCAGATTGACTCGTACCTTAAACAAGAAGATTCGTCCTCGATCCTTCCAAATAGGAGTTTGTGCTGGCAGTCAAATGCCCCATCATTCTCTCGTATCGAGGAGAAAAGAAGTTCGATGCCAAATGGGATAGACTGCACACTGTTAAAGAAGTCTACTCCAGCTGCGCATACCTCCTCACCACGCCAGAAGGGCTCGTGCTCGGCCCCATCAACGACAAGTATCTTAAAAGATACTATGCCTAAGGTGAGTCCGCACCAAAAAAAAAATATGAACTACGTGTGACTTGATCCCCCTCAGAGGGGTACGTAGGCAGCCTGAGAAGTCACTTCAAGTTCAGTCCGACAAAAAAAAAGAGCCAACAATACTCCATGCAAACGATCTAGAAAATATGATGATATTATTCGATACTCAAAGAAAAGCAGTACATTATATGAGTCTAGAAAAGGAAAAGAAAACCCAGCTTAAAATGTCATAACAAAATACAACTAGTAGAGGGTATCCAAAGCTCGAAGGCACTGCAACAACTCTACTCTAGTGGCCTCCACTTGCTGCAGCTCCGAAGGGCGTGTGGCTATAAGCTCGTGACGGACTGACAAGTCCGCTTAGTGCTTCAAGAAGCTCGCCCTCGAAGCTTTCTCCACGGTCTCGGTGTTGTGATTTTAAATTGTTATACCGCAAGTGCACGGCGTCTATCTGATAGATAGTGGCAAATACGGGTCGATCCCACAGAGACTTGGATGAAAACTTATTAAAGAAAAGATTAATGATTAAACTAGTGCGAAAATATCTCCACAGGAGAGCGAATGAATTACAAATTAATTAATTCCTAATCAAAGTAAACGCAATAGACTAAAAACAATAAAATAATGGTTGTGGATGATCAATGGATGAGAACTAGGGTTTCGGGGTTACGCTTGGACATTCACAAATAATATTGATTATTTATCTCAGTTAGGGTAGAATGACGTGTTCATCCCAACCGGAAGATTTAACAATTAAAATCTGAGAATCTTTAATCTTAGATCTAGACAGTTGACGATTAGCGTGAAAGAACTTGTTGCACGACACAGGGACTCTCCCTAGCATCCGGCGTAACCTGGGTCAACGCCGAATCTTAAAGAGTTTATAGAAGTGTCAACGTCTCTTTGAGAAGTTGAATCACAGAGCAGTCTATTTCTATAAATTAAAGATTTGAATTATAATAAAATGATAATAATCATACGATGGTTATTCAAAACGTTCAGAACGATACTACAGTGCTGTAGAAACTTCCCTACGCATCTACTATGACCGGAATCAATAATAGAAACAAGCGAATATGCAAGCATGCGGTATTTAATAAAGATTATGAAACAACCAAAGACGAAATTACATTGAGGCATAAACGGGAATCAATATTATTCATAAATAAACCAAGTTTCACCCCTAGCCCTAGCTAGGGGTTTAGCTACGCATATTCATACAATTCATAACGAAAATATAAATACGAGCAAACTCCATCATGGATGACGAGCGTGTGTGTGAAGCTTCTGGCGAGGATGATGGCGCGTCTTCGACGATGGCGGCGTGCGGCTTCGTGATGATGGAGAGTCGCTCGGAGATGATGGATGATGGACGTGCCTTGGTGGTGATGAAGATGGAAGATGGAAGATGGTGGAAGGTTCTTAGTGGTGATACAAGGTCGGCACCCCCCCTCCCTTCGGTTCGTCCGTGCCCCCCTCTATATAGGATAGAGAGAGAAAAGAGAGAAGTTCGGTTTTTGGGTAGAAAAGGAAACAAAAGGGCCGGTTGGGTCGGGTTTCAGTTTTAGAAAGAGAGAAGAAAGAAATAAAACGGAAGAGAGAGAGATACGTTCGGTGGGCGTGGTTAAGGAAAGAGAGAGAGATGGAAAGAGAATCCGAGAGAGAGGATCCCGGAGAGAGAGAGAGTAACGTTCGGTTGAGAGAGAGAGAATCGGGCTCGCAGGAAAAATAGGAGAGGGAGAGAGGGACTCTGATGGGATCCGGTTTTAAAGGCTGCATGGCATCGGACGGCTGTGATCGGGTTGGAGGGAGAGGAGTGACGGGGATGCCATGCATGGCTCGATGCAAAGGAGGGTTGTGATTATCAGGTGCTCATGCATGGGACCTGGGTGTAATGGAGTGCGGGTAAAGCTTGGGGACGGCTGGGATTAAGTGATATGGAGATGGGCTGATTTGTATGCATGAGTGGGATGCACTGAACGGCTGCGATGCGATCGGACGGCCGTGACTGGATTGTGCCTCGAATGTAATAAATGGTGCATGCATGCATGGGTTGTTGGGTGCAATGAAGCACTGGCTGGGCTTGGGTTTCAAAGGGTGGTTGTGATGGCTTGATGCACTAAAGCTGTGATGGAATATGTTGAATGTGCATGGGTATTGTATTGTAAGGGGCGGATATGATCGGGTCGGACCAAAATGGATGGATGGTTGCGATGGGATCGTATGGGAAAGAGAAACTTGGGTTACTGGCCGGGTGAGATGGTGGGTTAAATCTAGTGTCATCTGGTTTTGATCGGGAAGAGTGAAAAACAAAAGAAAATAGAAGAGAGAGAAAATGTGGCAGGAAAAGGACGACGGCCATCCAGACTTCAATTCCATTATCCATTCATTTGCGCGTGTGTAGCCTTCGTTCATGTGGCGAAACCATCTACAAAGTTTTGCTCCATTGTAGCCATGTGCATTGAAAGCAAGCTCCAATTCTCTGAAAATACACATAAAATGACGTCCATAAGGTTTCGGGGCATTAATCGATAAAAGGATAATTTGGATTATCAGGCAGTATAACTATCATGCATGATGTGTATGAGAGTGAACCAATATGCCGTTGGGTTCGTATGAATGTCTACTATATCATGGTGCAAAGAAACTCATGCAGTTTATGTGTAGTATGAAAGTTTTACGTAGCAAACTGATGATATATGCATAATACTAAAAGGATAATTCGCACAAATTGGCCGCTCAACATACCCCCAAACCTAAATCTTGCTCGCCCTCGAGTAAGAAAAGAAAAATAAACAAAGTAAATGACAAAATAAAAACTCCTAACTCACTTTCGCAGGAATCGCGACTGCACTTAGCATGTGCAACAAGCCGTTAAACCTCTGGGTTACCCCAATGGACGAGTTTTGTCTCGTGAGGGTTTGCAGTGAATCTACCCACAAAATTCAAACTTTTTTTGTTTATTTTTTTATTTTTAATATAAATAAGAAATAAGAAAAGTCGGTTTCATAGAATAATTAAAAAGTACTCAAAAATACAATCTAAGGCACAAGACTCACAAGGTATCTAACCCAAGCTTCGGCTTTCGAAGTAAGCACTTTAGGTTCTAACTATTAGTTTCCCGTTAGAAAAGATCAAGGTCAACTATACTCGAGTGCACGGTGCTGTCTGAGCTAAACACAACTGGGGGTTTGCTTCTCTACATTCATATCATTCTAACAGTCTCCTAGAACGGTCAAAGTCGACCTTAGAACCTGAGTCAAAACCAGCTAATCTAGACAGGCTAGTGAGAGTTGTGGATATTCACCTTAATACCCTACGGGCTTTATATGTGATATTCCAGTTTCCCCACATTGTTTATAGCGACGGCTTTCACACTATTTTCCTTTTTCTTTTTCTTTTTTTTTTTTCGGTCTCATTTTTTTTTTCTGGATCTAATTATATATCCCTTCCTAACTTGTACCATGCCAGCTGCACTCTATGCCCATGACACGCTGCCAACGCTCTCATGAGTTAGGTAGCCATCTTCATGTTGCCTTTATATTTGATTCACTCTGCATCCATAGGATCATTCTCATAACCCTATCGACCAGGCTTCACTCATACTAGGGCATACAAGTTAAGACTTTTACATAATTCGTTCCTAGACCATGCTAATAGGTAGCCCTTTCCGCTATACCTTAGAATTCACTGGTGATCTATAATAGTATTTTTTTTACCAAGTGAACCAGATCCGCATGGTTCATCAGGACTCCAAGTGACTATTAGGTGATATGAAAGCTTTGAATCTAGACCCTAGAGGTGTAAGCCAGATATGAAGTGAAAAGTCAAGTCTAGTTTGTTTTGACAATCTCTAAAAGGTTACTAAGGGTCGGAACCATATTAGACATACTTTTTCTAGCAATCCTTGGACTTTATACCTTGATTACCATGTGCCTTATAGTTCTATTCGAGTACAACAGAATTATACTACAAAACCTGAAATAAAGGTAAACTATATATAAATAAATTTTTTTTTTTTCGAAAAGAACGACAAAAGTAGTACGATAAGAAACTAAAATAAGAAAAAGAAAATAAAAAAAATAATGCAAATGCAAATTCCTATAGATTTCTAAACGAACGCTGTAGTTTTGGTAGGGGACTACAGACGAGACACACATACGCCGAGACGTATATGCCGAGCTGTCCCACTATAGCGTAAGTTGATGCAAAAGTTTTTTTTTTTTTTATAATAAAAAAAATAAAATATATCAATACGTACTAAATTAAAACGCCCGATAATTAAAATGCCCGATGCAAGGAATGAAAATCACCCCCAAACCTAAATTAGACATTGTCCTCAATGTTCTCGATCGGTGGTAGGGATATGATATTATGGAATAACGGGCGTTGAGGCCAGAGTGTGAAATATTTGTGCTGAAAGAGAAAGTTCATAGTGTTAAGTCGCCCGTCGTACAACACGTGGCGGTCATATAACCAAGGTCGACCGAGAACTATATCATAAGAATCCATGAGTGCTATGTCCAGAGGGATTACATCAGAGTAATCCTGAATTGATATGGCGGGGTAAACCCTATGTGTGACATCTATTGTGGGAGCCTTAAACAGCCATGCTAATGAATATGGTTCTTTGATGGGGATATGTTCTATATCGAGGACATCAGTAAAAGATTTAGAAATTAAATTATTGCAGCTACCGCTATCCACTAAAATAGTAACAGATAGATCAAAATCCATAAGGCATCCAATGGTTTCAAACAGATTTGATCTTTCAAAATGGTCATCAACATCATCCTCTAATTCTAGGTGTGAAAGTGATGAGACAAGATTATCAGATGTAGACATGAATGCAAGTGTTTACTAGCAAACCTCCCTTGATATATAGATTGTCTTGTTGTAGTTAAGACGCAGGGGTGCACTCCTCGAGATAGATTCTGAATGAACTAAGTCTTTCCTGAAAATGATAAGATAATACCAATTTTTGTCATATAGAAATCAGAAAACAAAAATGCTAATATAAAAATAACGAAAAAAAGAAAAACATGTACACATAAAGTTGAATCATGCAATCTGGGTTACCTCCCAGTAAGTGCTAAGTTTAATGTCGTCAGCCCGACATGGTTCTTATGGGATTAGTCAGTGTAAAGAGGATCTTGTAAGAGAATCTCCTCTACAACCTTATCTTTTAGTTCTAAAAATGGCTTTAGCCTTTGCCCATTTACCTTGAAAATATCACCATTCTGGGGGTTCTCAATTTCTATGGCTCCATGATAATGAACTACACGAACTATAAAGGGGCCAAACCAATGAGATCTCAATTTTCCGGGAAATAAATTTAATCTGGAATTGTACAAGAGAACTTTCATACCCGGTTCGAATGTCTTTCTTAGGATGGATTTATCATGTGTTGCTTTCATCCGCTCTTTATAGATTTTTGCACTTTCATATGCATCATTTCGTATTTCATCAAGCTTATTCAGTTGTAGCTTGCGAAGGTTACCGGCTGAGGGTAAATCAAAATTGAATGTCTTGATTGCCCAGTAAGCCCTATGTTCTAATTCAACTGGCAAGTGACAAGCCTTACCATACACCAGCCTATATGGGGACATTCCTAGCGGAGTTTTGTAAGCAGTTCGATAGGCCCATAACGCATCTATCAACCGCACCGACCAGTCTTTTCGATTTGGATTTACAGTTTTCTCTAGAATTTGCTTGATCTGCCTATTCGAGACTTCCACTTGGCCACTTGTTTGTGGATGATAGGGTGTAGCAACCTTATGGGTGACCGAATATTTCTTCATTAATCTATCGAAGGTGCTATTACAAAATTGGCTTCCGCCATCACTTATGATCGCCCTAGGTGTACCGAACCGACTAAATATATAATCTTTGACAAACTTGATCACTACTTGGCTATCATTGGTCTTGGTCGGTACTGCCTCAACCCATTTTGAAACATAATCAACTGCAAGCAAGATATATAAATTTCCAAAAGAGCTTGGAAATGGCCCCATAAAATCTATACCCCAAACGTCAAAAATTTCAACTATCAAAATAGGATTTAGGGGCATCATATTTCGATTGGTTATTTTGCCAAGCTTTTGACATCGTTCACAACTAACACAAAATGCATGACAATCTTTAAACATCGTGGGCCAGTAGAATCCACATTGCAAAATCTTGGCAGCTGTCTTTTTAGCACTAAAATGGCCACCACAAGCATAGTCATGGCAAAATGATATCACACTATTATGCTCATGATCAGGGACACATCTTCGAATGATTTGGTCGGGACAATATTTAGAAAGGTAGGGGTCATCCCAAAAGAAATATTTTACCTCAGATAAAAATTTAGATTTATCTTGTTTCGACCAATGACTAGGCATATCCTCAGTGACTCGGTAGTTTACTATATCTGCAAACCATGGGAGTTTAGAGATTTGTAGCAACTGCTCATCGGGAAAGCTTTCATGTAGAGGGAGTTCCTTACTAAAGGAATCCAAGTTTAACCTAGAGAGATGATCTGCGACCACATTTTCGCTACCTTTCTTGTCTCGAATTTCTAAATCATATTCTTGTAATAGAAGGATCCATCGAATCAATCGAGCTTTGGTATCTTTTTTTGAAAGAAGGTACCGTAAAGCCGCATGATCTGTATACACGATGACCTTAGATCCTATCAAATAAGGTCTAAACTTTTCTAGGGCAAAGACTACAGCTAACAATTCTTTTTCAGTTGTAGTGTAGTTTAGCTGTGCATCATTTAGAGTACGACTCGTGTAATAGATTACATGGGGCAACTTATCTACTCTTTGACCCAAAACGGCTCCAATGGCATGATCTGATGCGTCACACATGATTTCAAATGGGATAGACCAATTAGGGGGCTGGATGATGGGGGCAGAGGTGAGTTCTTTCTTTAATCGCTCGAAAGCTTCTAGACAGGATTCATCAAAGACAAAAGGTACATCTTTGGAAAGTAAATTGCATAACGGTCTTGAAATTTTACTAAAATCTTTAATGAATCGCCTATAAAACCCAGCATGGCCTAAGAATGATCTTATATCTTTAACCGATCGTGGAGGTGGAAGGTTAGAGATTAGATCAATCTTTGCTTTATCTACCTCAATCCCTTTATCAGAGATGACATGCCCTAAGACTATTCCTTTCTTTACCATAAAATGGCATTTTTCCCAATTTAGCACTAGATTTTTCTCTTTGCATCTTACAAGCACGAGTTCTAAATGTTGCAAGCACTCTTGATAATTGGATCCAAAGACTGAAAAGTCATCCATAAATACTTCCAGAAAACGTTCAACCATATCAGAGAAGATACTAGTCATACACCGCTGAAATGTAGCAGGTGCATTGCATAACCCAAAGGGCATGCGTCTATAGGCGAACGTTCCAAATGGACAAGTGAATGTAGTTTTCTCTTGATCCTCTGGTGCTATAGGAATTTGGTTATAACCGGAATAACCATCTAAAAAACAGTAGTAAGCATGTCCGGCTAACCGCTCTAGCATTTGATCTATGAAGGGTAGTGGAAAGTGATCTTTTCGTGTGGCGGAGTTTAACTTCCTATAATCAATACATACTCTCCATCCAGTTTGCACTCTTGTAGGCACCAACTCATTACCTTCATTTATCACCACTGTGATACCCGATTTCTTTGGAACTACTTGGACAGGGCTCACCCACGAGCTATCTGAAATCGGGTAAATCACTCCGGTATCCAAAAGTTTTAGTACTTCTGTCCTAACCACTTCCTTCATTGCAGGGTTTAGCCGCCTTTGCGGTTCTCGACTTGTTTTAGTCTCTTCCTCGAGATAGATTCTATGTTGAACCACAGAGGGGCTTATGCCCTTTATATCGGCTATTGACCATCCTATAGCTTCTTTATGATCCTTAAGGATTTCAACAAGTTGTTTCTCTTGGTCTTCGTCTAGGTCTGAAGCTATGATGACAGGAAGAGTTTCAGCAGATCCTAAAAACACATATTTAAGATTTTGTGGTAATGGTTTTAGTTCTAACTTCGGGGGCTTGATTATTGAAGGTACAGGTGGTGTCAGGGAAGGTGTGAGGATTTCTGGCTTAGGCTGCCATTTGTTCATTCCGAAAGAAGGGGTAGCTTCTAGTAGTGCATTGATTTCATTGATATGACCATCAATATCAAAATCTTTTCCAAAGTGTGCAAGGCAGGCTTCCAGTGGGTCATCGTAGTTTACTTGTGATACTAAACTTTCTTCTTGTTCTTGCAAGTAGTTGACCTCTTCTAATTCATCACTTTCATCTCTCGGTTGTTTGCTCACATTAAATATATTGACTTGTATTGTCATGTTACCGAAAGAAATGTTCATGACACCATTCCGACAGTTGATTAATGCATTCGATGTCGCTAGGAAAGGTCGTCCTAAGATTACTGGTACTCGATTAGTAAATTCAGTTGGCGGTTTTGTATCCAGGACCACAAAGTCAACAGGGAATACAAATTCTCCCACTTTGATGAGGACGTCTTCTACTATTCCTTTAGGATATCGAATTGAAGCATCAGCTAGCTGGAGGGTCAATCTAGTGGGTTTTAACTCCCCCAGACCCAGCTCTTCATATACGGAATATGGAAGGAGGTTGACACTAGCACCTAAGTCGAGCAAGGCTTTCTCAATATGATATTCCCCTATTTCACAGGAAATAGTAGGACAGCCAGGGTCCTTATATTTGATAGGGGTGGAGCATGAAATAACCGAACTAGCCTGCTGAGCCAGAAATGCTCTCTTAGGTACATTTGTTGCTCGCTTAAAAGTGCAAAGGTCCTTTAAGAATTTAGCGTATGAAGGTATTTGTTGGATTGCATCTAAGAGTGGAATGTTGATTTTTACTTGTTTGAAAATTTCTAACATATTATCCATTTGCATTTTCTTCTTTGCTGGCTCTAGTCTTTGAGGATATGGGGCTCTAGGAATATAGGTTCTAAGAGGTGGTTCACTAGGTGATGCCATATTTTCAGTATCGTGTCTTGTGTTCTCCCTAGTTTCCTCTTGTGATTTTGGCTCCTCTTCAGGTGTTTCTTCAGTTCTTATGTCATTCTGCCTAGGTTCCTTAGTTTCCTTAGGAGGTTCTATCATGTTATCAACTTGCCGCCCTGACCTAAGTGTAGTAATTGCATTTGCTTGTTCATGGCCTTTTCCTTTGATGTCATGAATTTCAAATTGACCCCTTAGATTTGACCCTTTAGGGTTAGCCTCAGGTTGACTCGGGAATGTACCCTTATCCCTTGTGTTCAAAGAATCAGCTAGTTGACTCACAGTGTATTCCAACTTCGCAATAGATTGTGTGTTAGCACTAATGCTTTGAGCGGTGCTCTGTTGGAATTGGAGGGTATTCTGAGCTAATAGTTTCATCGTTTCCTCTAGAGAATTGATTCTTTGATTATCTGGGTTAGGGGTGGCATTTTGTATAGGTGGCTTTTGAAATCCTGGAGGTGGTACAGATTGAGATGGGCCACCTTGGTATGGACCTTTAGTCCACGAGAAATTTGGATGATTCTTCCATCCTTCATTGTAAGTGTTTGAATATGGATTATACCTTTGTTGATTATCAAAACGATTATTTTGATACAAAGCATTATTTTTTTCCAAATTATTTTCTTGCCCCCCTAACATCGGGCATCGATGATCTGCATGGGTAGGCTCACTACAAATTGAGCAAATAGAAAAGCTAGGCTCATTATTGCAACTCATAGTTTGATTAAGACTTAGTGCTTCTAATGTATTCGGAGCGGGAGTCTTATTTCCTTGATTCATTTCTAAAGCCTCTAAGCGTCTCATTACTGTGGCTAATTTAGCTTCTGCTTCGAATTTAGGTTCCACTTTATAGAGCCCACCTTGTGCAGTAGGGAGGGGTTTCCTAGATTCTTCTTTGATTGGTTCCCACTGTAATGTGTTCTCGGCAATTTCTTCTAAGTAGGTCCAGGCTTGATCTGCTGTCTTTTTGGTGAACTCACCATTACAACACGATTCTACCATGGTCTTAGATGGGTAGTTCAACCCTTCATAAAGGATTTGGACTAGTCTAATTTTTTCAAAGCCATGGTGTGGACAGTGCAGGAGTAGGTCCTTAAATCTTTCTATGTATCTATAGAGAGCTTCACCTTTCAGTTGGTGAAACACATTCAAGGCCTGACGAATCGAGGCCGTCTTTTGTTTAGAATAGAATTTTCTATAAAAGAGCTCGAGTAGGCCTACCCAAGTAGTTATGGATCCAGCTTTAGCCTTTTCTTTTAGCGAGAAGGGAAATAACCTAAGTTTGAGGTTTTCTTCGGACATATTATCGAATTTCATTGTTCCACATATGTCCTCAAATTCCCTCACATGTTGATATGGATTTTCCTGCTCCATTCCCCGAAAGACGGGGAGCATTTGGATTAAGCCAGATTTTAATTCAAATTTTGCATTGGTATTGGGTAAGGTTATGCAAGAAGGTTGTGTAGCCCTAGTGGGATACATATAATCCCCTAAGGTGATTGCTTGCGGCTGTTCCACCATTTCTACGATGTTATTATAATCAATTCTAACTAATCTTTTTCCTACACGTGCCCAAACTGTGGACTGTGTGTCCAGATTAATGTGCCAATTAAGTAATAGTAGTTTAACTAATATAATGATATGCTAGTAAAGAAAACAAAGTATGTACTTTAGCAGAATATTTATGCAATTAGAGAGTCTACGATTATGCAATGCAACACCCTAGCAAATGATTTCTATCGATGCAAGGTTGAGTGTACACCTCAGACTGAGACACACATACAACTATAAGAGGTGTATGTGCCGAGCTGGCGACAACCTTACAAAGTTGCGATGCAATTTGATTATTTGATCTACGGTGAAAGTTTGCACATTAACCGGTTACCCTAATTACTACGGTTATTGAATCAGTAAGAGTACGCAATAGGAGTAATCAAACCCACTGACTGGAGAGGCGTGGGTAAGGATTTGAGTACTTACCTTGGCGATGCTTATGCAAGTTTTCCGTTGAGCGTGTAAGTACCTGAAAAGTAAAACACAATAAAAAATAAGTACTAAGAAGATAAAATACGAACGAGAATAACTAAAATTCTAATTTTTAATAATTTATTATTAATTTTTTTTTTAGCAAATAAAACCTAAACTTAAACAGTTTTCAAACTCAAGTCCCCGGCAACGGCGCCGAAAACTTGTTGTGATTTTAAATTGTTATACCGCAAGTGCACGGCGTCTATCTGATAGACAGTGGCAAATACGGGTCGATCCCATAGAGACTTGGATGAAAACTTATTAAAGAAAAGATTAATGATTAAACTAGTACGAAAATATCTCCACAGGAGAGCGAATGAATTACAAATTAATTAATTCCTAATCAAAGTAAACGCAATAGACTAAAAACAATAAAATAATGGTTGTGGATGATCAATGGATGAGAACTAGGGTTTCGGGGTTACGCTTGGACATTCACAAATAATATTGATTATTTATCTCAGTTGGGGTAGAATGGCGTGTTCATCCCAACCGGAAGATTTAACAATTAAAATCTGAGAATCTTTAATCTTAGATCTAGACAGTTGACGATTAGCGTGAAAGAACTTGTTGCACGACACAGGGACTCTCCCTAGCATCCGGCGTAACCTGGGTCAACGCCGAATCTTAAAGAGTTTATAGAAGTGTCAACGTCTCTTTGAGAAGTTGAATCACAGAGCAGTCTATTTCTATAGATTAAAGATTTGAATTATAATAAAATGATAATAATCATACGATGGTTATTCAAAACGTTCAGAACGATACTACAGTGCTGTAGAAACTTCCCTACGCATCTACTATGACCGGAATCAATAATAGAAACAAGCGAATATGCAAGCATGCGGTATTTAATAAAGATTATGAAACAACCAAAGACGAAATTACATTGAGGCATAAACGGGAATCAATATTATTCATAAATAAACCAAGTTTCACCCCTAGCCCTAGCTAGGGGTTTAGCTACGCATATTCATACAATTCATAACAAAAATATAAATGCGAGCAAACTCCATCATGGATGACGAGCGTGTGTGTGAAGCTTCTGGCGAGGATGATGGCGCGTCTTCGACGATGGCGGCGTGCGGCTTTGTGATGATGGAGCGTCGCTCGGAGATGATGGATGATGGACGTGCCTTGGTGGTGATGAAGATGGAAGATGGAAGATGGTGGAAGGTTCTTAGTGGTGATACAAGGTCGGCACCCCCCCCCTCCCTTCGGTTCGTCCGTGCCCCCCTCTATATAGGATAGAGAGAGAAAAAAGAGAAGTTCGGTTTTTGGGTAGAAAAGGAAACAAAAGGGCCGGCTGGGTCGGGTTTCAGTTTTAGAAAGAGAGAAGAAAGAAAGAAAACGGAAGAGAGAGAGATACGTTCGGTGGGCGTGGTTAAGGAAAGAGAGAGAGATGGAAAGAGAATCCGAGAGAGAGGATCCCGGAGAGAGAGAGAGTAACGTTCGGTTGAGAGAGAGAGAATCGGGCTCGCAGGAAAAATAGGAGAGGGAGAGAGGGACTCTGATGGGATCCGGTTTTAAAGGCTGCATGGCATCGGACGGCTGTGATCGGGTTGGAGGGAGAGGAGTGACGGGGATGCCATGCATGGCTCGATGCAAAGGAGGGTTGTGATTATCAGGTGCTCATGCATGGGACCTGGGTGTAATAGAGTGCGGGTAAAGCTTGGGGACGGCTGGGATTAAGTGATATGGAGATGGGCTGATTTGTATGCATGAGTGGGATGCACTGAACGGCTGCGATGCGATCGGACGGCCGTGACTGGATTGTGCCTCGAATGTAATAAATGGTGCATGCATGCATGGGTTGTTGGGTGCAATGAAGCACTGGCTGGGCTTGGGTTTCAAAGGGTGGTTGTGATGGCTTGATGCACTAAAGCTGTGATGGAATATGTTGAATGTGCATGGGTATTGTATTGTAAGGGGCGGATGTGATCGGGTCGGACCGAGATGGATGGATGGTTGCGATGGGATCGTATGGGAAAGAGAAACTTGGGTTACTGGCCGGGTGAGATGGTGGGTTAAATCTAGTGTCATCTGGTTTTGATCGGGAAGAGTGAAAAACAAAAGAAAATAGAAGAGAGAGAAAATGTGGCAGGAAAAGGACGACGGCCATCCAGACTTCAATTCCATTATCCATTCATTTGCTCGTGTGTAGCCTTCGTTCATGTGGCGAAACCATCTACAAAGTTTTGCTCCATTGTAGCCATGTGCGTTGAAAGCAAGCTCCAATTCTCGGAAAATACACATAAAATGACGTCCATAAGGTTTCGGGGCATTAATCGATAAAAGGATAATTTGGATTATCAGGCAGTATAACTATCATGCATGATGTGTATGAGAGTGAACCAATATGCCGTTGGGTTCGTATGAATGTCTACTATATCATGGTGCAAAGAAACTCATGCAGTTTACGTGTAGTATGAAAGTTTTACGTAGCAAACTGATGATATATGCATAATACTAAAAGGATAATTCGCACAAATTGGCCGCTCAACACTCGGCTCACTCCAGATGAGATTCTGCTTTTTGAAGCGAGACACGTACTGATTCCACCTTCTTTTGTGCCTTCGCCAAGCTTGAAGTCGCATTTGCAAGCTGGTGCTCTGACTGGCCCAAACTCTCCTCGGCTATCGCTAACTCGGAAGGAGTACTCCCCTCCATTAGAGCCCGCCAAGAGCAATAAGTCTTACTATCAGCCACAAGAGAGTTTATCTGCACGGCGAAAGAAGAACTGTCCACCTTGAACTCCGCCAGGCTCACGCAAAACTCGGCACTATCGGCAGACCACCAGTCCCGGAGAGCACCAAAACTCTCGTTCTGGAAAGACTCAAGTGTCGACCTGATGTACTGTTGATAACTCTCAACAAGGAACTCTGAAACTTTGCTCCTCGGTCTCAACACCTGATGAGGTGCCTCAGAATACATGGGCAAAACTTTACCCAATGTTGCGGCCGCTAGAGAAGCCATCTTCGCTAACGAGCTCAGTGAAACTGGGGGAACTGTCGCCACTGCCGTGCCAGTCGTCTTCTCTACCAAGCCCGAGAAGATAGCGATCGGGGTATGCTGCCTACTAACACTCAAAACCTCAGCCTCCTCGTGAAAAGACAAAGCGTCAACGTCGATGTCATCTAGATCGATATCACTGCTGGGAAAGTTCTCCTAGCAAAGTCCGAGAAAGTCCTGATCATCCAGGGGAACGTCTAGCCTACACTTTTCAGGTACTTCCTGCACAGCTCCAGTAAGCAAATGCCCTTCGCATGCTTTCGAAGAATCCGGCTCACGCTCCACTATTATGACGGAGTCTGCCGAAAGAAAAGGACGCACTACTTAGTAGGATGAAGTCCCTAAAAATTAAAGAAGGAGCTAGAGGGAAAACTTTATGTGTACCCGTGAAGTCGGATAGAGCTATCCCAGACGGGGGAATTACCTCATCTCCTACAAGGCCGGGCTCCTCGAGATCCTCTATCGGGAAGGGCACCCTCGAAGTTGTCCCACGCGAAATGCACACCTTCCGTCGCTTGGGCGGGGCACATTCGATGGCTATCTTCTGAAGAATAAACGACACAGGGGCACCCGTAGGATCAACCCCTGACACGGGAGCCAAAGACGGGACAAGACGGGCACTCGAAAGATGACTACAAGTTCGCTCGATTCTCTGAACTCCCAACCAAAGGCGACGATCCTCCGACCCCGCTAAAGAATCAAAACTAAAGCCCTTGGACTCGCTACATTCCAGGACGTCAATCGAAAGACTCGCAAGTAATAAGGATACTCGCTATTCGATCCATTTGCAGTAACATGGAGTCGCAGCATCCCTCGATCCCGACTTGGTCCCAGGGAAGAAACTACAGCCGGTCAGCCGAGCGTAAAGAGAGGCCCATCGGTGGTAGCCTTTCTGCGGGCTAATACGCCCCTGCAACTGCTGCGGCATGCCAGGCACCTCCTGCTTAAATCCCTGTTGGCGAGCAAAGTGGTGAGGGGAATACTGTTCCACCTCCATTGAGTCTCCTCGATGCCAAACCAAGTAGCTGGGGCGGCAGCTGATCATGTTCCAGTACAAGCCATCAGAGAGTTGCTCGTTGTCATAAACCATCGACCTCTCTAAAGGCAACACTGAGTGCTCTGACATAAACTCAAAGTCCGTGCCCCCCATCTTCCGCAAAAGGGTTCAAGCATACTCCTTTGGGCGTTCCCAACTGATGAAGGCATTCAAGATTCCCCCTATGCCTGGTAAGAACGACAGGTTGGCTAGATACCCACGCCTAGCGAAAATTCCTTTAAGAAAGTGAAGGTCCATCCAACTGTATAAATAGTGCAAAGGGCCAAAGGCATTAGAACGACTGATTTCTCCTTTGGCGTTGTCTGAATTGGACAAGCTCCAGTAAGTGCCGCTAAGCCTCTAGTACAAGGCGTACAAGATCGTCGGAGCCAAATTGAAGAACTCCCCCCTCACCATCCGGGACGCTACAAGAAAAGTCCCAGGACGGATGACCTCGCCAGTACAAGGAAGCACGAATCGACAGAGAAAAACAACCAACCTGGCGGCTTGATAAACTGCTAGCCACTCCTCACTGTCACGCTTCATATCAAGAACCTCCCACTGGCTCTGTTTCCCCTCCATCGAATGCCTAACTCAGGCCAAAGACTCGATAGGCCTCACAAAGGATCGCAGTGGAGGCTTCTTCATCTGGGCAATTTTCCACATCCGGTGAGCTGAAGGGGCAGGGAAATGGTACTCACCCCTGAACTAGAAATCTACACAAGATGAATGGCGAACTTGGTCTGACTAATCTCGTGCTGCAATAATGGCATACAGCTTGAACAAGAGAAGGCAGGAACTCAGGAAGAAACTACTATCCATCAGATCCTTCAAAACTGGCACTTCCTCTTGATAATAGTTCCACACCTCAGGACAGTTGGTAACGATGTGAACGTCGCGAAGAGAGATCCCTATTTCTCCCGCTCCAGTGAGAAATGTGTTGGTATCCGGGCACCAAATTTCGCAGAGAACCCGGTACATCCTCTCGGGATGGCTATACTCTCGATGAGCTGGCGCTAGGAACTTCGCCAACGGTTTCATCTCGGGCTCCACCCCGAAAACCTCTGAAAGCTCGCCCATCCACTCGCAAAAGCCGTAGAGGTATTGAACGTCCCTATGAGTCCATGAGTTAACACCCCATCGGGTCAAGCGAGAGCATATCTTCGAAGCCACCACCGGCGTAGGCACAAAATCCTCGGCACAGTAATAAAAGGGTAGGCTCAAGCTTGGACAAAGAAGCTTCATGGAGATCGCCACGTCGGTGTAAACCTTCTTGCTCAGCTTCAGCATCCCACAGTTTGCATCGGCAACTCCATCCTCTGTGATGCGCTCATGGATAGGAATCTGAAGCATCGACAGACGATCATCTCTTTTCGAAGTACGGTAGTGGTACACCCGAGTAAGGGGGAAGCGAAGGTACTTACTCCCGTCGGAGAAGTCCTCAGTAATCCACCCCGATGAAGCCAAACTCTCAAAAGCTCGAATCCTGAAAAAGATACAAGGAGAAGCAAGTCAAGTCTGGTGGAGAAGCCATGCAAAAAAAAAAGAAAAAGAAAAAAAAAGGGACTACAGGAGACACCAACGGGGACATAGCCCCCTCCCTAAAAAAAAACTGAAGAAGGAAAGGGGCCCCTCAGCCCTCTCTCCCATCAGAACCTGCACAGGGTATAAGTGCACACGTCACGAGCCAAAAAAGGGGGGAGGGGGGCACGACCCCCCTTCTTCTCCGATCCAGCCGGGGGCCGCCCGACTCGGAGCCCGACCAAGCCGAAGACACCCCCTCACCCTTCGCCGACCCGGTCGGGGCCTGCGCTCGGCCGCCGATCACTGCCGCTGCGCCCTGCGCCTGTGAATGCCACCGCGGCTACGCCCCATGCCTGGCCTCCGTGTGCCGCCCCGGCCTCCGCACACGCCTGGCTTCCGTACCCCACGCCTGGCCTCCGTGCACCACCCCGGCCTCTTTACCCTGCACCTAGCCTCCATGCATCGCCCCGGCCTCCGCACCCACTTGGCCACTGCACCCCGCGGCCGTACCGCATGCGACACCGCTGCTGCTGCCTCCACAAACCAGAAGAAGAAGGAAGAAAAAAGGAAAGAAAGAAGAAAAATAAAAGAAAGAAAAAGAAAAAGAAGAAGAAGAAGAAGGTGGAGGCGGTTGACACCTCAACCGCGGTACTCCGTCATCCTCGCCTTGGTCATCTTCCCGCCCATGCTTCAAGCCCGCTTTCGCGACAATCTTCAACTCGCACACCATCGTCAATTCGCTGATGATCTCCAAGCTCCGATGATCCGCAACCGTCGGCCGCCACCAACGAAAGAGGTGATAACTAGGAAGACGGAGCTAGTCCCGTGCAACCCTAGGCAGCCTCTTTCAATGGCGATCTCCAAGCTCCAGCCCTTTGTAAGAACAGACGTTGGATGAAAGGGGTAGTGGCCCTTAAATAAGCCTTAACCCCATCCACAAAAGAAATCAAGGACAAGTATTGTGCGTTTCCTACATACACAAACACTACACGTTTCCCTGCGTAAACAAGGGTTATGCGTTTCTTGCCAGTGCACTCGTCCTTGAGGGGGCATTTGTAGACACACAAATTATGTCAAACCCGAACCCGACTCGTATGCACCAACCCGGGGGCGAACCCAACACAAACCCGAGCCCACCGAACCCGACCTGAGCCAAACAAGAGACCGGGTGGGCCCATCCTCAAGTGGGGACCACCCGGCCCCCCTTCTAGAAACCCTAGCCCCTACCTGCGGGAAGGGGGTGGCCGGCCAAGCAAAGAAAAAAAATAAAGGAAAGAAAAGGAAAGAAACAAAAGGAAAAAAAGAAAGAAAGAAAAGAAAGGAAAGAAAGAAAGAAAAAGAAGAAAAAAGAAGAAAAAGGAAGAAAAAGGAAAGAAACACCGCCATTCACGGGGGGAGGTTGCGTAGACGTCTACACAAGCGTGGATCTTCGTCGATCCCTCGATCCGATGGATAAGAAACCAAGCCGGGTTGCCATCGATTTAATATGCAAGATTCAAATAAATTAAAAAAAGATTGGGCCATAACTACTCTGCCAGAAAAGGAAAATAAATAAAGGTTTATTCCCCTCATCAATGAAGGAATGAATCTTGGGTAGTTATGGGAGAGATATTAAAGGGATTCAAATAAATCTTCCCATATCTCTTCCATCCTCCTTTACCTATAAATAGAGGGGGAGGGGGAAGGCTCAAAAGGGTCGAAGATGAAGACAAAGGCGAGAAAGCTCTGCAAAGGAGGAGACACGCCCTTCATCGACCCAAGGCTTCACGAGGCTCGGGCAAGCCTATCCCTTCGGGATCGGCTTAGTCCATTGAAAGTCCTCATCAATGTGAAGGCCCTTGCACAAGAAGATCACCCCTTCAACTTCATGCACGAAGAAGAAAGCTTGGAGAAGAAAAACCCTTCGACTCTGAAGATGCCAAAAACAAAGGCCAGAGAAGAAGATCGGAGTGGCATTACCCCATCGTCTCCAATGGGCCTTCGACTCCGATCAAGCCCAAAAGACCAGAGAAGAAGATAGAAGCGGCATCACCCCGTCGTCTTCAATGAGCCTTCGACTTTGATCAAACCTAAAAGCCCGGAGAAGAAGACCGAATCGGCATCACCCCGTCATCTTCAACAGCGTCCGCTCTATTCACAAAGAAGAAAGGTTGGAGAAGGACACCCGTAGCGCCGCTACACCCATCATCTTCAGAACAAAGTTCTCAACTCTGATCACGCCAAAGAAGTCCGGAGAAGAAAAGAAGTCAAGTAGATACCACAACCATCGAGGAAGCCGGAAGAACAAAGAAGCCTTGAAGATGTAGCCATCGCAGTTCGAGAAGGAGATCGAGTCAACGCGAAAGCAAAAGTCAACGCCAGAAGCTAAAGAAAAAGCACTGGTAAAGCCCGTGCCAAAGCAATGCAAGTGCCAAAGCCAAGCAACTACGATAGTCACGAGCAAAGCACTGCACATTCTTACCGATACGATGCGAAGTCTAGAAGAACTAAAGCATCGCAAGCCTCTACCTGCCTATGTTCAAGCGCAAGCGCCAAAGCGAAGCAAAACCCAGAGCCACGCCAAAGCAAAGCCAAAGCTAAAGCTGATGCCAAAAACATGATCGATGCCATGAACCGACGATCAAGGATGCTAAGATCTAGCAAGGATCGAGGAAGACACGAAGACCGAGGAATAAAGCCAAAAACCCCCTAGCCGAGAAAGCGCGAAGCACGAAAGGGACAAAAGCAACGGCGGATACTCCTTAGCTTCTCAAGAAACTCTCACCCTGTAAAGACCTCTATCTTGGGCAACCCCTTCAGAGCTCTTGCACGAACACCACATAGAGACACGGATCAAAAGGACCCTCCAGAGGATCTCTCCCATAATCTCCTAATCAAATCTTTGCCGCACCCGGCTCACCACTCCCGAGTCCCCAAGTCCTGGCATCTGTAATCTTCGTGTGTTTGCAATAAAGACGACCCGTATCTTTTTCTGCGTATACAAGGTACATCAAAGGGTGCTGGGTTATTGCTGGGTTAAAATTTGATGGGTCAGTCGATCCCGACCCAATATATATATATATATATATATATATATATGAGAATAGGAAGCATGGTCCTCCTGACTAGCCAATACGCTAGTCCTCCCCTATATTCAGGTGCCACGTGGTACTTGTTAACTATTTTTTCTTTTATGGATGATCAATCCACTCTACTTAGCTCAGGATTAAAAAAAAATTCAAAAAAGAAACTTAAAACAACCCGATCAACGATCGACAAATTTAATAGTAAACTGTAGTTCGAAAATATCCCTTACTTATTTTTTTTCAAATTTTTGTTCATGATTATTGTTAGGAGGGGTGCATGGTTCTCCCGACTATCCAACACGCTAGACCTCTCTTCAATTTAGGTGCCATATGGCACTTTTTTATCGGGGTTAATTAGGGGTTGGTCAAGGTGGGTTCACCCCTCCTAATAATGATCAAGAAAAAAAATTTGGAAAAAAAGTACGTCAAGTGGTATTTTTAAATTAACCATAGTAAGGGCTATTTGCACGTTATAGTTTATCGTTAAATTTATCAACCGTTGATCGGGTTGTTTTAAGTTTTTTTAATTTTTTTTTTTAAATCTTGATCAAAGTAGGGTGGATTGACCATCCATAAAAAAAATGTTTAAAAAGTGCCATGTGGCACCCAAATTGAAGGGAGGACTAGCGTGTTGGCTAAAATACGGTATGTGGTAAGTGTGGCACCTCACCGTAGTCGTCTGATGCACCGTTGTGTGCATGCGATGCACGCAGCGGCTGCATCAGACGAGTGCGGTGTGGTGTTGCACTTACTGCATGCCACATTATAGCATTTCTCTCTCTCTCTCTCTCTCTATATATATATATATACATTATAGCATTTCTCTCTCTCTCTCTCTCTCTCTCTCTATATATATATATATATATATATATATATAGAGAGAGAGAGAGAGAGAGAGAGAGAGAGAGAGAGAGAGAGAAAGAGAGGATACGGGGTATAGGCTGGCGGCCTATTTCGATGAAATAGGCAGCCGCCCATTTGATGCCCCTAGGAGTCTTAGAATTTGCTGATTTTTTGTGAGCATAAGGATCTTATCTTAGATAGAACACCCAACAAAATTTAGCACATTCTAGAACGTTTAGCGGCATCAAATGTTAAATTTTATATCAACGGTTATAACGGACGTTCGATAAAACTTCTAACATTTGATGGCCCTTGGAGTTTTAGAATGTGCTGATTTTTTGTGGGTGTTCTATCTAAGATAAAGTGCATATGCTCACAAAAAATCAGCACATTCTAAAACTCCTAAGGCCTTCAAATGGATGGCTGCCCATTTCGTCGAAATAAGCTGGCAGCTCATTTCCTGTTTCCTCTCTCTCTCTCTCTCTCTCTCTCTCTCTATATATATATATATATATATATATATATATATATATATATATATATATATATATATATATATATATATATATATATATATATATAGAGAGAGAGAGAGAGAGAGAGAGAGAGAGAGAGAGAGAGGGCTGTTACGTTGAGCTGTAAGCTGTGGTAGGAGAAAATGAACTGCGGGTATTTTAACCCCCTTAGAAGTTTTGGAATTTGATGAAATTTGGTAAGGATAGTGTTTAGGGTAAGATAATCATCCTCACCAATTTTCATCAAATTCCAAAACTTCTAGGGGTGTCAAATGGTCGAAGCAAAATCTATAGATTTTAACGGTGACTACGGAAGAAGATTTTTCTTCGACCATTTGAACCCCCTAGAAGTTTTGGAATTAAATAAAAATTGGCGAGGAAGATCATCTTACCCTAGACAACAGCCTCACCAAATTTTATCAAATTCGAAAACTCCTAGCGGGGTCAAAATACCCGCAGCTCACTTTCTAAACCGGTAGCTCACAGCTCACTGTAACATTCCTCTCTTTCTCTCTCTCTCTTTCTCTCTCTCTCTCTCTCTCTCTATATATATATATATATATATATATATATATATATATATATATATATATATATATATGTATATATATATATGGGGAGGGATACTCTTACTCATGGCCTCTTACACATATAGTTACCTATGATCCGGGCCGTCCATTAGATCCCGACGTACGGTTTGGATTAGATGGGGAGTAAAAACAATGGTGTCCTTATTAAATGCGGGCATTTAATACGGGCTTTTAGTACATGCATTTAATGCAGACACCATTGCTTTAACTCCCCATCTAATCGGAATCGTACATCGGGATCGAATGGACAGCCCGGATCATAGGTAACTATATGAGTAAGAGGCCATGAGTAAGAGTATCCCTCCCTCCCCATATATATATATATATATATATATATATATATATATATAGGGGACGGGGAGCCTGGACCTCAGGTGCAGCTTCAACGCTGCACCCGGGTGTCTGCGCGCGCCATCTATCCCAGAAATCATTATTCTGATCGGATTCTCCGGATTTAATAGCGGTCAAAATTTCAACCGTCCGATTTCCTCAATCCGACGGATCGGATTCGCCCAGACCGGATCGGGCAGCCGTTACTGTGGCGGCCACAGTAACAGCGCGTTTTTTGGTCCGGACGAATCCGGTCCGTTGATTCCGATCGATCGGGCGAATGAAATCAAGTTCGCGGTTACTGTAGCCGCTACAGTAACCGCGATAATGATTTCAGCCGGCCGATCGATCGAAATCAACGGACCGGATTCGTCCGGACCAAAAAACACGCTGTTACTGTGGCCGCCACAGTAACAGCTGCCGATCCGGTTCGGGCGAATCCGATCCGTCGGATCGAGGCAATCGGACGGTTGAAAATAATTCCAGCATTTATTTCGTTACACGCTGGGTTTTCCGCTCGATTTCGGGACAGATGGCGCGCGCAAAGACCCGGGTGCAGCGTTGACGCTGCACCTGAGGTCCAGGCTCCCCGTCCCCATATATATATATATATATATATATATATATATATATATGAGCTGCGAGCCTATTTCGACAAAATGAGCAGCCACCCATTTGATGGCCCTAGGACTCTTAGAATGTGCTGATTTTTTGTGATCATAAGTACCTTATCTTAGATAGAACACCCACAAAAAATCAGCACATTCTAAAACTCCTAGGGACATCAAATGTTAGATGTTTTATCGAGCATTCGTTGTCATCATTAATATGAAATATTACATTTCATGCCCCTAAAAGTTTTAGAATTTGCTGATTTTTTGTGGGTGTTCTATCTAAGGTAAGGTGCATATGCTTACAAAAAATCAGCACATTATAAGACTCTTAAGGGTGTCAAATGGCTGCTGCCCATTTCGTCGAAATAGTCCGCCAGCCTATACTCCGTATCCTCTCTCTCTCTCTCTCTCTCTCTCTATATATATATATATATATATATATATATATATATATATATATATATATATATATATATATATATATATATATATATATATATATATATATATATATATATATATATATATATATATATATATATATATATATATATATATATATATATATATATATATATATATATATAGAGAGAGAGAGAGAGAGAGAGGATACGGAGTATAGGCTGGCGGACTATTTCGACGAAATGGGCTCAGATTTATATATATATATATTCTATTATTATATATATATATATATATATATATATATATATATATATATATATATATATATATATATATATATATATATATATATATATATATATATATATATATATATATATATATATATATATATATATATATATATATATATATATAATAAGGGACGACGGTTGTGGGGGGGACAAATGAACTGAGACAAAGGAGTGGCTCAGATTTATGCAGAGGAAAGGGATAAATTGGGAGACAAATCACAGTCGTCCGTTTCACCTAACCCAAATGAACTAATCTCACTCAGCATCTTATATCCCCAACTCGATCACAATCGTCCGTTTTCTAACCCCGACCAAATCGACTCTTAAATCACCCTCTCTCTCTTTGTCTCGGAAACCCGCCCGCCTCCTCTTCTCTCTCTCTCTCTCTCTCTCGGAAATCGGAGCCCCCCGTGCCTCACCGCTAAATCTCTCTTTCTCCCTGTAGCCGGCCCACTGTGTGGCCCTCTCCCTCTCTCTCGGAAGTCGGAGCCCCCTGCCCTCTTAAATCGCCCTCTCTCTGAAGCCGGCCCGCCCTCCTCTCTCTCTCTCTCTCTTGGAAATCGGAGCTACCCGCCCCTCTCACCGCTTATACTCTCTCTCTCTGAAGCCGGCTACTGTGTGACTCTCTCTCTCTCTCATATCCGGCAACAACAGCGATGGAAGGAGGGGCGGCCAAGCCCTCTCCTCTCTCCTCTCCGACCAAGCCCTCTCCTCTCTCCTCCACTGATCGCCCAACCCTAGAGCTCCTGATGGATCCACCTGCAATCGGCGCTCAAGGAGCCGCTCCCGATTGCCCCGCTCTTCCTGGCCGGAGGTGTCACGGCAGACCTCGATGTCCTCGCACGAGATCTGCGTCAGGTCCTGTAGATCGTAGCCCTGATGGATCCACCTGCAACCGGCGCTCAAGGAGTAGATCGCAGCCCTGATGGATCCACCTGCAACCGGCGCTCCAGGAGCCGCTCCCGATTGCCCCGCTCTTCTTGGCCGGAGGTGTCACGACGGCAGACCTCGATGTCCTCGCACAAGATCTGCGTCAGGTCCTCTCTCTCTCTCTCTCTCTCTCTCTCTCCTCCCCCATGGTTCTTTTGATCTATGGTTTCAAGGCCTGTGATCTCTGGTTTTTTTTTTTTTTTTGTGAGGCTGCCGGCTACTGTGTGACTCTCTCTCTCTCTCATATCCGGCAACAGCAGCGATGGAAGGAGGGGCGGCCAAGCCCTCTCCTCTCTCCTCTCCGACCAAGCCCTCTCCTCTCTCCTCCACTGATCGCCCAACCCTAGAGCTCCTGATGGATCCACCTGCAATCGGCGCTCAAGGAGCCGCTCCCGATTGCCCCGCTCTTCCTGGCCGGAGGTGTCACGGCAGACCTCGATGTCCTCGCACGAGATCTGCGTCAGGTCCTGTAGATCGTAGCCCTGATGGATCCACCTGCAACCGGTGCTCAAGGAGTAGATCGCAGCCCTGATGGATCCACCTGCAACCGGCGCTCCAGGAGCCGCTCCCGATTGCCCCGCTCTTCCTGGCCGGAGGTGTCACGGCAGACCTCGATGTCCTCGCACAAGATCTGCGTCAGGTCCTCTCTCTCTCTCTCTCTCTCTCTCTCTCTCTCCCCCCCCCCCCCCCATGGTTCTTTTGATCTATGGTTTCAAGGCCTGTGATCTCTGGGTTTTTTTTTTTTTTTTTGTGAGGCTGCGATCCATCGCACGAGATCCGATGCTCCCGGAGCCATAGGCCGCCGCACGATCGCCACCTGCAACCGGCGCTCACGGAGCTGCTCTCGATCGCCCCCCTCTTTCTGGCCAGAGGTGTCACGGCAGACCTCGAGGTTCTCGCAATGGTCTGATCGGCGTCCGGAGGTGTGACAGTCTCAGGTACTCTCTCCCCCCCCCCCCCAACCCATGGTTCTTTTGATCTATGGTTTCAGGCCTATGAGCTCTGTTTTTTTTTTCCTGTGAGGCTGCGATCCATCACACGGAGTTCCTGCACGCCCTCTCTCTCCCTTTGTTCCCTGTTTTTTATTTTGAGTTTAGGTTTTTGATTTGGGCTTCCCACCTGAGCGCCCTCACCATGGCACCTCAGTCGCCCTTGCCTCGCTGGCCGTGGAACCCCTGAGCCGACTGTCACCCTCCAATGGTCCCCATTCCGTCTTGCCTCCTTTAGCCATCGGAGGAGAAGAAAGAGGTGGTGTGACATGCAGGGTCCTCCTCGGGTGAGAGGAAGAGAGGGAAAGGCAAAGGAAGTTGAGGGAAATGATATATTTTTACCGGATCTGAAAGGCATGGAGAGGGAGGCTGTTCTTAGATCTATTGAAACCCGAAAGGTATCAAACTATTAAGATTGTGGAGTACTTCTCTATACATGGATCTGAAGGCCCCGTGGGCTATAAGTTTTTTATTTTTTTTTCACATAATTGAATTAGTTGGGGGGATAAAGTCAAAATATTATTATGTTTAATTGTTCGTTCGTCGGGTGTTTGCACATTGTGTCCGCACATTCATTTTCAAGAATGCAATTGTATTTGTATGTAAAAGCTATTGTTTACACGTTGTTTATGTACATGTCGGTGTGCTTCCACCCTTACAATGCACCTGTTCTATTTATTTGTTTCTCTGATTTTAGTAGCGGGACTGTAATGGGCGCATAAAGAAAAGCTATTTTTAAGCAGCGGTTAAACAATTGTAGGGATGGATCCACAGGTGAATGGTTCTGATAGCAATTCCGTAGGGGTTTATAGATAGTAATTCCCAAATTCTAGAAGTTAAAGCAGTGATCAGGGTTTACTTATACTTGCAATAAGTTTTGGTTATTTGAAATATGCTAAATTTTCTTTTTGAGTACTAATTTTCCATTTCTAGGTATAGAATTAGTGATTTTGTGGACAATATGCAAAAGAGGCAGCAGTACAAAATCCATCCAAGACCAAGCAAATTTTCTTCTTTTATGATAGAACATAAAAGATTAGATCATCTCAAAATGCAATGCCGTTTGTGTACGGTAAGCAATGCCGACAAACTTCCTTTGAATTTCTTATCTTTTTGGAGCACCCCAAGTAGGAATTTCGAAATTTCCATAATACCCAATTCCAATTTGGCGGCAAATTTGATCGAAACCTAACAATTTTCTTTATTTTTCTGTAAAACATCGCTTAAGACTGCTTAGAATAGCCTATTTATCTTCAGTTACAATCTGTCGCGAACTATGTATAATTATGCACTCGCCTGATTTCAAGTTGGAAATTTTTTAGCACCCCAAGTAGGAATTTCGAAATTTCAATAAGACCCAATTCAATTTTGGCGCCACATTTGATCGGAATCTGACATTTTTTCTTTATTTTGCCGTAAAACATCGGTTACACTCTGTCACGAATTATACATAATTGTGCACTCTGATGATTTCAAGTTGGAAATTTTTTAGCACCCCAAGTAGGAATTTCGATATTTCGATAATACCGAGTTCATATTTGGCGCCACACTTGATCAAAATCTGACAATTTTCTTTATTTTGCGGTAAAGAATCGGTTACAATCTGTCACGAATTATATATAATTGTGCACTCTGCTGATTTCAAGTGGGAATTTTTTTTCCTAATGATTTTGGTGTTTCCTGCCTTTTTTATGCAGGGGGCAGAAATTCAGGGGCTGCAGGGACTCCAAATAGGGGCATGCTAGGACATCGAAGGAGCCCACATCCTCCTCCATCCTTGAGTAGCCCTTATCCACGTCATCCACCCATGCAAACTATTCAAGACAACGGTGATCGCTATCAGCTGATCAATGTCAGGGGACCGCTCTACATGCCTCCTGACTCGAGTCAGCTCAATGTCCATGGACCAATCTACATACCTCCTCACTCGCATCAGCTCAACGGTCATGGCCCGCTCTACATGCCTCCTAACTCGAGTCAGCTCAACGGCCGTGGCCCGCTCTACATGCCTCCTTACTCGAGTCAGCACAACGTCCGTGGACCACTCTTCTTGCCTCCTTACTCGAATCAGCGCAATGTCCGTGGACCGATCTGCATGCCTGCTTTCTCGAGCCAACACAACGTCCGTGGGCCGCTCTACATGCCACCATTCAACACCGGTGGACAGCTCTCGATGCCTGCTCTACCAGTATCAGTTCCAGAAATCGCCCATGGAAGTCCAACATCAGTGGTGAGCCATTTCTTTCTTAATTTTCTAATTTTACAATTGGGTGTGTGGTAGCAAACATTCAATGCATGTGAATTGAGAGTTTTATAGCGAAATAAGCATATAAATCACAAGTCCATTATGATTTCACAACAATTGTTTCTGAACCTTAGCTGACATGTTTGCTTTCAAAATTTTGTTTGGAAGTCATGTGATGATCACTCAACATCCTAGAGATCACACCCCTAGCCTTCATTCACATTGGCATATGGAATGCTTGAAGTTCATAGAGAAGACGTCGTTTGAAAACAATATATAGGAAGAGGAGTTCTTAATTTGAGATCATTGACGAGCACTTTCATGACATTTCCTATGTTTTGTGCATGTAGGACGACGAGGCCTTTGAGATCATCGATGAGCACTGGATTATCCCGGATGGCCTAGGTGAAATCGTACATGAGGTATAACCTATTTATCCGATCTTCGATCATCCCAGCAGGAAGCATTTGAAAGACTGCGCACTTAGTTGAAGTATGTGAGTTAGAATCGCTAATTAACCTTTTCACTTTGATCACTGCAGGAGGTATTCGTCGAGGAAGAACCAGCTGGGGGTGTTTTGTCAGAAGACTTTATATTGAAAAATCCGAAGACAACCCTGAATGCTAAGCAACCAAGTCCTTCCTCACATTTCGATCAGCCTCCACAGCCCGAAATTTGTGTCATATGCCAGGTAAATTTTTTTTTTTTTTCCAAAATCTCATGGGGCTAGATTGCAATCTGCTTTAATGTACCGAATTTAATTTCCAGATGGAGTTCAAGGAGGACGAGATGATGGCGACTCTAGCATGCAGCCATGTTTACCACATAGATTGCATTAAACAGTGGTTGGGGGTGAAGAATATGTGCCCAGTGTGCAAGAGGCCAGCTTTTGGAATTTGATTCAAAATACAGTGTTGCATGTTTCCATTCTTTATTTTTGCACAAGCCTGCAGCTGTATAAAATATGCAGCATTCTTTTTTTAAAAAAAATTGCAGAATATGTAGTGTACTGTCTGTTGTTCCAAACATATGACACAAAAGAGATCAGTGTCGAAGTTTGAATTTAGGGTCTGTTTTATGCAGTACTGTTTATTGAACACTTGCAATTTTCTGTGTATTTTATAACCATGAAGAATTTTGGGCACTCCAAATGAGAAGACTTGGCCAGGGGTTTCTTCCTTACCTGACTACAAGTCTGCTTTCCCCAAATGGCCTTCTAAGGTATGAAGTTTGAAGTTATCTGCTTATGTGTTGATTAATATTTTTACATGTCTGTAGTCACTGTCAATTCTTACAAGGATAGTATGTTTCAAAATCTATTCTTTTTTGTTTCGGGATCTATTTATTTACTCCAATGACCCTAATGGATTATCTGCCATGCAGGATCTGGCATCAGTGGTCTCGAATCTTGAACCAACAGGAATTGATCTCTCTGTAAGTTTGCTAACTCCTTTGTAAGATGATATTTCAACTGAGACACCTTTGGTATTATGCTCTAAATTCTTACCACATGCTCCATGCAAGTTCCAGGTTGTATTTGCCATTTATTAACTGCCAAGGTCATATACAAGTCAGGTTGTTAAATGACTGATCAGATACAGCAGAGTGGGTGAGGTTTATAGGTATATTTGAGTTAGCTTTATGTTTTGAGAGGAGATTATTTTGACGCAACTTTTGGATATGTGAGACCACTTTCAGTTTAAGGCCTCCTTGGCTTAGTTTTTTGCATTCAGTTTAGAATGCATCAGTTTTTTGCCTGGCTTTTTGCAATCTTTTAAAAGTTTTTTTGCCTGGCTTTTTGTAATCTTTTAATTCTAAATGCATTCAGTTTTTCCACAATCAGAATAGAATAAGAGAGCTGAATTTATATATAGTTGATCCTCATCTTCTTCCCATTTTGACATTGAATTTATCGTGACAATTAACTGGGTTTATCGGGTTAACGATGGTGCACAATTGGTCATATTACAGTCTCTGCATTGATTAGGGGTGACAATTAACTGGGTTTACCGGGTTAACCGACCCAACCCAATTTAATTGAGATGGGTTTGGGTTATCCTTTTTTGATCAGTCATGTTTGCAACAGATGGTTGTGATTATGCCAGTTCAAGTTGAACTATTATGGTAGTTATTTTGGCAACTGTTAGTTTCCTATCTTAGACCACATACCTCTTCTATTTTAAATATTCAATAATAATCTATGCGAAAAAAATTATTGGGGGGGGGGTAAAGTCTAATTAATGAAAATATGGGGGGTAAAGGCTAATTCAAGGCAAAATTTGGGGGGCAAAGTTAAAATAACCTTTTTTTTATGGGTCGAAAAATTAGAAGAAGAAGATCAAGAGGGCTCAACTTGAAGTGGTACAATCACAGCCATCCGTTCCATACAGGTGAAGAAATCATGGTTTCTAAAATTTATCGTGAGCTGAATATATCCTCATACTCATTCTGAATGCTGCCATCAAATACTTAGTATTGTGTTATTATATATGGTTTTTTATTATAAAGATTTAATTTGCAAAAAAATAAAAATAAAAGTTTCATCTCAGTTTTATATCATGTCTGCATTGCAATTGTGTGACGTGATGCACCACTCCGCCACGGATGTCTGTACGAGCCTTCTGCTAGAGGCGCCACGCCACCCTCGCTGTGTACAAGCCTGCTATTTATTCGAGGCGTCACGCCACCACTGTTTTGTGTACGAGCCTGCTGCTGGAGGGAGCACGGAGGGATTCTGCGCCATTGGGCAGTGGTGGAAGCTTGAAGAAGTAAATGAATGGAGCAACTTTGGACCCATTTATGATGATGGTAATCTGTACAATGTCATGGCTTCCATGTTTTGAGGAGATTATTTTTTCAAATGTTATTCAAAAAGAATTATATAATTGAATATCATTTGATCAGAAGTATTCATTTGTCGAGGGAGTCCATAGTATGTGAAGATGTACACATTAGACGGTGCAAATAAAACATTGGGTTATAATCTAAAGAATTTGGGTTTCCTTGGACGATCGCCTTCGACAGCAACACACCCCCGGCCGTCTTCGGCGGCATTGGCACTATAGATGTCGCCTTTATCACCAAAAATAAATTGACCACATTCAGCGCCAACACACCCGGGTCCTGACCTCTCACCGCACCAACACTTCTAGCATCCACCATATTTTCGTACCCTGATGCACCAAAAAGGTTGATTAAGATTCAAAAGTTTAGTTACACCATGAAGTTATGGAGATGATAATAGAACAAAGATTTTTTTTAAAAAAAATATAAATTTTGGTAGCTGGCAATACTTATTTTGTTCATCAAAAAGGGGAAGGTTTATATATAATCACTCAATCTAAGAGAAAACAAAGTACCCATTCGAGCATGCCCCTGCCGAATGTGGGCAAGTTCAAAAAAATAAGACTCAAAAGACTTTTGTCTCGCTTTGATTCCTTCACTTCAGTTCCTTCTATGTCAAAAAACTCATAAATCTGCACCATTTAGTGTACTAAAGTCATGCAGCAAATTCAAAAATATAAGACTAGAACCTAAAATAAATAGTCATATTTTCAATTATCATCACGCATAAAATATTGTTCACCCTCAAAATATTGTCGACGATCTCGATTTTTTTTTTGTCACCTTTAAAATATCATCACCTTCCTCGAAATATTGTCCTCGCCCTCGAAATTTTTTGCGTGCCGACATGTTTCAATCTGTTGTCACCCTTGAATTATTGGATCTCTTAATAATATAGTTACCGCTCTTGAAACGTTCTGTTGTCACCCTTGAAATATTATGAACACCCCTCTCTATCGAAATAATATTATCATTGTCCATGAATAATTATTGCCTCTCAAAATATTGCCGCCACCTCTATATATTATCACCACCCTCAAAATATTTTCGTCGCCCTCGAAATCTTTTTCGTGACCTTGGGCACGGGGTTTTTACTAGTATATATATAGGGGGCGGGGAGCCTGCACCCGGGGTGCAGCGTTAACGCTGCATTGCCCCCTTGTTTTACCTACCTAGAAGTTTTGGAATTGGATGAAATTTGGTGAGGGTGTTTTCTAGGGTAAGGTGATCATCCTCACAAATTTTCATCAAATTCCAAAACTTCTAGGGGGGTCAAATGGTCGAAGCAAAATCAGCCGTCCGCAGTCACCGTTAAAATCTGCAGATTTTGCTTCGACCATTTGACCCCCCTAGAAGTTTTGGAATTTGATGAAAATTTGTGAGGATGATCATCTTACCCTAGACAACACCCTCACCAAATTTCATCCAATTCCAAAACTTCTAGGTAGGTAAAACAAGGTTGAGGTGCAGCGTTGTTGCTGCACCCCGGGTGTAGGCTCCCCGCCCCCATATATATATATATATATATATATATATATATATATATATATATATATATATATATATATATATATATATATATATATATATATATATATATATATATATATATATATATATATATATATAAGATACGGGGTATAGGTTGGCAGTCTATTTCGACGAAATGAGCAGCCACCCATTTGATGCCCCTAGGAGTCTTAGAATGTGCTGATTTTTTGTGAGCATATGTAAATTACCTTAGATAGCACACCCACAAAAAATCATTACATTCTAAAACTTTTAGGGGCATCAAATGTTACATTTCAGATTAACGGTTACAATGGACGTTTGATAAAACTTTTACCATTTGAAGCCCCTAGGAATCTTCGAATGTGCTGATTTTTTGTGGGTTTTCTATCTACGATAAGGTGCTTATGCTCACAAAAAATCAGCACATTCTAAAACTCCTAAGGGCTTCAAATAGGTGGCTGCCCATTTCGTTAAAATGGGCTGGCAGCTCATTTTTCGTTTCCTCTCTCTCTCTCTCTTTATATATATATATATATATATATATATATATATATATATATATATATATATATATATATATATATATATATGGTAAAGGGATGCTGGACCTGAGGTGCAGCATCGTTGCTGCACCTCAGGCATTGTTTGACCATCTTAGAAGTTTTGGAATTTGATGAAATTTGGTGAGGGTGTTGTCTAGGGTAAGATGATCATCCTCACCAATTTTCATTAAATTCCAAAACTTCTAGGGGGGTTCAAATGGTCTAAGAAAAATCAGCCGTCCGTAGTCACCGTTAAAATCTGCAGATTTTGCGTCGACCATTTGACCCCCCTAGAAGTTTTGGAATTTGATGAAAATTTGTGAGGATGATCATCTTACCCTAGACAACACCCTCACAAAATTTCATCAAATTCCAAAACTTGTAGGGGGGTAAATAAGCGAGAGGTGCAGCAACGATGCTATACCTCGAGTGCAGGCTCCCCGCCCCCTATATATATATATATATATATATATATATATATATATATATATATATATATATATATATATGGGGAGGGATACTCATACTCAAGGCCTCTTACTCATATAGTTACCTATGATCCGGGCCATCCATTAGATCTCAACGTATGGTTCGGATTAGATGGGGAGTTAAAGTAATGGTGTCCGCATTAAATGCGGGCTTTTAATACGGGCATTTAATGCGGACACCATTGCTTTAACTCCCCATCTAATCCAAACCGTACGTCGGGATCTAATGGATGGACCGGATCAAAGGTAACTATATGAGTAAGAGGCCATGAGTAAGAGTATCCCTCCCCTATATATATATATATATATATATATATATATATATATATATATATATATATATATATGTATATATATATATATATATGTATATATATATATATATATGTATATATATATATATATATGTATATATATATATATATATGTATATATATATATATATATGTATATATATATATATATATGTATATATATATATATATATGTATATATATATAGGGGACGGGGAGCCTGGACCTCAGGTGCAGCGTTAACGCTGCACCGGAGCCCCAGCGCGTGACAAGTGTCGCAATCCCATCAAAACCCGCGCGGCTCGCCTAAAATCCTGATCAAAAAACCCGCTCAAAACATCAGCCGTCTGATCCGTCTGATCGACTTAATCTCAACCGCCTGAACCCGTGCACCCGGCCTCGCTGTTACTGTGGCGTGCACAGTAACAGCGAGAATCAGCTACGGGGGAATCCCAGCCGATCGGGCGGCTGAAAACAAAAATCGTGATTACTGTAGCCGCTACAGTAACCGTGAGATTGTTTTCAACCGTCCGATCGCAAGATCCAACGGACTGGATTCAGCGAACGGCCAATTGAATCCCAAAAGAATTCAATCCGTTGGATCCTGATGATCGGACGGCTGAAAGCAATCTCGCAGTTACTATAGCGGCTACAGTAATCGCGATTTTTGTTTTCAGCCGCCCGATCGGCTGAACGAACGGCTGGGATTCCCCCATAGCTGATTCTCGTTGTTACTGTGCGCGCCACAGTAACAGCGAGGCCGGGTGCACGGGATCAAGCGGCTGAGATCAAGTCCATCAGACGGATCAGACGGCTGATGTTTTGAGCGGGTTTTTTGATCGGGATTTTGGGCGGGCCGCGCGGGTTTTGATGGGATTGCGACACTTGTCGCGCGCTGGGGCTCCGGTGCAGCGTTAACGCTGCACCTGAGGTCCAGGCTCCCCGTCCCCATATATATATATATATATATATATATATATATATATATATATATATATATATATATATATATATATATATATATATATATATATATATATATATATATATATATATATATATATATATATATATATATATATATATAGTAGTGATACATTGCGGCCAGTAACGTGCGGCCACCACCTTCAGGGGTATTTTCGGTATTTTTTTTTTGGGGGATTGATCACCCACCCTTGGATTGGACACACAAAAAATTTCAGGCCGATCCAAGACCTGTAGGCCGTCCAAATGTGTTGATCTCTTATCGGTCGTTTATGTTTATCGCCATTTTGATCAACACATTTGGACGGCCTACAGGTCTTGGATCGGGCTGATATTTTTTGTGTGTCCAATCCAAGGGTGGGTGATCAATCACCAAAAAAAAATACCAAAAATACCCCCGAAGGTGGTGCTGCACGTTAAGGCCGCACGTTACCGGCCGCAATGTATCACTACTATATATATATATATATATATATATATATATATATATATATATATATATATATATATATATATATATATATATATATATATATATTGTGGGTGCAAATTTTGGCAAGAAGTCTACAAACAGCGGGACCCACCAGCCCTGCCTGGTAGGCCCCCGAGTCCCACAACGGGACCCACCGGCCCTGCCTGGTGGGCCCCCGAAGACTACAGCAGGACCCACCGGCCCTGCCTGGTGGGCCCCCGAGTCCCACAGCGGGACCCACCGGCCCTGCCTGGTGGGCCCCTGAAGACTACAGCGGGACCCACTGGCCCTGCTTGGTGGGCCCCCAAAGACGGCAGCGGAGCCCACCAGCTTTACCTGGAGGATCCCCAGATACAACAGCAGAAAACCGCCATTTACCACCAGAGAATCCTATAAATAGCAGAGCCTTCGAATGTAAAAGGATCCAAAAATTCTGATATCCACTCTGAGATCTGATTTTCAGAACCAGAGCTCTGGAACTTCTCAGCTTTCCCTCTTCCACCTCTCTTTGATCTTCTCCTCTCATTTGAAAAGATCAAAGTAGATTCAGTGATACTCGGCCTGTCGAGATCACTTCGATACAAGTGTTAGTGAATTCGGGTTGCTCCCTATAGCACGGAGACGTAGGCTTCGGCTGAACTCCGAGATCACATCTCTCGTGTCCAACTTTCTCTGCTTGCATATTGAGAGTTCCAATTCCAGTCGACAGATCAAACAACGCTTTTCAATTCCAACTTCAATTGACTGGTAAGGCGAGGTCTTCGGGTCGGCACGAAGATTTTCCCCCACAGTTTGGTGCCGTCTGTGGGATTCCGAGCAAAAAGTCGAGCTCTCTCCACTACTACTTGATCGGTTGAGCATACAACCGATCTTGAAAGTCAAACTTCCTCGCCCCCTCGGTTGATCGGATAATTGATCGGACGTTGGCACTCTCGTTGCACCCTTCGCTCTCTAAATGGCGAGGACGAAACACTAGGGTCAACCAGAAGGAAGTAACACTCAACAACAACCTCGTCCTGAGACTCGTTCAATGAGTCAAAGGCTCAACTTCGGACAGCCCCTTGCTGCCCCCGAGATGGGGGTTCATTCAGGGAGTGGGAGATCTGTCGATCGACCGATCGCCCACCCCGCACGGCAGTCAATTGGGCAAACAGCCCCCTCTCCTGCTGAAGACCCTCCATCGACCTACCAAATTTCTACGGTCGACTTCCAACTGCTCCAATTGGCGAAGCAAAACGCCACCCTCACCGCTGAAAGGGATGCACTTAAGAAAGCAGCTTCCGAGGCTGGTATCGCTCTACCTATCCCCTCTACAAGTGAGAGGGTCGATCTTCCTCGACATTCAATCCACTCCGAGCAACGGAGGTCAATGGGCACTGCTGCCCTCGAGAGGATTCGACGCGACCCAACTCTATTTGCTGCCCCCTGGAAGCAGAGTGTTTGGGACCGCCTCAATGACGAGTCCTCCCAATCATCTTCTGGCCGCAACTGCGACAAGAGGGCACCTTCAAAGTTCAACATACCAAGGAAGCACCAAATGAAAGGCGCTCCTTCAAAGAGTAGAGTCTCCCCTTCCATTCTACTCCAACAGGGACTCGGATCGGACCTTCGCCATCGACTCCAACCTGCTGATATTCAAAGGCCTGAACCAGACCTCTCAATTCTACCTCTTGATCTACATCCAGTCCGAGGACATGGTCGTAGGGATGGGTACTCCTCTGCCGGGCCTCTCCACCGGAGTCTATTCGAATCAACATTTCCAAGGGGATGGAGAACTCCCACTCTCCCCAAATTCAATTGCATCAGAGGAGATCCGACTCTTCATATCCTCGCGTTCAAACAATCTCTAACACCGCACGAAGAAGAAAATAACGTGCTCTGCCGCACCTTCGCAGGAAGTCTCGATGAGCCGTCACTCGACTGGTATCATAATCTCCGAGCTGGGTCCATCACCCAGTTCGGTGTTTTGGCTAACCTCTTCATGCAGCACTATCAACTCAATCTGAAACCAGAGAAGAAGCTCGATTCTCTCTATCGACTAAGGATGGGTGCCGACGAGACTCTCCGCAGCTTCACGAGGAGATTTCGCAACGAGCATGCTGCTCTCTCTGGAAGACATCTGGATGATGAATCCATCATGTTGGCTTTCCAGAACGCCCTCCGCTTCGATCTACATATCTACAACGACTTCATCCGCAATCCCCCTCCTTCTCTGGGAGCTATGTTCGATCGAATCCAGAGAGAGATCGAGGTTAAAGATGATCAAGTCGCTCGAAAAGGGCGAGAAACGAAACGAAGACCGGCCGAAAGAGAAGCTCCCAAGTATGCTGCCAAAGCCCACAATGCTGAGGCAGCAGCCCCTCCAGCCAACAAGCGGTCAAAGAATGATGGACGTCGATCTCCAACGAAGACCACTTTCACCGAGTGGAACTTACCAATCGAACAGATACTCGACCGCATTCAGCATGAGGAGTTCATTCGAAGGCCCAATCCTCTTCAGCCAAACTCAAAATTTACGGCTGATAAAACAGTGTATTGCGACTTCCACCGAAGTCATGGCCATTCTACCGATCGGTGCTATCGGCTGAAATTCCATCTTGAAGACTTATTGCGAGAAGGCCATCTTCAAGAGTTCGTCAAAGGCGGATAAGATCAACGTCGAACCTCCGCAAAGGGGAAAGAGGCATGTTGGGTCCATCAAATCTCCTCCAACCGGCAACCAATCTCTGTGAATGCCAATGTCTTTGGTATTCATGGAACATTGCACAATCAAGCTCTGACCGGAAAGGAAGTGGATCGGCAAGTTCGACGCATCTTCCATGTTCGTTCTGCGGCGAACAAGGAGGATACCTGGATCGAGAAGCCTATCGAAGGTTTGGCTTGGCCATCCATTGTTTTCAACGATGCCGATCTTCAAGGAGTTCATACTCCCCACCGAGACCCTCTGGTCTTGAAACTCCTCATCGACGGAAGCACCGTCAACCGGATCCTCATCGACACAGGGAGCTCCATCGACATTATGTTCTCGGATTGCTTCAAGCGTCTGGGACATAGATACTCAAGCCTCAACGTCGTCCCGACCGTGATCACTGGCTTCAACGGCGAACAAAGCATCACGGTAGGAGAATTAAGATTCACACTCGATCTTAGCCGAGAGACTCGTGTCTCGGTGAGATTCGCAATAGTCGAAGGAGTGTCTAGTTACAACGCCATTCTTGGGCGACCATTTCTCCACCAGATCAATGCCATCTCCTCTTCTTATCACCAACTTCTCAAATTTGCAACGGGAGAAGACATTGTCTGCATTCGAGGCGATCAGCAAGCTGGGAGGTCTTGTGAGGCTGCTGCGGCTAGAATAGATCGAAAGATCAATATTGCTCCTCCAAAGCGATCGCGAGATGAAGCTGGTCCTTCCAAATAGCAATCAAAGGAGATTCCTCTGACCGAACCCCCACCAATCGAATGGGAAGCATCACCTTCAATTGAAGAAATCATCCCTATCAATATCGGCAGTGGAGATCTCCCTCGATAAACATTTATTGGTACAGGTCTTAGCGACGCAGAAGCGCAAGACATGGTATCCTTCCTCCAGTCCAATATCGACGTCTTCGCTTGGTGTTTTGAAGACATGCCTGGTATCAATCCGGATGACGCTTGTCACCGACTTACTATCAAAGAAGAAGTGAAGCCTGTCAAGCAAAATCCACGCACCATCCGACCAGAGCTGCAAGTTGCTGTTCAAGAAGAGATCACCAAACTACTCGCAGCAGGCTTCATCCGTGAAGTAGAGTATCCTACCTGGATCTCTAACATAGTTGCTGTTCCAAAGAAGAACGGGAAGGTCAGAGTCTGCATCGACTTTACCAATCTCAATAAGGCTTACCCCAAAGACCCATTCCCCATGCCAAGGATTGATAGACTCGTCGATGCCACTGCTGGCCACGAGCTATTGTCTTTCATGGATGGGTACTCTGGATACAATCAAATTCCGCTTCATCCGGATGATCAAGAGAAGACATGTTTTGTGACTAGCCGAGGTCTCTACTGCTACAATGTCATGCCATTCGGCCTCAAAAATGCTGGTTCTACCTATCAAAGGTTAATCACAAAGATGTTCGAAGACCAGATCGGTCGCAACGTCGAAGTCTACGTCGATGATCTCCTCACCAAGAGTTCCACTCGAGGAAAACATCTATCCGATCTGGCAGAAACTTTTCAAATCCTCCGAAAGTATCGCATGAAGCTCAATCCTGCCAAGTGCGCTTTTGGAGTTCAATCGGGCAAATTTCTGGGTCATCTTGTGACCAGAAGAGGTATTGAAGCCAACCCCGACCAAATTCGAGCTATCCTCGATATGCCATCACCTACCAATCGGAAGGAAGTACAATGCCTCACTGGAAGACTTGCTGCCCTCAATCGGTTCATCTCAAAGTCCTCCGACAAGTGTAAGCCTCTTTTCGACAAGCTGCGAAAGGCAGATACATCAGGATGGAGTCCTGTTTGTGAAAAAGCTTTTCAAGGCATCAAGAAATATCTGGTGCAAGCTCCTATCCTGACTGCTCCACTTCCAAAAGAAGACTTGTGGCTCTATCTCGCCGTGATCGATCAAGCAATCAGCGCAGTCCTAGTCAGTAGAAGAGAAGGCGTCGAGCATCCAGTCTATTATATCAGCCACACTCTTCTTCCGGCTGAAGCTCGCTACTCAAAAACAGAGAAGGTCATCCTAGCCTTGCTCACTGCATCGCGTCGTCTCCAACCTTACTTCGTCTCCCACCAGATCACTGTTATTTCAGAACACTCGCTCAAAGATATCGTTGACAAAGCTGGTCGAGCTGGTTGAATGACCAAATGGGTGATCGAAATGAGTGCTCTGGGGATTCAGTTCGAATCTCGCACTTCTATCAAAGGTCAAGCTGTTGCTGATTTTCTAGCTGACTTTCCAGTTGAAGACCCCATCACTTGGGAAGAAGATGTCGACATGCGCTTAGAAGATGAGGATAATCTTCCGATCAACCTTGCAACAAAAATTGATCCAAGTATCGATGTTATTGCTGCAACTCCTCCATGGAAGCTTTATACTGATGGAGCTTCAAGTTCGATCGGTTCGGGAACTGGGATAGTCTTAGTATCCCCCGAACTTGATCATCTACAAAAGGCCACTCTCCTCGGGTTCAACGCCACCAACAACGAAGCAGAATACGAAGCACTCATTTCCGGACTCGAAATGGCGGAATCCCTGGGGGTAGATCGAATCATCGTCTACAGCGACTCCCAGGTGATCATAAGGCAAATCAATAGAGAGTATACAGCTCGTGAAGAAAGAATGCAACTCTATTTGGCCTTAGTACGATGTCTTCAACAACGTTTTACTAGTACTGAGTTCGTTCAAATCCCAAGAGCAGAGAACCGAGAAGCAGATGCCTTAGCCAATGCGGCCTCAGTTCTTGGAGACTCACTAGGAGAAAGGCAAATACAGATCGATTATCAGGAAGTGCCCAAGAACATCCCCGATCAACAGATCCTTGCTACTACAAAAGGATCTGGGGGTGGAGATCAACTGACATTGAACCTCACTACTACAAGTGAGCTTGAAGACTGGAGACGATCAATTTTCGACTTCTTCGAGCATGGCAAAATGCCAGAAGATCCAAATCAAGCCCGAAGACTTCAAAGGAAGCTTCCATACTACATTTCTCAAGGAGAAGATCTATACTTCAAGTCTCACAACGGGATGATGCTCAAGTGCCTTGGTCCCGAGCAAGCAAAGGCAATCCTGATTGATATCCACTCTGGAGCTTGTGGAAATCATTCGAGAGGAAGATCTCTTGAGGCCAAGACGAAGCTACAAGGTTACTACTGGCCTACAATGGCAAAAGATGCTCGACAAGTTGTTCAAAGATGCGAGTCATGTCAACGACACGCTCGAGCTATCCATCTCCCTGCAGATGAGCTTCACCAATTGTCGAGTCCATGGCCCTTCCATCAATGGGGGCTAGATTTCTTGGGACCTTTTCCTCCAACCCCGAGCAAGAAGTACTTACTGTTGGCTACAGATTACTTCACCAAATGGGTTGAAGCTGTGCCCCTCTTCCGAGAGACTGACGACGAAGTGATCAAATTCATTCGGCACAACATCTTCTCAAGATTTGGTACACCTCAAGTTCTTGTTGCCAACAACGGAACTCAATTCGACTCTGACAAGTTCCGTGAGTTCTGTCTGAACAACGGAATCAAGCTCTTTTATTCAACTCCAAGATACCCTCAATGCAATGGTCAAGCTGAAGCCTCCAATAGAGCTATTCTTGGTATACTCAAGAAGAAACTCAACGACAAGAAAGGATTGTGGGAACAGGTCCTACCTGAAGTCCTTTGGGGATATCGCACAACTCCGAGAAGATCAACAGGGTTCTCACCCTTTCGTCTAACATATGAATCGGAAGCAGTACTCCCAACAGAAAACATATCAAGTACTCTGAAGACCAGTGCAGTTGAAGAAGGAATCAACGAAGAGCTTCGGATCAATGATCTAGACTTCTCTGAAGAACTACGAGACCAAGCTTCCCTTCGTGTGGCAAAGTATCAGCAGAAGATCAAACGAGCCTATAATGAGGAAGTCTACAAGCGACAATTCCCAATCGGCAGTCTGGTCCTTAGAGCAGTCTTCTACAACACAAAGGAACACAGCAGTGGGAAACTTGCTCCCAACTGGGAAGGTCCATATATCGTTGAATCAGTGGGAGGCAAAGGTTCTTACAGACTGATCTCACCAGAAGGAGATAGATTACCTCGAGCTTGGAATTCTAGACATCTCAAGTTGTTCTATCCATGATGTAAATACCATGATGAATAAAGTTCTCTTTCAAATGTTCAAATATGCAAGTGTTCAGCTTTTCAATTCAAGTTCTGAAGCAGTTTCAAATTATCCATATTCAAGTTACCAGGTCTTTTAATAAGTTTGGGGTGTTAGAGTTGCGACTCAACCCCTTACTAGCAAATGTTAAACTGACCATATTCAAGTTACCAGGTCTTTTAACAAGTTTGGGTGTTAGAGTTGCGACTCAACCCCTTACTAGCAAATGTTAAACTGACCATATTCAAGTTACCAAGTCTTTTAACAAGTTTGGGTGTTAGAGTTGCGACTCAACCCCTTACTGGCAAATGTTAAACTGACCTTCAAATTTCAATATTCAATTTCAATCAATTTCGATGTCGTCTAACAGGTTTGGGTGCTTGAGTTGCGACTCAGCCCCTCACATACGAATGTTACACGAATTCAAATTCAATTTTCAAAGTTATGAATTTGGGTAATCGAGTTGCGACTCGACCCCTTACATTCAAAAGATTGTATCTATTCCAATGCTATCCAGAACATGATATTCAAAGACATTCAACTCAAGAGACATACAACTTTCAAACACCAAAAGATTTCTATTATCAAAAAATTGCCGAGTACAAGATTGAGCTTTTTCATATCACAAGTTACAAAGTACAGCAAAGAAAAAAGGTAGAAGTACATCAGGGTTTAGCCACACTTGGCGCACGCGACTTCTCTCCCTCGGATCCACCGTGAGCTTTGCCCGCAACCGATGCCTTGGAAGATCGAACACTGGTGGTATGGACCCTGAGTGCCTCCACCGCTTTCTCGGCTGTTTCCCTATAGCTCTTGCACTCGGTCAGCGCATGCTCCAACTCCTTCTTGAGGGTTTCCTCCTTAGCTGCTGAAGCGGCATCCTTCGCAGCAAGTTGAGCCTCCAGCTCCTTTATTCGAGCCACACGATCGAAGCCCAAGTTCTCGATCCTGAAGAATCGATTCTTCAATTCTTCAAGCTCGTGACCCCGAGCTTCATAACCATTTTTCCACCCTTGGCTCTCCAATTTTTCCTTACGAAGGGCCTCAATCTTGGCCTTCAAGGCCTCCTTCTTGGAGGTTAGAAGCTCCCTCAGCTTATCTTTCTCCTCTTGGGCAGCTTGCAATTCAGTAGTTAAGCGGGATACTTCGGATGAAGCATCTTTTTCTCCTGCCTTCCTGGAGAGCTTGCGCGCAAAATTCAAAACTGCTGAGTTCTGCAGGGAGACAAAAAGAGTTAGAATTATTTTGAAGATATCACTCAAATAATTGATCAAGCAGATGCACTTACCACTACTTCAAGCCTATCGAAGGCTTCATCCAGAGTAGCCTCCGGAAGGTTGCAGAGCTTCCGGATTACAGCAGTTGGGCGGTTGATGTCAACCTCACCCAAATCCTTCATCTTCTGAGTCGAGCCAACAGGCGTACCTGCAATCAACACAAGAGTTCAAAGAGTTAGAATATTTTCAAACTTCAAAGGCAAGGTAATCAAGGCAAGTTACTACAGATACCTGAGACGTCGACTCGAGGAGCCTTTCCCTTCCCGCGGTCGGAGCTCTTACCCCGAGGGGTCGACTTCTCCTTAGCGGAAGTTGGCTCTGGTTGGGGTTGGGGATTCCCACCGCCCACGCGACTTCCCCTTTCCAGGTGTGCTGGAGAAGGAATGTCCCGAAGTGGCGAGATCTCCCCTTCCCCTTGTGGCTGCTTGAGCCCAGCCACAAGGGCTGCCATCTCCTCAGCCAGAGAGAGGGTATGTGAGAGAGGTGGGGGTTGTTCAACCTCCAGACCCCCGCTCGTTGTTGCTCCTTCGAGACGAGGGACTTCAGGAGGGATTTGATCGAGGGGCGTGGGGTTGCTTCCAACCCCACCACTCCTCGACAACTTTATCTTGAAGCGCATCGGCTTCTTCAACTCCTCAAAATGATAGGTGGGAACCACCTTGTGGCCATCACCTTCCGCGTCCATAACCTCCTCCATGCGACGGGCCTTGGCCTCGTCGATGGGGATAGGAAGAGAATCTTCCTCTTCTGTGCCACCAGTGGGGGTGGGAGGAAGTTCATCCCCACCACCCCCCTGTCCTTGACCACCAATAGGGGTGGGAGGAATTTCTTCCTCACCACCCCGGTTTCCATCATCTTCACCAGTGGGGGTGGGAGAAATATCATCCTCACCACCCCCATCCTCCTCATCTTTATCATTGCCACCGTTGTTGTGGCTGCCGCTCTCGGTTTCTTCTTCTTCCTCCTTGCTCTCCTTCTTCTTTTCTTCTTCTTCTTCGTCATCTTCTTCCTTCTTTTCTTTGTCCCCATCTTCCTTCTGCTTGATGAGGATTTTCTTTTCTTCTTCGCTGGGCCCCTCTGCATCACCAGCTTCTCCTCAGTGGTAGGCAATCTGCGCCTCGCACCATGAGCCTTCTTCTCGATTCGGATCTTTCTGATGATCTTGCCAGACTGAGGATCCTCCTCGTAGTCTGAGTACAAGACCTCATTGTCTTCGTATCTGACCTGTGATCGGTGGAGGAGGTTGGCATTGCCATATCTAACTGGGCAGTTTGAAAACTGCTTCCATGACCTGGTCCCGTAGGTCAACTCCAAACACAGGTTGTCAATGGCCCCAACCCTCTCTGAAGGCCAAGCTAGCTCTCCTCCTGCGTAGTACATCTTGATTTCCTTGCTCACATCAACGCGAGGAGTCTCTGGCACTGAGAGTGGCGTCCAAGCACCAGCCACTGAGAGCGGCCATTCGGTATACAGCTTGTCGGAGGCAATGGTGTCAGTAAGGGGGCGCAGAGCAGAAACCCCTGTGAGGTTGAAGAAAGGGCTATCTTTCCTCGAAACCCATCGGTAATAGAAGAAGAAGTAGCCCAATTCAATCCGGGCCTCTTCGCCATCTGGAATGCTGGAGTAACATTCCCTTAACTCCTTCTGAAAGTCTGACTCTACTCGGCAGAAGGCGTAGATTATCCTCCACGTGTTGCCGGTGATCTGTCCTAGGCAAAGACCGGAGGTGTTTAGCAACCTCGCGGCAAACGGCAGCAGCGGAAGACGAAGTCTGCAGTTCATCTGACCTAAGGAGACCACTATCCCCATCACCTGCTCATTGCTGGCAACGTTCACAAACACTGTCTGTTTGTCGATGCCAAAACCAGACTGAATTCCAGACAGCGAAGGCCGGATCTTCCCTTCTGAGAAGTACGCCAGCAGCCTTTGCCACTTTGCTCTCTTCTTGTCAGTAAGCTTGCCTCTCGTATTGTATACGTAAGCAGGCTCCTTAGCTAGGGGCAACAGCGGACCTAAGACGAACTTCACCTTCGGAATATGCTCCGGCCTTGATGGAGCAGAAGCGAACCCAAGTCCAATATGTCTTTTGCCCAACTGGCCCAACTCCACCAGCACTTCCTTGCCCTTGCCGTGACCTTTAGGGGGGGATGATGATGATTCTTCTGCAATTTCCTTCCCCTTCCTCTTGGAAGGAACTGCGCTCTTCTTCAAACTGCCGGAAGACGCCATTTGACCGATCGGAAGGGAGCAGAAAACGAGAGCGAGGGAACAAAGAACGAGAGATTGAAAGCAAAAGCTCTGGACTTCGAAAATTTTCTGAAAGCGTGAGACAAAAATGACAGCCAGAAAAACTTATATACCCAGGGTAAACAGGCGCGCAGATCGAGAAGACACGTGTCTTCAACATATCAAATCGTATGTTTTTGTAGGTACACGTGGCATCCATCCGTAGCAAGCGTAAAATCAGGCAAACAGTCGGGACCAGATGAAGCGTCGAACCGGCCGGATCACCGGTTCAAGTGAACCAACCACTAGGCCTGAAGGTTCAAATCGTTGCACAAGTATTTCGCCCAATCAACCAACGGGATGGTGGGTAAATTACCAGAGGATCTGGCAAAAAACTTGTGTTTTTTGCCGATCACCCAAACCTTGACCGGCTGATTTTAACCGATCGGTCAAACTTGACCGATCGGTCAAAATCAACCGATCGGTCGATTTTCTACTGGATCTGGCAAAAAACTTGTGTTTTTTGCCGATCACCCAAACCTTGACCGGCTGATTTTAACCGATCGGTCAAACTTGACCGATTGGTCAAAATCAACCGATCGGTCGATTTTCTACTGGATCTGGCAAAAAACTTGTGTTTTTTGCCGATCACCCAAACCTTGACCGTCTGATTTTAACCGATCGGTCAAACTTGACCGATCGGTCAAAATCAACCGATCGGTCGATTTTCTACTGGATCTGGCAAAAAACTTGTGTTTTTTGCCGATCACCCAAACCTTGACCGGCTGATTTTAACCGATCGGTCAAACTTGACCGATCGGTCAAAATCAACCGATCGGTCGATTTTCTACTGGATCTGGCAAAAAAACTTATGTTTTTTGCCAATCACCCAAACCTTGACCGGCTGATTTTAACCGATCGGTCAAACTTGACCGATCGGTCAAAATCAACCAATCGGTCGATTTTCTACTGGATCTGGCAAAAAACTTGTGTTTTTTGCCGATCACCCAAACCTTGACCGGCTGATTTTAACCGATCGGTCAAACTTGACCGATCGGTCAAAATCAACCGATCGGTCGATTTTCTACTGGATCTGGCAAAAAACTTGTGTGTTTTACCGATCACCCAAACCTTGACCGGCTGATTTTAACCGATCGGTCAAACTTGACCGATCGGTCAAAATCAACCAATCGGTCGATTTTCTACTGGATCAGGCAAAAAACTTGTGTTTTTTGCCGATCACCCAAACCTTGACCGGCTGATTTTAACTGATCGGTCAAAATCAACCGATCGGTCGATTTTCTACTGGATCTGGCAAAAAACTTGTGTTTTTTGCCGATCACCCAAACCTTGACCGGCTGATTTTAACCGATCGGTCAAACTTGACCGATTGGTCAAAATCAACCGATCGGTCGAATTTCTACTAGATCGGTCAAAAAACCATGTTTTTTGCCGATCATCCAAACCTTGACCGGCTGATTTTAATCGATCGGTCAAATTTGACCAATCGGTCAAAATCAACCGATCGGTCGAATTTCTAACCATGTTTTTTGACCGATCACCCGAACCTTAACCGGCTGATTTTAACCGATCGGTCAAAATCAACCGATCGGTCGAATTTCTACTAGATCGGTCAAAAAACCATGTTTTTTGACCGATCACCCGATCCTTGACCGGCTGATTTTAACCGATCGGTCAAACTTGACCGATCGGTCAATATCAACCGATCGGTCAATTTTCTACTAGATCGGTCAAAAAACCATGTTTTTTGACCGATCACCCGATCCTTGACCGGTTGAATTTGACCGATCGGTCAAACTTGACCGATCGGTCAAAATTGACCGATCAGTCTTTTTTATGCTAACACTCGACAAGCTTCTTCGTGCCTTTTGCGACAGGGGGTTGCAGTTTTTTGCACCAAATCCAAGCCAGCCAAAACGAGCTCTAACTAACTTGGAGGGGGTAACTGTGGGTGCAAATTTTGGCAAAAAGTCTACAAACAGCGGGACCCACCAGCCCTGCCTGGTAGGCCCCCGAGTCCCACAGCGGGACCCACCGGCCCTGCCTGGTGGGCCCCCGAAGACTACAGCAGGACCCACCGGCCCTGCTTGGTGGGCCCCCAAGTCCCACAGCGGGACCCACCGGCCCTGCCTGGTGGGCCCCTGAAGACTACAGCGGGACCCACTGGCCCTGCTTGGTGGGCCCCCAAAGACGGCAGCGGAGCCCACCAGCTTTACCTGGAGGATCCCTAGATACAACAGCAGAAAACCGCCATTTACCACCAGAGAATCCTATAAATAGCAGAGCCTTCGAATGTAAAAGGATCCGAAAATTCTGATTTCCACTCTGAGATCTGATTTTCAGAACCAGAGCTCTGGAACTTCTCAGCTTTCCCTCTTCCACCTCTCTTTGATCTTCTCCTCTCATTTGAAAAGATCAGAGTAGATTCAGTGATACTCGGCCTGTCGAGATCACTTCGATACAAGTATTAGTGAATTCGGGTTGCTCCCTATAGCACGGAGACGTAGGCTTCGGCTGAACTCCGAGATCACATCTCTCGTGTCCAACTTTCTCTGCTTGCATATTGAGAGTTCCAATTCCAGTCGACAGATCAAACAACGCTTTTCAATTCCAACTTCAATTGACTGGTGAGGCGAGGTCTTCGGGTCGGCACGAAGATTTTCCCCCATATATATATATATATATATATATATATATATATATATATATATATATATATATATATATATATATATATATATATATATATATATATATATATATATATATATATATATATATATATAGGGGAGGGATACTCTTACTAATGGAATCTTACTAATGAAAGTTACAAATCGCCTTTTATCTACCTAGAGGTTTCAGAATTTGATGAAACTTGGTGGGGATGATCTCTATGGCAAGTTGATCATCCTCACCAAAAATCATCAAATTCTATAACCTCTAGGGGCATCAAAGATGTTATTCAAATTAACGGTTAAAATGAACGGTCGATAAAGCTTCTAACATTTGATACCCCTTGAGGTTATAAAATTTGATGATTTTTGGTTAGGATGATCAACTTGCCATAGAGAGCATCCCCACCAAGTTTCATCAAATTCTAAAACCTCTAGGTTTGGTAAAAGGCGATTTGTAACTTTCATTAGTAAGATTCCATTAGTAAGAGTATCCCTACCCATATATATATATATATATATATATATATATATATATATATATATATATATATATATATATATATATATATATATATATATATATATATATATATATATATATATATATATATATATATATATATATATATATATATGGGTAGGGATACTCTTACTAATGGAATCTTACTAATGAAAGTTACAAATCGCCTTTTACCAAACCTAGAGGTTTTAGAATTTGATGAAACTTGGTGGGGATGCTCTCTATGGCAAGTTGATCATCCTAACCAAAAATCATCAAATTTTATAACCTCAAGGGGTATCAAATGTTAGAAGCTTTATCGACCGTTCATTTTAACCGTTAATTTGAATAACATCTTTGATGCCCCTAGAGGTTATAGAATTTGATGATTTTTGGTGAGGATGATCAACTTGCCATAGAGATCATCCCCACCAAGTTTCATCAAATTCTGAAACCTCTGGGTAGATAAAAGACGATTTGTAACTTTCATTAGTAAGATTCCATTAGTAAGAGTATCCCTCCCCTATATATATATATATATATATATATATATATATATATATATATATATATATATATATATATATATATATATATATATATATATATATATATATATATATATATATATATATATATATATATATATATATATATATATATATATATATATATATATATAGTGAAAAGGTAGTCTACTCCATGGAGTAGGCTACGTACCGACTCCATGGCCTAAATAGATGCCACATGGTACTTTTTAATTGGGTATTTTGTGAATGTATGGTCAATCCATTATGGATAGATTAGGATTATGAAAAAAAATCTGAAGAAAAAAATCTAAATTAACCCGGTCAAGTTGTGGCAAATTTAACGGTAAGTTGTGCATCATAAAAACATTTTTTTTTGCATGCTAAAAATGCCACTTGGCATGTGTTTTTCTCAAATTTATTTTCTTGACAATTGTTGGGAGGGGTGAACCTACGTTGACAAAGTTTTTACTCCGGTTAAAAAGTGTCACGTGGCATCCATTTAACCTATAGAGTAGGTAAGTTGCCTACTCCATGGAGTAGGCTACCTTACTATATATATATATATATATATATATATATATATATATATATATATATATATATATATATATATATATATATATATATATATATATATATAACATCGCAAGGATGGGAATAGTTTCAAAAGATAAGTCATGACTCAGATCCATTTAAAGGGAAGATAAATAAGGGCTAGGATTCATCATTCCCCCTTCAAATTTGAATTCAAAATCATTCCCCTCTTTCTTCCTCCCTCCCACCTTTCAAATTTGAATTTATATTGTTATATCAACCCCATCTGTACTCTTTCTCTCCCCATTCCTTGAGCCCAGTCCCAGCTGCACACAACCCATCTCATCTCCCCCCCCTTTCAACTGTCATGTACAAAAGCCTCTCCCCTGTTCTCCTTCTCTTCTCTACCAGCAAAAGAGAGAGAGAGAGAGTACTCAAGCTTTGGCAACTCCGGCTCTGGCAAATCTAGCTTCGTTGCCAAAGCTGAGGTGCCTCCCGTATCTCCCCATCTCACCTCCACCTGATGATTTACATATTTTTTTTATTTTTTGTTTATCACTTCTGATATTCCGATCCAAAAAAAAAACACAAGAGATGAAAGAACCTACCCTCTGCCACTCCACCACTCTGATCTGCCTCGCCGGAGTCCTCCCAATCACGCCAGTCGCCACCTGTCCCATCCCGACCAAATCTGGCCCTGCCAGTCACGTCGGAGTTCTAACTGTCATCACCCACCCCTTTCCTCCAACCATAGCTCGGCACCACTTGACCTTGATCTACCATGCCCAGCCCTGATCCAGCAGTCGAAGTCCTTTACGCTGCACCTACCCTAGTCCCGACCCTGCCTCACTCGGCCTATCACCACCAGGGCCCGATCCTCCGCATCTTTTTTGCACACGGATCCGCTATGGTTCGGCCTTGTTCCATCGGGGTGGTAGTGATCGGCTGACGATCGAGACGAAAAAGGTAGAAGGGGAGAGATAGGTGGTCAAGTGGCCTTCTCGAGCAATCAGAGGTACCCCAGTCCCCTTGATCCAACTACCAGAGACCTCACGCTTTGTACCCACCCTCGCTCGGCCCTACCTGCCTCGGCCTATCATCGCCAGGGTCTGATCTATTGGGTGTGTGTTTATAAAACCACACAAAACCAACTAGAGTTTAGTCCCATATCGATTTGGGGAGAGATCTCCTACTAACTTATAAGGGATTCCACACTTCCCCCCACTAGTCATCACACTAGAGGAGGGGCTCCACTAGCTCACACGCACGCACGTGCGAGCCGTGCTGAGCCGAGCCGGGCTTGGGCTGGCGGTGCTTGTGTATGAGCACCTACGGACTCGGACACGATAGCACCACCGAAATGGGTTGGTCTGTACCTGCCTTATTTTTATTTTTTCTTTTAAGCCCTCCACCATTTATCATTTTCCTTTTGGGATTTTAGTTGTTGCTGCATGCTAGCCGTTACAAGCTAGCACTCTGTGAGCTGTAACAAGCGGTGTCAATGGGCTTAATTACAGCCCACAAATGGCTCTCCTCTTTCAGCCCTCCATTAACTGACAGAGGCCTATATAAGGCCCAGTGCAGCCATGGAACAAAACACAGTCCGAATATCGGAATTGCTCTCTGCCTCTACCTGTCATGTTCTCTCGAGTTCGTGCTGTAGTGCTACCCCTTGCTTCAAGAAGACTCCCTCTCTCAGATCAAAGTTGTGTTATGGTGCTGCCTCCCTACTTCGAGAAAATTTCCGTCGAGTCGCTGGGTTCCTGAAAGTGTTCGAGGTTTGCAAAGCCTTCTTGAAGTCGTGCCGACAAGAAGGACGTCACTTGATCGGGGTTGTTGTATCTCCGAGAACCATTGCCATGAGACCCGCACAAGGAGGGCGATAAGTTTCTTGGGATAGTGCCTAGCATGCTTCGACCATCAGGCTAGAGTTTCTAACTCTAATTCCTTACGATTAGTAGATCTATTGAAAATGACTTGCATCTAACTCTAAACACTAAATAATTAGATATAACTTAGATAGTATATTTCTCTCTTTTAGAAAAGTTCAGCAAGGTGAATGACGGTTCCATAGAACCCGCTCTGCCTTGACAAATAATTTCTAAAAGAATACTGTGACTTGCCTTTGCTTGCTTAAATTATAGTTGCTAAACAACAGATCTTTTAATATTAAGAATTTGATTAAGTACTAAGTTTGCTAGCATAGAACAAATAGATTTTCATCAATCCAAGAAACTTATTTCTTTTTAATCGTTCATCATAGTTAAAAGGACTATTTATCATTCGCTATTGTGTTCACTACTTGCTTATTAGCATCATTAGATTTATTCTCATTGCTTGATCATCTATTAGTCATTAAGAGTTGCGTGTTAGCTACTAGTTGCAAAAATCGCTTTCTACAAATCTAATCAAAAGCACATATTTTTAGAAAAGAGTAAAAGTCATCCTCTGAACATTCCATTGCCTATGGTGTCTAGACATGCTTGACAAACCGGCTTTAAATTGCCCAAAGTAACTTGGTATTTGAGCGAGCCTAGTGCTCTACCTCCTAACTGGAGCCTATCTGGCCATTAGGATTTGGAAATTTTGTTTGGACTTCTAAAAGTCAAATCTATTTAAGTGTTCTTTAAATTTGAAAAAGTTTACTTTTTAATCCATAGATTTCATCACCTCACTCTTGTTTGAAATGGCCTAACCAAACCGTGAAACCCATAGTACCAAACTTGAGAAGTTTGACGGGTCTAACTTCAAGAGGTGGCAAAACTAGATATGTTTCTGGCTAACCTCACTTGGGTTACTGTCAGCCATAAGTAAAACTGCACCTGGAGTATCCAGTGGGTCTAGCCAAACTCGTCGTACCCGAGCCTCCACTTTCCAACCTAACCCCGAACCAATTTCTGGTATTCCTACTAGGACCACAGAAGAAATCAATTACCATGGCTTTCATAGGATTCTAGGGGCCTTATCTGATAGACTCTATGACATCTACTATACTATCCAAAACCCTAAGGACCTATGAGATATCCTAGAGTGTAAGTATGGCCTAGATGATACTGGAGTAAAATGTTTTAAGCGTCAAACTTCAATAGCTTCAAAATGGTTGACTCCAAACCCATGAATGATTAGATTTATAAGTTTGAGAACCTAGTCCAACACCTGAAGACTAATGGTTCCACCCTTGATGAAACATTCCAATAGCTTGCCTTATAGATAAACTACCTGCTTCTTAGTTTGAGTTTTCCAAGCACCTAAGTTATACCCAAGGTGACCTAACCCTAACTCAAGTTGTAAACTCTATTAGAATTGAGGGGCAACATAGGCTCAGGGAAAGGGGATCATCTGAATCCAAACCCAATCTCAACAATATAGAGGGTCAACCATCCAAACCTTTCTAGAAGCCTAAGCATAAGTTCCAGAAGAAACTCTTCCACCCTAAGCCTAAGCCGTACACCAAGAAGCCCTACCATAGCAATCATAATCCAAACTATCCCAATGACCAAAAGAAGGAAGGAGTGCGTTGCTACTACGTCTGCAGTCAGACCAATCATATGGCCAACCAATACTTCTACAAGAAGACATCACCACGTCCAAATCCAAAAAGGAATGGTCCAACATCACTTGGCTACCAAGTCAACATAGTGACTTCTGGAGCTGGCACTTCTGGGATGGCTTTCAGGTCTATTCTCTTTATCCCTGAAGTTAACATGACCTTTCAAGTATTTGATTGATAGATTAACATAGGAGCTAACATTCATGTTTGTTTTGATCAATCTTTGTTTTCCACCTATCAGGTCTCAGGTGAAGGATCTATAAGCATGAAGAACATTATTGAGGCTCGTATGCTAGGGATAGGATGAATCGACCTGAAGTTGACATCGGAGAAGACCCTAACCATGTGCGGAGTCCACCATGTTCCAAAGATTAGGAGGAATCTAATTAGTGAGTCTTTATTAGTCCAACAGGGCTATAAGTTTGTATTTGAGTCCAATAAGATTATAATCACCAAGGGAATGAATTTTATTAGAAAATGATTTCTTTGTAATGGTCTTTTTAAATTGAATGTCTTTAACCCTTCGTCTACAATTCTGAATATTGAGTCTTTGGTCACTTGGCACCAAAGACTAGGTCATTTGAACTATAGTTCTATCAAGAAACTTATGATCCTAAACATCATTTTTAAATCAGATACTAAGAATCTCGACAAGTGCGAGATATGTGTAGAAGCCAAACAACCTAAGAAATCTTTTAAAACCATCGATCGAGACTCCAAAATACTTGAACTAATTCACAACGATATCTGTGATTCTAGGAGAATCTCGAGAGGTGGAAATATATATTTTGTAATGTTTATAGACGATGCTTCAAAATATTACCACATATATCTTATTAAGACTAAAGATGAGGTACTTAGTAAATTTAAAATTTACAGAGCTCAGGTTGAGAACCAATTAGACGAAAATATTAAGATTCTTAGGTCAGATTGAGGAGGGGAGTATACCTCAAACGAGCTAAGTGAGTACTGTGAAGACTATAAAATACTCCATGAGGTCACAGCTCCTTACACTCCCCAATCAAATGGTGTAGTAGAGAGGAAAAACAAGACCCTAATGAATATGGTCAATTCCATGTTAATAAGCTATGGAGCGCCAGAGAACTTATAGGGGGAAGCCCTAATAAGGGCCTATTTTATTCTTACATATTCCTTTCAAACACAATGACTTGACCACATACGAAGTATGGAAATATAGAAAACCCAACTTAGAATATCTAAAAGTATGGGGGTGCCTAGCTAAGGTAAAGATCCTTGATAACAAAAGAAAGAATATAGGACCTAAGACTGTAAATGTCATCTTTATCTGTTATGCTTCAGACAGTAAATTTAATCAATTTTGAGTGTTTAACTCTGAAATAAGCAAAATAGCTAATAACACCATAATCAAAGCTAGAGATACCTTATACTTCAAAAATATCTTCCCTTATAAGACTAGGATCAATACTAGGGTCGATACCAGTAACCAGACCTCTAGTTCTAATCAGGTAACCCAGATCGAACCCAAAGTTCAATTAGAACCTGAAGACCAGACTGAACCGGTAACTCAAACTGAACCGAGGAGAAGTAAATGTGTCCGTATAGAAAAAGTTTTTGATGACTTCTATGCACTTCTGGTGAAGAACTCTCCCTCTATCTATACAGATGCAATGAAGTCTATAGACTCACCCTTTTGGAAGGAAGCCATAGATAACAAGATTCAATCCATACTTCAAAACCATACCTGGGAACTCACCAATTTACCTCCTGGTTGCAAAACCATAAGATGTAAATGAGTGTTTAAGAAGAAACTTAGACTCGATGTCACCATAGATAAATTTAAGGCATGACTTATAGTCAAGGACTTTACCCAAAAACCTAGGGTGGAATACTTTGATGTCTACTCATATGTCGCTAAAATAACCATAATTAGGATCCTTATCATCTTAGCTTCAATCTATAAGTTAGTTATATATTAAATGGATATTAAGACTTCTTTGTTAAATGGTGACCTTAATGAGGAAATCTATATGGACTAACCTGAGGGACTTACTGCACCGGCCTGGACAAGAGGAAAAGGTGTGTAAGTTAATTTGATCCCTCTATGGACTTAAACAAGCCCCAAAACAATGACACATAAAATTCGATAAAGTTATCTTATCCTATGGATTTGATATCAATACACCAGATGAATATGTACTATAAAGTAGATTGTAACAATGTTATCATCTTATGTCTGTATGTTGATGATATCCTAATATTTGGTTCAAATATACAAATTATAAATGATATCAAACACTTCCTATCCTAAAACTTCGATATGAAAGACCTAGGACAAGCCAACGTTATTTTGAACACTAAGATCATTAGGAAGGATAATGATTTAGTGCTATCCTAATCCCATTATATCGAGAAAATCCTTAGAAAATTCTACGACTTCGATTGCCAACTGGTATCCACACCATATGATCCAAACACCCATTTAACAAAGAACATTGGACTTCCTAAACTACAGAGCGAGTATGCTCAAATCATCGGATCGTTAGGTTTTCTAGCAAATTATACTCGACCCGATATCGCTTACGCGATAAATAGACTTAGTCATTATACGTCTAACCTAAATGAGACTCATTGGAACGCTTTAGAAAGAGTCTTTAGATACCGTAAGGGAACCATATCATATGGTCTCCACTATAGTGGATATCCAGCTGTATTAAAAGGATACTCTGATGCCAACTGGATTAGTGACTTAATAGATATAAAATCCACAACCGGATTTGTATTCCTATTAGGAAGTACAGCCATATCTTGAAAATCCACCAAACAAATCGTTATCGCTAGGAGTACAATGGAATAAAAAATGATAGTGCTAGATACAACTAGCATAGAAGTATAATGGCTTCAAGATCTTCTATATAAGATCCCACTAATAGAAAAGCCACTACCGGCTATTTCTATTCATTATGATTGTCGATCAGTGATTGAAAATTGTAATCAAGAAAATGCTGATATAAAAATAAATCGACATTTGAAAGTGAGACATAGACCTCTCAGATATAAGATGAAAAATAAAATAATAGCCCTAGACTTTGTTAGATCCGAAAATTATTTGGCGGATCATCTAACTAAGGGCCTTTCTAGGACAGTGGTCTTAGAATCCTCGAGGGGAACAGGATTAAGACCATAAGAAAAATCATCGTAGTAGGAATCCAAGATCACGGAGGTTCAATGGGTAGAAACAAACTGTGGTAATGATTGAAAATAAGGAGCACTGAATAATGCTCATGTCCCTATGACGTCAGTGCTTATTAAAAGCAAGGGGTAGGATGAGTTTAAAACTCTTAATAAGTCCAAGACCCATGAAGCGGGATGTCGCCATGCCCACACCCCTATTAGGACTTACCTATATGTATGTAGTTGTGAGGCCACAACTCTAGGACCAAGGTTGCTCCCTAGAAACATACACGAAAAGATATATGCGCATGGCCATTAATAGCACAACCTGCTTAGAACCATCAAAAACTATACTACACGTACTACTTGTAGAAACCTGATAAATGAGGCTGGTTCAAGGCGTAGTCCACCAAGTCCTGACGGATAAATACAACAGTACTAAGTGGAGGTTCAAACCGGAAGGTACCTATACCTACTGCATAGTATAAGAAATCCAACAAAGACTTTTTATTTTACGTTTTAAAATTTTTATTGATTATTTAATATTTGGTGGTTTTAAACACATGTGGGGGATTGTTGGGTGTGTGTTTGTAAGACCACACAAAACCAACTAGAGTTTAGTCCCATATCGATTTGGGGAGAAATCTGCTACCAACTTATAACGGATTCCACTCTTCCCCATCACTAGTCATCACACTAGATAAGGGGCTCTACTAGCACACACACACGCGCGTGCACGTGCCGTGCTGTACCGGGATTGGGCTTGGGCTGGGCTGGGCGGCACGTGTGTGTGCGCCCGCGGACCCGGACATCATAGCACCTCCGAAATGGATTGGTCCATATCTGCCTTATTTTTATTTTTTCTTTTAAGTCCTCCACTATTTATCATTTTCCTTTAGGGCTTCTAGTCGTTGTTGCAGGCTAGCAATTACAAGCTAGTTCTCCACGAGCTATAACGAGCGGTGTCAATGGGCTTGATCACAGCCTACGAATGGCTCCCCATTTTTAGCCCTCCATTAACTGCCCGAGGCGTATATAAGGCCCAGTGCAGCCATGGAACAGAACACAGTCTGAATATCAGAATTGCTCTCTGCCTCTACCTCTCCGATTCTCTCGAGTTTTTGTTGCCCCCTTTCTCCGAGAAGGTTCCCTCTCTTATATCAAAGTTGTGCTGCGGTACTGCCTCCCTGCTTCGAGAAGATTTTCGTCGAGTCGCTGGGTTCTTGAAAGTGTTCGAGGTTCGCAAAGCCTTCTTGAAGTCGTGCCGACGAGAAGGTCGCCTGACCGGGGTCATCGTATCTCCAAGAACCATTGCCACGAGACCCACATGAGAAGAGCAATAAGTTTCTTCATACAGCGCCTAGCGTGCTTCGACCATCAGGCTAGAGTTTCTAACTCTAATTCCTTGCTATTAGTAGATCTATTGAAAACGACTTACATCTAACTCTAAATACTAAATAATTAGAGATAACTTAGATAGTATATTTTTCTCTTTTAGAAAAGTTCCACAAGGTGAATGATGGTTCCATAGAACCCGCTCTGCCTTGGCAAACAATTTCTAAAAGAATATTGTAACTTGCCTTTGCTTGCTTAAATTATAGTTGCTAAACAACAAATCTTTTAATATTAAGAATTTGATTAAGTCCTAAGTTTGCTATTATAGAACGAATAGATTTCCAACACGATCCTCCCAGCCGGAGCTCCCTGCGCACGGCTTCGCCTTGGCCCGGCCCAGTGGATGTTAGGGTGGTGGCGATCGGGTGACGATTGAGAGGAAGAAAGCAGAGGGAGAAAGAGATCGGAAGTCGGGCAGACTCCTCAAGCTACCGGACTTGTTTACCGAGGGCCGAGGCCCGGGTGGCTTGATGGGGTGTCGACCGTCGGCCATCCGTCTGACCCATACATGAAGGAGAGAGAGAGAGAGAGAGAGAGAGAGAGAGAGAGAGAGAGAGAGAGAGAGAGAGAGAGAGAGAGAGAGAGAGAGAGAGAAGTGGTGGGATAAGATCGGCGAGTGGATAGGCTCGGGTGAGAGAGTTTTTTTTTTTTTGGGAATTGAGGCGAGTGGATAGTCTCGGAAAATACCTCTCTCTCTCTCTCTCTCTCTCTCTCTCTCTCTCTCTCTCTCTCTCTCTCTCTCTCTCTCTCTCCTGAACCAGTTTATTTTTGGGAAAGTTTGACATAAGTCTCTGAGATATGACTTTTAGTTGCAGGACACAATAATTTTGAAATAGAGCTCAAGCCCCTTTCGACGAATATATTCTTTCTGAAACGAATGTATACTTTTACTCAAGAAGAAAATATACTCTTTCTAAAGAAGAATGTATACTTGTAGGGACCTTAGCTAATATAGCAAATTATGGTGTCTCCAGCTAATATTGCAAAATAGTTAAGGACCTATACCTAATATGTTTTTTTTTATCAGGTTGCCGCAATTTTTGAATCGGAGGAGTGCACAACATGGGCATGTTGATCCAAGCCCGATCTATAGCAGAAGAGAAGCTCGGAGAACCTCTCTCTCTCTCTCTCTCTCTCTCTCTCTCTCTCTCTCTCTCTCTCTCTCGCGCATGTTGTTGTGGTTCTCGAATGCTATTCACGATTAGAGTTCTTGACATCTGGCCGGATGGATCGCATTCCGCGTCAAGCTCTACCATCGGACCGTGAAACATTGTCGGACTGAAGAATTGCATGCATCGGTTTATACAATGTATTTTTTTTCTTCCCAATGAACAATCTATAAAACTTTTTTTGATCACATCAGTTTGTGGAGTTTTTTTTCCTTTGAAAGAATAAATTTTTTTTTTTTTTGTAGACAATCAACAAATTGAAAGTATTTTTTTTTCTTTCATTAAAATCTGTCTCCCAAACTTCACATCCATTCACTGGTTTGACACTATGCATGTAGTGGTTGCTACATTGATTTTGTTATAGCTACTACAGTGATTTCGCTGTAGCTGCTATAGTGAAATCATTGTAGCAAGAGTATCAATTCGATTTGGTAAGAGTATCAATTTAGCGAATTAACCGTTGCTACAGTAATTTCACTATTACTGCTACAGTGATTTCATTGTAGCACGAGTGTCAATTAGCCGAATGGATACTCTTTCTGAAGACAAATGTATTCTCTTGCTTGCGGCAATGAAATTTTCAACACCCCTTCCATTCACCTTGCTTGCGGTTGCCGCAATACATTTGCACTAAGAGCAGACTCTTACGGCAATGAATGATGTTACCGCAATTTTTTATTTGGTAGGATCTACCACCGTGAATCTGCGCAGCTAATCATGGCCCCAAATGCTGTTTTTGGACGCATCCCAGAAGCAAAGCCCCCCCCCCCTCCCCCAAGGTTGTGCAATCAAATCTCATGGGATCCATCCCGTCTTTGTGTCGCCTTTATAGCGAGCGGGTCTCTCTATGCTCCTGTGTAGCAAATTCAGGCAAAGGTAAGATTTGAACCTTGGCCTTTCTTGTGCTCTAAGCACTAACAAGTGATGCAAGGACCGTGAGGTCCTTTCCCTTCAAAAAGAGAGACGAAAAGCAAAAATAAAAAAACTGAGCGGTCCGAGGGACTTCATGGGTGCCACCGGGGTGAAGTGCTGAGTCGCCCGTCGATCATGCCTGCCATTGGCAAGTGCCAAGTGGTGCGCTCAGCCCAGGTTGCGATGCGGCACGCATCAGTCAGCAACCGTTGGCAACTGTAGTAGGAGGCACAACCATGGAGGATCCAAACACGGAAGAGGAGGGATAAATTAGCTGTAATGCGGAAAAGAGCTTAAATTTATCCAGTCTGGGGAACATAACATTACTGGAACCAAAGTACAAATGTATGATACGATATTACATGGACCCAAAATAAAATAAAATAAAACTCCACCGCCAGTCTTTTTCAAACACATACTGAAATAGATGGCCTTGCCAGATCAAGTTTCACTTGGATGAAGAAAATTCAGAAAATAAAAGCTTTATACGTACAATACGAGGCAAGCGGTTCCATCCAATGATCGCAGAAAATAAGCTCTTCGAATCAATAGCCAGCTACCTTTTGGTTTCCCAAAGGAGGTGCACTGCTGATGCTTGGTCGCACTACTTTGTCAGCTACCTTTTGGTTTCCAGTAAAAGGAGCACTGCTGATGCTTGGTCGCCCTACTTTGCCAGCTACCTTTTGGTTTCCCGTAGAAGGAGCACTGCTGATGCTTGGTCGCCCTACTTTCCCCTCTACCTTTTGGTTTTCCGTAGAAGGAGCACTGCTGATGCTTGGTCGCCCTACTTTGCCAGCTACCTTTTGGTTTCCCGTAGAAGGAGCACTGCTGATGCTTGGTCGCCCTACTTTCCCCGCTACTTTTGGTTTTCCGTAGAAGGAGCACTGCTGATGCTTGGTCGCCCTACATTGCCAGCTACCTTTTGGTTTCCTGAAGGAGCACTGCTGATGCTTGGTCGCCCTACTTTGCCAGCGACCTTTTGGTTTACCGACGAAGCACTGCTGCTGTTAAAGTCAAATCGTCTGCCAACAACCTTTGGATTTTTTGGCAAAACCATACGGTTTGGTAGTTTTCCATCCAGCATGCCTCTCAACAGCCATTCCCTCTCTTCTTTAGGTTCATTTGGCGGATATTCCAATATGATATTGTATCCAACTGTGCTTAAATTATGGAGGGTACGTGAGAGGTAGTCAGGGTCACTCGAAATAAGCAAAATGTTCCCAGGTGCACGATTAGCCATCGCCCATTCCCACATGTCACCTAACATCATCTCCCTTCTCGTCTTTGAATCTTTGTCACATGCATTACACAATAAACTGTATTAGTTTCAGAGTTCCAAGAAAAAAAGGGAAAAAAACAAAAAAGGCCGAGAGAAAGGAAGGAAAAAAGAGAGGAAACCTTTTTTTATTTCCTGCTCTTATTCTCTTGGTGACAGTGGGCAAATGAAGGAAAAGAAGATATTTCTCCCAAATGAAACAGCCTTAAGGAGTTAAGTGAAATCTAGAATAATGTGAATAGTGGTTTTACTATTCCTTTTAGCCCTTCCTTAGTTTTCTCATTTATCTTAAAGAAACTTCATATTTTTTTCAAGTTATATATCCGTGGCTTTTGCTAGACTTCATTGATACACCAATGCAAATAAATCAGGAGAAACCATTTCTCTTGCTTGGTTTTCACTTTTCATATGCAACTGAAGAAGATGTTTACCTACTATTTCCACAGTAGATTCAATTAAATGAGACTTGAGCCAAAGTAGTCAGATAAATTAGGTTAATTGACGAAAAGGGAAGACAATAAAGGAAAGCCTTGTATGGATGTAAAAGGAAAGTGGGGTGAAAGGAAAGCAAGAGAAGATTTTAGCCAAAAAAATTCCCCACCCATACCCAAGAAAAAAGGAAAGGAAAAAAGAAACTTTATTCCCATTCTCTCTTTGTAATATTTTGTTTGGCTTTCGACTTAACAATTATATCCCATTATAATCGACCATTGGTGGGGACCATAATGAATAAATGGAAGAAGGATTCATAAAGCCGACCCCAAATAGATGGGAAATTGCTTGATGGTTAATGTTATGGTTACGGTGGGGTCATTATGAATGATTACTGACAATAACAAGATAAAAGATTTGTTACTTGTAAAATATTTATATTGTTCAATAACCACAATAACGATATATATATATATATATATATATATATATATATATATATATATATATATATATATATATATATATATATATAGAGAGAGAGAGAGAGAGAGAGAGAGGGATGCTTGGTTGCGCTGTGCGCTGCGGGCCGGAGAAAACGCGCTGCCGATCGGTGGCCGTCCGATCGTGAAACAGACCGTCCGATCGCGTGAATAACCCCGGAGCCCCCTGCGAACAGCCGCGAACCCCGGCCACCGTCCGATTCGCACTGATCAAATGGCCCGCAACCGCTCCCGCTCCCGCACCGCACAACACCTTCACCGCACAGCACAGCACCGTCCGATCATCCCATGGATTTCAGATCGAACGGCCCGAAACAGTTTTCGCTGTTACTGTAGCGGCTACAGTAACAGCGAAAACTGTTACTGGCCGTTCGATCGAAAAGGATTGATGGGAATCGAGTGGTCAGTAACAGTTTTCGCTGTTACTGTAGCGGCTACAGTAACAGCGAAAACTGTTTCTGGCCGTTCGATCGAAACGGATTGATGGAAATCGACGGCCAGTAACAGTTTTCGCTGTTACTGTAGCCGCTACAGTAACAGCGAAAGCTGTAGATGCCGCTTGATCGGACGGGTGGGCAGATCGGACGATCGGGTTGCGGTGCGGTGCAGCTGTGCGCGGTGCGGGAGCGGGAGCGGGAGCGGGATAACTTTCTGCCATTTGATCCGATTCAATCGGACGGTCGTGGCTCCGCAACGCATTTTCTCGCGGCAGCGCACAACACAACCAAGCATACCTCTATATATATATATATATATATATATATATATATATATATATATATATATATATATATATATAAGAAGCACTGACACTGGTACGGGGACACGGTTACGACACGACACGGGTACGCCGACACGGAAAATCCTAAAAAAAGAGGACACGGGTATGGTAGGGACACGGCAAAATAAATTAATATTTTTTATTTATATTTTATGTGTGTTCATAATTCATATATATTTTAATAACCGAAAAAATCACATAGAAAACAACTAAGATGAAAAATTTAATGCATATTAAATCGCATCCATTAGTTACACCCAGCCCGATTGGTGAAACACATACAGCCCTAAACGGCATGGAAAAGAACGGTTGTGTTTCAGTTTTGGATTCAATCTATCTGAAAACTCAGAGGATCAGATAACTTAAAGCCAAAACTGAATCGTAACCGTCCGTTACAATTAGCCTGACAAGTGAATTATATTCAAACCCAAATGACATGCAAAAGAATGGCTGCGATTCAGTTTTGGCTTCAACCTATCTAATCCTTTAAGGCAGATTGTGACCTGACCCTATATTGAACAATCCGTCAACCCGCCGTGTCCGGTGCGTGTCCAGCAAGTGTCCGGCGAGTGTCCGAACGTGTCTAGCTCCTGGAAGCACGTGGGACACGGCACATGCGTGTCCGGTGCGTGTCCGACGAGTGTCGGGCGAGTGTCGGTGTCCGACAAGTGTCCGACACGGGTACGAGAGGCCTGGGGAAGGGTCTGTGCTTCCTATATATATATATATATATATATATATATAGAGAGAGAGAGAGAGAGAGGCATGCTTGGTTGCGCTGTGCGCTGCCGAACCAGATATGCGCTGCGCACACGGGCCGTCCGATCCGGGACGATCAAACGGCCCGGCTGATTCCCGCTCCCGCTCCCGCACCGCACAGCCTGCACCGCACCGCTCCCGCAACCGTCGGATCGGATCGGATTTGAGATCGAGCGGCCGCTGCACATTTCGCTGTTACTGTAGCGGCTACAGTAACAGCGAAATGTGTTACGGGCCGTTCGATCGAAGGGTTTGATGGGAATCGAGTGGCCAGAAACACATTTCGCTGTTACTGTAGCCGCTACAGTAACAGCGAAATGTGCAGCGGCCGCTCGATCTCAAATCCGATCCGATCCGACGGTTGCGGGAGCGGTGCGGTGCAGGCTGTCCGACACGGGTACGAGAGGCCTGGGGAAGGGTCTGTGCTTCCTATATATATATATATATATATATATATATATATATATATATATATATATATATATATATATATATATATATATATATATATATATATCGGAATTTGATAAAATTTGGTGAGGATGTTGTCTAGGGTAAAATGATCATCCTCACCAATTTTCATCAAATTCCAAAACTTCTAGGGTCATCAAATGGTAGAAGCAATCTTGCTTCTACCATTTGATGACCCTAGAAGTTTTGGAATTTAATGAAAATTCGTGAGGATGATCATCTTACCCTAGACAACACCCTCACCAAATTTCATCAAATTCCAAAACTTCTAGGGGGGTGAAAATACCCGCAGCTCACTTTCTAAAACAGCTCACAGCTCACTGTAACATTCCTCTCTCTCTTTCTCTCTCTCTCTCTCTCTATATATATATATATATATATATATATAGGGGTATGCTATAATGCGGCATGCGGTACGTGCGGCATCGCAAAGCAGCTGTCTGATGCACCGCTGCGTGCATCGCATGCATGCAGCGGTGTGGCTGCGGTGCGGTGCCGCACTTACCGCATGCCGCATTATAGCATATCTCTCTATCTCTCTCGCTATATATATATATATATATATATATATATATATATATATATATATATATATATATATATATATATATATATGGGGGCGGGGAGCCTGCACCCGAGGTGTAGGATCATCGTTGCGCCTCACTTGTTTACCCTTCTAGAAGTTTTGGAATTTGATCAAAATTGGTGAGGATCATCTTACTTCTAGGGTGATAAAATCTGCAAAATTTGCAGATATTAACGGTGACTGCGGACGGCTAGGCCTGTCAATCGGGCCGGGTCGGGTCGGGCCAAGCCTTGCCCGAACTCGGCCCGTATATGAATCGGCTTTCCCAAGCCCGAACTCAGCCCAAAAATTTTCCACTTTATTCAACCCAAACTCATCCCAATTTGTTTTTCGAGCTTCGGGCCGAGTTCGGGCCAGCCCAATTAAGATTTGCAGTGAATCAAAATGCAAAAAAAAATTGGACATCTAGTACTACAAGCATAGATGTAACAGAAGATCTGAGAATCTAGGATGGAGCCATGGAGGGCGTCCGACTTCGATCGGTTAGGGGCTTTAGTGCAAAAAAGAGACTTTTTTTGTTTGGAAGGAAGTGAAACAGAAGATTGGGAATCTGGGATAGTATTAGTGGGACTCCCAAATTGGAAAGGGTATATTGACCATTGAATTAGTGCTGGCTGTCAATCAACTATGGAAAGAAGATGTTGGAGGGTCGGAGCGACTCTTGGTTATTCAATATGCTCGGGTAGTACAGACTGTACAGCGGATTCAATGCTTCATGGGTTTTCAAATTGAATATATAAGCATTCGGGTTCGGGCTGAATATTGGCTGGGCTGAACCTAGCCCAAGCCCGGCCCGAATTAATTTTCGGGTATAAAATTATGTCCGAACTCGGTCCAGCCCAAACCCATATAAGGCTCAGCCCAAATTTTTTTCGGGTCGGACGGGCAGGTATCGGGCTAGCCCGGCCCAATTGACAGTCCTACGGACGGCTGATTTTGCTTCGACTATTTGACCCCCTTAGAAGTTTTAGAATTTACTGATTTTTTGTGAGGATGATCACCTTACCCTAAAGAACACATCCACTAAAAATCATCAAATTCTAAAACTTCTAGGATGGCAAAACAACGTCCTGAGGTGCAGCAACGACGCTGCACGTCAGGTCCAGGCTCCCTTTTCCCTATATATATATATATATATATATATATATATATATATATATATATATATATATATATATATATATATATATATATATATATATATATATATATATACACACAGGGTAGCGATCGAGTGAGATCTCTTATATGAGATACCTTGTGAGAAACCTATCTAGAGGTTTCAAAATTTGATGAAAATTGATGGGTGTGCTATGTATGGCAAATTGATCATCCTCACCAAAATTCATCAAATTTGAAAACTTCTAGAGGCATCAAAAGTTAGAAGAATTATCGACCGTCCATAAAAATCATAAATTTGAATAGCAAATTTGTTACACCTAGAGTTTTTAGAATTTGATGAATTTTGATGAGGATGATCAACTTGTAGTGTTTGGGAGTGGGTTTGGCTGCCTTTGTTTTCAATTATTATTATATGAACACCATAGGCAACAAAAAAATTCACATCATCACAACCTAGTGATTATAGAAGATGATACATCACAAGTTCAATGAATATTGATTAAAATCGATATGGAATATGAAACCTCTCGAATCTAAGAGAGTTGGGGCTGTCTTGCATTTCTTAACCTCTAGCTGATTTTACAATATTGACTAAAACGCATAAACTACAGGTTGACTACTAAAACGTTCGTCAAACTTAAAAGAAATTCATCATTTACCCCCTTTATTTTTCTTATTTTCTTCTTCATCCATTTTTCCTACTCTTATAGAACAATAATAGGTCACACTGTCATGCCAACGTTGTCTTTTGTTTGTTATTGCCAATACTATTAAATATGGAAGAAGAGGATAGAGTAAGAACAAAAGAAAGGCAGAGGGGGGAATTATATCATTGCTTGTTGTCGACGCAGTTGTCTAATAAGATCAAAGTGGCCCAAGCACGCCAACATGTTGCCTAGCCCTCTGCATGTGTCTAGGAAGCCCCTTTATTTGAAGTGTAAGCAACAAGAGTGAACCTTGTGAGCAAGAAGGGGTTTAGAAATACGAGAAACAAATTTGGAAATTAGCAAAGAATGTCATTGAAAAAGATTTTCACAAAACACTATAAGAAACCCATAACTGTAAGGGTCAACCCACCAACAATGAGTCAATCAAATAATAATATATGCTACTATAGCTACTCCATTGTCCAATGTGCCTCGTCTACTCTTAGCAAGCCTAATAGTACGTCCTACATTTCTTCCTTTCTATATGGGGTAGGGTTGTTGAAATTTATTCTTCTTCAATCTTCAAGCTATAATGACTTTCACCATAGGGACCCAGTGACCCACTATTTCTTAGTGCAATTTTTCTTGGTATCGGTCGTTCCAACACTTAGTATGATCCCATTTCCTCTTCTAACCATCAGATCCCATTTCATCTTCTATCCATCTATTGCATGAACACACCCGTATATGGTGGCTTTGCACTCCTTGTTCATGGAAGGATGTCAATGACATCATAGGAGCCATCTTAATCCTCCATTTGCTTGATTCACGACATCAATGGTTGAAGCAGACAAGATGAGGGCTTCAGCACACACATAAACCACTAATTGACCAATGCCCCGTACAACTCAAACCATATAGAGGTATAACCAATTTTAGTAAAAACATGCACAAACATGAACAACTCACATTTTAATCACATTCACATGTAAGGGTCATTCTTCAGGTCCAACAAATTTAGAGAAACAAAAAGATGGGCTGAATAACCATACAAATAATAAAACCAAAACAAAAAAAATATTGGTCTACAATCAACAAAAGTAAAAAAGATTACCAGATTTTTCAATATATATTTAATGAAACAAGGAAGAGTGAAATAATTGAACTAACAATATTAGTATACCAATACAAAATCACAAGGGACAGATAGTCGCAACCATGGAATCAAATGTCGGCATATTCCTTCAAATGAACAAAATGTCGATCAAATATCGGTTTGTTACGAAATAAATTTGGAATAGAAGAAAAAGATGAAAAATTTTATTCAAAAGATGGAATTTTCGATAAAATTGTCCAAATATTGATCAATTCGCCTGACAATTCGTGCTGTAAAACTGAAATTTCGCACTATCAAAATTACGGACAATTTCGATGCTGGACCCTAAAAAAGACATTTTTAAGTCATTTCGTAGGAAATTTGTTGACGTTTGATTCCATGGTTACATCCAGAGCAGCAACAGCGTGATCAATGCATCGAAAACCCTACAATTCGGTATGATAGTAATGATACAGAAAAAGAGATGGCTAATTTATCAAAAACCCTAAAACATCAAAGACAAAACCATTCCAAGAGATGGATAATTTACCATCAGGGACGTTTTTGAGGGTCATTCCGATGTTGTTGAGTGCCTGCTGGACGGAATTGGGGATCCTGGTCGTGTCGCCGTAGGCGAAGATGGTGACAGTGCCATGGTATCCCATCCTAACCAGCGCGCCTTTAATGTTACGTTGAATCTGAAGCGGATCGCACGCCATGGGAACTTGCACTTCTCTATGTCCCACCACACCGAAGTGCTCAAGTACAAGTACAAACTCGAGTGCCCCTCCACCGTCGGAATATGCGCCACCGGAATGCCCACCGCCATATACTGCTCCTCCATCCCTTCTCTGAAGTGCGGCTGCGGCGAATGATGGAGTTGACAACAAGATCCCTCTCGCCTCTCCCTCTCTCTTATATCACTGGGTTAGGGTTAGGGTTAGGTTTATGGTTTAAGGAGTTTTTTTTTTTTCATACCCCAAAAATCTGAAATTAGCCCCCATTTCCAACAAATTTGAAAACATCCCGTTTTTTTATTATCATACCCCATTTCTATCCCAAAAATATCCTACCCTTCTACACACCTTAAATATACCCAAATTAAATGGCCCGTCCCATCTTGATCATACCCTATTCCTTTCCGATGTTGAAGCCCAATGAGTATAGGTACGTGGGGACGGCTATTTTGATCATCTGCCCTTCATTGATGGCTTGATAAGAAGAGAGAGAGAGAGAGATATGTCCCTCTTCTCTCCCCATTGCTAGAGGGGTTAGATCCCGTATGGAGGAATCCGATCGGGAAAAATGGGATCTTCGAGCTCTGTTGCTATCTATGGAGGAATCCGATAAGGGGAAGTAAGATCTTCGAGCCATGTTGTTGATGTCGCTGCCTATTATGCCACAACCATGTCGTTGCCACCGCTCAATTTCTTTCCAACTGCAGTCGATACCCAAAATGTTTTATTTTAGGTATTAGCTGGATGTGGGGTATAAGATAAGGATATAAATGATATTTTAAATTTTTTGAGTAAGTTATTATGAAACGGGTGGAAAACGAGGGCTAGTTAGAGATTTTTGGGGTATGAATAAAGTTGAGCAATGCTATTTAGCCCGAAATTTTGTCCCGAATTCGCCAGCCCGAAAGACGTGGCAACGTGCAACTGGTGCTGTTAAAGATTTAAAAATCCCTAGTGGGTTTCAGCCACCAGTTGCACGCTGCCACATCTTTTGGGCCCGTGAATTCGGGACAAACCTTTGGGCTGAATCGCATTTCTCATAAAATTTCCCTTCTTTTGGGGGTAATGTGCCTAAGGTCCCAAACATGACAAGGGTTTAGTGATAAGGTCCAGGACCCCAAAGATGCTTTAGCTAAAGGTCCTATTTGGGAAAATGTCCATTTTACCGTCTTCTCTTCTTTCTTTCTAGGAGCCCGATGGCAGCCACCACCGGAGTTGGGGCTCCTGCCAGTGCATCGCATCCCAGCCAGACGACAACCGCCACCGACTGGTGCATCGCACCCTAGGCCCGCTGGCACCCATCCGCCGGAGAGGTGCGATGAGAAGGTGAGGCTTCAGACGGTGTATCGCACCCTAGCACGATGGCCGATTAGGGGGCCGGGGAGTAGGAAATGGGGGTTCCGATTGGTGCATTGCACACAGCCTAACGACAACCACCACCGACCGGTGCATTGCACCCCAGCCTGCCGACGGCCACCGCCTGTGAGGAGGGAGGAGGTGGGGCTCCGGTCGGTGCTTTGCACCCCAGCCCAATGGCAGCCATCACCGGTGACGAGGGAGGAGGTGGGGCTTCAGCCGATGCTTCGCTGGTGAGGAGGGAGGAGGGATTTGTTGAGTTACTATAAAGGAGGAGAAAAAGTCAACGGAGGAGTTGTTGTATTGCATCTTTTCGGGGAGGGACTTAGTGCAAAACCATCTAATTGATTGTCCTATTCACCAAACAGACCCATATGTAGGGACCTAACACTAAGTCCCCCCCCCTTTTTATTTTTTATTCTTTTCTGGAGTGGAGGGTTGGGGGTTGGGTGGGGTGTAATGTTAGGGTTAGAGTTAGGTTCTGGGTTTTATAGACGAGTTCATTAGTACTTGCAGAAACAAGAACGAGATTACCAACTTATCCGATGGCGACGCAACCATCCGTCTTCGGAGTTATTATTTGTATTTAGGGTTATTGACTTTGTCCCCCAAATTTTGCCTTGAATTAGACTTCACCCCCCATATTTTCATTAATTAGACTTTACCCCCCAAAACTAACTGTTCCGTCAGCTCACCCCCCAAAACTTTATTTCTTTTCCATCAGCTCACCCTTTCTCTTAGATGGTGAGCTAACGGAACAGTTAGTTTTGGGGGGTAAAGTCTAATTAATGAAAATACGGGGGGTAAAGTCTAATTAATGAAAATATGGGGGGTAAAGTCTAATTCAAAGCAAAATTTGGGGGGCAAAGTCAAAATAACCCTTGTATTTACCCGGCTGACTGTGTAGATCAGCTGTGGCCTTCAAACAATAAGCACCATCAACTTGACACGTGTTAAAATTGATAGAGCATGTACATCGGCCTTCTCAATATATACCTATATATTAAAACAGTAGCCTTAAGCAATTGGGTGCCACGTGGTAACCTTCTCATCCTTCTCTAAGTACCACATGCCAACCCCTCTCTCTCTCTCGTACGCGCGCGTGCTCACGTGGGGGGTCTTTGATTTTTTAAGCTCGGGTTGAGACCGGGCCTAACAACTTATGTTAAAAAAAAGTTGAGGCTAAGTGAGAGCCAATCACTTTTGAGGAGAACCCAAAGTATAGTGTGTACAGCGGTCTTCTCAAAATCCTATTTTAGTTTTGGACTATTTTACCACTTTCCCATAATCTAATTTAAATTACAAACCATTTTATTTTACTTATTTAATTCAAAAAATACTAATTAAATATAAAATATTAAAAATACTAAAAAAATATAAAATATTAAAAGTCATCTGCTAGAACCAGCCAAGTGGAAGTATTACAAGTGTGGCTATATATTCCCCTCGATGCATTCCCATTCTCAATCACCAACCAGGTAACAAGTGGTGTTTGGGAGTGGGTTTGGCTGTCTTTGTTTGATAAAAGCCTACAAGTCATCTGCTAAACAGCCTAAACCCATTCATAAACCACCAACCCCCACTTTCGATCCAATGCACAAGCCCATTCCCATTCTGAATCACCAAGGCAACAAGTGGTGTTAGGGACTAGGTTTGGCTGCCTTTATTTGATGCAAGCCAACAAATCATCTGCTAGAACCAGCCAAGAGAGAGTATTACAAGTGTGGCCATATATACCCTTCAATGCATTCCCATTCTCAATCAATAACAAGGCAACAATTAGTGTTTGGGAGTGGGTTTGGCTGCCTTTGTTAGATGCAAGCCTGCAAGTCATCTGCTTGAACCAGCCAAATGGAAGTATTATAAGTGTGGCGAGTCATCTACTCGTCACACTTGTAATACTTCTTCTTAGGCTCTTAGCTAGTTTTGGCTTGAGGTTGAGTAGAGTGTGTTTTGGGATGTATATATAGCCCAAACCCATTCCTAAATCACCAACCCCCACTTTGGATCCAATGCACAAGCCCAGGCCCGATACCGATTCGGTATCAGCGGTATCGGCCCTGTTTCGATTTCGGAGGGGGTATCGATTCGGTTTCGATCAAGACCGAGTCGTACCGACCGGTACGGCTCGGTATCGGCCGAATTTTAAAACCATGCCATCATTAGTGCTGAGTGGACCAGACCTACTAGGTTGTTCATTATTAATTTCATGGCACACTATAGAGGAGAGTAGTCTTTATCAAGTCGGTGAAAGTAATTGATAAAATCAAAGACTTCGCTTACATCGAATGTCCTCTTTCTAGCAACAAGACTTTGTTCCCCGAACATCTCTTTGAAGTTATCCATTATCTCTTTGACAATGGCAAACATCTGATGTTGGTCTAATAACACGTTAGATATTGATACTATAAAATAGCACTTAGCTAACACATCAGTCTTTATCCACCACTGAAAGGTGTCTTTGGTTCTAGGTGGCATGGTTTCGAGGTGGTGAGGTTGTGAGCATGAAGATGTACTCATGTACTCGACCGCATGATGTGCACATTACGCTTCCAATCGATATACTTAGGTCTAGTAAGTTTATTGTCCTTGAGAACAGTCGCTAGTGACTTGAAAGGGATCAACATTCTAAGATCGCAAATAATTCATGCATTAACACAACATTAAATTAAAATTTTAGTTTTCAATTAGTTATGACGAAGGCAGAGTTTTTTCAAATAAAAACCCATTAGCGTCCAGCAGTGTAGTCAAGGCGCCGCCTAGGCCATCGCCTAGGCGTTTTGGACCCCTGACCGCCTAGGCCATGGTTAGACAGGTGGTGGGCGCCTAGGCCACCGCCTAGGCCACAGCCTAGGCACCTAGTTTTGTAATTGATTTTTTTTTAAAAAAAAAATTAGTCGAATTCAAATTGAGTTTTCTTATATCTCGTTTGGTTTTATAGGTCAATGTTGCTTTATCGATGGCTAACACCATGAATCATTAATGGAAAAAAAAAGTCGATAGCGACATATAATGATTATTCATACAAGAGTGGCGATGATGTAGATGATTAAGTGATTTAGATGAGTAGTTTTAATTGTTTTTTTTTTTGAATACGTGGTTGTGAAATGTTCCAAAAATAATAGATTATCTAATATGGTAATATTTATGCTTATGCTATTTGTTTGAATTTATGACTATCATAGGGTTATGTTACTCTTACTGATATGTGATTAATATTTGCAACGTATAATCATTGTGGTTGATGCATGATTCCTATTTGATGCAGTAATATTGGTTTTGTAGCTTACCATACGCTCTGGATCATACCCATTATCAAATAGTATTATTTCGACCATATCTATCTCTAGAAATTAAATTTTATTATGCATAAAATCACAAATTACTTATGTAGATATATGACTTATATTTATTTAATATATTTAATTTTTATCGCCTAGGCCTCGCCTAGCAGGCCAAATCGCCTATGCATCGCCTTGATTACACTGGCGTCAAGCATGAGGGAATGCTAGATATTTGGTAATTTCTCCTCTAACCAAAATAAAAGATCCAATTGAAACAACTAACCCCATGCATATTGTATGTACTTCGGGCGGTACAAATTGCATAGTATCATAAATGACTATTCCCGGTATTACCCATCCGTCGGGAGGTGGGAATTTCCAACATCTTATTCCACCAGATGCCTTGATAGCATATGATTCGACAACGCCCGATTAAGCCCGCATCTGAATATCCAACGTATGAACGAACAAAAGGATGGCTCAAAGATAGAAACAGTGTCATTTGATGGATAACAAGGAAAAGAGAAGGATACATGCAAGGTTCGAAATCTCCATTTCGATGGAAATTTCGACCTTCTGGATATGAAAATATTTCGTGGAAATATTTCGATAGTGTGGAAATATTTCGATTTTATAGAAATGGTGAAAATATTGATTTTTGATAGAATTTTTTAGTGAAACTCTGGATAGTCATAAACCAAGTATCGATACAAACTTCGGAACACTCAAATAATATTTGTACCCTAACTAGAGGTGTAGAGCTTCACATAGTATGTATTTAATGTATTGAGTCTGTGAGTCTTGTGCAATCTTGCTTGGTCCGGTTTTGATATATATTTTTCAAATGTTTTTTAATCTTTTTTGCGGATAAAAATATTTTCAAAATAAAGATTAGTTGATTATTAAAACAATGTTTCAAGCGATTTTGAAAACAGACTTAAAACAAGAAAGTTATACAAGTTTGAAATTGTGCAAAAATTATGCTAAAATGTGAAACACTGTTTTTTTAGTAAGTCTGGAAAAGAGAGTTTTTTTTATATAGGAAAGTTTTTATTCATTCAAAATTTCCTAAGACGGACCATGATTTTCTAGATGCACTTCTACTTCTACATCTTGTGAAATTTTTTGAGCTAAAAAGGAATTGATTTAATCACTTTTCTCACCGTGTGGATTTTATAAAAAACCCTGAAAACTGTTTTGTCCTACTAAAACTGAAAGTTTACTTTTTGATTACTTTGGTTTTTGATTTTTTTGATATTTTTATTGAAATCAAATGGGGGGTATTTGCTTATTTACATATAATAACTTAAAGTAAATGGAGAAAATAAAAATTAAGTAAAACGACATTTATTATATGTAAATAAGTTGCTGAAAACCAAGCCACAAGCTCCCTTTTATAACCAGTCAGTCCCCCAATTTCGGTCTTATTTCACCAAATTTTTCAAAATTTAGCCAAATTTTCGTAAAATTCTGACAAAATCCCTTTGTGTTGGTACTGATATCGTGATATTTCATAGAGATGAGTATATTTCGCGCGATATATCGCGAAACGCCTCAATATTTTGACATTTTACAACTGCTCGATACTGTAGACAGGATTTCGAATCGGGCTTTCAGATTTCTGATATATTTCGCGAAATATATTGATGTTTTGTAACTTGGATATAGGAAGGTCATAAAGAAGTAACGGCTGGCTGGTAATGACTTTGTCACGATCCTTTGTGGTGCACTTTACTACCCACAAAGATATGAAAACATCAAAAACTCAACTCGGTAAGAACAAGCTGCCTTGGGATACCCATGCCCTTACTACGATTGGACGGGTTCATAATCAACAAACTACCACTATCTTTGACATTTCATGCCAAGTAGGATATTGGCATCCGATTTTTCTTCAGCCTATAGATCGAATGACATCTAGTTCCTTAGGGAAAGTGTCGCGAAAGTGTCACCATCTAATCAACTGTGCACCGCACCATTGTCTAGAATTAATAAGCAACAGAATAAGGTACGTCACCATGGAGTAGTCATCCACATCCACCTACAGAGTAGTACCTTCAATAGTTGGGCAACCAAGATTGGACACAAGGCACTATTTGACTTACAATAAACCAACAATGGAAGCTAAATAAATTATAGTGTAAATCTCTCACCCACTTGATAATTAATGGAACTAGCAATCTATCAACACAATAAACTAGAAACAATAACATTTTTGCAAAATCGCAATCTAAACAATCATCATAAGATAATCAATGCAAATTAATGATGATTATACGTGCAAACGCAAAGCTTCAAATATTCATTAGAACTTTAGTTCCTCGCCTTGTCTTGATTTATTGGGTCTTCTTTTGAGGTAGTAGTTCACCTTGCCTCCGTCATGGTACTCTCAGCGCTCCATATATTTAACTTCTTCAACATCTTCTTTGATCTCAAAATAATCATCACAATGATCCTATAATCCCACTCGTGGAGTGTACAAAAGAGCCTAGTCATGAAAGACAACATTGCTATAGAGAATTCAAGTTTATGATTTACTCACCCTTTACAATTGACATCCAACAAGCACAAAGGGGGATAAAAATTTAAAAAAAAAATATTACCCAACTCTACCAAATAATTAAGAATTGTAGAGGAATACATGGGGATTCCAATCATATCGCGGATGCATGAAAACAATTCATCATATGATATGCTTCTATGCAACATAAAAATATGATAGCAATATTTGTACAACTAGCATGGCATCTAAAGCACTATTAGAACAACCTAATCAGAATCTTATCGTGGATAGCACCTCCAATAAAGATCTTATCGTGGATAGCACCTCCTATCATTTTTATGGATAACATCATTAGATCCAAAAGAAAAGATACGAGATCTGCTCTGATACTATTAAAGGTTATCAGGGGCAACGGAATGGACATAATCACTCGCACGTTTTCAATTATCGTTAGATGAACACCATAGGCAACAAAAAAATTCACATCATAACAACCTAGTGATTATAGAAGATACATCACAAGTTCAATGAATATTGATTAAAACCGATATGGAAGATGATACCTCTTGAATCTAAGAGAGTTGAGGCTGTCTTGCATTTCTTAACCTCCGGCTGACTTTACAATATTGACTAAAACACAAAAACTACAGGTTGACTACTGAAACATTGGTTATACTTAAAAGAAATTCATCATTTACCCCCTTATTTTTTCTTATTTTCTTCTTCATCCATTTTTCCTACTCTTATAGAACCATAATAGGTCACACCGTCATGCCAACATTGTCTTTTGTTTGTTATTGCCAATACTATTAAAAATGGAAGAAGAGGATAAAGAGTATGAACAAAAGAAAGGCAGAGGGGGGAATTATATCATTGCTTGTTGTCGACGTAGTTGTCTAATAGGATCAAAGTGGCCCAAGCACGCAACATGTTGCCTAGCCCTCCGCATGTGTCTAGGAAGCCACTTTTTTTGAAGTGTTAGCAACAAGAGTGAACCTTGTGAGCAAGAAGGGGTTTAGAAATACGAGAAACAAATTTGGAAATTAGAAAAGAATGTCGTTGAAAAAGATTTTCACAAAACACTACAAGAAACCCGTAATTGTAAGGGTCAACCCACCAACAATGACTCAATCAAATAATAATATATGCTACTATAGCTACTCCATTGTCCAATGTGCCTCGTCTACTCTTAGCAAGCCTAAAAGTCCTACATTTCTCCTTTCTATATGGGGTAGGGTTGTTGAAAATTTATTCTTCTTGAATCTTCATGCTATAATGACCACCATAGGGACCCACTATTTCTTAGTGCAATTTTTCTTGGTATCGGTGGTTCCAACACTTAGTATAATTCCATTTCCTCTTCTAGCCATCAGATCCCATTTCATCTTCTATCCATCTATTGCATGAACACTCCCATATATGGTAGGTTTGCACTCCTTGTTCATGGACGGATGTCAATGACATCATAGGATTCATCTTAATCCTCCATTTGCTTGATTCACGGCATCAGTGGTTGTAGCTGACAAGATGAGGGCTTTAGCACACACAAAAACCACTAATTGACCAATGCCCCGGACAACTCAAACCATATAGAGGTATAACCAATTTTAGTAAAAACATGCACAAACATGAACAACTCACATTTTAATCACATTCACATGTAAGGGTCATTCTTCAAGTCCAACAAATTTAGAGAAACAAAGAGATGGGCTGAATAAACATACAAATAATAAAACCAAAACAAAAAAAAAATATTGGTCTACAATCAACAAAAGTAAAAAAGATTACCAGATTTTTCAATATATATTTAATGAAATAAGGAAGAGTGAACTAATTGAACTAACAATAATAGTATACCAATACTAAATCAGAAGAGACAGGTGGTCGCAACCATGGAATCAAATGTCGGCATATTCCTTCAAAATGAACAAAATGTCGATCAAATATCAGTTTGTTACGAAATAAATTCGGAATAGAAGAAAAATATGGAAATTTTTTTTCAAAAGATGGAATCTTTTACTGAAAAAGATGGAATCTTTTACTGAAAAAGATGGAATCTTTTACAGAAAAAGATGGAATTTTCGATAAAATTGTCCAAATATTGATCAATTCGCCAGACAATTCGTGCTGTAAAACTGAAATTTCGCACTATCAAAATTACGGACAATTTCGATGCTGGACCCTAAAAAAAGACATTTTTAAGTCATTTCGTAGGAAATTTGTTGACGTTTGATTCCATGGTTACAACCAGAGCAGCAGCAGCATGATCAATGCATCGAAAACCCTATAATTCCGTATGATACAGAAAAAGAGATGGCTAATTTATCAAAAACCCTAAAACATCAAAGACAAAACCATTCCAAGAGATGGATAATTTACCATCGGTGACGTTTTTGAGGGTGATTCCGGTGCTGTTGAGTGCCTGCTGGACGGAATTGGGGATCCTGGTGGTGTCGCCGTAGGCGAAGATGTCGAGATGGCAATGGTATCCCATACTAAGCAGCGCGTCTTTAATGTTACGTCGAATCTGAAGCGGATCGCACGCCATGGGAACCTCGCACTTCTCTATGTCCCACCACACCGAAGTGCTCAAGCACATGTACAAATTCGAGTGCCCCTCCACCGTCGGAAAATGCGCCACCGGAATGTCCACCGCCATATACTGCTCCTCCATCCCTCCTCTGAAGTGCGGCGAATGATGGAGTTGACGACAAGAACCCTCTCGCCTCTCGCTCTCTCTTATATCACTGGGTTAGGGTTAGGGTTAGGTTTATGTTCCAAGGAGTTTTTTTTTTTTTTCATACCCCAAAATCTGAAATTAGCCTCAATTTTCAACAAATTTGAACACAACCCCTTTTTTTTTTATCATATACCATTTCTATCCCAAAAATATCCCTCCCTTTTACACACCTTAAATATATCCTAATTAAATGGCCCGGCCCATCTTGATCATACCCCATTCATTTCCGATGTTGAAGCCCAATGAGTATAGGAATGTGGGGACAGTTATTTTGATCATCTGCCCTTCATTGATGGCTTGATAAGTAGAGAGAGAGAGAGAGAGAGAGATGTCCCTCTTCTTTTTTCATTGCTAGAGGGGTCAGATCTCGTATGGAGGAATCCGATCGGAAAAATTGGATCTTCGAGCTCTGTTGCTGTCAATGGAGGAATCCGATAGGGGAAAGTAAGATCTTCGAGCCATGTTGTTGATGTCGCAGCCTATTATGCCACAACCATGCTGTTGCCACCGCTCAATTTCTATCCAACAGCAGTCGATGTCCAAAATGTTTTATTTTAGGTATTAGTTGGATGTGGGGTATAAGATAAGGATATAAATGATATTTTAAAATTTTTGAGTAAGTAATTATGAAATGGATAGAAAACGAGGGCTAGTTAGAAATTTTTGGGGTATGAATAAAATTGAGCAATGCTATTTAGCCCAAAGGTTTGTCCCGAATTTGCCAGCCCGAAAGACGTGGCAGTGTGCAACTGGTGCTGTTAAAGATTTAAAAATCGCTACTGGATTTTTCGCCACCAGTTGCACGCTGCCACATCTTTCGGGCCGACGAATTCGGGACAAACCTTTGAGCTGAATCGCATTTCTCATAAAATTTCCCTTCTTTTGGGGGTAATGTGCCTAAGGTCCCTAACATGAGATGGGTTTAGTGATAAGGATGCCAAAGATGCTTTAGCTAAAGGTCCTTCTATTTGGAAAAATGTTCATTTTACCGTCTTCTCTTCTTTCTTTCTAGTAAAGCCCGATGTCAACCACCACTGGAGTTGGGGCTACGACCAGTGCATCGCACCCTAGGCCCGATGGCACCCACCTGCCGGAGAGGTGGGATGAGAAGGTGAGGCTTCAGACGGTGTATCGCACCCTAGCACGACGGTCGATGAGGGGGCCGGGGAGTAGAAAATGGAGCTCCGATTGGTGCATCGCGCCCTAGCCTAACGACAACCACCATCGACCGGTGCATTGCACCCCAGCCCGACGACGGCCACCGCCTGTGAGGAGGGAGGAGGAGGTGGTGCTCCGACCGATGGTTCGCTGGTGAGGAGGGAGGAGCTAGGGATTTGCTGAGTTACTGTAAAGGAGGAGAAAAAGTCAAAGGAGAAGTTGTACTGCATCTTTTCGGGGAGGGACTTAGTGCAAAATCATCTAATTGATAGTCCTATTCACGAAACGGATCCATATGCAGGGACACAAATTACGCTCGCATTTGTGTGGAGGTCGACATTGAGGCTATCCTCCGTGACGAAGTTGAATCTTATAACGATAGGGGCAACTTAATTTGTTTCCATGGGGAAGGTAACTTATGATTTGAAACGGCCCGGTGTCATACTTTCAAGTCATTGACCACAGGGAGGAGTCTTGTGTTGCTCATCCGAAGGTTTTAAATAGGAAGGAATTTAGCACTAAAGGCAAGCATTAAGGAGGGGCTTAACTCTAAAGGTAAACATTAGTTGTCCTTAATGCTAAACAAGAAGTATTCAGGGATAGGGTGCCGATTTTCCCTAATCTTTTTCTCCATTAAAAATAGGCTTAGCACATATCAACGACTGTTGTTTATGCACATCATTACTCAGGGTTAGATATTATTGTAAATACACCTGTATTTTTTCCTTCCTCACCATAGATTTCTTATCTATGATGACCACCCTTATGTACTTATTCTTTTTTGAGATTGACGGGTGTCCCGAAACCTTTCGGGCAATGGATCCACTTTGGGCTCAGACTAATCCCGCCGAGAATGCACATTGACCCACTCTGAAGTTTTTCTATACACTCTTGGGTATAGGTCTGTCAATCGGGTTAGACAGGATCGATCAAGGGCTGAGTCGATCAAGGTCTGTCCAAATCCGACCCAAACTCTAGGTGACCCTTCCAAGTCATAACTCGACGCAAAGTTTTGCTATCATGTTCATCCCAAATTAAACCCATTTTCCTTCTTGGATTTCATACCGCGTTCATGCCGATCCGAATAAAAATCATCGTGAGACAAAACTAGATAATTCTTGGAAATTATCTTCTCTTGCCAGTCAATTCGAACCAAGCCAAGCCGAACCGAACCAAGCTAAGCCAACTGAATTTAACCGAGCCGAACCGAACCGAACCAAGCCGAGCCGAGCCGAATCGAACTGAACCGACCAAGCCAAACCGAATCGAACCGTGTCGAACCGAACCGAACATAGCTGAGCCGAACCGAACCGACGGAGCCGAACCCAACCGAACCAAACCCAACCGAGCCGAGCCCAACCGAACCGAACCGAGCCGTACCAAACTGAACCGAGCCGAATCGAACCAAGTCAAGCTGAGCCGAACTTAACCGAACCGAGCCCAACCGAACCGAGCCGAACCGAACCAAGTCGAGCCGAGCCGAGCCGAGCCCAACCGAACCGAACCAAGCCGAGCCCAACCGAGTCGAACCGAACCGAACCAAGCCGAGCTGAACAGAGCCAAGCCAAGTCGAGCCGAGCCAAGCAGAGCCTCCGAGCCATATCTTAATATCCTAAATGATTGGAAGCCGTTGCCGATCTTGTCAGCCTTTCGATCACAGTGATGGTTCTTGTGTGGTTCATCCTAAAGGTGGTCGTAGCTGGAAATCTTATGATTGGCAAAGGACTACTCCGACTTCGCAAGAGTGGAGACTTCAACCTCTGTATCAGAAGTGGATCCCAGGGTGTTTGAAGCCAGCCTGTAGGAATCCGACCTGCGAGTGCTGTAGTTCCAGCTCAATTTCCAGGCCTCGTCCCTCCTGGGTCCAGGCAATCCAAGAGCGACAGTGACAGCAAATCCATGGTCTCAGGTGATCGAGTTCTCCCCCCCCTTTGTTCTATCCTCTGAAGATCTGACGTTACAATACGTTGATGGAAATCTTGATAAGAATAGACAATAGTCGGCCAATGCTAGCTCTAGTGGGATACGTTTTGGGAAGACGACCTTTCTTCCCCCACTTGAAGGCCAATTACTGCTCTTTGTTTTTAGATTTGCTGATGAGGCTGACTGTTTGAGGGTGCTTGAAGGGGGTCCATGGCATTTTCTAGGCAGGCCCTTGGTGATCAAGAGGTGGGCGAGTGGCATTCAATGTAGTAGAGATATACTTAATTGCCAAGGTTCCTCTATGGGTTTGCTTTCCAAATTTGCAGGAAGTTCATTGATCCTCGAGTATTTTGGGTCGGATGGGGAGTGTCACGGGCAACCCATTATATATGGACAATCCTACGGCTGCTGCTGTTGTTCGCAAAGCAGGTGGCCGAATGAATTACGCTCGTATTTGTGTGGAGGTCGACATTGAGGCTATCCTCTGCGACGAAGTTGAATCTTATAACGATAAGGGCAACTTAATTTGTTTCCATGGGGAAGGTAACTTATGATTGGAAAACGGCCCGGTGTCATACTCCAACACACACACACACACCTTTCCAAACACAACGGTTGTATTTCTGGTCGTTGGACATGCACTCCAACACACCATTTGTTTCTCTTATAAATACATATGCATTCCGTACTTCGAATGGCCTTTGCTTCACACTGACTCTCTCTGCAGCACCTCATATCGATCCATTCTTGCCTAGTACCGCCATGTTGAGTCACAATCGTTCAAAGGAGTTGATGCTCGACCACGACAAGCAGGAGGTGCTCGCGGGCGGCACGGAAGGAACAAAAAAAGTTACAAGCGGGCTCAACTTCAAAGAGGAGGGGCTCTGGTCAACCACGAAAAAGGATCTATCATGACCAAATTGCGGGCCACGATGGATTCATCAAGGACTACTTCGCCAAATATTGTGTCTACAGTCATGTGTAGTTGTGGCAGAGATTCCAAATGTGTCATCCATTGCTCCTCCGATTTCATGCAGTGATGGAGCAATACGACGATTACTTCGTACAGAAGAGGGACAGTGTTGGAATCCTCGGTCTCTCGTCACTACAGAAGGTATCTGCAAAAATTGAAATCAATGCACGAAAAAAAATGTGTATATACACATTAGGGATTAAGTACCATTCTAAAAATAAATCTGGAATAATAGCAAATGGTGACCAGATGAACAAAATGGAGGACTTTCAAGCTGAGATAACAGACCAAGCGCATTTCCAATTTTAAATTTTAAACTTTAAGAACTCAATTAATTTGAAGATTCAGATTCAGTTTCTAACTCAAAAAAGTTGGAATAGAAGAACCAACGATCTATCAGGTATAATCGGAAACTAAGCGGACTCTTCTTGGAGAGGAAGGTGAAACCGGGTCGAGCTCGACGTGCTAGAGAAAGATCAGCCTTGGGTTGGTGACACGGACGAGCCAGTCTTCTAAGATAATAAGTTGAACTAGTCGTAAGTGAAGCAATAAGCTTTTGAAGGGGAAAGCTTGAGACCAAGGAGGCACTTATCGAGGGGTACTAGCAGCACAAGTGGCAATTAACATTGACTTGGATGTGGACGTGGGCATGGTAGCACCAACCCAGGTTTCCGAGTCGAGCAGTTTTTTTATACATGTTTAAAACACGACTTATTGTTGTGACTTTTTCCTGATGTTTTAAAAATTCATGTTTTTCATGTTTTAATCCCGATTAATCATGTATTCACGTTTTAATCACATCGTATATTACTAAAAAATATGTTGAAATATCTTTATATTTTATCATTTTTTATCTCTTTTTTCGGCTCTTTTCCACTTTTCTGACTTTTTTGTTATTTTCCCGACTTCTTCCCTAGCCGATTTTTCCCGACTTTTGACTTGGTAACTTTAGCAGCATCAATGAGATGTCATTTGAGGGAGGAACATATTGAGGTTCTTTTGGACATGGTGGTATTTCGTAGATTGAGTACAAACATGAATGATGTTCTCAGCGGAGTGATGAGGAACAAATGTCGAGCAATATATCGAAAAAGAATGACTCAAATGATGATGGGTTGGCCAATGAATGTGAATATGGATCTCCCCCAACGAGAGGTTGAAAACCGTAGAGATTTTAAGTTGGTCTTTCTCATTAAATGCTAATGCCTCATGAAGATCCTAGTTTTTATATGGATTATTTTGATTTTGCCCCCAAAATTTTGCCTTGAATTAGACTTTACCCCCCCATATTTTCATTAATTAGACTTTACCCACCAAAACTAACTGTTCCGTCAGCTCACCATCTAAGAGGAAGGGTGAGCTGACGGAAAAGAAATAAAGTTTTGGGGGATGAGCTGACGGAACAGTTAGTTTTAGGAGGTAAAGTCTAATTGAAGGCAAAATTTGGGGGCCAAAGTCAAAATTATCCTCTCTTTTTTCTATTTTTGTAATGTAGATTTTTATTCTAATATACTAGGCAAAATTTGAGGGGCAAATAATATATGTTATTATATCACTCCATTGTCCACCGTTCCTCCTACACATCTTCCTTTCCATATAGGGTAGGGTTGTAAAAAATTAATTCTTCTTGAATCTTCATGCTATAATGGCCTCACCATCTCTTAATGCAATTTTTCTTGGTCTCGGTGGTTTCAACACTTAGTATCCTATTTCATCTTCAAACCATCAGACCCCATTTCATCAGCTAACAATCAATTGCATGAACACTCCTGTATATGGTGGGTTTGCACTCCTTGCTCATAGAAGGATGTCAATGTCATCAAAGGAGAGTCATCTTTAACCCCCAATTTGATTGATTCATGACATCAGCGGTTTGCACTCCATGCTTGAAACTCCAAAATTTATAGTTCACTAACCCGAATTTTATACTCGAGGATCTGTAACTATAGTGACTTCAATTCGAGGTAAATGAGAATAAATTTCGATGAATATTGAGTATAAATTTGATTGCTATAGAAAAATCACTGTAGTTACAATGATTTTACTAGCAACTAAATTTATACTTTGAAATATTATTGCTACAGTGAAATCATTGTAGCAATTATGGAGTATAAATTCGGGTGTATATGGAATACAAATTCATTACTATAGTGAAATTATGGTGGCAGCTATAGTGATTTCACTATAACAACCAAATTTACTCTAAAAATATAATCAATTTGACTTACCCCTTTTGTCAATAGGCCAATTAGACTTACCCCAAAAACCTGAAATTACCCATCAAAAAATTTGACTTACCTCCCTGCCTATATGATATTTTGAGATACCCCCAATTTTATCTAATTATCACAAAAATTTTGGAGGGGTTAAGCCAAAGATGAGGGTAACTCTAATTGATATCATATTAGGGGGTAAGTCTAATTGGCCTTTTAACACCAATGAGGGGTAAGTCAAATTGACACCTAAAAACATTACTACTATAATGAAATTACTTTAGCAGCTACAATGTTTTGGATCTAATATTGGGGATTTTACTATACAACGCATGTAAAAAAGAAAATTATACATCGGGTTCCTCATGGGTTGTTAGATGGGGCAAAATAATCTCTTAAAAACAATTGAGTGAAGGAGGGACTTAATGCACCATGAAACAGTTGCGTGGGGTTTATCAAACTACAGGGTTAGTTAGAGGGACCTTATACTAATAATCCCTTCTTTTTTTTTTCCCTTATAACCAAACGCTCCTTTCCTCTTCCTACAAATTCCTTCACTGCAGAACTTTCTCGGCATCCAAACCCACCTATGAAACCAAGGTCCCCTCTTGCCAACTCCTTTCCAACGACTGCTCTCCCCACTTTTCATCAGCTGATGCGACGCAAGCTGTCTGATGGAGAGAGTGGTCAGGGCTAAGTGCCTTCACCTGCTGGGGTTGCTCGACATCCTGGGGGGTGCCGCACTCAATCAGACGGTTGTGATGTCGTCCCTGCCATGTCCCTGCCATGCCCACACCACCCGCATTGGGAGTCATAATTCAAGAGGAGTCGTGAGTAAGTAAAGAGAGGCATCCAGTGAAAAGAAAATGAATCAAAAGATCTATACATCTGTTCGACAGTCGACTTTGTACAGTTCCTTTGTAAACCTGGGCCATTTATCGCAATTACTGAGACAAGCAGAGCACCGTAAAAAATTTCCATCCACCCGCTAGCAACAAGTTACTGCGGCCAAAACCGTAAGGGCACCAGGCGAACCAGACTGATGCAGTTAGTCAGGCAGCTAAGATGGGCCTCCGACCACCGACGTGGGTTTTAACCTCCCTGCGATTGGGTGGCTGATGACAGACAAGCCTCGCCATTCTGTACTTGAGCAAAAGGATCGAGCTTCACTCGTTTCACTCGAGATTGCCTCCCTGTGATTGGGCAGCTGATGACAGACAAGCCTCGCTATTCTGTACTTGAGCAAAAGGATCGAGCTTCGCTCGTTTTGCTCGAGATTGCCTCATCCAATCGAGGCACTCCTCCGCAGTTCCTCCTCGGTAAGCCAGCTGCCACTTGATCACACTGTCTTGCTGCCGAAAAGGGAAAGTCATTTAGCGTTCGGAACAGTGGACGTTAGTCTTGTACTGGATGGATTAGATCATCTTACCCATTTCTTGACCTCCGGCCCTCCTTTCTTAAGTTGGAGGACATCCATTATTGCCTTCCCATCGAGCAATGGTTTAGCCTCCCATACATTGTCAAGACCTGCAGAAACATATGTTGCATTAGTAGCAGATACGTAACACATCTAGTCGAAATAAAGGGTAGAGGGAGTAATATCAACACAGTGGCCCATAGGCATAGTCACAAAATTATCCGGCTATTGAAAACTTCTCGAACTATCCAAAATTTTCTGATTGGCACAAAAATTATCCGAATCGTTAATGGATAACAAAGTTATCTGTGCACTGATTCAACAAACATAGTCGCCTATCCACCCTTTATTCAATCCGCTACCATATGTGAGATAGATTGTTGCTTTAGCCACAATAGGGTTAACTACGTTAGAATGCTAACTCATTCAGGATGTGAAGGGCTTTAAAGAGAGCTCAAGTTCATAAGAAGATTGTGCACCATTAGCTGTAGAAATCATTGTATCCCATAAGAAGATTGTGCGTCATTAGCCGTAGAGATCATTGTGTCTCAGTTATGGGTGAACATTTCTAAGGCCAGATGAGGTGCGGTCATATGATTGGAAGTATCCGAATTGATATACCAAGGTTTAGAGATACCTGACAGCCCTGCAGTAGAAAGAACCTGAATGATTTGTTGAATTTGCTCAGCACTAAGAGGGGGACCAGTGGTAGGAGGCACATAAGGGGAAACAACAAGTGGCGATGAGGAATCTCCGGTGGTAATAAGAGCTCGTTTTTGGTACACTTCTTACAACAATCTTAAATCATGTGACCACGGTTTTTGCAGAATGCACATATAGGCCTTTTTGCGCAAACATTGGTGAGGTGTCCATACTTTGACACCTAAAGCATTGTACTTGAGACATGGTGCGGGGAGGCCTAGGTTTCAATGCAGAGACTAGTAAAACAATATCAGATTTGGGAAGCTGCGGGACCAAAGTAAGAGCCTTCAAGCGCTACTCCTCATAGAGGTCACACATCACGATGCTCATGGTTGGCAAGGGACTATAGTTGAGAATGCAACCCTGCACTGCTCAAATTCTGAAAATAGATTTATAAGAAATTGTCTTACACGAGTCACCTCACCTCACACATCGTCTAAATACAAGAATAGTGGCAATGGAAAATTCGGGGTCCATTATTGCCGTCTCTGTCCAGATGGCCACCATGGAGTTGTAAAACTTCTGAATACTGAATAGAGTAGTCTTCTTGAGACAATTGCCCCAAATCTTGTTCAAGCCGATAGAGTCGAGCACCACTGCTTCGTTTATAGATGTCTCGTAAGTGCTCCCACATAACTAGGGGTGGCAATGGACTCCAAAAACCCGACCCGAAACATAGTGCATGGGTACAGATTTTGTACCCGAAACATGGTTTGGGTAGGGCGTGGGTATCGGAACTCTATCCGGTTAACTTTCGAGTATGGGTACCTCAATACCGAAACTAGATTGCCCCTCTAACTTGTGAATACTCATATCCCTACCTAAACTTATACTCTAATTAAACCACTGTAATAAGAAACCAAAAGAGCTTCCTAACAAGTTAACATTACATTGTGATACCTTGATTTATTTTCCTCAAGTAATTACATATATGATGGAGAAAAAGAGACAAAATCATACCCAATTCATACCTGAAACCCGAACCAAAACCCGAATGGGTACCCTCTTCCAGCCAAATAGGTATGGGTCGGGTATGGACCCTACCATACCCGAATGGGTATGGATATGGGTAGGGGTAGGGTCCAACCAGAACCTGACCGATTTGTCACCCCTACACATAGCTTTAGCCATCCTATGTGGAGTGGGACTAACCACAATGGTCCTATCAACGGAGTCCAAGATCCAAGTGATGATCTTCCCATTCTTTGTCTTCCAGTCAGCAAGTTCCTTTAGATCAATGGCCTGAGGTGTTGGGGTCGGGCCATCAAACATTCCTCACAACCCACAACCCTCCAGGAAACTCTGGAAATGTATTGACTAGAGTCCATAGTTGCTTCCATCAAAGCAGCAACGAGGTGTGTCATATTCACGATCCATGTAATATCACGGCAAGTTTCCAAAGAAAATGATATATAGTTAAAAGAGAATGACAAGGGTTTCACATGCCTGGCTAATGTATTCACCAGGAACCACAACCAAGGGAGAAACCAAAGCAACCCTCGTCTTTAATATAGAACCTGAACTAATTGTTGCTATTAGGTTTGGACGTAGACACGTGCAGGATTTCAGGACAACAACTCGCTTTTTAACGTCCATCCAGAGATCCAGAAGGCCGATCGATGATCCGTCGGTTTCATATAAAAGCCCTTTTATTTATCTACAACTTTGGTTTTTATTTCATGTAAATCCGATAAACGGATCAAGAGTTATTAAGCTTTATATTTCAGGTCAGCCTAGGTGCGGGAGATGTTCGCACCCGACTTGAGCCTAAAGTGCTTTAAGTCGTGCTAGTCGGTTTTAATAATATCCATTGGATCTAATCTAGAACCAATGGATAGACGATGGAGATCATATGAGGCCCCAAGGAAGCCCAGTCCGCGCCCCTCTCCTCTCTCTCTCCTACCCACACAACATCCATACCCGCGGGATTCGTCCGCACGGAACACCCCCCTTCCATCCGACTTCTCTCTCTTTCTCTCTCTCTTCTTTCCTTTCTCTTCTATTTAAAGCCCCATCAAACCCTAGTTATTAGAGATTGATTGAATGGATTTTTTTGAAACCCTAGTTTTCTAGAACGGATCCGTCGACTTGTTCGAGAGATCATCTCCAACTCTTCATCTTTGCTTCTTCACCTTATCTTCCTTCGCAAGCTTCTTCATCTACTGTCTCGATTTCATCTACGGCCTTCGCGAGAGATCAACACAATGGTTCTTCTTCCTCAGAGATCGTCGTCCTAGGTTATTCACCTTGTCCACTGAATCACCCTCCCCTCTCCGCCATCTCGTCTACAGGCATCGAAAACACATCGGGAATTAACCAAGGCACGGATTGACGGTAAATCACTTCTTAGCCGTAATCGCTTCTCGCATTTATCATCAACATTATCCTTTGTTTATTTTTGGGTTTAATCATTGGCTTCACGGGTCACCATCACCGTTGGTTCTTCATTAGATCTATGTTTCTTTGATACAATAGCTTATTTATTTTGTGATTATGTGTTTGCTGCGATTATGTTTTATAAACTGAAAATTGCTACTATCACCATCAAAATATCGTTTGGGAGATTGGAAACTATTGTTAGATGATTGCACATGATAACCCTTCTTTTTGGAGGTGATTCAATTACATATTGCTGAAAATATGTTTTAACATTAAAAATCTGTGCGTAGTCTCTAAAAGAACCATTCATGCATCAGGTTTGAAGAGGGTGCCTCGGGGGAAACAAATGCAAAAGAAACAAAACTATCAGTTTCCTCACTTTCATTTCTTTTCTTTCATTGAGGATTACAACTGTAGCTCGTAGTATAGGATTACAGCTGTAGTACTTTTGGGGGCTCAGTGGTGCTTTGTAGCAACAAGGTCTCGAGATCCCGATGAATAAAAAAAGAGAAGGAAAAAAAAAAGGGCTCAGATCCACCTGATCGGAGCAAGAAAAGTCAACAGAGCAGCTACACAGGTCGACGGACAACAAGAGGTCGATGGGCATGAAGAGGGCAGTGGTGGCTTTGAGGAACAACGGATGGGGCTGCAGGGGTGTAAAGCTATGCTATCAAAGTCGGGACTAGTCGGCGACTAGTCCCCGACTAGTCCCTGGGCGGCATTTTGCCGACCGATTAATTTCGATTCCGTCATTGCTGCGCGGAATCCCGACTAGTCCCCGACTAGACCCGACTAGCCCGACTAGTCCCCGACTAACGACTGCCGACTAGTCCCCAGGCAGCATTCTGCAAGCAATTTTTTTTTTTTGAAATGAGTATGCGCAAGCAATTTTGTTTGGATTTTTTACATTGGCTCAAAGTCTTGAGTCGCAAGACTCACAACTATGGCTCTTCCCTGTAATCATCTGTTGAACACCTGAGAATCTCAGATAAAAACATAGACAAATAATTAGTTTATTTGTTGATATCCATATAACCCTATAACCAAAATTAGGGTTGTTAACTGATTAAACATCATCAAACAAATATTGTGATGAATTCTTAGTTCTGAGTCTTTTGACATGGGCATAAAGCCAATACAACTGTGTTATGTTTGACTGTTACTTATGTATTTATACACATGCTGTGAAGTGTGAAGGTATGTATTGTTATTAACCGACTAATATCATATACTTATTGACATTTATGCTTATTCATATATCATATATGTTTAGGGAGAGGGGGAGGGGTTAGAATAAGTTTTGGTCGACTAGTCCCGAATTAGTCCCGACTAGTCCCGACTAATCCTAGTCGGCCCTTGGCCGACTAGGGTCGACTACCGACTTTGACTGCATAGGTGTAAAGGAAAGAGGACATCAACGACACCAATGTCTAGTGAGTTGTCTATCACATTGACAAGGACTACAATGAGTCTCTATAGGTGGACAGGCATGGATCAGTGCTCGGATACCATGACAACAATGGAAGAAGTAGAGATTGGAGGAAGAGAAGGTAATCTTACTTTCTCTGTGTTATTCTCTGGGAATACCCCTACATATATATAGACTTTACATACCCATTTGGGACACTTACATCCATGATTCTAGGGTTTATACAAGGAATGAGTGGCATAATTTTGGGGATCTGTACAAGGTGAGCATGGCTGGATCATAGCCGGATTAGCATTACCTACATATTCACTTCTGCACCTTCAGCAATTTGTGCTTTTGCCTTGATTTTTTCCGTGCTTCATTGTTGAGAGTCCTATCCAAATAAATTGAAACTCTAGATGCTTCATGGACATTCCAACAGGCGGGAGGCAACTGCATGATGGTACTTGCACTTTCTTTTTCCAATTTACATGTGTCATTATTTCCACTTGCTTACAGGTTTTTTCCGAAGGGCCCTATCCATCCAATTTGCGTGTTCAGAGGTTTCTCAGGCACTTAGCGGTTCAAGATGTTCTGCATGTAGATCTATAAATTGTTCTACCTTGCCAGCAAATGCGACTTATCGTCTTCTAAAGTAGTTCACATCCAGGGTCATGCTGCTCAAGTGCATCGTAGGTGAATGATTGGTCACTTCCGGCAGTTGGTGGCGCATCATCCTTCTTGTGGCAGTGCACTTTGTTCAGCTTCTCCTACAGTGCTTGCATTTTAGGTACCACCTTCTCTTTAGATACTCTAGTCGTCGCTTTGCATTCTCTAGCAACTTTTCCTCCCACGGTCAGATCTGCTACTGTTGTTGCTGTCAGTAGCTAGTTAGTCATCTTTGACTTGAATTCATGGTGGAGTAACACTGACATTGTGGGGGATGTTGCACCGTGGTACTACAACTCTTACATATGCATATCATTTTTTTTGTTTGGTGGCTTCTTCGGCACAGTCAATTCAATTCAGCTTTCGAGGCCATCTTATATAATATCTGCTCTTCTGCTGTTCACTGACGTCTCTTCTTTCCATTGGCAGTTCAGCTGTTCACTGATGTCTCTTCTTTCCATTGGCGGTTCAGATATCGTTTTGCATGGTGGTTGGTCGTCTTCATGGAAAACTCATGAGGGATCCGCTTTGCATTTGAGAGAGGTTATTTAGAGATATTAGTGTCGTGGTGTACCATCGTAAGTATTGTAGATATTATATTTGTATTTGATTCATCAATATAGTGTATAGGTACACCTTACATGTGCGCTGTTAAACATATATGGGTTACTGCCCTAATGAGATCCGGGTCCACACTTCCAAGTTCCAACATTCCTCAAGTAACAAAGCCACAAATGTATACACTTAAACAAGTCAGAACCTCTCAAAGATAACACGTATTCGTGTATACCGTGGATGTGAATATAAAATACGCAAATGGTTCTAAAACAGTCCAAATGTCTAACATGATATAAACGCCATGGGGAAGCTTGGAGACCAGCAGCACATACAACGAAAATACTAGAACAAACATTTAATATATCATGCAGAAGGATGTTCCAAGATACTTCAATTGTTTCAATCTACATGTATCATGATTCATGAACAAACCATAGGCACCATATATGAAAATTGTAGGGAATAAGTACATGTAATCTTACCTAATTCAGCTATACGCTTCTCAACTCTTAAGAAAGTGTCTCTTCTCTCCAATTCCAAGTTCAAGCTCAGTAGATCAGCAGCACAATCAACTTCATGATGTAGCAAACAAGATAGCAACAGGGCAACACGCCAATAATCTTTTATTTTGCGCAGTATCAATCCTGTTCAAGTTAAATGGAAAGTTAAGAATCTGACAAACGCTAAAAAACTGTATTATACTGTCTGGTTGCATGTTCAAAACCAAACTTCATGGCACCAAGGTATCAAGTAGTAATTTAAGTGGGTAATGTTTTTTATTGATAACCAAACCAAATACCACTATTAACAAGCTACTCACAGTTGCAAATGTCTACTTTGTGGTTTTCAGTCTAATTAGTCACTTATTATATTCTAATAAAACAACAAATATAGATCCAAACACATACACAGTGATGCCAAATAAAAGGAATGTGTATACACCTTTAACCTGAAATACAGGTTAAGGTCGTAGACATATATCCTTTTTATAGATTTCAGGTTGGTTTTATGGAGCAAGGTATAATCCATCAATGATCGAGAAAGAGCATGCCCCTATTAGATATTACTTGTATGAATTATGAAAGACATCTCATGTTGTCCACACGCCAACATATGCACAGTTACTTGATATTGCTTTAAGCAAGATATAACAAACCAACTATAATGATGCGTGTGAAAACATGCGAAAGATTGGGAATTCAATTATGTCAAATCGGAAATATACTACCAACCTAAAAACATCTTCAGCCAAACATCCATAGATATATCAAATTTGACCAAGAACACATAATTAAAAATTATGGTTACCAGGAACTAGAAATATAATATATTGAATTAACATGCTCTACTGAATTTCTATAATCAATAAATAAAATGTAAACCACACGGGGTCCTAGAATGACAACTGAAACACTCTCTTGAAGTTAAAAACCTGGTATCACATTACAAATCAAATTAATGCAGGAAATGCTTGTTGATAGAGAAAAAAAAAACATAAAAGATGAATAAGACATTGTCAAAAGAGGCCATCAAAGAGAAAATGGAATTATTAAACAGGAATAAAAAAAAATGAACATTCATTGACCTGCCAATACCCGCTCTCTAGAATTCGGTGGTATGTCAAGGTCCTGCAACTCATCTTCAACAGTTTTGGAGATCTCATTAGTCTCCGAGAAAGAAATCATAGAATCGAATCTCTCAGATTCAGCATGTAAGTTCTTCACCTAGATATGATACTATGTTATTATCCAATTAAGTGACGATGGCATAGCATATCATATATGGTTAAGAATGTTTTAAAAAAGGACCATGACTGAACACAAATAATAACTCATTATAAATGATAAAACCTAGACAAACCATGTCAGCATCACTAGCCTTCAGCTTGAGAGAATCTCGAAAGATATAGTTAGTAACACAAATCTGCAAATTAAGAAATTTGTGTGAATTTAAATGTTACATGTTTAAAATGAACTCACTAGAGAAGAACTAACAAAAGATAGTATAATTCTAATAAACATGTCTATTGTACAAAATTGAAGCAAGATGTGATACGCCATCACCATGGTTAATATAACAAGATAAATCGAGAGATAACAGATCACCATAATCTTCAAAATAAAAGTATGAAAAATATGCATAACAGTAGTTCAGCCCTAGGAAAAAAACTAGGGCAAATTGGTGTTAGGTCCTTTACTGCATAAAAAATAGGAAACAAAATATTTTGTGTTAGGTCCAAACAATAAGATCTGTCTAATCATAAGAAATGAAATATGTACAGCTGTTCCCACACATATGGAAAATGCTATTGTAATGGACCTTTACAAACACTAAGAACGGGAATGCAACTTTATACAAATACTATAGCCAGGAGGAAATAGGTCATTCAAAAGGATAAAATTTGGCAGCGTGAATGCCCTCACATATGTACAGCACTAAGAAATCATATGGCATTAATTGAAACTCGCACTTGATCTAATAGTTAACCGAACTATGCATTTAAGAAAATTAAACCTCGACACGAAGCTTTGGTTCTTGTTTAATACATTTCAAATTGACTGGAAATTAGGTAAAAACAAATCATATACAAACGGATAGGGGAGATCCATGACAACACAGGAAACTGAATATCATTTTACCTTTTTGGACTTCTTATCTATATAGTCTGTGCTTTTCAGATGAAAAAACAATGCTCCATATAAGTAAAGCCTCCTCTCTTCATCCTGAAATGTTAATGGCATCCAAAAGTCAATAACATTTCTAAAACAGACAAAATTAAAAAACCATAAAACTAAACAAGTTTTTCTTTTATGAACAATAAACTATCTACAATAAAATTGAAAATACCACCTCTAATAGAATAATAAAATGGTGAAATAAGTTCCATTATTTATTATTACAAACATAAATGGCCAAAAGATTATCTCTTCACAATCACATTCCTTTTGCAAGAATGTTGAGATTGGGACTAACTCCTATTAGGTCCTCTTGGCGGTGTACCACGAGTGCAACTACTGATGGAAGCTGAAATAGGTTTGATCTGTCTGATTCAGATCTCAAAAATAGGACACAATGATTGGGAATATAGATGGGTCATTGAACTTTTCTAACTCATTAGACATAATATGTTGCATGAAAACATTCGTTCAACAATTATGAATGACATCCTAACCCTTGAATATTTCAAATTTATTAAAATAAGTAAATGTTACAACCAGCTCTCTAGCTCTACATTAATCAAAATATTGAGGGTTTCAATTGAAGACTTGTTATTAAGACCTTATGGTTGGAAATTTGGGATTCACATTTCTTCATAGAAGTTGCAAGAAAAATATACATCCAATTTGAAGTAAGCTAGGAAGCACGGACACTTCCCCAGGTCTCCCGTACGGTCGTACCCGTGTCGGATACTTATCGGACACCAACACTCGCTGGACACTTGTCGGACACGCACTGGACACGCATGTGCCGTGTCCCACGTGCTTCCAGGAGCCGGACCCGGTCGGACACTTGCCGGACGGCAGACACTCGTCGGACACTCACTGGACACGCACCGGACACGGCAAGTTGACGGGTTGTTCGATATAGGGTTAGGTCACAAGCTGCCTTAGAGGATTAGATAGGTTGAAGCAAAAACTGAATCGCAGCCATTCTTTTGCATGTCATTTGGGCTTGAGTATAATTCACTTGTTAGGCTAGTTGTAACGGACGGTTACGATTCAGTTTTGGCTTTAACCTATCTGATCCTCTGAGTTTTCAGATAGGTTGAATCCAAAACTGAAACACAAACGTTTTTTTCCATAACATTTACGTTACGCTGTGCGCTGCCCCGCGAGAAAGTGCGCTGCGAACCCCGGCCGTCCGATCGGCGTGGAATTGAACGACACAAATCGTTCCCGCACCGGCTCAAAGGTGTAGCCGTCCGATCGGATGATCTAACGTATGAAATCCGTGGGAAACAATCGAATAGGATAAAAGAAAATCATGTTACTGTAGCAGTACAGTAATCATGATTTTTTTGCCCTATTCGGTTGTTTTCCACGGATCTCATCCGTTGGATCATCCAATCGGACGGATATAATTTTGAGCTGGTGCGAGATGGATTTGTGCCGTTGGATTCCCATGGATCCATCATCCAATCGGACGACACAAATCCATTTCCATGGGAATCCAATGGCACAAATCCATCCCGCACCGGCTCAAAACTATATCCGTCCGATCGGATGATCCAACGGATGAGATCCGTGGGAAACAACTAAATAGGACAAAAAAATCATTATTACTGTACCGCTACAGTAACGTGATTTTCTTTTGTCCTATTCGATTGTTTTCCACGGATTCCATCCATTAGATCATCCGATCGGACGGCTACACCTTTGAGCCGGTGCGGGAAGAATTTGAGCCGTTCGATTCCACGCGGATCGGACGGCCGTTGTTCGTAGCGCACTTTCTCGGGGGGCAGCGCACAGCGTAATGTAACACGCCCCTCTCTCTCTCTCTCTCTCTCTCTCTATATATATATATATATATATATATATATATATATATATATATATATATATATATATATATATATATATATATAGAGAGAGAGAGAGAGAGAGTAGTGATACATTGCGGCCGGTAACGTGCGGCACCCCCTTCCAGGGCATTTTGGGAATTTTTTTTTTGGGGGATTGATCACCCACCCTAGGATGCACACAAAAAAAAATTCTGCCCGATCCAAGCCCTGTAGGTCGTCCAAATGTGTTGATCAAAATGACGAAAAAAATGAACGACCGATAAAAGTCGATCACATTTGGACGACCAACAGGGCTTGGATCGGGCTAAAATTTTGTGTGTGCTATCCAAGGGTGGGTGATCAATCCCCAAAAAAATAATTTCCCAAAATGCCCCGGAAGAGGGTAGTCGCACGTTAAGCCGCAATGTATCACTACTCTATACGTGTGTGTGTGTGTGTGTGTATATATATATATATATATATATATATATATATATATATATATATATATATATATATATATGACCACCCAACACGCTAGTCCTCAATGTTTTAAAAAACGGAAGGCGAAAGGTAGGCGGTCAAGTGGTTTCAAGGTGGAAGGCAGAAGGCTAGGCGGGCGCCCACCTATATAAAATATATTCTATATATTCTATATGTATACTAGTGCATGCCCGTGCCTGTCGGCACTGCAGCGGGCCACCTTCGGCAGCAACTGCTCCCTCAGAAGTGCGCTGCGAACCCCCAGTCGTCCGATCGGCGTGAATCGAACGGTACAAATCCATTCCGCCCCGGTTAAAACACTGCGAACCCCCGGCCGTCCGATCGGCGTGAATGGGACGGCACAAATCCTTTCCGCCCGGTTAAAAGCTTTAACCGTTCCCGGCTGTCCGATCGGCGTGAATCGGACGGCACAAATCTTTTCCGCGCTCGGTTAAAAAGTGTAGCCGTTTGATCAACCGATCCAACGATCAGGATTCCCCCCCCCGACCGCAGTTGTTACTGTAGCGGGTACAGTAACAGCGATTTTGGTGGGGGGGTTGAATCCCGGTCGTCCGATCGGTGTGAATCGAACGGTCCAAATCCTTTCCGCCCCGGTTTTGGTGGTCCGGATGAACCCCGGTCGTCCGATCGGCTTGAATCTAACGGCCCAAATCCTTTCCGCCCGGTTAAAAAGTGTAGCCGTTCGATCATTCGATCGAACGAATGAAATCCCGTGGGAAACAATCGAATAGAACAAAAAGTAATGATTACAATCATTTGTCCCACGGGATCTCATCCGTTCGATCATTCGATCGAACGGCTACACCTTTTAACCGGGCGGAAAGAATTTGGACCGTTCGATTCAGGTCGATCGGACGGCCGGAGTTCAACCCCCCACCGAAATCGCTATTACTGTGCCCGCCACAGTAACAGCTGCGGTCGGTGAGGGGTTGAATCCCGATCGTTGGATCGGTTGATCAGATAGCCCGTACATCCCCCGGCCGGCCGTACGGAAGCCGCACACTAACCGAACGGAAAGGATTTGTGCCATCCAATCGGATCGGACGGTCCTTGTTGTCCTCTCAGAATGGCACATTTGTAATATTTCGTACAAGGCTTCCCTAACATGTATTAGATATATATATATATATATATATATAAAAATTCATAATTCTATATAAAAAAACAATAATAGAAAGTTTTACATATGCAAACATCAAAACAACCGATCTAAATATAAAAGTTTTATGAAAAGAAAGGAGGGGATCGGGTGGGGTCAGGGTTGACTGCGAGGCAAAGGAAAGAGAGCAGCTTTTGAGCCTTTGGGATATCAAGGATATCTAGTTATGTAGTGAAAAGGGAGGGGATCGAGTGGGGTTGGGGTTTTATAAAAAATTATTATTAATCTGCCTGTCTAAAGCCCGCCTGCCTGGAGCTTGCTTGGAACCCGCCTAGGCGCCCGCCTTTTACCCGCTTAGGCGGGCCGGATCCCGCCTAGGCGCCCGCCTTTGTTCAACCCGCCTGCAGTGCCGCTTAATGCTGAAGCGGAGCGGCCAACCCCCTAAAACGCCTAGGCGGCCGCCCGGACCGCTTTTTAGAACAGTGCTAGTCCTCCCTTCAATTTGGGTGCCACATGGCACTTTATAACCGGGTTAGGGGTTGGTCAAGGTGGGTACATCTGATGGGATGCGGATGCTTACAGAAACCCAAGTGCTGAATTTAAACAGTTAAATACAGATTTCAGCATATCAGAATCAAATTTCAGCAAAGCCCAAGAACCCTATTCATTATTCAATCATGCCCAATCATATTTAATTTAAAGAAGTAATAAAACTGACAAGACAATGATCAATTTCAGATTTAATAAACGAATTCCAGCAATAAAGATGAACACAATCTCAAATAAATAAGCCAAAGTCTCAAAGAACAACCAAAGATCTAATGATAAAATCCTAATGGATGAGATTCTCGAAAACCAAGGATTTTGAAAACCCTAATGTAAATTCAGCAATAGGGCCGATTGAGAAAGGAAAAGTTATCACATGAAAGTATTGAGTGACGATTCCAAACCGTGCTTTGGTCAATGCCGGCCGCTATCAGGAACTCCGTTGTTGCAGATGAAGGGGCGGAAGGGGAGGCGTGGTCCAGACGAAAGGTTGAAGAAGCCGAGACGAGTTGATCTTTGAAGATGAAGGATCTCCGCGTCTATCTTCCACGAAGTCATAGACGAAGGCGTGGTGATGAGGTAGAAGCTTGCGGGAGGAAGAAGAAGACTAGATGCAAGGAAGATTCTTCGGAAGATACATCGAACAAGCGAACACGCTTCTCCGTTCTAGGGTTTCAATTCAATTTCATCGTCCCCTTCTCGATTAGGGCTTTTAGAATTTATAGGAGATGAAACACAAAAGACACAAAAGGAAAGAAAGAGAAGAGAGAGTCCACGCGGGAGGAGAGAGAGAGGGACGCGGGCACGCTTCCCAAGGTGTGCCCGCGTGGGTATGTCCGCGGGAAAGGGGAGCCGGCCGGGTGAGGGATTCGGTTGGCTAGGGTTTTAGGGTTTTGATCTCCTTTGAATCTCATCCATTGAGATTTATCCTAACTTAAGATCCTACGGCTAAAAACCTAACATAGAAACGAGTCAGTTCGGCATCTGTGGCTCGAACCGGATGCGAACATGGCTCGCACCTACCCAAACCAGAAATAAAAAGACAAATAACTCAAGATCCGTCAGTCGGATCGAAAAAAAATAAAAACCAGAGTCCTAGTTCATCGAACGAGCTTTCCACTGATGCAGACGGATTGACGATCGGCTTCCGGGATCTCCGTAGGGAACGAAAATACACGATCAGCTGTGAAAATCTGCACGTAGTAGGCCTCGTTTGCATCAAGTCCCCCGGACTCAAAAGAACTCGACTCCTGTCGAGCAAGGTCCTGGATCCGGTGGGGGCTCTCCTGGAAGTAGCCGCAACCTCTGCATCTGCTCCAACTGCTCTCTCGGGTCCGGTGGCCAAGTAATCAGCCTCAAGTACGCAGCGACCTCATCTGGCATCCCCTGCCCATCAACGCCAAGCAAAGACCTGAAAGCCAAAACCAACATCCTCCTCGGCACGGTAAGATCGTCAAGATACTCAGATAATTTCATGTGATAATAGGGAGATAGGTTGACATGAAATTCAAATGACGTATGAAAAGAAAGGCAAAGGGAGCATAATGTGTTGCGGGTCATCGGCTTGCGCAATAAGCTATGGTTTCTTCGAAAGGCCATGGGGTGCGGGTGCAATATGTGTTGCTCAAAGTGGCCTGCGCACGTGGCAAAACAAGTGGATTCTAGACGACGAAGATATGTCATGCAATCATTGTCTGGATGCAGTGAATAAAATAAAAAATTAAATAATTTATCAAGCCACTTGTTATGACTTCGAAAAAGTAAAAATGATGGGCTTTTTGGAAGTTGAAAACATGGTTCATAAGTACCCGGCATCGAAAAGTGCTCAAACGTGATAAAATCTTCTTTAATGTTTAAGTCAACACTTGGACGATCATATGGATGCACATATGAATGGTCTGTGAATGTAAAGATGTCAGGCAAATGATGAATGCGAGTGTCATGGATGCCTGCATACTCTAAATGCGATGTGCATGCGATGGAATGCAAGATGTTGTCTAATCCTTTCTTAAGTGTTAGTGAATCAGATGAACACTCTACTAGATTATCTGCAGATGATGGTATGGGATGGTTCTGACTCAGAAGAGCTTGAGGTGCGTGGGATCAGTGCCTCCTAAAACATGTGGGCCATAAGGTGATGTTGATGTCGTCCTTGAGGAAAGTATAGGTATTGGCTTTCCCGTGATGTAGTGCATCGCGGTCAAACTGCCATGGACGCCCAAGGATAACATCAGCAACTTCTAAAGGAATGATATCACACCAAACCTCATCTCGATATTGCAACCCAATCGACAACTTTGCCAAACAACAATAGGTTACTAGCTTGCTCGTGGTGTTGTCTAAACAGGATGTTTTGTAAGGGTGAGCCAATGGTTTAACTTTCCATTTCTTGCTCCTAACTACCCTTTCATTGATCAAATTGGTGGTGCAACCTCCATCTATCAAGACACAAAGGTCCATACCATTGACATTGCAGACGGTTCGGAACAGCTCGAACCTCTGGTTCTTGCAGTGTGGCTTTGGGGGTCTTCCACATAGCCTGGGGTGATTGAGACTGGTGAATAACTAACAGTGGTGCAGTCACATCATCTCCCTCCAAGACTAACTCGTTGAAGTTTTCGCCCTCAGACTCATGACTATCCTCTTCATTATCCGCAAGATTTGTCTGTGGATTGAATTGACGTCGAGGACAATCGGCTGACTTGTGACCCGGCTGATTGCATTTGAAGCACTTTATCATGCTCGGGCTGGGTCCTAAGACTCCTTTACCCTTCTCAGTGGGTGTAGGAACTGTACCAGCTACAGGTGAAGGTCCAGGGATTGGTCTACTAACAGATCCGGATGGTGCCCTAGTGTTGTCATACCGTCGGGACGCAGATCGGGAGTGGTGAGACTCGACTTTCTTAGCCCGACGGTGTGCATCACTGACCTGATACAAGTCATAAAGGGACACCACCTCTTGGATTGAAGGCTTAAGGCCATTGACGTACCTAGCGACGCTCTGCTCTTCATCTTCATGCAGATCATTGCGAGCTTGGAGCTTGTAGAACTCATTGGTGTAATCGTCCACCGATTTGTGCTCTTGTCGCAGGTTTTGGAATTTTTGGAACACACACTGCTTGAAATCAGAAGGGAGGAACTTCTGTTGCATCTTTCCTCTCATGTGTGTCCAAGTGGAAATCTTTTCTTTTCCTTTTCTACCCCTAGTGGTCTGCAACTGTTTCCACCAGATCAGTGCATGACCTTTCAGTTTGAGACTAACAAACTTGACTTGTTTGTCGCGGGGAATTTCCTTCCACTCAAAATATTGGTCGATTCTCTCGGCCCACTCTAGGAACTCCTCAGGATCCATCTTACCCTCAAACTCAGGAATTTCTATTTTGATACCCTGATCCCAGCCCCAATGGGATCTCATTTTCCTATGAGTTTTTCTACTCCGCCTATCAGATCCATCAGAGGAACTGACGCTATCACCTCCTGACTCGAGATCTAACTCACTACGCCCTGGACACGCTCTAGTCCTGTGCTCTTGATGGGGTCGGGGTGGATTTTGGGAATTGGTAAAGGCCAAGGTCAAGGTTTCGATCTGGGTCTGAAGCCTATCCATGTGTTCTTGTTGCCTGATGAAGGCATCTTGCCAAGTACGGGATGGGGAAGGTCCAGCCATTATGGATTCTCTAGACGATGCTACCGATTCACCTCAGAGAGAAAGGGTGACCCTAATATGGATGCGCTCACGCGATGCTAGTTCCTAATTAATGCAAGACACAAAATAAAATGAAAAAAAGGAAAATAAAAAAAATTCAGCACGCACACAATATGCAAATTATGCAAGAGAACCGGCCGTTGCGTAAGAACGCGACGACTAGTGCGCTCTGATACCAACTTGATGGGATGCGGATGCTTACAGAAACCCAAGTGCTGAATTTAAACAGTTAAATACAGATTTCAGCATATCAGAATCAAATTTCAGCAAAGCCCAAGAACCCTATTCATTATTCAATCATGCCCAATCATATTTAATTTAAAGAAGTAATAAAACTGACAAGACAATGATCAATTTCAGATTTAATAAACGAATTCCAGCAATAAACATGAACACAATCTCAAATAAATAAGCCAAAGTCTCAAAGAACAACCAAAGATCTAACGATAAAATCCTAATGGATGAGATTCTCGAAAACCAAGGATTTTGGAAACCCTAATGTAAATTCAGCAATAGGGCCGGTTGAGAAAGGAAAAGTTATCACATGAAAGTATTGAGTGACGATTCCAAACCGTGCTTTGGTCAATGCCGGCCGCTATCAGGAACTCCGTTGTTGCAGATGAAGGGGCGGAAGGGGAGGCGTGGTCCAGAAGAAAGGTTGAAGAAGCCGAGACGAGTTGATCTTTGAAGATGAAGGATCTCCGCGTCGATCTTCCGCGAAGTCGTAGACGAAGGCGTGGTGACGAGGTAGAAGCTTGCGGGAGGAAGAAGACTAGATGCAAGGAAGATTCTTCGGAAGATACATCGAACAAGCGAACACGTTTCTCCGTTCTAGGGTTTCAATTCAATTTCATTGTCCCTTCTCAATTAGGGCTTTTAGGATTTATAGGAGATGAAACACAAGACACAAAAAGAAAGAAAGAGAAGAGAGAGTCCGCGCGGGAGGAGAGAGAGAGGGACGCGGGCACGCTTCCCAAGGCGTGCCCGCGCGGGTATGTCCGCGGGAAAGGGGAGCCGGCTGGGTGAGGGATTCGGTTGGCTAGGGTTTTAGGGTTTTGATCTCCTTTGAATCTCATCCATTGAGATTTATCCTAACTTAAGATCCTACGGCTAAAAACCTAACATAGAAACGAGTCAGTTCGGCATCTGTGGCTCGAACCGGATGCGAACATGGCTCGCACCTACCCAAACCAGAAATAAAAAGACAAATAACTCAATATCCGTCAGTCGGATCGAAAAAAATAAAAACCAAAACCCTAGTTCATCGAACGAGCTTTCCACTGATGCAGACGGATTGACGATCGGCTTCCGGGATCTCCGTAGGGAACGAAAATACACGATCAGCTGTGAAAATCTGCACGTAGTAGGTCTCGTCTGCATCAACATCCCTCCTAACAATGATCATGAAAAAAAAAAATTTTAAAAAATGCCAAATGATATTTTTACATTAACCATAGCAAGGGCTATTTGCACGCTACAGTTTACCGTTAAATTTGTCGACCGTTGATCGGTTTGTTTTAAGTTTTTTTTTAGATTTGTTTTTTAAATCTTGATCTAAGTAGAATCGATTGACCATCCATAAAAAGAAATATAGTTAAAAATTATCATGCGGCACCTAAATTGTAGGGAGGACTAGCGTGTTGGGTGGTCGGGAGGACCGTGTTCCCTATTCCCGATATATATATATATATATATATATATATATATATATATATATATATATATATATATATATATATATATATATATATATATATGAGCATGCTATAATGTGGCATGCGGTAAGTGCGGCACCGCATAGTAGCTGTCTGATGCACCGCTGCGTGCATCGCATGCGTACAACACGTGTATCAGCTACTTTTGATGGATGTGTTTTCTAGGGTAAGGTGATCGTCCTTACAAAAAATCAGTAAATTCTAAAACTTCTAGGGTCACCAAATGTTCAAAACTTTATCGACCGTTCACTGTAACTGTTAATTTTGCCGAGCTCATTTGATGACCCTAGAAATTCTAGAATTTGCTGATTTTTGGTGAGGATGATCACCTTATCCTATACAACACACCCACCAAAAATCATCAAATTCTAAAACTTCTAAGGAGGGTAAACAAACGAGAGGTGCAGCATCGATGCTATACCTCGGGTGCAGGCTTCCTGCCCTCATATATATATATATATATATATATATATATATATATATATATATATATATATATATATATATATATATATATATATATATATATATATATATATATATATATATATATATATACGGTCTGCGGTCCGCAGCCGTCCGATGCACCACTCCGTGCATCAGATGCACGCGGCCGGTGCATCGGACGACTGCGAACCGCACCTAAGCATTCCCATATATATATATATATATATATATATATATATATATATATATATATATATATATATATATATATATATATATATATATATATATATATATAGGGGCATGCTATGCTGCGGCATGCGGTGCGTGCGGCCCTGCACCGCAGCCGTCTGATGCACGCGCTGCGTGCATCACATGCACGCAGCAGTGCATCAGACGACTGCGATACAGTGCCGCACTTACCGCATGCCGCATTATAGCATCTCTCTATATATATATAGGGGCATGCTATAATGCGGCATGCGGCACCACACCGCAGCCGTCTGATGCATCCACTGTGTGCATCGCAGGCACGCAGCGGTGCATCTGGCGGTTGTAGTGCAGTGCCGCACTTACCGCATAGTAGCCGTCTGATGCACCGCTGCGTGCATCGCATGCACGCAACGCGTGCATCAGACGGCTGCGGTGTAGTGCCGCACGTACCGCATGCCGCATTATACAATGCCCCTATATATATATATATATATATATATATATATATATATATATAGGGGGCGGGGAGCCTGCACCAGAGGTGCAGAAACAACGCTGCACCACCCCCTTGTTTTACCTACCTAGAAGTTTTGGAATTGGATGAAATTTGGTGAGGGTGTTGTCTAGGGTAAGGTGATCATCCTCACAAATTTTCATCAAATTCCAAAACTTCTAGGGGGGTCAAATGGTCGAAGCAAAATCAGCCGTCCGCAGTCACCGTTAAAATCTGCAGATTTTGCTTCGACCATTTGACCCCCCTAGAAGTTTTGGAATTTGATGAAAATTTGTGAGGATGATCATCTTACCCTAGACAACACCCTCACCAAATTTCATCCAATTCCAAAACTTCTAGGTAGGTAAAACAAGGGGGCGGTGCAGCGTTGTTGCTGCACCTCGGGTGCAGGCTCCCCGCCCCCATATATATATATGGGCTGGGATCCATTGACAACCCGTCCTTTGAAGGGGATAGAGATTTTAGAATTTGCTGATTTTTTGTGAGTATGATCTCCTTACTATAGATAGCACACCCACAAAAAATCAACTAATTCTAAAACCTCTAGCCCTATCAAATGTATTGTTCAAATTAAATATTAAAATGAACGGTCAATATTTGAGGACATTTGATGGGGCTAGAGGTTTTGGATTTTTTTGATTTTTTGTAAGGAAGATCCCACTGCTATAGATAGCATCCTTACAAAAAATCAATAAATTCTAAAACCTCTAGCCCCATAAAAAGATGGGTTGTCAACAGATTGTCAAGGAAACGGGTTGTCAACGGATCCCAGCCCTATATATATATATATATATATATATATATATATATATATATATAGAGAGAGAGAGAGAGAGAGAGGGAGAGAGAGAGAGAGGCGTGTTAGGATGCGGCGTGCGGTGCGTGCGGCATCGCACTGTAGCCGTCTGATGCACCGCTGTGTTGCGTGTGATGCACGCAACAGTGCATCAGACGGCTGCGGTGCGACACCGCACGCACCGCACGCCACATTTTATCATCTCTCTCTCTCTCTCTCTCTCTCTATATATATATATATATATATATATATATATATATAGAGAGAGAGAGAGAGAGAGAGCCTCGCTCACCTACGGGACGTCCCGCACCGGCCAAATACGGGACATATTTTAGACCGTCTGATTGGCTTCGATCGGGCGAACGACGTTCACCTGGACCACCACCCGTCCTGTTACCTTCGGGATAGATTTTAAGCCGTCCGATTGGCTTCGATGGGACGAACGGCGTTCACCCGGACCACCACCCGTGCTGTTACTGTAGCGGGCACAATAACAACGAGTTTGGTGGTCCGGGTGAACCCCGACCGTCCGATCGAATCCAATCGAATGGCACAAATCCTTTCCGCCCCGATTAAAAGATATAAACGTTCGATCGGATGATCGAACGGATGAGATCCATGGGAAACAAACCGAATAGGACAAAAAATCATGATTATTTTTTGTCCTATTCGGATTGTTTGCCATGGATCTCATCCGTTCGATCGGATGATCGAACGGTTATATCTTTTAACCGGGGCGGAAAGGATTTATGCCATTCGATTGGATTCGATCGGACGGCCGGGGTTCACCCGGACCACCAAACTCGTTGTTACTGTGCCCGCCACAGTAATAGCACTGGTGGTGGTCCGGGTGAACGCCGTTCGTCCGATCGAAACCAATCGGACGGTCTAAAATATGTCCCGTATTTGGCCGGTGCGGGACGTCCCGTAGGTGAGCGGGGCTCTATATATAAGGCAACGCCTATGCTCCAAGGCACCTAGCCTCGCCTCAGCGACTGGTGACATAGCTTAAGCTTATATGTCACTAGTGGCAACTTCTATATGTCACTTGTGAGTTGTGACATAATTTCTATATGTCACTGGTGACATAACTTCTATTACATCACTGATGACATATCTTTTATTATGTCACTGATTACATAACTTTTATCTAACTCTTTCGTGTATTTGCTAAATCCGTTATCGCTAGTGGTTAGGGCATTCCCTATGTTCCCCTGTAGGGCTTCGCTTTTAGTTAACTGTAGCATGTAATTCCCTATCTTTTCATCCGCAGCTTCTTTTCCTGGGAAAAAAAATTCAGCATACCATTCAATAAAGACATACAAATTGACTTTTTGTATCAACCAAAAAAGTTCTGGAAATATTAATATCAACCACAGTGCACATATTAGTGTTATAAAACTTTTTTGTAACTGTATCAACTTGAATCTTATTATGACCTTAACAAAGAAAAATATTGCTTCTTAGATGCTTCATCCAACCAAAGAACTTAAAGCGAAGTAAGTTCTGACATGTACTAAATAAGAACTTCTGGCGACGCAACCACTTTGGCCGTGTAGATGGCATGTCACGCGCGATCTAGCAATTTCATCTGCACAAAAGAACTACCTTCCACATAGATAATGACTTCATAGGTTGGCGGCTCATTTCCTGTTTCATATATATATATATATATATATATATATATATAGAAATGCTAGAATGCGGCATGCGGTAAGTGCGGCACCTACCGCATGCCGTCTGATGCACCGCTGCGTGCATGCGATGCACGCAGCGCGTGCATCAGACGGCTGCGGTGCTGTGCCGCACGTACCGCATGCCGCAGCATAGCATGCCCCTATATATATATATATATATATATATATATATATATATATATATATATAGAGGGATGATTGGTTGCGCTGTGCGCTGCGGAACCAAAAGTGCGCTGTGCACAGCAACCGTTCGATTCGGGATGATCAAACGGCCCGGAATCAGTCCCGCTCCCGCTCCCGCACCGCACCGCAGACTGCACCACACCACACAGCCGATCCCGCACCGCACCACAGCAGACCGTCCGATCGGGTTTTGATTTGAGATCGAGCGGCCTATACACATTTCGCTGTTACTGTAGCGGCTACAGTAACAGCGAAGTGTTTCTGGCCACTCGATTCCCATCAATACTCTTCGATCGAACGGCCCGAAACACTTTTCGTTGTTACTGTAGCCGCTACAGTAACAGCGAGAAGTGTATAGGCCGCTCGATCGGACGGGTGGGCACGATCGGACGCTCTGCTGTGGTGCGGTGCGGGATCGGCTGTGCGGTGCGGTGCAGTCTGCGGTGCGGTGCGGGAGCGAGAGTGGGACTGATTCCGGGCCGTTTGATCATCCCGAATCGGACGATTGTTGTGCACAGCGCACTTTCGGTTCCGCAGCGCACAGCGCAACCAATCATCCCTCTCTCTCTCTCTCTCTCTCTCTCTCTCTCTCTCTCTATATATATATATATATATATATATATATATATATATATATATATATAAAGTTTTGATCACCTACGGGACGTCCCACACCGGCGAAATGCGCGACAGTGTGAACCGTCCGATTGGGATGGATCCCACGGATGAGATACATCCGGACCAACACAAAACGTTGTTACTGTAGCGGCTACAGTAACAGCGATTTGTTGGTCCGGATGAATCTCATCCGTTGGATTGATGGATCGAACGGCCTAAACCAATTTTTGCTGTTACTGTAGCGGTTACAGTAACAGCAAAAATTGGTATGGGTCGTTCGATCCATCGATCCAACGGATGAGATTCACCCGGACATATATTTCGTTGTTACTGTAGCCGCTACAGTAACAACGAAAATTGGTTTAGGCCGTTCGATCCATCGATCCAACGGATGAGATTCATCCGGACCAACAAATCGCTGTTACTGTAGCCGCTACAGTAATAGCGTTTTGTGTTGGTCCGGATGAATCTCATTCGTGGGATCCATCCGAATCGGACGGTTCACACACTGTCGCACATTTCGCCAGTGTGGGACGTCCCGTAGGTGATCAAAACTATATATATATATATATATATACATATATATAAATAGAGAGAGAGAGAGAGTAGTGATACATTGCGGCCGGTAACGTGCGGCACCCCCTTCCGAGGTATTTTTTGTATTTTTGGGGATTGATCACCCACCCCTGGATAGCACACACAAAAAATTTCAGCTCGATCCAAGACTTGTAGGCTGTCCAAATGTGTTGATCAAAATGACGATAAAAATGAACGACCGATAAAGTCAATTACATTTGGACGGCCTACAGGTCTTGGATCGAGCTGAAATTTTTTGTGTGTGCTATCCAAGGGTGGGTGATCAATCCCCCAAAAACAAATACCAAAAATACCCCCGAAGGGGGTGGCCGCACGTTACCCGGCCGCAATGTATCACTACTATATATATATATATAGAGAGAGAGAGGAATGCTTAGGTGGTCTGTGGTCCGCAGCCGTCCGATGCACCGGCCGCGTGCATCCGACGCACGGAGTGATGCATCGGCCGACTACGGACCGCACCTAAGCATTCCTCTCTCTCTCTCTCTCTCTCTCTCTCTCTCTCTCTCTCTATATATATATATATATATATATATAGAAAAGTGATACATTGCGGCGGGTAACGTGAGGCACCCCCTTCGGGGGTATTTTCGGATTTTTTTTTAGGGGATTGATCACCTACCCTTGGATTGGACACAAAAAATTTCAGCCCGATCCAGGACCTGTAGGCTGTCCAAATGTGTTGATCAAAATGGCGAAAAAAATGAACGACCGATAAAATATCAACACATTTGGACGGCCTACAAGTCTTGGATCGGGCTGAAATTTTTTGTGTGTCCGATCCAAAGGTGGGTGATCAATCCCCAAAAAAAAAAATCGGAAAATACCCCCAAAGGGGATGGCCGCACGTTACCCGGCCGCAATGTATCACTACTCCATATATATATATATATATATATATATATATATATATATATATATATATATATATATATATATATATATATATATATATATATATATATATATATATAGAGAGAGAGAGAGAGAGAGAGAATATTTATGCTCCATATTATACTTAAACATTTAATATCAGTATACATTAATATATTATAATAAATATTTTGTTTAGTATTCCACGTTTCTATGAACAGTATATCCAATATGACAATACAAACATATTAGACAGAGTGTACAGCAAAATTTTCTTTGCATCAAAATACAACGCAAAGGTATGAAATACTAATGATACAACGCTAAGCATGATAAGATATTGATCTCTGTTAATTAACCATCTTAGATCTAAGAAAGAAAAATATATACTTGGAAATTTTAACATCAACTCACACTAAATATTGAATAGCCAACCAATTGCAAAACCTTCCATGCTGCATCCATATAAGAAATACAGAGCCTGCTCAAAGGTAGAATTAAAAGAGATTCAGTAGATAATAGCTTCTTACAAACAGAAAAAGATATGAAAATGTATAAACAGACAGAAGATACAAAAGCCCCAAGAAAGTGATTTAAAATAACTTCAAGAACATCCATTAGACAATCAAGTATATCTTTTTTGAGAAATTCCTCTCCGAGAAGGAGAGGATGGGGTTAAGCCGTACCCCAAGCTATATTATTAAATAAGATAAAAGAGGGGTTACAGATTACAAAGAAAAGGGATCATATCTCCTGACTGCTTAGGAGAGAGGGCTGTGGACTAGGTTCGAATCATGCTCTTGAATTTCTCCCAGACCTCCGCTATAGAAAGCTCAACTCTAGAGAAGACTCTAGCATTCCTCTCTCTCCAAATGCACCAACAGATACCAATAACTAGAAGATCCCAAGTCGACCTGAGTTTGCTGCTGATCCTCTTAGCTCGCCAAACAGTCCATAAGGAACGCATAGATCCCGGGTGGCCCTTAATGCAAAATCTGTGCTTAAGCATTCTCCACAGCTTGCGGGAGTAGGCACAACGGAGAAACAGATGGTCAACATCCTCCCTATGTGCGAGGCAGAGCGGGCAGGAAGAGTCTAGGACGTTCGGGTTATTCCGAAGGCGGAGATTAACTCTGGTGAGAATCCTCTCTTTAATCGCCAACCACATGAAGATCCGAATTTTGAGAGGAGCTGGAGATTTCCAAAGGTGCGAAGCAAAAGGACAAATTATCCCTCCTGCATTGAAGAATCGGTAGAAAGATCGGACCGAGAAGGCTCCTGAAGATTCCCACTTCCAAATAGAGGAGTCTCTAGCAGGGTTGAGTGCGAAGGAAGAAAGGATGCGGTAGAGCTCTGCTAGTTGAGCCTGCTGTGAAGTATCAAGGTTCCTCCTGAATTTCACCGACCAAGATAACTCTCCTTGAGACCTGGTAACCTGAGAACGGACTGAAGCATTCTGATCCCACGCCAGTTCAAAAAGATCAGCAAAGAGAGAAGCGAGTGAGATATCACCGACCCATTGATCTAGCCAGAATTTGATGTTCCTCCCATCCCCTAGAACTAGCTTAGTACCGCAACGGAAGGCTGTCCCAACTCGACAAATGCCTTTCCAGAACGGTGAGATCTTGCCCGATCGACGGTTCCTCGCTTGAAGAGGGAAAAACCGCCTAAAGTAGCGATCTCTGATGATGTTCGACCAGTGATCACCATGATCGTTCTGCAATCGCCACCACCATTTCCCCAGCAGAGCTCGGTTGAAGTCTCTCAAATTAAGAATCCCCAGTCCTCCTTGAGCTTTGGATTTACAAGCGACACCCCACTTGACTAGGTGATAAGATCCCGAGGTACCATCCGCTTCTCTCCAAAGAAACTGGCTTCTGATACTGTCGATCTTCCTAATCACCCAAGAAGGAACAAAATAGAATGCCAAAAAATAGGATGGAATGGAGGAGAGAACAGACTCACAGAGTTAACCAGACAAAGACGTCCTCCGAGAGACAGGTGCCTGCTCTTCCAGTTCGAGAGGCGTAAGTCCACTCTCTCGACAACTTTAGACCATTGAGCTCTAGAAATGGGTAACATCATTACAACAATCATTATAAAATGATCATGAAAATAATGTGACAAATTTCTTTTTGCCAAATTCACAAACAATGTGAAGAGCAGTAGTTAGAGATTGAACCAAATATGAGTTAACTTTATCATGACCATCACTAAATGCATCATACAACTAATAAGAATAGTCTTCAAATGCCAACTATGAGATAATGTATAGCTCAAGTAATTAAAAGTGGTATATCGGCTAGGATTGGCGGTGCTTTGCTCTTCAGACCTCGAGTTCTCAAGACTAGAAACTGGAACCGGATGCTGGAACTGGAACTGATGGGTGCTTTCTTTGTCCGAGCTTTCTATGACGTGCACGGAGGGAAGCGTTTTGTAGTCCAAGTGCTTTGGCTCTTAAGTTGGCTCTTGCGTGTATACAGTTGCTCCAAAAGTCCTCTTTTTTATCCTTGCTCTCTTTTTTATAGGGGAGCAAGTGGTTAAGGAGTTAAAATCACTCTCAAAGAAAATTATTCCCTACGATAACTACCTCTAGGCGGTTTTTGCACCTCCCCGAGGAAGTTATTCTTTATGACCACTTCCTGAAGTAGATTATTTCTTGTATTGGAAGTTTGGAACCTTTCTTTTGTGGCGTTTTGGTCCCCTGTTAACTGAACTGGGTCGAACCCAAGCCTACTTACTGAAACTCAGACTCAACAATTGAGATCCGACCTCTCTTGATCAACTTGTTGGATCACATGGACCTGTCGGTACAAGCATAAGCATGTAGTTGTCAAGGCTTCTGCTCGTCTTGAAGTTCATTGACCTAAATAAAATGCGAGTATAAGGCAAATTTAGCCTTGATTTTCCCTGTATATTTTAAGCCTATAAATCCGTAGTTCCTTGTAATTGTAGAGGTACAACTCGGGTCGGGTAAAACCGAGAACCGACCCAACCCAACCTAAATGGGTCGGGTTGGTTTGGTATTGCTGAGTTCTCACAAGTCACAACAAATTTAGCTCAGTTTTGTGGACCATACTAAATATGGGTCAGTTGCGCGTTTGGGGCTCGGATAGACCCGACCCAACCCGAGAACCGAACTCATATATATTAATCCACATATATGTCACGGGTTTGGACTTGGGGGCTACATCATACTAGCACACGAGTAACTGCTTGTTGTGACTTGTGAGAACTCAACATGTGGCTAAAGCTTAACGAGTAATATGGTCCTATGGCTTGCTTGTAAATAGCCAATAGCCAATATTTTTTAAACAAACAACCAGAGGACCGACCACGAACCAACCTGACCTTAGTGTGGGTCGGGTCGGGTCGGTTCGGGCTTACGCCCAATTTGGGTTGGTTCAGGTTTCAATATGGTAGAACCGAACTAGTTTGGTATGGTTCCCGGTTGGCTAGAACGCAAACCAACCCGATCCAAGTTGTACCCCTAGTTCCTTGTATTGTTGAAGCAAGGTGAGCTTTCCAGGTTTCCTTGGTCGTCTTCAATTCATATTTTAAGTTTCTTTCTACAATCGGAAATCAACTTATGTCAACCCTCTACCTTTTTCATCCAGTCTAGGGACCGACATTATTGGTGTTCATTAAAAATTTAGAGAATTTTGGAACTAGAGTCAAGCTTACAGATTTAATAATAAACATTACTGATGCACTTCTCCACATGGATATCTAAGGTCAACACCCTGTCTTTTCATTTGGGCTCAAGAAGACCTAGAAAATTTCAACTATATAGAGTTTTATCACTTAGTGCCAAGCATACCGCTTTTAAGATGGACATGCATTTTGCACTTTTCCAACACATCTGAAGGATATAACTTGAAGAGACAAATTTTAGTCTCTTTATCTATGCAAATAAAACATTTATTCTGGAAACATATATCCATCTATATTGCACACATCTTGTACTCCACACAATATCAAAGGCAAGGATTTTGGTGCCAAATTTCAGTCCCCAATTACATACATGGCAGTTTAAGATAATGCACAAAAATGATGCACATCAATACAAAAGGATGAAAGAAGAATTCCCCACTTCAATATTCTATGATATCAAACAACATTGTGTTAATATTAAATATAGATTGGCTAAGAAATTCAAAAGTACCACAATCAGTAATTGTGTATAACACAAACAACTCACCTATCGCATCCTTCGGAAGGCTGAAGATGCTCAGGAAAACTGAAGACAGCAAAAAATAGCCGTAAATCACAAATGTAGGTCATCGCTTTTACTGGTTGATTGCCGGAAATCATGAGATCGACCTACACACAAAATGTACAAAGCATCAAATACCTGTCTTCACATATACAAGAAAATTACCTGTAAATCAGTTGACTAAAATCCACAGCAACAAAAAATATGAGACTCAGAGGACCATGCCATAGACAAGACAGTAAAAAGCATACCTCATGACCAATGCGCTCTCTGCTGATTTTATCTGAAATAGCAGCTCTTACTTCCTCATCAGACGCAGCTTTTTTTAGTTCTTCATCCAATAGAAAATCAAACCTAGCACCTGGTGCGATAGAGAAAAATGAAAGCATCAGAATGTACTATACTCAAGGAATCAAATGTCGACAAATTTCCTACGAAATCACTGAAATATGTCTTTCCTTCAAGGGTCGACATAGAAATTTGTCGAATTTTTACTAGTACCAAATTTCCCTCCCACATAACGAAATGTTGGCCGCAATGACCGACATTTGACCAAAATCCGACATTATGTCTTTTTTCCAGACAATTTCAATGAAATTTTTATCTTTTTTAACAAAACAAAGCTCATCTTTAGCAGTAACAAGGTTCGAAATTTCCATTTCAGTCAATATTTCGACCTTCTGGAAAATGAAAATATTTCGTGGAAATATTTCGACAGTGGAAATATTGTGATTTGATGGAAATGGTGGAAATATTAATTTTTTAATGGAATTTTTGAATGAAACTCTTAATAGTCATAAACCAAGTATAGATACACACAATGTTTAAAAAGGCGTTTGAGGCTTACGCCTCGAGGCCCGCCTCAAGGTGAGGCGGTCCTATGCTGCCTCGAGGCCCACGCCTCAGCAGCCACATATAAAAAGCCTACGCCTCATCATTAACAGTAGTACACCTTCGTCCGAGGCGCGCCTCAAGGTGTACGCCTCTTGCACTATGTGTGAAATATAGGACAGGGAGGGGTTAAAACCAATGTTTGGTGTGGGAGGGCACTAAGGGTTTTATATGTAAATCGTCCACATGGACCCTTTTTTCACCCATTAAAACCTCATAAACCCTTTTAGATCTCTTTAGGTTTTGAAACCCCCTTGTCTCCAAAAACCCAAAATCAAGATTTAGTGCTCATTTATTTTTCGATTTTGATTCTGAAGTTGTATTCTTCTTCTTTGTGGATCGTCTACCAACTACAGGTGAGACTGTGAGAGATAAAAATTTGTTTCATGTTTAGAGGGATGGATCATGATCTTGTATCTTCTACTATGTTTTTCTATGTTTTTTTTTTGTATTTTATCATTTTCATGTATTTGTATCATGTATTTGTTTTTTTTTTAATCTTGACAATGTTAGTTTTATATTCGTATTTTATTGTTTGTTATTAATTGTTAGTTGCTACTTTAATTATTATCTTGAATATTAAAGAATTAAACGTGTTTGAGCAATTTGACTTTCTATTTTGTTGTTAGATTGCTCGATGGAGTCCTCAATCGTGTCATATAAGATATTTTCTAACACATTGTGATTTATTATGTATATCTAGTTTAATTATTATTACACATTCAATAATAGTATTTATTATGATTTTTTTTCTTTTTTAACTTTTTTTTATCAAAACGCCTTGAAAAAATTCGAGGCTTACGCCTCGGTGCGCCTTGAGGCTTACGCCTCGCCTCTCCATAGGAAAAACGCCTCGGTACGCCTTTCGCCTTTTTAAACATTGGATACACACTTTAGAACACTCAGATAATATTTGCACCCTATCTATGGGATTAGAGCTTGATATAACATGTATTCTATACATATTGGGCTGATAACCAGTAAACTGGAAAACATATACATATTGGGCTTAGAGCAATAAGAAATTACATTTTTCCTCAATTTTGATTTTTTTTTTTCATAATAGACAATATTTTACGGTCATCTTTATCTTGAAGTATTGTTGAAATATTTCATACTTTTTTATATCGAACGAACAAAAACAAAATCTGACTGAAAAACAATAAAGTTCCATCGAAAAACACCAAAATTTGACCGAAAAACAAAATATTTTCACCGAAATTTGTCTTTCCATTTTACAATTTTTCCACCGAAAAACGACAAATTTCTTTTTTTTTTTGGCCGACTGACATGGACACCGAAAACGACATTTAAAACCTTGACTATACCACAGCTAGATCTAAAACCACTTATAATGAAACAATAAATATGTAGTCATAATTTATCTGGATGTAATGTAAACTATAGTCGCGTAAACAAATGACATTGCCACAATGGCAGGCAAAGAAAAAAAGAGAAATTAAATACACGTAAATACAAGTATACGACCTTCATGACAATTGAAGAAATCATTGAACGCAGATCTAAGTAAAGAGTTAGCACGATGGTAATTTGTCCTATGTAGATAAGGATATATCCAATAGAGTTAGAGGTGGGTGGATGAGGTGGATAGGAGTTCAGGGGAAATATGCAATCGACACGTCTTTAAGATGAAAGGGTGAATTTACAAGATAGCAACAAGGCCCGGAATGTTGTATGGTGCAGAATTTTGGGCCATGAGGGTTCAAGCAAACCATGAGTGTGGTACAGATAAAAATGTTGTAGAGGATGTGCAGCAAAAATACAAGGGATAAGATAATATCAGAGGAAGTGTAAGAGATGCACAACTAAGAACAAAAGTGAATAAGAATAGATTAAGATGATATGGGCATGAATAATGGAGAGCTAAAGCTACCATGGTAAGGAGATGATGCAAGAGCATCCATGGGTCAGTCTAGTAGTTCGCTACATGACACTTAAAATGCCAAATTGTGGGTTAATTTAGACAATAGGATCATGTTAAGTTAGAAGGGTATTTTCTATTTCGTTAGATTTTCTGGAATTTTTACATCATTCAAGTATATGGGTGTAATTTTTGGTCAAATTGTGGGTGCAATTTAACCTTTTGGAAGAATATTATTTAGGAACACACAAGGGATCGAAGTAATCAGCAAATAATAGCTGAGTAGGTAGAGGATACTTATGAGAATATTAAAACCACTTAGGGAGTCCATGTGAAAAACCGAACTCTGTGTGTAGCATTCTCCCGTGGTTTTCCCTCCTTTTATGTATAACTTCTATCTATGGGGTTTCTATGGGACCAAATTGACTTGGAGGCCATTCTTACTTCTTTTCCGAAAATAATGCATATATTCGTGAAAAAGAAATAGAAACGAAAAAACAAAAGTATAGGGTTAGTACTCCATGTAGCGTAGGAGTACTATTGAGTCTTTCTTTTGTTTTCTATATAAGGATGGGTCTTCCCATTGCAACCATGCAATAACCAAAAAGTGAATTCCTGATTTTTATTTCCAAGGGCCAATTGAATCTTCGTATCTCTACTTTTCCCTCGCTCTTCTTTGTCGTGGATTGCTTCATAAAGTATCCTTAGGTCAAGCCCTTTTTTCCTGCATCAACCTGTATCAAAGCGAGTTCATATCTAACTTTATCAATGAGAGGATTATGATTCTATAGGGGAAAGAACATAGCAGAAGACCAGTTAAAGGCAAGGAATCGCATCGATCAAATCCAACCAAAGGAGATGACAGAGCCGCCATACCAAGGAGATCAAGCATTAGATTAAATTTTTCAATCTTTACTCTCTTAAGTCTCCAAAAAAAATCCCAAATCTGATATGTGAGAGGGAGAGAACTTACCACCACATCCATTGTCCTCCATAAATCAAGACCTTGAACTTGAGAAAACTCTAGGGAACGAGGATCATTCTCCGTGAACAAAAATCTATAGGGAGTCCCAACCTAACAATTGGATTTTTTTTCCCTCTTCGATAAAACATTCAAGGAGATACCCGTGGAAGAATCTGAAGATCTTGAAGAGGAAATCAAAGGAAACTTCACAGTTGATCCATAAAGGGCGTTCGAGGTAGAGCTACAACTCGGGTGGGTTGGTCGGTTTGGGGGTCAATCCAAGCCCAACCCAAGTACTAGAACCTTCAACCCTAATCCAACTCAACCCAATCTCCAACCCGAGATGCTCAGCCCAAGCCCAACCCAATCAAAAAATTTCAATCTCGAGTTGGGCTCGAGCAAGCCCAAGTTGCTAGGACGGGTCGGGTTATGCAGGTTCAGGTATGCTTACTTTTAATCATTGTTTAAAATTTTGGCCTTTAAAGATCAAAAACTGAAAGAAAAAAAACCTATACTTGCTAATACCACTATACAACTTTTGTTGCATTTCTATCCATGCAATTTACTAGATCATCAGATATGTCTTTATTTGAAAAGCAAGAAACAAATAAATAATGTGGGATTGGGTGAAACGGATGCCTATATTGCAACCCCTCAACAAATGAGTACTTGAGTTCGGGTTGGGCCGAGTTGCCCGACCCCTAAACCCGAACACGACCTGAATTCAACTAGGGTTGTATTTTTTCAACCCCAATCCAACCCAATCTTCAAATACATCAACCCAAACCTGCCCAAAACTTGAATTGGGTCGGATTCAACTAGCCCAAGTTGCGCCTAGTTCGAGGAAGAATTCACAGAGAAGCAAAAGGAAAAGCCCATGGAAGAAGCCGAAGATGTGCCAAATGTTTTCCGATTTCGCATCAATTTGGTATAAGTGAGTATTTCTGGGTGAAATGTAGGGTGCAAATTAGCTGTTGGGAGAGTTTTCATAAGGATAAGATAAGTATGAAGAATATTTCAATCAAATCACCAATTAAAAGTTGGAAGTGTTTTATTTTTCTTTCTCTTCCCCACGTTGAATAGTTTTCAAATCACCATTCGTGAGAAAAAGGAATCATTGCCTTCTCCCCGCGTCGCCGTTGGAGAAAAGCAATTGGATTCCTCTTTCGTGTACTTTCCTTCCCCACGTAGCCTCTCTATTTGATCTCAAAGATTTTCTATGAGAGCCTATAATATGCCAAGTTTGGGAGCCCTTCCGGCTTCTCCCTATTTAGTTATTTCTTTTAATTCCTTCAATAATACTATATAGCAGATGATATTATTGAAGCGTCGGAGTTAACTTTAACAAACAACAAGGTAAATATGGATACTCCAAATGTGTAGTATCTTGAAGGAAATGAATTGGAGGTCATGCTTCAGTTCAATATCAATTAGTATTAATTTATTTAGAAGATAAATAGGCAAAAATGAAAATATTTTTTCTCTTTTTTTTTTTCAGATTCTAGTGTAGTGGGGGAGGGTTCAGACTAGGACCCTACCAGTTTATAAAAGAGAAAAAGAGAAGGAACAAAACCATCAAACTGGCAATTTTTATCCTGGCTAACAAAATGAACCATGAGCAAAGGAGATTGCACCATAAGTTAAATGTTTACAATTCTCTGTCTTTAGCATATCTTTTGGCATTCGTTAATATCAAAATATAATACATTTACACCGTGACATACCAAATTCTGACACAGCAAGTTGCAACTGGTGAGAAATGTTGATTTCCTTTCTTTGGTAGGGGGTGCCCATGGGGGGAGTCTACGTAACAGTCTAATCATGTCATGAAGTTTTAAATTATAAAGCTCAATGGTTTTGTTATAGAGGATAATGAGATGAAACAAGTAGCATTACATGACTCATATGTGATGCTTCTAAATTCATCTAAAGCCGGAGGTAAATATTGATCCGCCAACCATAGAGAATACAGAAAAAAGAAGATCTCATTACCAAATAGAGATGCTTAATAACAAATAGCACCCCTAACAATTTCACGGTGGTCACAAACACTCCTGACTCAATTAAGAAGTTGAACAAATTAAGAAACATATATGATGCATTAAAATTAAAATTTTATTCTAATTTAACCAAATCCGTACCAATAAAACACAAAAATACCATACAATCTCAAGCAATTTTAAGCTGACACCCTTTTTCCAGAGATAGCAATCTGACCAAACAAAGGACACTTTTGCAGACTAAAAGGATTAACTTCTGTACATGTGCCTAATTGAAGTCTTCAGTAAGTTTGTCTTTAATTATGGCTTGCTCACAAATGAAAGAAATAGCTCCTCTAGACCAGTTGATCAAGTGCGTCTGACTAGTACAGTAAAAGATCTCTACAGTAACATCACAAACTGATGCAATATCTCTAGCAAGCAAGCATGCATATTCGGAGCATCTCTTTGTCATTACGAAGTTAACTATCAAAAGAAACTTTATCCATACCAAAGCGAATAGCTCGAAGAACTCGAAGGGGATCATCCAAAAAGGTTGCCTTAGGAGGTAAAGGAGTAACAATATATCCAGCCTTCAGATCTTGAACGCCTGGATAAATGAAAATGCGCGAAAATTACAGGAAATAAATTTGCAACAGAATATCAAAACAATATCCAGATTATCCTCAGATGAAAGAGCCTAACCTCTTCCAGTTAGATCTTCAACTGAAGTAGTGTTGATATTGTAGAACAGGCTGTCAAGAGGAACCACAATTATAATGAATCCAAACAAGCCTAGAAGAACATTTATGGAATTCAAAACTCATACACATGACATTTGATACTTGATATTGTGAGATTTGCACAGGTGGGTAAATGTTGGTTATGTTATTGCAAGTTTTTACTTGTTGTCATACCGTCATGTGCACACAGATATTGATGGAGAAACATCCAATAATTTAATGAAAATGTATACACTGCATCTACATTACAATTAAGGATCATTCTAAGGAAAATACAGACACAGATACTACTAAATCTTACACCTCATATCCATGGTTCCATACATTTTGTAGATGAGCATCAAATGCATGTACAAATGATGCAGAGCTGATCAGATATGGATTCCAATTCTAATATGGCTTTGAGAAAAAAGAATGAAGATGAAATCAAACCAATTGAGTCATCTAGCATGTGGGCTCATGATTGAGGTAGAACCATGCTTTAAGGACTAGCAAAACAATCTATCCATTTGATTAGTCAAATAATGAAAGGAAAAATCACAATATTTTCATACATACATTTAGTTTTAGGTGGGTCCCCAATGCTAGAGGATTTTTTAGGCCACTTTAGTGTGTGATGAAATGGCGATGAACCCAACAATGTACTCTGCATTGCGATTATATAAGGATGACCAAACCATACTAGAAATATTTTTATTCCTACTCTCGTATCATTCTCTAACAAGAAGTTATATTTGTTAATCAAAACCTCAATATAGATATGTAAATAGAAATGGACACGTCAAGTCAGTTCCATTCACATTCCTAGAAACAAATAACTAAAATTCTCAAAAATACATACAACAATTTTTTTGTTACCGATGCATGGAAAAAGGGAAAAACAATGGGAATCTAATGATGAAGTAACAATTAGAAGTAGATAACATTAAAATCAAGTAGATTAGATCACCTAACTGGGGCACCCTTTAATGGACATAATTGAGTTTCTTTTTCCTTAAAGTTTATGGGAAGTATTATCTATGAAATATGTACCTCAATATTTAAATTTTAAACCTTCCCTTTTTTATTGCTATTTAGTTATAGATTATACTTCCAGGATATTTGAAGGGCATTTTAATAAATATCCAAAAGATGAAGATCTTGTCAACTAAAGGTTCCCAATCTTAGACTTCCAATAAAGCAAGGTTTCAGCATATAATACAAGTTTTAGTGAAACAAGGTTTTGGCATAAACTCTCCGCAATTAAGTGTGCAAACACGTGGGACATGGGTTGCAAATCAAAGATTGGTCGTTCCATTTAAAGGCCATTGGAAGCTACTAAGAGCATCTCCAACCGACTCCCAACAGAGCTCCCATCCTACATGGCACCAAGGTTCGAAATTTCCATTTCGGTCGAAATTTCGACCTTCTGGATATGGAAATATTTCGTGGAAATATTTCGACAGTGTGGAAATATTGCAATTTTGTAGAAATGGTGGAAATATTGATTTTTTGATGGAATTTTTTAGTGAAACTCCGGATAGTCATAAACCAAGTATAGATACACACTTTGGAACACTCAAATAATGTGTACCCTATCTAGGGGTGTAGAGCTTCACATAACATGTATTCAATGTATTAAATCTGTGTGTCTTGTGCAATCTTATTTAGTTCGGTTTTGATATATATTTTTCAAATGTTTTTTAATCTTTTTTTTGGATAAAAATATTTTTGAAATAAAGATTAGTTGATTGTTAAAATAATGTTTCAAACGATTTTGAAAGCGGACTTAAAACAAGAAAGTTATGCAAATCTATGCTATCAAAGTCGGGACTAGTCGGCGACTAGTCCCCGACTAGTCCCTGGGCGGCATTTTGCCGACCGATTAATTTCGATTCCATCATTGCTGGGCGGAATCCCGACTAGTCCCCGACTAGACCCGACTAGTCCCCGACTAACGACTGCCGACTAGTCCCCAGGCAGCATTCTGCAAGCAATTTTTTTTTTTTTTTGGAGTCTTTGCAAGCAATTTTGTTTTGATTGTTTTACATTGGCTCAAAGTCTTGAGTCGCAAGACTCACAACTATGGCTCTTCCCTGTAATCATCTGTTGAGCACCTGAGAATCTCAGATAAAAACATAGACAAGTAATTAGTTTATTTGTTGATAACCATATAACCCTATGCCTATAATCAAAATTGGGGTTGTTCATTGATTAAACAACATCAAACAAATATTGTGATGAATTCTTAGTTCTGAGTCTTTTGACATGGGTATGAAGCCAATACAACTGTGTTCTGTTAGATTGTTACTTATGTATTTATACCCATGCTGTGAAGAGTGAAGGTATGTATTGTTATTAACCGACTAATATCATATATTTATTGACATTTATGCTAGTTCATATATCATATATGTTTAGGGAGGGGGGAGGGGTTAGAATAAGTTTTGGCCGACTAGTCCCGAATTAGTCCCGACTAGTCCCGACTAGTCCTAGTCGGCCCTTGGCCGACTAGGACCGACTACCGACTTTGACTGCATAGATGCAAATTTTAAATTGAGCAAAAATTATGCTGAAATGTGAAACACTGTTTTTTTACTAAGTTTGAAAAAAAGAGTTTTTATATAGAAAAGTTTTTATACATTCAAAATTTTCAAAGACGGACCATGGTTTTCTAGATGTCCTCGTACTTCTACATCTTGTGGAATTTTTTGAGCTAAAAAGGAGTTGATTTAATCACTTTTCTCGCCATGTAGATTTTGTAAAAATCCATAAAAACTGTTTTCTCCTACTAAAATTGAAAGTTTACTTTTTGATTACTTTGTTTTTTGATTTTTTGATATTTTTATTGAAATCAAATAGAGGGGTATTTGCTTATTTACATATAATAACTTAAAGAAAATAAAAATTAAGTAAAACGACATTTACTTAAATGTTATTATATGTAAATAAACTGCTGAGAACCAGGCACCCAAGTCCCCTTTTATAACCAGTCAGTCACAGAATTTCGGATAACTTTCACGAAATTTTTCGAAATTTTCGCGAAATTTCGACAAAATCTCACGATATTTCGTGGCAATGGAAATATTTCGTGGAAATATCGCGATATTTCGCGAAATCGCTCGATATTGACATTTTCAGTTCTGCTCGAGATTGTAGGTGGTATTTCGTATCGAGTTTCCATTTTTCCGATAATTTCGCGAAATATATCGATTTTTTTGTTCCTTGCATGGCACCATGTAATTTTGTCCTCTAGTGAAAATTTTCACTCCAACCGGCTCCTACCCATCCTATGTGGCAGTAGGAGCTGGGAACAACTTGGTCCTGCTAAGAGCCAAAAAGTATATTCAATGTGGGACCCACCCATGTGTGAAATAGGACAAATAGCACTCAGGCTTGGGAACCAAGGATTCAAAATAGTTTAATGGTGGAAAACAAAGCACGTGGCACTTTAGGATTGGGATCCAGTGATTGGAAGGAGTCGGTTGTAGTGAAGATTTTTCTCCACCAACTCCCATCCCATGTGGCAGATGGGAGGGGGATAGGAGCTGGAGATAGGAAGGATTCAGTTGGAGATGCTCCAACATAGATCTTAATGTTGATTTTTTGTGATTATAAACAGTTTACCTTAGATAGAACACTCACAAAAAATTGGTACATTCTAAAACTCCTAGGGGCATCAAATGTTAGAAGTTTTATCGGTCGTCCACTCTAACAATTAATTTGAATTCTAATATTTGATGCCCCTAGAAGTTTTAGAATGTGCTATTTTTTTATGGGTGTTTTATCTAAGGTAAGGTGCTTATCTTCACAAAAAATTAACACATTCTAAAACTCCTATGTGCATCAAATCACCACATATGGAGGTAAGTTCCCTCCGAACGTATGGAGGCTCATTTTTCCCTATATATATATATATATATATATATATATATATATATATATATATATATATATATATATATAGAGAGAGAGAGAGAGAGAGAGAGAGCGCAACAAGATGCTACGATCGAAAGTAGCATTCTTTGCTGCTTTGACAAGTCGTTGGTGGCTATTAAAGCCATGAACGACATCAAAAGCCATCTGAACTCATAATCAAGACGTGCTACAAGTCACCGGACGTAGTTGCCGGTTGCAGATGTCAACAGAGGTCGCCGGATGAACCGAGGTAATGAATAGATGACTCACAATGGAAGTAGTCACTGGAGTTCTCGATCGGTGGATGTCGACACTCGACAGGTGGTGTCAACGGAGATAACCGGTGGAGTTGATCGGAGGTTATTGATGGTGATTTTGGCCGAAGATCATATGTGGCGCGGTCGTGGTGGGCTGTCAAAGCAGCAAAATCGCTGCTTTGAGAGGTAGCATTCCGGCACTCATATATATATATATATATATATAGAGAGAGAGAGAGAGGATACGGGGTATAGGCTGGCGACCTATTTCGACGAAATGGGCAGCCGCCCATTTGACACCCTTAGGAGTCTTAGAATGTGCTGATTTTTTGTGAGCATATGCACCCTACCTTAGATAGCACACCCACAAAAAATAAGCACATTCTAAAACTTTTAGGGACATCAAATGTTACATTTCAGATTAACGGTTACAACGGACGTTCGATAAAACTTTTAACATTTGAAGCCCCTAGGTGTCTTAGAATGTGCTGATTTTTTGTGGATGTTCTATCTACGATAAGGTACTTATGCTCACAAAAAATCAGCACATTCTAAAACTCCTAAGGGCTTCAAATACGTGGCTGCCCATTTCGTCAAAATGGGCTGGCAGCTCATTTCCCGTTTCTTCTATATATATATATATATATATATATATATATATATATATATATATATATATATATATATATATATATATATATATATATATATATATATATATATATATATATATATATATATATATATATAGGGGCATGCTATAATGCGGTACGTGCGGCACTACACCGCAGTCGTCTGATGCACGCATTGCGTGCATGCGATGCACGTAGCGGTGCATCAGACGGCTACTATGCGGTGCCGCAAGCCGCATTATAGCATGCCCCTATATATATATATATATATATATATATATATATATATATATATATATATATATATATATATATATATAGCGATCCAGTGAGATATGAGATATATGAGATAACTTTGAGAAACTTATCTAGAGGTTTTATAATTTGATGAAAAATTGGTGGGCATGCTCTCTATGGTAAGTTGATCATCCTCACAAAAATCATCAAATTCTAAAACCTCTAAAGGCATCAAATGTTAGAAGATTTATCGACCATCCATTAAAACCAATAATTTGAATTGTGTATTTGATGCCTCTAGAGGTTTTAGAATTTGATGATTTTTTGTGAGGATGATCAACTTGCCATAGAGAGCATGCTCACCAATTTTCATCAAATTCTAAAACCTCTAGATAGGTTTCTCAAAGTTATCTCATAGAAGAGTTATCTCACTGGATCGTTATCCTACATATATATATATAGGGAAGTGCTAGAATGCGGCATGCGGTGCGTGCGGCATCGCACCGCAGCCGTCTGATGCACTGCTGCGTGCATCGCATGCACGCAGCGCGTGCATCAGACTGCTACGGTGCGATGCCGCACGCACCGCATGCCGCATTTTAGCATACCCCTATATATATATATATATATATATATATATATATATATATATATATATATATATATAATAAGGGACAACGGTTGTGGGGGGGACAAATGAACTGAGACAAAGGAGCGGCTCAGATTTATCTAGAGAAGGGGGATAAACAAGGAAACTCCATCACAATCGTCCGTTTCCCACTAAGACTTATAAATGCCCCTCTTAAATCACCTTAACACACACCCATTCCTCTTAAACCCATCTGATCCGTCGGATCGAAATCCCATCCAGAAAGAGAGAGAGCAGCCCCCCTCTCATCCGTCCGATCTGAACCTCTTTCGATCGAGAGGATCCGCAGCTCTGTATCACAGTCGTCCGTTTTCACCACCTCTATCCAACAAATGGTTGCTGCCTCTCTTCCTAAATCGAATGGCTGAGAGAGAGTGACAGAGGGCATGACGCTCCGTAAAACGTGAGCCGCCCACCTAAGCCTATCAGCCTCCCTCGGTACCCTGCGAGCTGCCCGCCTCTATCTATACACCTAGAGCCGCCCCAGACCCCTCGGTTAAAATCACTCCCCACCGCTGAGATCCCTCACTCCCGCGCCCCCTCCGTCGTCTCCCCAGATCATCAGATCTGAAGCCGGCCGCCCCTCCCCTTTGAGATCGCGGCTGAGACCCTAGCTCCTCACTCCCGCGCCCTTTCCGTCGTCTCCCCAGATCGTCAGATCTGAAGCCGGCCGCCCCTCCCCTTTGAGATCGCAGGTAGTCTCTCTATCTCTTTCTCTCTCTCTCTCTCTCTCTAAATCACGCCCCACTGCTGAGACCCTATCTCCTCACTCCCGCGCCCTCTCCCTCCTCTCCCTAGATCATCAGATCTGAAGCCGGCCTCCCCTCCCCTTTGTTAAAAACTTAAGATCGCAGGAAGCCTCCCCTCCCATTTGAGATGCAGGTAGTCTCTCTCTCTCTCTCTCCTTTTTGATTTAGGGTTACTGATTATTTGTTTTTCCTCTTTCTCTGTTTCAGATCGAGGAGGCCGAGGTTGAAGTCGTCGTCTTCCCTCCCTCGCTATGAAGAATCAACCCCCACAGATTGTACCCCCCCTCTCTCTCTCTTTATTGTTTTCCCTCTTTCTCTGTTGCAGATCGAGGAGCGAGTTCCAAGTCGTCGAACTGCAGGTATGATCTTCGGTCAGCGGCCGGCACGGCGCGAAGAAGAGGAGCAACGGCTTCAGATCCCCCCTACCTCGATCTCAAAGGGGTTTCAGTGGTTTATTTTTTTTCTATTTCTGTTTTTTGTTAGGTGAAAAGTTTTTTTTTGTCTGATTTCTATCCCTGAATATCAGTGGTGAGATTTTAATGAACAATCGGGTTTCAAATCCCTGAGCTTGCAACAAAAGCACAAATACCCTTCAAAAAAAGAAAAAAACAGAGCACATATGTGGTTCTCTCTCTCTCTCTCTGGCTAAGCTTTGGGTTTTGTGGAGAAATACGGGTCGCTGCAGTGTCGGCATCCTTCCATCAGCAAATGCTCAACTCCCTCTCTCCATTTTTTATGCTCCAAGTCATGCCATTCAATTTTAATTCTAAGTCTTTTTTTGGTGATATGTAGGACAATCAGCAATATGTGCAACCTCACCGTTTCAAGAGCAACTTCCATCGTGAAGGTATTTCATTATATTTTTTTGGTTAAAATTTTCACATTTTTTAACTTAATATTTTGGCTTCAATTTAGGGACTCAAGTAAAGATCTCACGTGAGGCAGAATTTTGAAAACACATTGATGTATTAATTTGATATTCCATTCATATGTCTAAAATTGCTCGAATTCATTGATCAAAAACTTGCATTGGTGTATTGATGTCCTTGAAGAAAGGGTTTTTATTTCCCCGTCTTGCATTTTTTTTTTATCTGAATTTTATTTTGATTCATTGAAGTTTACTTTTTCGGCCTTTTCTTGATTTTTTTAATCTGAATATTTATTTTGATTCATTCAAGACCGACTTAGTACATTTAAATTGTGGTCAATGTATGGATCCATCCACTATTGTTTGTAGCATCCGGCCTATCGGCACGCGTCTGATGGATTATAATGCCTAGCTTCCTGTTTTTTGCTATACTTGGCCAATTTTGTTGTGATAGACCTGGTGTTCCTCATTGAACACTTCCCCCTTTTAGTATTCTGATGGAAGTGAATCGTCGGTCATGTTTCTCACTGCTTTATTATATACCTATTTTCTGTTTTTGTTGTGTAAGGCTGGTAAAAGGATATTCGGTATGAGTAAAAAGCATTGTACTGCAATTTTATTAATCATGTAGCATCATTCTGTTATTATATTGTTTTACCTAATGGGGTGATAACAATTCTGAAATTTTTCAAAGGATCCTCATTGGCTCTCCTTTTTATTTTTTGCGAATTATCCTCATTGCATCTGTTGTAGGTTCAACTACACGTATTACGAGAAAAGGCATGGTGCTATTTACAAGTCCATCAAGGCCATGGATCACATGGGCATGGATATCATCGAGATGGGGGATGCAGATTCGTTCAAGTGATACCTACAGGAATTTGACAACACCATCTGTGGGCGCCATCCGATCAGTGTTTTCCTCCATGTAAGAATCTCTCTTTCTCTCTCAGTTATTAGGTTGTATGTTTTCCATGGTTGATGTCTCAAACCCGCGTCTTTTTGGTTCAAATGTTACGCAATTGCTCGACAAATATAACAATCAGTTTTCTGCGATATGAGTAATCAAGCCATTGCAAAAGCACGAGGGACAGCAGCGTGAGCTATGCATTAGCAGTAGCGAATGTCGATGGCCAAAGCTATTGATAACTGCTGCTGCACTCTCACTTACACTATCAGTCTGTATTCAAATGTACATCTTGGATGCAGTTGTATGACACACCTTGGGTTGCCGTGTGGTTGAAAGGAGTAGGCTGCACTTTAGGGTCATGTTGAACTTCAGTCTTCACTAAGGCCACTATAATGTTCCTGCTCTCAATTAATGTATGGTTCATGCCCTCAATTTTTCTCCCTTTTTCATTTGGATAGGTGAAAGCAAGTGGAGTTTTGCCTCTATCCCTGCGTTTCGGTAATGAATACCTATACATGTCTTTTTAGCCATTGATTTGATCTTCTTCTGTTAATTATCATTGTTTTATGTTCCCTGTTTTTATAACATTCATCATTTTGTATTTTGCAGTATTGGTAACCATTGGTTATTTGTTAGGGATTTACATCTTGAATTTTTTTTTGGTACAATGCATCTTGGCAAGTTGACCCTTACCAATGTAGCTGTGTAAACATCAATTGAATTGTCCTATAGTTGGATGTAATAAAAATGATGTTTCTTTCTACTGTCTCAATTGTAGCATACTAATAAAATAAAAATGATCTTTCTTTCTACTATTTTACAGCAAATTTTACTGTATTTCTTTCAAATCTATGGGTTTCCTGAAAAAATTTTCTTAACCTTTAACTAAGATGAATTTCATATGTAATATGTCCATGGGTTTCCATCCACCTTCCACTGATAAAATCCATGGGTTCCCTCTACTTTCATTAAGATAGATTTGATGCGTAATACGTAAAGTTCTTCGGGTGGGTTTTCCTTCTACCTATCAATGACAGAATCCATGGGTATTTTGTGTGTTATCCGAAAGTGGGCTGACCCCTGGGATTACTATGTAATCCATTGGTTTGATGTATAATCCATGGGTTTTTTCTGATGGGTTTGATGTGAATGTTTGATACAATATAGTTTGATGTATAATCCATGATTTTTTATGCTTTTGTTTCTTTTTTTTTTCTTTCACTACCATACTTCTTTGTAGGTTTTTTTGTATTCCTTATATATTTTTTCGATGTCCACAGCTACCGACAGGGAGATGTGATGTGATGATTCTCCAACTAGGGATTTTTGCCCACTGCTTCTTCTATTGGTTGTTTTGGTGTGATACACGAGGTGTCAAAGTCATCCGTTTTCATCAACTGTAGGTAATCATAATTCAATTCTTAATTGTTATTATGCTATTGGGTTAAATTCTGATGCTCATAAAGCATAGCTGTAGGAGATAATTCCATCTCCGGTTAAATTCTGATTTTGCTATTGGGTTAAATTCTGATTTTGCTTTCGGGTTAAATTCCATCTCCGGTTATTTTTCTATTGAGTTAAATTTTGATTTTGCTATTGTCTTTTTTTTTTAAATGAAAGAAGTTGCCAGATTCACTATTTTTTTTTGTCCTTTTCCAAATTTTGGTTGCCAAAATTTTATCAATCAAATTGAAGATTCGGTCTCACACAACATATTAAGTTGGTATACAAAATTGGGCACCCACTTCGAGGTTTATCTAATACTTTTTTATATTTTTGTTTCCTTTTTTTCCCCTTCTCTACCATATTTCTTTGTAGGTTTTATGTATTCCTTATATTATTTTTTTGTTGTCCACAGTTGACCATAGGGTGATAAGAGGTGATGATTCTCCAGTTTGATTTGGATGGCGTCTCTGGCCAATTGATCTGGTAGCATGAGGAGCAGTTCGGCCCTTATGCGGAAGGAGGAACTCGAGATGCTTCCTTTTGCATGCGTGGAACAATCACATAACGTTCGGATTAGGACTGAGAACAGTTTTGGAATTGAAGCAATAACATTGTTGTTTTCTCCTTATGATATATAATGTATGAAAATGAGTACTCAACTAACGTGATAACCAATCTAATAGACATCCTTCATACCGTGGACAGAGCGATAACCTTTTGTCTGTTATGACATTTGATATTTTCTTTTTTCTGTTGAAGCTTTTCATTTAATTTATTTATTGTTTCAGATTTGTGGTTGGTTTGGTGATGTTTCAAGGATAGAACAATAACGCTAGCTGCCATTGGTTGCTTTGTTCATGTTATGATAAAATGTTCAACTGGTGAATGGCGAATCTCTCTTTTTGTTGGAAGCCAAGTGGCAAACCAATTTCTCTATATTGACCACTCTGGTACTGCATTGATAGGAATATTTGCATGTTGATTCAAAGCATCCAAGCGGGCACAATCGAATAAGCCAAATTGGTCGTTGTAGTTGGCTCACACACGCATTTCGGTTTGATCATAAAAGATAGGGGGAACGATAGGGCTGACAATGGGTCGGGGTGGGTCGTGTCCGGTTTCGTGTCCAAAACCCCTGAACCCGGACCCGTTTAAAACCGGGTAGACCCGCCCAATAAGATCAGTTTATATATATATATATATATATATATATATATATATATATATATATATATATATATATATATATATATAGAGAGAGAGAGAGAGAGAGAAAGAGGTGTTACGTTGCGCTGTGCGCTGCCACCCTCAGAAAATGCGCTGTGAATTTTGGGCCGTCCGATCGTGCGGATCGGCTGCGAATCCGCGCAAAATCCCCCGCGCCGTCTGATCCCCCGTCTGATCCCGTGCAGCGCACCCCCGCCCGGCCGTCTGATCCCCCGGGTCGAGACCGGACCGTCTGATCCCGTGAACCGCACCCCCGCCGTGCATATAAACGCTCGGTTCGATTCCCATCCGTTGGATCGATGGAAATTGAACGGGCGAAAATGATTTTCGTTGTTACTGTAGCCGCTACAGTAACAGTGAAATTCATTTTCGCCCGTTCGATTCCCATCGATCCAACAGATGGGAATCGAACCGAGCGATAAACTACCGGGCGGGGGTGCGGTTCACAGGATCAGACGGTCCTGTCTCGACCTGGGGGATTAGACGGCCGGGCGGGGGTGCGCTGCAGCCTGCACGGGATCAGACGGCGCGGGGGATTTCTCGCGGACTCGCAGCCGATCCTCGCGATCGGACGGCCCAAAATTCGCAGCGCATTTTCTGAGGGGGGCAGCGCACAGCGCAACGTAACACACCTCTAATATATATATATATATATATATATATATATATATATATATATATGTATATATATATATATATAGAGAGAGAGAGAGAGAGAAATGCTAAAATGCGGCGTGCGGTGCGTGCGGCGTCGCACCGCAGCCGTCTGATGCACCGCTGCATGCATCGCACGCACCGCACGCCGCACCCTAGCATCTCTCTCTCTCTCTCTCTCTCTCTATATATATATATATATATATATATATATATATATAGAGAGAGAGAGAGAGAGATGCTTGAATGCGGCATGCGGTAAGTGCGGCACCTACCGCATGCCGTCTGATGCACTGCTGCGTGCATGCGATGCACGCAGCGCGTGCATCAGATGGCTGCGGTGCTGTGCCGCACGTACCGCATGCCGCAGCATAGCATGCCCCATATATATATATATATATATATATATATATATATATATATATATATATATATATATATATATATATATATATATGCTAGGGTGCGGCGTGCGGTGCGTGCGGCGTCGCACCGCAGCCGTCTGATGCACCGCTGCGTGCATCGCCCGGCGCCGGAGGGGGGGACTGCGATCGGCCGGCACCGGAGCATGAGACGGAGGTGGGGGTGCCGGAGGGCCGGAGGGGGGGCGCCGGAGCAGGAGACGGAGGTGGGGGTGCCAGAGGTGGGCGTTGGTGCGATCGGCCGGTGCCGGAGCAGGAGACGGAGGTGGGGGTGCCGGTCTGCCGGAGGGGGGCGCTGGAGAGCCGGAGCAGTCGCCGGAGGTTGTCGGGCTGCTTCCTGAGATCTTGAGAGAGAAAGAGAGAGAGAGAGGGGGGGGGGTGTATAGCACTTCAAAGAAAATTGATTTTTTAAAAAAAAAACCGGACGGCAGATAATGGGGGGATCGGAGGGCTGTTAGTTGATAGCCCAAAGTTGCAAATGGGCTGCCAGCCTATATCCCGTTTTCTCTCTCTCTCTCTCTCTCTCTCTCTCTCTCTCTCTATATATATATATATATATATATATATATATATATATATATATTTTATCTTTCGTTGCAACTCATCATCATGGGTGTCCTTATCACAGGTGTCTATTGAACCCATCAGACACTATGATCGAATGCTGGGTAGACCCGACCCGATCCATTGATTTTTAAACGGGTCTTAACGAGTCAGAGACAAACCCTATCATGAAATTCACCCACGATACCGCTAAATTGTGGGGCCCACCTGACTTGGTGTGATGGCGCAGCAGGACCCATAGCCAATCATTGAGGGAGATGTGCGCACGTTGTGGCGGCGACATCAGCAGCAGGAGAGAAGCTTCCCATTCAAACGAGGAAGCTCAATGGGAAGGTTGGCGTTGGAGATGCTCGAAGTGTACGTTCTGATTTAATCTAATATTAATTTGCTTCATCTCCGTCAATTCTAATCAGGTTGTCTCTACTCATATTCTTGGTCCTCTACATATACATAGGTTTCTTGCTTCTACCTTCCAGATTAAGATCCTTGACTTGAGCCGTGGGAATTATATTCAGCGGAAATCAGGCACAAAATGATGCAGTGCAAAGGGCACCCACAACCGTCCAATGCAGTCCAATCATCAACCGATTAACAGTCGACCTTTTATTTGTATTTTCAGATTAAATAGTTGTTCACTGTCAATAAGTATCAAGACACAGCCAATAAAGCAGGCAATAACAAGAAAAAAATCATGTTACAACACTAAAACAATATGCAACTGGTTATGAATCATGGAAATTCAAATCAAACCAACACAGAGCTCTAAAATTTACAAAGAAAAGAATAGAGAAGAATGACATCACAAGCTCAATCGAACGCCTTCCCAATACGAGTGCTAATGCATCCATCAGTGCACAGTGATTCACTGCAGATATGCCCATATTTGCCATTGCCAGACTTAGCTAAATCAATGCAGTGGAGGGAATGAACTTGAACAAGGACAACCTCATACTACAAGGCTAGATATCATGATGACTGCACAGATGTTGCAATCTATGAAAGCAGCACTGAGACCTTTCGGAAACACCAGACCTGCTTCCAAAGCCTTACTTAAACCACCACGTCCCTTTTGCCCAGCCGTCGTTGTCCTCCTCCCCTCTTCCTCCTCTTTGTCACGATGACCTCCTTTGGTCAACAATAGATGCCCTAGGACGATAATTACATCAGTGGGAAACACCAGAAAGAGCTACTTGAAGCTGATCATGCTCTTTACAAGACTACCACCGAAGGAGAAGCCAAGGCTAGATAGAACCACCAGAAGGGCTATCTTGACGGCGCATAAAAGACGGATGTTCTCAGTGGTTGATATTGAGCGACTGATTCGAGTGGGTGTTAAAATCTGGTGACTCATCTGTGGTGCTCTGTGTTGAGTTGTATCAACCACTTGAACCGATGGTATATGAGTAGCAGCTGAAGTAGTCAACTCCTCGGCGCTCGCATTGTCATGTGTATTTGTTGCATGGGTTTGTGGCCTGAAGCCACCTCTATCTCTTTCTCTCATCGAAGAATCCAAATGCGTAATAATACAATAATAGAGGAGCATACCAAGAGGACCTGTTGCCCCTCTTCCTCCAGCAAACTCCATCTTTCACCCTATAAAAATTGTCACCTCTTTTGAAATATTTATGTCACTCTCAAAATATTATTGCCAACCTCGAAATATTGTCACCTCTGTCAAAATATTGACACCACCCTCAAATTATTGTCGCTGCCCTCGAATTATTGTTACCTCCGTCGAAATATTATCGACGTTCTTAAAATATTTTTCATCTTCCTCTAAATCTTTTTCGTGTCCTTGGGCACGGGGTTTTCACTAGTATATATATATATATATGGGAATAGGGAACACGGTCCTCCCGACCACCCAACCCACTAGTCCTCCCTTCAATTTGGGTGCCATATGACAATTTTTAACCATATTTCTTTTTATGGATGGCCAATCCACTCTACTTAGATCAAGATTTTAAAAAAAAAATTCTAAAAAAAAACGTAAAACAACCCGATCAACGGTCGACAAATTTAACGGTAAAATGTAGCGTGCAAATAGCCCTTGCTATGGTTAATTTAAAAACGCCACTTGGCATTTTTTTTTTTCAAATTTTTTTTCATGATCATTGTTAGGAGGGATGTACCCACCTTGACCAACCCCTAACCCCGGTTAAAAAGTGTCATGTGGCACCCAAATTAAAGGGAGGACTAGCGTGTTGGGTGGTCGGGGGGACCGTGTTCCCTATATCCTTATATATATATATATATAGATATATATATAACCCAGCAAATTTTGACTCATATGTTACCCAGCATCCTAATCGTTGGATTTCGGTTTCAGAATGTGCTAGTTTTTTGTAGAGGTGCTATCTATGGTATGTTGATCATCCTCACAAAAAATCAGCACATTCTAAAACCTCTAGATGCATCAAATGTGCTCTTCAAATCAACGGTTTTCGACCGTCAATTTAAACCGTTGATTTGAAGAGCACATTTGATGCGCCTAGAGGTTTTAGAATGTGCTGATTTTTTGTGAGGATGATCAATATACCATAGACAACATGTCTACAAAAAATCAGCACATTCTGAAACCAGAATCCAACGATTAGGATGCTGGGTTATTTGCTGGGTCATTCGATCCTGAACCTATATATATATATATATATATATATATATATATATATATATATATATATATATATATATATATATAAAGAGAGAGAGATACTATAATGCGGCATGCGGTACTATAGTATTTCTCTCTCTCTCTCTCTCTCTCTCTCTCTCTCTCTCTCTCTCTCTCTATATATATATATATATATATATATATATATATATATATATATATATAGAGAGAGAGAGAGAGAGAGGTTTTTAGGTTGAGTTGTGAGCTGCCGGTTTAGAAAGTGAGCTGCGCTCACTTTGACCCCCTAGAAGTTTAGAATTTAATGAAATTTGGTGAGGGCTTTGTAATAAGATGATCATCCTCACCAATTTTCATCAAATTCCAAAACTTCTAGAGTCATCAAATGGTTGAAGCAAAACCTGTCGTCTGCAGTCACCGTTAAAATCTACAAATTTTGCTTCGACCATTTGATGCCCCTAGAAGTTTTGGAATTTGATAAAAATTGGTGAGGATGATCATCTTATCCTAGACAACACCCTCACCAAATTTCATCAAATTCTAAAACTTCTAGGATAAGATGATCATCCTCACCAATTTTTATCAAATTCCAAAACTTCTAGAGGGGTCAAATGGTCGAAGCAAAATCTGCAGATTTTAACAGTGACTGCGGACGGCAAGTTTTGCTTCGACCATTTGATGACCCTAGAAGTTTTGGAATTTGATGAAAATTGGTAAGGATGATCATCTTATCCTAGACAACACCCTCACCAAATTGCATCAAATTCTAAAACTTCTAGAGGGGTCAAAGTGAGCGCAGCTCACTTTCTAAACCAGCAGCTCACGGCTCAACCTAACAGCCCCCATATATATGTATATATATACACGCGCACACACACACACACAGACAATGCTCACATCATATGTTTCTTTCACCCCCTAAATCATATCCCCCATCTCAACTCCATTTAAACACAATTGTTTTTTACCCCCCCTCCCCTGGTGAATCGCAGTTACCCTAACCCACCTTTAAATCTCAGCCACCACATATCCCCCCTCCAAATAAATCTCAGTTGCTTTTTGTCCACCCATCCTACCTTATTATATAAACTAGGAATGCTCGCGTCTGTCAGCACAGCAGAAGCAGCCTTCAGTGATAAAACACAATCGGTCACCTTTCGCATCAACACACACCTTCGGCGGCAACACCCGCCTCCAACAGCCCTGACAAGGTGAATCGGTGACCCCGACCCCACCACCATCGGCCACTTTCGGGACAGTCTGATCCACCGCCACTCCCCGGCAGACCGGCGACCCCAACACCACCACCACCACCAGGACCGTCACCATCGTCACCACCGCCAAATGAGAAAGTTTATGGAGGGAACGGGGTAAAATGAGAGGAAATGAGGGTTTATATATAATAGGACCAATCGTAGTTTGATGGGGACCAGAAACCAGGTTGGCATATATTCCAAAGCTAAATCAATTGATACGCATTTCGAGGAACAAAGGGGAATAAAATAAAAAGGTTTGGATTAAAAATTTATGGTAATTTAAAAATTCAGTTTTAGATGAAATTCGGTTAGAATTCAATCTCTTCAAGTTAGGAAATAACCATCTTTTATTAGGTTTGAATTTTATGGCTATCTTTGATTAGATCGGATTTGATTAGAATCAAATCTATTTGAATTTATTAGCACTTATTTTCTTTGATCTTTTGTACGCCTATAAAAAGGCCATCGATATAACTATGAATATGATGAATTAAATATGAATAAAAAATCGCTTGATTGTGTCTTTGAACCTTGAGAAAGAGGAGGATTCCTCGAATCCGGTGCTACAGAATCTCCTCCCCCCTTCTCTTCTCCCTCTCGCGATCTCTCTATCTCTCTCAACCCTAGTTCTTATTTGCGATTGTTCGAGATCTACGACAACTGAATCTCTTCTAGTTGTTTCTCCGCGAAGAACAAACAAAGAAGGTGAAACAAGAAAGGAAGAAAAGAAGCAAAAGGAAGAAGAGGAGGAAAGCAAGAGAAAGGAGAAGAGAAATTCTTTCTCCCGCTATTCCTCTGTCCATGTGCAGAAACACCAACTTGCCTCCCCTCCTCTCTAAGTTTCTATCCATGCGTGAAAGAAGCAATCTGCAGCCCCCCTTTGCTTCGTACGATGTGAAGAAGCTACGGGTGCCCCACATTAACATCCAATCGCAGCACCCCCTCTAAGGGCACCCATGTTGCTGTTCCAGTCTGTTGGCACCCCCTTGTTGTTGTTTTAGTCTACCAACACCCCTATGTTGTTTCAGCCTGCAGGCACCCACCCCCCCCTCCCCTCATCTATTTGGCACCCACCTAACAGTAACCGCTATTTGCTTATTTTTTGCGTTGTTCTTGCCTCTTGGGTTGTTCGAAGAGTTCTTTCGAGAAGATTTTTCTCTCCAAATTGCTTACCTGCATCAAGAAACATCAGGTAAAATCAGTTCACATCGAAATTAATATTTTTAGAAGAATAGAGAATCCTTTCTTTGAAAATCGAGAGACCTCGTACCTCATCCCTCATCATAATTCCTTATAACCTTTTCACCTTGCCCATAAGGACAAATTACCCCTTTTAAAAACACCCTCTCTCACTCTCATTACACTCCCTCTTTTAGTTTTTCTAAGAGCTCCATCTATTACATCGGCAATCATCCTGACAACGGGAGGAGGTTAGCTAACATTTTTAATTGCAAGTTTGAAACTCTTCTTATGAGGTATCCAGGGCTTCCTCTTAGTGATAGAAGGCTCTCTACGCATGATTAGCAAAAGGTTGTGGAGAAGGAGGAACTTAGACTATCAAGTTTGAAGAGGAAGCACCTTTCTATAAGAGGGAGATTAACCCTTGTTAATGAAGTTCTTTTAGCCATCCCTCCTATTATCTGTCATTCTACTTTATTCCGTCTTGGGTTATCAAATCAACCCAAGATGGCAGTCGTAGCAGTTTTCTTTGGAAATGTGCAGAAGGGTCGTCTGGTTCTTACTATTGATAAATTGGGCAGTCGTCTACAAGTCTAGGATCAAAGAGGGCAGGTGTTCTGAATCTTCGGGACTTAAAACAAAGTTATGTTGGGAAAAATGGAGCTAGAGGCTGCAAAATGTTCAGGGAGACTATTGGACCCAAGTGATAAAGATAGATACTTTCATCGCTTCTCCCCTCTCCAATCCAAAGGTATAGTATGTAAAATCTCCCCATTATGGAAGGGGTATGCATCTTCTTTTAAAGTTGGTACCATACTTATTCTCGGTGACGAGCGCAACATCAAATTCTAAACTGATCACTAGGTGGACAATATCAGCCTTAGCACCCTCTTCGCAGGTCTTTACGACCTAGCTTGGAATCAAAATGCCTATGTTTGTTCTCAAGTGGTTTTTACCAATGGTTCCCCCATTTGCTCAGTCAAATTTCACAAAAATATTCCCCTTAATCTAGCGACTCATCTTCAGGACTAGTACTTTGTCTTGACTTCTTTTTCTATTAGCAATGCCGGAGATTCCGCAGCTTAAAAATGGAGTCCAGTAGAGATTTTTACAGTTAAGTCTTTTTATATATTCATTAACTCAGGAAGTGTTGTCAGCCCAATTGCGTCTTCTCTTTGGAACATGGAATCAAATGACGACAAATTTCCTACGTAATCACCGAAATATCTCTTTTTCAAGGGTCCAACATAGAAATTGACCAAATTTTTAATAGTGCCAAATTTCCATCCGACATAACGAAATGTCGACCGAAATGACCGACATTTGACCGAAATCCAACATTCTGTCTTTTTTCCATGCAATTTTACTGAAATTTTTTTTCCTTTTTTAGTAAAACAAAACTCATCTTTATCAGTGAGAAATTACATTTTTCTCAAATTTTGATTTTTTTTTTTCATACTAGATAATATTTTAATGACATTTGAACTGGAAATAATTGAAATTTGATCAAAATCCGATGAATTTCCACCGAAATCTTTCCTTAAAAAATACAAAATTTCCACCGACATTTAACCGAAATCTGTAAAATTTCCTTTTTTTACTAACCGAAATCGACATTTAAAACCTTGCTTTGGAAGGCCCCTTCCCCTTTGAAGGCTAGAATCTTTACATGGCTTTCCACTAAGGATAGACTTCTTACGAGAGTACATCTCCACCGGAGGAATCACCCCGGTATCTTAGACCTTTCTTGTGTGATATGTAGTAATAGGAGAGAGGATGTGAGTCACCTCCTTCTACATTGCTCCCATTCCAAATATATCCGAAAGACTCGATTAAAGCTAAAAGGTCACCTGGCTCTCTTCACTCTCTTTGGACCGTATGGAGAAGGAAACATATCACGTCATCACTTCACAACGCATGGGACTTTATCGTCATTTGCGTGTGTTGCGCACTTTCACTGGGTCATCTGGAAGGAAAGGAATTCTCGCATCTTTCTAAATAAACAATCCAAAGGCGAGGAAGTTTGGAAGCCTATCTTTTTGTTTGCCAAGGATTGGTCGATCTGTCTATCAAGTATCAACTAAGTCTTTTTAAAAGATTAATCGGGTTTATGTAATCTTTCTTGAGTCCTACTTCCTCTTTTATTTATTAATAATAATATGGGGTATGGCTTAACCCCTCCTCCCTTCCTCAGAGAGGATTTTCTATATAAAAAAAAAAGGAAATTTCAGATAGTTTCAATTTAATTATATACAAGTCTCCTTGATTAATCAGTAACCAAAAGTTTCCCTTCATTTATGTAGCTACAACTAACAAGTTACACGGTTCGCAGTCACTAATCTATTTAATCAGACAAGACATAGCAATTAGTTATGTTACATTTTAGATAAATAGTATCCATGTTATGGTCATAGCCCAATACGCCCTTTTGGAAATAAAAAATACAGGATAGAAGAACATCATTTTCTCACTCAAAATATACTCTAAACAAACTCTCAACATATTAGCACTCTTCTTTTAACGTTGTCTTGCACAACAAAAAGTTTCATTCTGCTAAGGTTGATCACACGATTTCTTATTTTATTATGCTCTTCATACCTTGAAGAAAGTCGTTTGTTAAAACAATAAAACATAATACCACTAGGTCATCACTGAGCAACAGGGAATAAAATTTCGTGTATATAGATTTTTCTTAGTCACATTATTCACAGAGTTTTTAAACAATTTCAAAGATTTTTTTTTTAGCGGAAAACAATTTCATTGATTTATGAGAACACTTCTACAGGTAAAGGAAAAGCCAGATATAATAAAAAAAAATGACAGACTTTTGCATAATTTATTTTCTCATTGTCCTTCTCTTTTATTAAACCTTTACAAAAGGACTTCTACTCGCACAACTAAATAGAGAAGTATTTTCATTGAGATTACATATTGTAATACCTATTGATCGTTAGATCCCTTCGATATGCATCTTCTGTAGCAGTTCCAAACTTCTGCATACACAACGTAACGGTTAAATCAATTGAATCAATCCTTCTTCCTAAAATGCAACTAGGACTACATATGAACAGTTCTAACCATATATCCACAAGAAAAGGTGGCAACAGCTAATCAATTAACAGTATTAGCACAAAAGAATTTAATGTGAAAAAAATTAATTTTAGAAACCACTCATGGGTGCAGCATCGAAGTTGCATAACAACTCACTGTTTATTGTAATGTTGCCCGATCATTGGGTCAACAAAATCATTCAAGAGAAAGCACCTGTCTTGGCCATATGCTTTTGGGCAAGTTTTGTTATTATATTGCAAGGCAAAAGACCACTACAACCAATTACCAAGTGAGGACTAGCAAATATGCCTTGAAAATGAATTTAAATCTCGAAAAACATATTGGCTCTTATTTAATCCTATCTGATTGGAAGAAAACAGAACTGAATTATTAAGACTTTAAACAGAGCCACTTGTAAATAGTTTTAGCAAATACAGGTTGAGCCATTAATAGCTGCTGAAGTTAAAGAGATGGCCCTTAGTGTCACACTAAACAACGTATGTTCATAAGATTAGGCGGGGGGGGGGGGGGGGGGGGGGGGGGGCGGTGATTGTAAAAACAATGTAGAAAGGATAGAGTTTTTGTAAACTACCTAAAAACTATAGATTAGAATAAAAATCAAGTGGAATTATGTGTGGTGATGAGGATGTAGTAAGAAATGTGGGGCAAAAGGTCACCAAAATATCGTCCTTAGATAAGTAGGAATATCGTTTTCTTGTAGTACTCCTCTTCAGGTTTATCCGTTACAAAAAGGATTAGGATCTTGTCCGAGAAGACAACCGTAGTGGTCTTGGAGGGTGCGGACCTCCTCCATACCACACATGGGATGGTGTTTGGTCAAGCTATTAAAGAAAAAAAATGGAAAGAAACAAATGAGATTGTCATGAACAATTGCATGAGGCACTATGGGCCATGAGCGTGGGTTTTTTTAAAGGTTTTTTATGGGATTTACAAATCTTCTTTTATCTTTCTCTAGAGTTGTCAGAACCCAGTATTATTTATTTCTACAGTTTTCTAGAGCTGGAGCGGAATACCTATAACTTTTTCAAGCATTGAAGATATTTGAAAAAAGTGTCATTGGAGACCCACAAAGAATCATTGAAGAAAGTGAAATTCAAATTTCAGTTTCGAGTGCCTAAAAGTGGTAACAAACCTATCCTATTTGATTGTTTTCTACTTAAATGTTAGATAAAAGGTATAAATCTTACGATGAAGCAAATACATAGAAAGATCATAGATCATACATGTATATGTTTTCTATCTTATACAAGTATACACATCATACTTTATGTATAGGCCAATGTTAGTTTGATGGGAGATGAAAGGGAATGTCTTCCTCTTCGACTCTTAAATTTTCATATTAAATGTTCTAGTATTTCTTTTAAATTTATATATGAATATATACATATACAAAGTTACCTGTATCATATAGGATACACAATACACAAAAAGGAAAAACAATACACAATACGTTACACGATATGACAACCTTGCTTAAAAGGGCTCCGAGGATCATGTTTACATAATAGTGAAGGGACCAAGTTCAGAACTTCCTTGGATCCAAGATGGTTACCCACATTTTGTCCCAACGGCCATCAACTAGGTTGACGCCATAGGTTGTACCCTTTTGTAAAATTAAGGAGAAGATGTGGAAGCATCATCTCAATAATTGGCTTAGCAAGTGCCCTCCATATAGCTAATGGGAATTCCAACCACACTTTCAGCCACTATTTTATCCCATTGGGATGAAACACTTAACAATATTTAATTGTTTTATACTCAAACGATTGTGTGATAACTAATAATGGCTAAATAACTAAGAAATGATAGTAACCTAGAGATTCATCGGTTGTAGACTGTTCTCTAAAGGTGCAAATGTTCATTATTCATTGCTAGAAGATTCATAAAAACGGTCGAAGGACCCCAACTACTTAAATAAAGGCGTTTCTTATTAGACCACCTTTGTGACCACTAATGTGCTGTGGGTTTAATGAAACCATGGGAACAAGGTATCAGACCATAGAAATCAATATCATACAAGAGAATTTCACATTTAAGTCATATACAAAACTTACTTGGATTGAAGATGGTTACCACATTTTGCCCCAGAGATCATTTACTATGTTGACCCCATAGTTAGTACCATTTTGTAAAATTTAGGAGAAGGTGTGGAAGCATCATCTCACATAATTGCTTGGTTCGTGTCCTCCATATAGCCAACGGGAATTCCTGCCACACTTCCGGACAGTATTTTATCCCAGTGGAATGAAAAAGTTAACCTTCTCAATTCTCACGGTACAAGGGAAATCACAAGGTCCATTTTTTATGTCCCTGCTTAAGAGCCCATTTGGTGAAACTCAATAGATACCTTGCCGAAGTTTGTGAATAATACATATAAATTCTTGTGGGCATAAATTATATTATTTCGAAAGATTGGGTGACAACTAATCAATTGATAAATAACTAAGAAATGATTGCAACCTAGAGCTTCATCAATTGTAGCCTATTGTTTAAAAGGTGCAAAAGTTCATTCTTCATTGCTAGAAGACTACTAAAAACCATTCAAGGATGTCAACTACTTAAAGAGAGGTGTTTCTTATTAGAACACCTTTAATGTGACCGCTAATGTGATAGGGTTTTAATGAAACAATGTGAACATGGTAACCCACCATAGAAATCTTAGAAATATCATACAAGAGAATTTGCCGCACTTAACTAAAATTCAAAGTCGCAATCATGTCTTCAGTATCTCCTATAATCCAACAGAGTACACACGTTTGCAAAATTGCGTATCACCTATTCTATTAGCAGATGTATGAGCTACTAGAAGTATGTATTACTCCATTTTAACGATTATCCTTTTATACATATAAAGTATGTGGATCACCAATCTACTCCCCAAGTGTTGGGTGGTTGTAACTTGTAATTACAAAGTTAGGTTCTGATCAATAAAAAACTGGACTTGTGGAATATATTATCATGGGTCGTGTACTCATGTTCTACTTTCTCGTAAATATATTGGTTGAAATCAATCTTAACTCATATTTTGTGGAATAAAATATTTTGACTTTCAAAGCCATGATCTCTTGCAAGAAAATATTCAATACAATCCATATTGACCATGTGGAGTTTATCCCTTAGGATTGCTTATATTCGCACCTCTTCAGTAAGAAATGTGTTTCCAACATCTCTTGAAACAACTAAAAGCATGATATAGTAGTTGCTTCATAATTCAATTACTTGCATAGTTCAAAATACCAACCGATACTGGTATAGTGGTATGTATCGGTTTGAGCCGGATCGGTACTAGTACTGCCCCGGGTACCATTATATGCCTTGTTCTCTCCCTTACACAATAATTTGAACCAACAAATCAATTTCAATAGGCAAGTGCATCAACTTTAGAGTTATGACCACAAGGCATCATTGTAGAAGCCCAAATAAGCATAAATGTTTTATGGGTACCATTGCAGAAGCAAAGGAATAAAAAAAAGAAACCTTCGACCGGTACCAACCGGTGCGTATCGATACCGACCGGTACATAACGATTGAGGACCACCTAATACCGTGATTTTGAACCTTGATTACTTACAGTCATTACATGACACCTTTTAAATTAGAAATCAAGAAGATTCGGATGATATCAGATACATAAAAAACAATGAAAAAAAAGACATCCAAATACATCTTATGCTTGCGATTATTGAAGGACCGTCTGGTCCATTTTGCTATCAGAGGCTACACAGGTTCCATCCACTCTCGTTGGACTAAACGGAGCTCCCTCATAATATGTAAGCCATTGAGGTATGCTTGGGACTTCCTCGGAATCTATGTCTACTGGGACATATGGAGAGAAAGGAACACGAGGATATTCCTAGGGAAAAAGGTAGCAGCCGGCATGGTTTGGGTGTCCATCTTTTCTCTCGCTAAGAGTTAGTCTTTTGGATTCTCTGTTAAGATGTCTGTGGAGATCAACCATGTCCTTTGTAAACTTGCTTAGTTATCCTTTTAGCTTTGTTTTTATATTTAATAATATAACTTGGGGTGTGGCTTAACCATCTCTCTCTCTCTCTCTCTCTCTCTCTCTCTCTCTCTCTCTCTCTCTCTCTCTCTCTCTCTCTAAGAGGAATTTCTACAAAAAAAATACAACTTATGTTTCTTTCATTTCATCGCTTGTGAACAAGCAATAGCAGCTCCTCACTAATAAAACCACCAGCTAATAGCACATTTTTGTTTAATTCAACATTCCAATTGACATAAAATCCTCTTTTGTTGTAACTTTCTCACCCTCCCTCTCTTAATTAGATGTTTGAGGGCTTGCATCCTGCAAGAATTGAAGCATTTTGATTTGTCCACGTGATATATTAATCCATATTAGGGTTTTTTTTCATGCATATAGCACCATAACCTGCTGAAACTCAGACATTCACCCGCAAAGAAAAGATGCTCAACACCGCTAAAGATAAGCAGTTGGCAACCTAGCATGCTAAAATACACCAAGCAAATCTAATTTTTGGATCTAAGCTAATTTTAACTGATTTATAGCGAGGAGTAGACATTTTGAATTGTTAAACAATGCGTAGGTTATTAATGTCCATGCCATTTTTTATAGACAAAACGTGGAAATTTGAACTATAATATTTTAAATAAATCCAACAAACAAAAGTGAAAACTGTGAAATAAAGTAGATTTATGATGAAACAACCAAATTTAAAATAAAATAAAAAAAGACAAAAGACCCAAGTTTAAAAGTGGAAACAAACTAATATATCATATTTTAAACTAATGTTGAATTAAATGTCAAAATGTTTAAACATACAACACATTTTAGATTTACGTCATTTCAGCAGGTTGTAGACTCCAGACTCGTATTGTCGTATTGCTGCAATACACAATGATACAAGAAATTGAAGCCACCAATACTAGTCATTGCCAATATGCACCCTCCTATATAGTACTGCAAACCAGTGGCACGGTACAATGCATAGTTGTCAAGGCGTCAAGGCGAGGCTAGGCGCCCGGAGGGAGCCTAGGAGTGGCCTTATATGCATAGGCATTCTCCAGGCACGGGTATATATGTATAGTCTATACTTGCAGAGTTACAAGTATATATGTAATAGGAAGCAATATAACACCTTACTAACATGAAATTGAACATATTATAGTCAAATGCATGCAACACAATGACACATACATAGTATAAACAAGAAAACAACAAAATGAAAAAATAGAATACAAACACTTGCTAACATAAAATTGAGCATATTCTAATCAAATGCATATAACATAATAAACACATAGTATAAACAAGTATACAACAACAGAATGAACAAAGAAGATGGGGGCGGGTTGGGTTTTACTTTTTTAAAAAAATCATTGCCTAAAACTAGGAGTGCTTAGGAGCACCTAGGCCGCCGCTTAGTGAGGTGCGCCTGGGCGCACTGGGGCCTTGCTGTCTCCGGGCGCCTAGTGCGCCTAGACGCGCGCCTTGACAACAATGGTACAATATATACCAGAACCAAGATTTTAGTTTTCTTGATAATGTAACTGGGAACCCTTCAAGCCACCGCTTCAATAAACACCTTAGGACTACATTTCCCTTTCTCACCACAATCGGGTTATTATGGTGCAAACGCTAAAAAAAATTAATTCTTATACAATGAAGAACGTCAAAATCCAAAACCCTGCTATTTGTGGACAAAGACACGAGTGTTAAGTGTTGGCATAGACACATGTGTCGGACATGGAAACATCATACGACTTGGATACGAGGACACACATGTATTACACACCACACACGCTTTAATTAAGTATAAATAACACCAAGCAAAAATATATACACACACACTTTAATTAAGTAAAAATAATACCAAGCATAAATATGATCACCCATGCATGCAATAAGAGGAAGGAAGAGATATCGAGTTTGTCAATGAAGGGCGTTTTAATGCAATTAGAATATAAAAAAAAATGACTCTGATACGAGTCTTTCTATTTAGTTAACAATGGATGTGATGGAAATAATTGGTCAATCACATGGTGCATGTAATATTGTTGGTAGTCCTATACAGGAAAAAAAACAAAACAAAACAAAATTCTCATCAATAACACAACATATTAATGATACTTATGGACCTATATAGAGAAAGAAGCAAATAGTAGTCAATAATACAACATAGATAATGTGTTTACTACAAAGCCACATGCGACGGGGACCCACAAATACAGGGTATTCTGGGACAATTAACAGGACACATATGATGTTATACGACCACGATGTCGTTCCCAACAATGCACCTAAACCTTAATTCATGTGTTGACGTGTGGACACGAGTGTCAGTGTCCACACGTGTAGACACGACACCGGGTTGAGTGGGAATTGTCCCACGAATCATAGTCAAAACCAGCTAGATACACTGATTATCAAGCAAGCCCAGAGCTTATACACATAGCAAATTACTTCTTGAGAACCAAATCTCACATGTATAGAACTTAAATCATTATAACCAAAAAAATTGACAAGCATCAAGGCCAATGTCCAACAATATGATCACTTGATGCATATGGAAATTCCAAATAAAAAATCTAGTTAAGTAATATGAGAGAAGCATGTACCATTTTTGGGATACGGCTGTTCTCGGCATAGGTTTCAGATCTCAGGTTAACGAAATCGATCCATGTATCATATATACGCATCCTTGCGGTTTCCAAATGTTTGGACTGATCAGGATTACTGCAGAAATATGATTACCATCATAGATAGTTGGAGAAGGATACAAGAATATCTAGGAATAACATAAGCCATGAACAAAAAATTCAGAAGCAGCAAGAATAAAATTAAGAGAAGTTGAGCAATATTTGTCCTAATAAATCTAAATCAAAGTTCTTTAGATTTAGACACAAAAAAAATTGAAGTAAATCAATAACACCAATCATGATATGCCAAAGCAACATAATAGGACAGCGCATTAAAGAAAAATGCCGGCAAGATACCTTCCCTCATAAGAACCCACACTTGAAAGAAAGGTTCTTGGACTGCATATACAAACCAGCAATAAATGCTTTATAAACAAGCACATCACATCCTTTAAGTTTATGCATTGGCATGTAACTATGTACATAAGACATAGTGAGACAAATGAGCTAAATTATTTAACCAAGTAATTGAAAACAAAACATAAACTGTATGAAAGAGAAATATATTCACATTAAATTATTGCACTAGAAAGTAAAACAAATGAAAAACAGCAACAAGAACAATTAAAAGTTGGTGTCCCTATGAGAAAATTAAAAACACAATTAATGTTGCCAAATTAGCTTAGAATCTAAATCAGGTATAACTACAAAACATAAATCAACACCAATGAGCATATTTATGCTTTTGGACATTTAAGTGGGGAGGATGAAGTACAGATGTGGTACTGAAGTATTATTTAAATCGTCAAAAATAAAAAATCAATACTGCAAGGAAAATTATATGCCAGTTTTAGAACCATCTCCACGAAGTAGATAAGGGCAGTGACAACATTAAGAAAAGATACTCTGGTTGTACAATGATAACTTGATTACCAATCGTGGTGGAACCACCCAAGACCATCTTGAATCTATTATTTCCCTATACTGTACTAGATGAACCGGTAAATAAAATTCAAAAGCAAGTATTATTTCCCTATACTGTACTAGATGAACCGGTAAATAAAATTCAAAAGCAAGTACCAACGCAAAAGCAATCTTTAGAGTAAAAAGAGAGTTTTGAATGATGATGGAAGAATAAGGTTGGATCCTAAGTTTTACATATATAGAAGAAAAAAAAATACTATCCTCTAACCCCGGTCCACATGGCGCACTGTTGTTCAAGAGATCTACTTGGCATTTTTAAAAAAAACAAAGTTTAAATTTTTTAATCAAAAAATGGTGGAAGAAACCGCATTCTTATTTCATTACTTTTTAAAACCAGACGAATATTTCGTTCGTTTTAAAAAAAGTGTGCACCCCAACTCTTTCTCCACCCACGGCCCCAACCATTGCTCGGGTTTCAGCCAAGCGATCACAGTGGCAAGGCGGCAGTAGCTCGGGCATCGTCATGGTTTCAAATAGAGTAAAAATAGCCTTAAGTCATTGTTTATGTGGAACTCAATTAAAAACTAAAAAAGAAACCATGTCCATGTTGAATCTATTAAAAATGCAAAAAAAAAAAAATGACGACGAGTGTGACTCCTCTCCTATGTTTAAAAAACCCTATATTTTTCATTTCCCGAGCATCATCAGGGTTTGATGCTAGTATATGATAAACGGAAGCCTGGAATCGGTTGTAGCACCACGTGGAATTCAATTTTAAAACGGAGTGATACAAGGGAGATGAATAGTCACGAATTCATAACGATCTCAAAAGATTGAAGGGATTTTGATGATCACTTTCACTCAATAGCGGTCTGAAAAGAATTTGATGGATCCATAAACTATAACTGCAAACGTAGCAGAATCCACTCCCATGTCCGATTAAATCGGATGGCTAAAGAAACCCTATAAGTCTACTTGCATCCTCTGAAACCCTATTGCCATGCACCACATTGCAACACAACACTGGGTCCTGCAAGGCCCCCTCCTCAACAACCACTTCCTCTGCCACAAAGATTAGCCCTCGTCAGAGGGTGTCACCGTCAAAGCGCACCGTCGAGTCCTGCAGGTCCCCCTCCTTTGTCACCTCCTCATCCTTCTTAGGTAAAGGTGCTCTCTCTCTCTCTCTCTCTCTCTCTCTCTCTCTCTCTCTCTCTCTCTCTCTCTCTCTCTCTCTCTCTCTCTCTCTCTCTCTCTCTCTCTCTCTCTCTCTCTCTCTCTCTCTCTCTCTCTCTCTCTCTCTCTCTCTCTCTCTCTCTCTCCCCCCCCCCCCCCCCCGAAACCAAACAGACCATGTCGAAGGGTTCCCCCGCTGAAGTGCATCATTGGGTTTTGCAAGACCCCATCTTCTACAGCCTCTGCCCGCTGGCAAGCTTCCCGGTATTAGACGTTGAGATTATACTGGAAGACTTCAAAAAACAAGAGTGTGAAACTCAATAGAAATAATGAATGCAACTTTATTTCAACCTAAATAAAAATAAACCATTGGCTAAATTTTGTTGGTAGTTGTTATGTAGTGGTAAAGGAACTTCAAACTATCATTAATGAAAAAGTGTGACGGCAAATTTTCATGGCGCATTAATCCTACTGGATTGGGAAGGATTGTATCTCAATTTCACATAAATTGCTACAATCGAGCCTACTGCAACATCCAATTTCTTTGGAGCTGATGATCAAAAATATCAGATAGGGTCAGACTCCTTTTTAGGTAAAAAAAAATGCTAGTATGCTTTTCAGGTTGTTAATGCTAGAATAGATGGCTAATGTGTTGTTGCACGAATGGCACCGGCTCCGTAGGAGGAAAAAAATAATTAAAAAAAATTGATAGATTAAAAAAAAACTTTAGAGGAAAAAGCTCTTTATGTTGTGTCAAAGAGAAGTGGCAGTTGTTCAAAAAGAGAATCTAGCTGAATGATCGAAAGGAAGGTCTTAACATTGATAAAGCAGAAAAAATTGTTAAATATGATTCTTATGGTGGAGTTTCAAGACCTTTTTACTAGAAAGGAACATGTTTGGCGTGGATGATGAACACAATTGCTTTGCCTCAAACCAAAGAAATGACAATCTGAATGATTGTTCCAGCAAGATAGGAACTACAGTAAAATCAGGGCAATATGATCTATTAAGTTTTTTTTCCGGTAAAATCCCCTGCAACAGAGAGAGGGAGAGAGAGAGAGAGAGAGAGAGAGAGAGAGGAGGGTTAAGCCCATACCCCAAGTTATAATTAATAAACTAAAAAAATAAAGCATGAATAGGATTAATCTTCCTGAAAGACTTAGCTGATAACAAGAGATCCAATCCTTTAAGCGTATCAAAATTAGCTTCCATACATCATTATGCATGTGATTGCATTAACTAGAAAATGCAAGAATCCATCTTCTTCCAAATGCCCCAGCTAATATTAATGACCAGAAAATTCCAGGCTTCTATCATTGACGGTGTGATTCTCTTCCTTCACCACAATGTCCAAAGAGAAAGGAGGGAACCTGGCTGACCATTAATATTTAGTTGAGTATCCAGAGCCTTCCAAATATGCTTAGGGAAGGAACAATGCAGAGCAACCTCTATTTCTCCACCACAAAGAACATATGACAGATCTGTCATCCCAGGGTAATTTCTCTCATTATGACGAATACTCGTGAGAAGTCTATCCTTAATAGCAAGCCACATGAAAATTCTAGTCTTTAAAGGGGTCGAAGACTTCCAAATAGAAGAAGCGCCATGCCAGAAATATTACCGCATGCATTAACAAATCTATAGAAGGGTTTGGCTAAAACCTGGAAGATCTCCATTTCCAACACGAAGAATCCTTTACTTTATTGATAGAAAAGGATAGAATGGAATGTAAATCTTGGGCGAAGTAAACCCGTGATCTAGCAATTGCATCTTGATTCCATTACAGACCAAAGAGTTCTAGAAATAGAGTGCCCAGACAAACATTATACTCGAAATGATTTATACAAAATTCTATGTTTTAGCGATCACTGAGTAAAAGCTTGGTACCAACTCGGTAGGTATTTGAAAATTTTAAATTCCTTTCTAAAAATGAGAAATTTTGCCGGATACCCTGCTTTTTTATTGAACAAGTGAAAAACAACAAAAATATTAATACTTAATCACTTAAGTCAGGTAATTTCCTTGTTCATTTTGGAGCCTCCACGACCACTTCCTCAACATAGCCTTATTGAAAACTCGAATCTTTAAGAATTCCAAGACCTCCTTGTTCTTTAAATTTATAGACAGCTCGCCATTTCATCAAATTATAGGAGCCTAAGTTGCAATCGGCTCCCTTCCAAAGGAAACAGCTTTGAACACCGGAAGGTATAAAGTAGAAAGCCAATAAGTAAGGATAGCAGATAGAATAGAGTTGATAAGAGTTACCTTCCTTCAATATATAAATGATTCCCCTTCCCCAACGTAGCCAAAAGGTAGGGGCAAACAAATAATTCCCCTAGTGCTGGTTATATGCCCCAAACTAAAGCTACATATTAATTTAACAGTGGCCAACTGTACCTAGCAAAGATTGAAATAGGAACGAGTACCATATTTCTCAAAGCAATTAATCTGTCACTTGGAAGTAACTCTTAAGCATAAGAGCCTTATGTGACATAACATCACCTTATTATTGGAAGCATTGCTCAACTCTGGATCGTAAGCTGAACACTACTAAATGCAAGGTGTTGGGAACATATGGATAAACACGAACAAGCGACTTGGTTAACATATGAATCATGAACGGTAAAGAAAAAATATATATCATAAACAATGCACTATTCTTCCATTGTTAAAGGTAATTTTGCATCTCATAGAACAAACAGATTATATAATGAATAGTGCATTGTTTATGGTATATATTAGATTATACAATGCACTATTCGACCATAAACAACCGTGTTTCAAACACTTTTTCATCAAAAAATGATTTCAAGATTCTCCATTAATAAGACGAGAGCTTAGATGTAGACAATCATGAAGAAATCCACGGAATCCAGTTATTTGCAGTGTTATGAAGAAATTCCTAACGAAGTCTAGCGAAAGCCTCTTTTCAAATCAAGTTTAAGAACCACACCTTCCTCTTTTTCCTTATGAGATGAAAATAAAATAATTTCCAGAGCTGAAGCAACATTATCAGGATTCAGGAATAATCAGGCCTTTAATAAAGGTTCAAGTGTCTTAATGACTAAATCATCCATAACTGGAGACAATCTATTAGAAAGGATTTTATAACTATTTTGTAAATGCAGTTCAGCAGGCTGATGGGACGAAAGTCGGAGATGAATCAGCCTCGACTTTCTTCGGAATAATAGCAATCAAAGAAAAGTTGAGATTGGCAATAGAAGCAGAGCTACTGAAAAAGTCTCAAATAAATCTGTAAACTTGTGGAGCAATGCAGTCCCAATATCTTTGTAAAAGCCATAGAAAAACCATCAAGCCCTGGAGCACCGTCACTGCTCAAATCAAAGACATCTCTCTAGAACTCTTCATCAGAGAAGCCCTGTCGCCTCCAGAATCTTCTTGATCATTATGCCAACCCGGTCCAGAAGAATATTAGTCTGAAAAAGTAAGAAAGATTTGAAATGATTAGAAACTCCCGAAAGAATATCCTTAGTGCCATATAGTTGTTGCCCCCCAAGCTGGATATAATTGATCAGATTTCTTTTCCGTCTGTCACTCTGTCGTCGGGGCAACTTATGGACGTAAGACGTATTCCTGTCCCCAAGCTTAAAGCATTTGTCCCGAGGCCTCTGCTTCCACACAATTCCTACTAGATCAAAATATCCTTCAATTCCTTTCAAAAAGAATTAAGAGAAGTTTTATCGAAATCATATAGGAGACTCTTATTTAACTTCCAAAGTATTGACATTGGCAAGGAGAAGACGTTTGTTGTTGCAAACATGCCCAAAAATAAAAAATGTTCCCAACCTCTGATATCATGTCTTAAACTCATAAATTTACAAACAATGTTAAAGAAGAGTTATCAATAGGCTCCGAACAAAATCATCAAAATACAGATCATTAGACCATATATACTTATACTGAAACCTGTGGGGAGGTTTGTGGCTGAGTGACGAAGTATCCAAGAGTAAAAGCACATGGTCAGAAACGAAAACATGACACCAGACTGGAGACAGTTAGCGTAAAGAGAATTCAAGTCATCGCAGATAAGAAACCTATAAAGCTTAGCAAAAGAAGGATGATCCCTTTTCTTACTCAAAGTATATTTCCATCCTCCAAGAGGTAGATCAAAAAATTCCAATCCTAAAAAAATTTCAGGATCGACATGGAGAAAACATAAGCCAGAAAAACCTTTCCTCGAGTAGGGATGGCAACGGTGCGTTTTAAAACCGAAAACCGTAGTAAACCGCACCGCATGGTGCGGTTTTGATTTGCCAAAATAGAAAACCGTCGTGGTGCGGTGCAGTTTCAGTTTTCGGTTTCAATATAGCAGTGTGGTTTCGGTTTTAACTAAAACCGCACCGTTTAGGCCATTCAAGTGATAAACCGCAGTGCACCGCACCGTATGGTGCGGTTTCAGTTTAACATAACGGTACACCGTCATAGTGCGGTGCGGTTTCGGTGTGGCGGTTCGGTGTTCCGGTGCGGTTTCGGTTTTGCCCGAAACTGCATCGTTGCCATCCCTATCCTCGAGCAATGCAACTGTTTTCAATTTATCGAAATGTCTGATAAGAACACACTATGCAATTCTTTTATGATACATTGATACAATCGTTTTAAATTTAAGTCTTTTATAGTTGTGCATACATATTTACATGAATTATTTTTTGAAAACACACAATAAACACATAATAGGCTTGCATTGACCATGAAATCCGGTGGTTTGGCGAAATCAAAATGGTTTCGACGAAATCACGTTGGTTTCAGTCGAAATGTGATGGTTTCGGTCGTATTAATTCTAAGAGAGAGAGTGAGAGTGAATCAAATGCTTCACTCAATGGGGCAATAGCTCTATATAGTTGTACAAGAGATGGGGTCACCCAAGGGCCAAGGTGAACATACCGCAAGAAAGACTAACCTATACAATGAGGCTAAGTACATACATACTCTAACACCCCCCCTCCAAACTCAAGGTGGATCATACACCAAGAGTTTGCTAAGGAGATTCCAAAAGTACTTAATGGTGTCTTCGTAAAGAAGTCTGCAAGCTGCTCTGTAAAAGACAGATACGGAAGCGAATGTCATCTACGTAGCGATGTCGCACAATGTGGCAATCAAGCTCGATGTGCTTAGTGCGCTCGTGGAACACCGATTGCTAGCAATCTGGTTGTCATAGTAGAGGTGTGTCAACGAGGTCAGTTGTACTCCCATTATCCCATATCACCAAGTAGACGTCGCAGTCAAACAACCTCACACGCAGTCCATGTTATAGCACGATACTCAGCTTCAGTAATGCAGAACGAGATGATATCTTGCTTCATGCTCTTCCAGGAGATGAGCGAGTCACCTAAGAAGATGCAAAAGTCAGTGGCGGAACGTCGATTAGTAGGATCACTTGCCCAGTCTGCATATAAATAGGTGCGTAGCTCCAAAGAGAAAGATGATGATAGTAGCAGAGAGACTAGAGAGCGAGTCATCATGCCCCGAAAATAACGAAGAATCCGTAGGAGTGCGGTATAGTGAACCAAGCAAGGGGCACAAATAAACTGACTAACTCGAACGGCATGAGCAATATCTGGGCGAGTGAACGTCAAGTAGACTAGAGCTCCAACAAGCTGTCTGTAGCAAGTGGGATCTGAAAGCACCTCATCGTCAATGGGACGAAGCTTCACATTAAGCTCCATCAATGTGTCCACGGTCTGAGAATCAATAAGTCCGACACGAGTCAGTACATCAAAAGCAAACTTTTGCTGAGAGACCAAAAATCCTCGGGGAGACGAAGTAATCTCATGGGTAAAGCCACGAGCGACTAGACGAGCGGGTCTTATACCTCTCAACAGACCCCATCTAAACAAGTCTTGATCATGTAGATCCAACGACAGCTGATAGGATCCTTCCCTGAAGGAAGAGAAACAAGGTCCCAAGTACTAGCCCGTTGTAAGGCCCGCACCCCCTCAACCATAGCATACTGCCAGTGCGGAATATGAGCTGCCTTGCGGTAAGTCGGTGACTTTTGAAGAGAGTAGATAGCCCAAGAAAGGACTGAAACTAAGGTAGTAAGATGCAACCTAAGAAAAGCCATAGCGATCAAGTGGATACCTCTCACGCTCAGGATAGCGCGTAGAAGCAGCAGACCCATCTTCACAATCAGCCAAGGCTAGAGCGAAGTTGGTGAACCTAAAGACTCTGAAGAATAAGTAGTAGCAGACGAAGCAGGGGGAGCTGGTGAAGCTGGTAATGCAGGAGGAGTTGGTGCTGGCTGGCTACGAGTGTATGTACAAATGACAAGCGGATGCAGGAGCTCATGAACTAGAGTTGAGACAATGGGAGCGTCCGAAGTCACTAGGATAGGAAGGAGACCCAAAAAGGAACCCGGAGTCTGGAGGAAGGACAAGTCCGAAGAAGGGGAGGCACCTGAGAAGAAGGATGTGTCCTCGAAGGTCACGTGTCAAGAGATGCGGATACGATGAACAGACAATTCATAGCAACGCCAGCCCTTATGCTCAAAGTTGTACCTAAAAAGACACACTTAACATACAAAGGAGACACTTTGTACGCTCCTATAATGGAAGGAAGACAAAACCAGTACAACTAAAAGTCCAAAGAACTCAATAGTTAGGAATAGTGGAATAGAGTCGTTGAAATAGTGACTAACCAAAAAGAAGAGAAGGAGTCTGATTAATCAGATGGACAGAGGTAAGAACAACCTCAGCCCAGGAGTGGTGAGGAACTACAGCATAAAACAAGAGAGACTCAAGAATGTGACAATACTTCTTCTCGACAATGTCCTTCTGTACATGCGTGTAAGGACACGACTGTTGGGGTCGAGTACCCTGAGAGAAGACGGTGTCACGAAACTCGGAAGAAAGATACTCTCGAGCACCATTCAAGCAAAAACCCTTGATCCTTTTCCAAATTGAGTGTGGACCATGTTCGTGACATCACGGTATACCTAACACATATCGAACCTACTATGCAAGAGGGTCACCCAAGTGAATCGAGAGAAGTCGTCAATAAAGGTGACATAATAAAAAAGGCCAGACATGGACGTGATTGGTGATAGTCCCCAAATATCATAATGCACAAAAAGGTGATGTAGACACATTCATTGGAGGGAAAAGGAATAGTCGAGTGCTTAGCAAACTTACACTTGTGCAGGAAGGAGTGAAAGAGTGATCACCTAAGTATTCGGACCGAAATGTGCTCGAAAGGCGCATCATTGAAGGATGCTCAAGGCGGCGATGCCAAAGATCAACAACGGAAAAGGAAGCAACACATGAAACAGTGGAGGACAAGGAAACATGAAGATGCTCCAAACTATACAAGCCAGCAAGTCTCCATCATGTACCAACATGACGGGGAGTACGGAGGTCTTCCACCACACAAGAGGACATTGCAAAGGTAACGGTGAAACCTAGATCAGTCAATGTACTAACCGAAACCAGATTGATCAAAACGTGAGGAGCATGGAGCACATCATGGAGTGAGAGGTGACCACTAGAGTCAGAAGAGGTGGTGATAGAATCAGAGCAAGTGATGTCCAAAGGAAACCCATCAGCGGTGTGGGCACCGAAATTAGCCCACGGATTGGACCCGACCCGCATGCGAAACTTGGCCCACACACAACGGCCCGCATGCGAAACCAGGCCCACACACAACGGCCCGCATGCGAAACTTGGCCCGCACACAACGGCCCGCACGCGAAACCCGACCCGCATAAATAAATCGGGCCCGCACACAACGGCCCACATGCGAAACTTGGCACGCACACAACGGTCCGCATGCGAACCCGGCCCGAATGCGAACTCAATTCGCGCGCCATGGCCCGACTCAAAGCGAACGGGTCCCACCGGACGCAAAAAGGGGGGCCCACCGGCCCACCGGCCCACCCTTCTTGAAAACCGTGCCCCCTCCCCATGGGGAGGTGGGGCCAGCCATAAAGGAAAAGAAAAGAAAGGGAAAAAGAAAAAGAAAAAGAAAAAAAAGATAAGAAAAGAAAAGAAAAAAATCAAAACCGCCTCGATGCGGGGGGAGGTGGCGTGGACGTCTACGCAGTCGTAGATCCGCGACGATCCCTCGATATAACGGACAAGATGACGTTGTGTCGCCATCCGATCCAAAAGTGCAAAAAATAACAACTCAATCATCAAAGATAGAGTCACATCTAGCCCGTAACCACCCCAACTAAAAAAGAGGGGATCGAGTTTGTTTCCCCGAATAAAGGAACAATATCTGGATGGTTATGGGGGGGAGATATTAGATGAAACAAAAAGATTTCAGCCATATCTCCCCCAACCGCCCCCTTTGCCTATAAATAAAAGGGGTGCGGGAAGCCGTAAAGGGTCGGAAACTAGAGACGCGAAGGCTCTGCAAAGAAAGAGCCTCGCTCTCGACGACCGAAGGCTTTGCGAGGCACGGCAAGCGCATCCTACGGGAACACTTAGCCCATCAAGTCCTCATCAAAGCGAAGACCTTGCACTCGAAGATCAAAGCTTCAACTCCTCGCACGAAGAAGAAAGCCCGGAGAAGAAGACCCGGAGTCGTCATCACCCCGACTTCTCTAACGATCTTCATCAACTCCGAAGACGCCACAAGCAAAGGCCGGAGAAGAAGATCGAAGCGGACAACACCCTGTCGTCTTCAACAAAGGCATCGACTCCTTGCACGAAGAAGAAAGCTCGGAGAAGAAGGCCTGAAGTCGGTGCTACCCCTGCCGTCTTCATCAACAAAAGCCGACGCTACAACCATCGCACGAAGACCGGTGCTACCCCCACCGTCTTCATCAACAAAAGTCGACGCTACAACCTGTCGCATAGAGATCGGTGCTACACCCACCATCTCCAAAAAAAGCCTTCAACTCTGATCAAGCCAAATACGCCCGGAGAAGAAGCCGACGCCACAACCGTCGCCAGGTCCGAAAGCTGAAGACGAAAGGGCTCTGCAAGAAAAGCTCCAACGCTCGAAGACCGAAGGCTTCACGAGGCACGGCAAGCACGTCCTACGGGAATCCTTGGCCCTTCAAGTCCTCATCAACGTGAAGACCTTGCACTCAAAGATCAAAGCTTCGACTCCTCGCACAAAGAAGAAAACTTGGAGAAGAAGACCCGGAGTCGTCATCACCCCGACTGCTCCAACGATCTTCATCAACTCCGAAGACGCCATAAGCAAAGGCCGGAGAAGAAGATCGAAGCCGACAACACCCGTCGTCTTCAACAAAGGCGTCAACTCCACGCACGAAGAAGAAAGCTTGGAGAAGAAGGCCTGAAGCCGGTGCTACCCCTGCCGTCTTCGTCAACAAAAGCCGACGCTACAACCGTCGTGCGGAGATCGGTGCTACCCCCGCCATCTTCATCAACAAAAGCCGACGCTACAACCGTCGTGCGGAGATCGGTGCTACCCCCGCCATCTTCATCAACAAAAGCCGACGCTACAACCGTCGCATAGAGATCGGTGCTACACCCACCATCTCCACAAGAAGCATTCAACTCCGATCACGCTAAAGAAGCCCGGAGAAGAGGAGAAGCCAAGCCGACGCTACAACCGTCAAGGAAGCCAGAAGAATAAAGAAGCCCTGAAGAAGTAGCCATCGTCGTTCGAGAAGAAGATCGAGTCAAAGCTAAAGCCAAAGCCAACGCAAGAAGCCAAAGCAAACGCACCGGTAAAGCCCGCGCCAAAGCAACGCACGTGCCAAAGCCAAGCAACTACGACGGTCACGAGCAAAGCACCGCACGTTCTAGCCGATACGACGCGAAGTCCGGAAGAACTAAAGCATCGCAAGCCTCTACCCGCCTATGTTCAAGCGCAAGCGCCAAAGCAAAGCAAACGCCAGTGCCACGCCAAAGCTACGCTAAAGCCAAAGCCGACGCCAAAAGCACGATCGACGCCGCGAACCGACGATCAAGGACGCCGAGGTCTAGCAAGGATCGAGGAAGACATGAAGACCGAGGAACGAAGCCCAAAACCTCCCTAGCCGAGAAAGCGCGAAGCACGGACGGGACAAAAGCAACGGCGGAAACTCCTTAGCCTCTCAAAAACCCTCACCCTGTAAAGATCTCTGTCCTGGGCAACCCCTTCAGAGCTCTCGCACGAATACCACGTGGAGACGCGGATCAAAGGGACCCTCCAGAGGATCTCTCCCACAATCTCTTGATCAAATATTCGCCGCACCCGGACTCGCCGCACCCGAGCCCCCCGGGTCCCGGCCACTCTGTAATCTCGTGTGATTCGCAATAAAGACGACCCGTATCTTTTTCTGCGCCCACAGATTTCTGGCACGCCCGGTGGGACCTCCTCTCCTTTCATCCGTACGTTTGAAAGAGTTGCTTCAAGTTCGCCATGGCCGGGACGAACAATGATACGTTCGCTCCAACAAGCCTTTCGCCTATCGCCGAGTCTCCACTACTCCAACATGGCGATCCAAAAAACCCGGAGGATGACCTTCCCCCGGTAGTACACGTCTACACTCGGCGTGTTCAAACTCTCGCGGACTTCTTCACGCCCGAAACCCCTGCCGAAGATGCTCGCCAAAGCGCCAATGAGGCCTTGGTGCATGAAGAAACATGCCTCGATCCTGGAATTTAAGTCCAGAAATTTGGGGAGGTCCAGCCCCAACCCAGAGCCCATTCGAGTTCTCCAGCGGACCTTGCACCTCCTTTGCAGGGGACAAACGTTCGTCATCAAGAAGAAGCAAGTCGGAGCAACTACGTCTCCGACGATGACGGTGACAATGCAGGCATGCAACATCAAGGCGTCCTGCGTCATCATCCTCCGTCCGCTCTCCAGCTCCAAGTCATGCAAATGGGTGAACACATGGCGCAAATCACCCGACTAATGGAAGAGAAGGATCGTCACATCAATACCTTGCTTCAAAGGCTAAGTGCGAGGGATGCTACGACATACAGTCAACCTCCTGCTTCTCCAGTAGCTGCTCCAGCCCCGTCTCCAACTTCCGCTCCTGCAGAGGTTGTTCCGACAATACTAGCAGCTACTCCCGCACTCTCCTCAGCTCCCGTCCCAGTGGAGGTCGTTTCTCCCATGCCGGTCTCGATGGCCATTGGCCGCACAACCTTCGGTGGTAGCAACGATGAATGCCCAGCAAATACAAGCGTTGGTGGCCAACATGATGCGTTCCCACGGCAGCAGTCTACCTCCGATTACGGCTGCATACTCAAAACCTTACACCACAAGGATCCAACAGCTGCGCTTTCCCACCGGGTTCCAGTCGCTAAAATTCCAGCACTTCGACGGGAAGGACAATCCAAGGCAACACATTGCCCACTTTATCGAAACTTGCAACAACGCCGGCACATACGGCGACGAGATGGTGAAACAGTTCGTTCGCACCCTCAAAGGTAATGCTTTCGACTGGTATGTTGATCTTCCTCCAGGATCCATCGACAACTGGGATCAAATGGAGAGGGAATTCCTCAACCGCTTCTACAACACTCGGCGCATCGTCAGCATGACCGAGCTTACTGCTACCAAGCAAAGGAAGGATGAGCCGGTGATCGATTACATCGATCGTTGGAGAAACCTTACGCTAAACTCACGAGATCGCTTGTCTGAAGACTCGGCCATCGAGTTGTGCACCCAAGGCATGCACTGGGGCTTACTCTACATCCTCAAGGGGATCAAGCCTCGGTCCTTCGAAGAACTGGCGACTCGGGCTCACGACATGGAGCTCAGCTTAGCAAATCGCGGGGAATCAAAAGCCAAAAACTTCCTAAAGGTAGAAAAGGAGGACGAACCGGCAGCATCAAAGCAAGTCAACGTCACCGACCTCGCTTCAACTTCTAAACCACTCAAGATTGGTGGCAAGCCGGACAAAGGCAAAGGGGCTGCCATACCACCTCCTCAGCCTCAACGGCCACCAAGGATGACTCTCGAGGAGCTTGAAGCTAAGGAGTATCCCTTCCCAGACTCGGAAGTTTCCTCCATGTTCAATCAGTTGATGCAAGAAAAGATGATCGAGCTTCCGCCACCAAAAAGGCCGGAACAAGCACATCGAGTCAACGATCCACTATTCTGCAAGTACCACCGGATGGTCAGCCATCCCATCAAGAAGTGCTTTGTCTTCAAAGATAAGATCATGGCACTCACCAAGCAAGGAATAATCGAGATCAACTCTGGTGACGTCGTCGAGTCAAATATGACGTCAATCACCTTCGACTCCTTCCCGCCAGCGTTGACTGCTCCACAACGCACTTCAACAAGGCTGCGCATCGTCTGTCAAAAATTGATGGCGAAACCAGCTCCAAGAAGACGACGACGGTATGCTCCTGCAGTGCCCAGGGCCAAATCTTCACTGCCTTGGGGGCAACCGCCTCTCATGCAAACGCTCCCTCTTCCAAACAAAGCTACGTCCCAGCATGTGCTCAAAGCAAGAAACGAGCAAAGAGACCCCGAAGTCGACCTGCTAGGCCAACCGTCAGGTAAGTTCGACTTCTACGTCTTTTACTCCAAGCCTCCTTCAATCCCAATGAAAGAAATCAAGTCAATCGGCTGGGGATCAGAAGATGAACCGGTAAAGCCTCCAGAAGAGCAAGTCCTTCCGATCAAAGAAGAACATTCGGTCGCAGTACCAATTCTTCACCCTGGCAAGGAAGACCTTACTGATGAAAATGCATGGGCTATGGCGCCTCAAAGGAGAAGGCCACGACGATCAAGCTACAGGATAGGACGTCTGGCCAACCACGAGAAATATCGGACGACAAGAAAACTCCTCAGAAGAAAGACCTTCAAGGAAAAGAATGAAGCTCCAGAAAGAAAGACGTCCAAAGTACCTCCAGCAAGTCCGGAAAATCTTCTCCAGCAAACATACCCAGAGCTGGTGACACTCCAGGAGTTCTTTCCCAAGCGCTTCCTCGAAGCCAATCAAAACTTCAAGGTCTCCTGTTGCTTGATGGAAAATCACCAAGTGCTCCAGAAAGACAATAAAGAAGGCGGCTCCAATATCGAAAGCATGGAGAGAAGCATTGCTGCCAACGACAAGCCGTGCAACGAGGCCAAAGCACACATTGCTGACGCCAAGTGCTACCAGGCCGAAGACCCCGTTGCAGAAGTTCCTCCAGCAAAGGCACCACGAGCCCAAGAAGTCAAAGCAGTTGCGAGGGACAAAACCTCTCCACTTGCAAAACTAGCGACATCCTCCAGCCAGACGGTGCACAAAGTCAAAGGAGCGCCAGCATCAAGACGAAAAATCCACATCAACTCCAAATCAAGCTCAACGCCACATGTTCCGTTGCCTGCTCAAGCTGCGACAGTCCTGTGGCTCGCACCTCAATGGCTTCGCAAGCCAGGACGACCACCTTCCACTCCAGCAAAAGAACCATCGTCACTATTCTCCGAGGCCAACTTCATCACTTTGCAAGAGATGACACTGCCATTACATGGTCTGTTGCACACCTCGAGCTCAACCGAGTCTTCCGAGTACACCAGCTCCGAGCAACTCGTAATCAAGCCAGGAAACACTCGGGGGCAAAACTCCACGGAGATGATGTTCAAATCCAGCCGCAACAAAGAAAGCACAGTGCATATGAGTTCACTACCCTCAGTTGCAATACCACATCGCCTGACAAAGACTCAAGCCCGCCTCTTCAAAAGCGGCGAACAAATCCTTCCAAATCGCCGAGCCATCGGCTCCAGTCAAACTCCAGCAATCACCAAAACTCCAGTCAAGAAGATCTTCACTTCTAACTACATTGAAGCGAAGAAGGCGGGCGACAACTGCAAACCAGTGACGACTCTGCCTATCAGCGGCAAGTCCCTCAAAAGGTACTATGCCTAGCGCAAGGTTACCCCCCTTGCAAAAAAAAAAAAAAAAGGAATAAATGAACTACGTGCGACTTGATCCCTCTCCGTAGGGTAGTAGGCAGCCTGTAAAGGTTCAGTCCAAACAAAAAAAACGGCCCGCATGCGCGTTTCACGCGGGCGCACTCGACCTTGAGGGGGCATTTGTAGGCACCGAAATTAGCCCACGGATTGGACCCGACCCGCATGCGAAACTTGGCCCACACACAACGGCCCGCATGCGAAACCAGGCCCACACACAACGGCCTGCATGCGAAACTTGGCCCGCACACAACGGCCCGCATGCGAAACTTGGCCCGCACACAACGGCCCGCATGCGAACCCGGCCCGCGTGCGAACTCAATTCGCACGCCATGGCCCGACTCAAAGCAAACGGGTCCCACCGGACCCGCTACCCGAACCCAAAAAGGGGGGCCCATCGGCCCCCCCTTCTTGAAAACCATGCCCCCCTCCCCATGGGGAGGTGGGGCCGGCCATAAAGGAAAAGAAAAGAAAGGGAAAAAGAAAAAGAAAAAGAAAAAAAAGAAATGAAAAGAAAAAAATCAAAACCGCCTCGATGCGAGGGGAGGTGGCGTGGACGTCTACGCAGTCGTAGATCCGCGACGATCCCTCGATCCAACGGACAAGATGACGTTGTGTCGCCATCCGATCCAAAAGTGCAAAACATAACAACTCAATCTTCAAAGATCGAGTCACATCTAGCCCGTAACCACCCCAACTAAAAAGGAGGGGATCGAGTTTGTTTCCCCGAATAAAGGAACAATATCTGGATGGTTATGGGGGGGAGATATTGGAGGAAACAAAAAGATTTCAGCCATATCTCCCCCAACCGCCCCCATTGCCTATAAATAGAAGGGGTGCGGGAAGGCGTAAAGGGTCGGAAACTAGAGACGCGAAGGCTCTGCAAAGAAAGAGCCTCACTCTCGACGATCGAAGGCTTCGCGAGGCACGGCAAGCGCGTCCTACGGGAACACTTAGCCATCAAGTCCTCATCAAAGCGAAGACCTTGCACTCGAAGATCAAAGCTTCGACTCCTCGCACGAAGAAGAAAGCCCGGAGAAGAAGACCCGGAGTCGTCATCACCCCGACTTCTCCAACGATCTTCATCAACTCCGAAGACGCCACAAGCAAAGGCCGGAGAAGAAGATCGAAGCGGACAACAAGACCTTGTCGTCTTCAACAAAGGCATCGACTCCTTGCACGAAGAAGAAAGCTCGGAGAAGAAGGCCTGAAGTCGGTGCTACCCCTGCCGTCTTCATCAACAAAAGCCGACGCTATAACCGTCGCACGAAGACCGGTGCTACCCCCACCGTCTTCATCAACAAAAGTCGACGCTACAACCGTCGCATAGAGATCGGTGCTACACCTACCATCTCCAAAAGAAACCTTCAACTCTGATCAAGCCAAATACGCCCGGAGAAGAAGCCGACGCCACAACCGTCGCCAGGTCCGAAAGCTGAAGACGAAAGGGCTCTGCAAGAAAAGCTCCAACGCTCGAAGACCGAAGGCTTCACGAGGCACGGCAAGCACGTCCTACGGGAATCCTTGGCCCTTCAAGTCCTCATCAACGAGAAGACCTTGCACTCAAAGATCAAAGCTTCGACTCCTCGCACGAAGAAGAAAGGTTGGAGAAGAAAACCCGGAGTCATCATCACCCCGACTGCTCCAACGATCTTCATCAACTCCGAAGACGCCATAAGCAAAGGCCGGAGAAGAAGATCGAAGCCGACAACACCCGTCGTCTTCAACAAAGGCGTCGACTCCACGCACGAAGAAGAAAGCTTGGAGAAGAAGGCCTGAAGCCGGTGCTACCCTGTGGACGCGGAAAAAAGCGCAGGTCGTCTTTATTGCGAATCACAAGAGATTACAATTGTGGCCGGGACCCGGGTGGCTCGGGTGTAGCGAGTCCGGGTTGCGGCGAGTTTTGATCAGGGGATTGTGGGAAAGATCTTCTGGGGGATCCCTTTGATCCGCGTCTCCACGTGGTGTTCGTGCGAGAGCTCCGAAGGAGTTGCCCAGGACAGGGGTCTTTACAGGGAGAGGGTTTTGGAGAGGCTAAGGAATGTCCACCGTTGCTTTCTCCCTTCCGTGCTTCGCGCTTTATCGGCTAGGGGGTTTTCGGCTTCGTTCCTCGGTCTTCGCGTCTTCCTCGTTCCTTGCTTGACCTCGGTGTCCTTGATCGTCGGTTCGCGGCGTCGATCGTGCTTTTGGCGTTGGCTTTGGCTTTGGCTTTTTGGCTTTGGCTTGGCTCCGGCGTGGCTCTGGCTTTTGCTTTGCTTCGGCGCTTGCACTTGGACGTAGCTGGGAGAGACTTGCGATGCTTTCGTTCTTCCGGACTTCGCGTCGTATCGGCTAGAACGTGCGGTGCTTTTGCTCGTGGCCGGCGTAGTCGCTTGGCTTTGGCACTTGCGTTGCTTTGGCGCGGGCTTTACTGGGGCTTTGCTTTGGCTTCTTGCGTTGGCTTTAGCTTCAGCGTCAACTCGATCTTCTTCTTCGAACGACGTGGGCTACTTCTTTGGTGCTTCGACGGTTTGCGTGTCGACGGGACTTCTTTTCTTCTCCGGGCTTCTTTGGCGTGATCGGAGTCGAAGAATGCTTTCGAAGATGGTGGGGGTAGCACCGATCTCCGTGCGACGGTTGTGGCGTCGGCTTTTGTTGATGAAGACGACGAGGGTAGCGACGGTCTCCGTGCGACGGTTGTAGCGTCGGCTTTTGTTGATGAAGACGACGAGGGTAGCGACGGTCTCCGTGCGACGGTTGTAGCGTCGGCTTTTGTTGATGAAGACGACGAGGTAGCGACGCTTCAGACGATCTGCTCCAGGCTTTCTTCTTCGTGGATGGCGCAGGCGTTAGTCGAAGACGACGGGGTGATGACGCTTCGCTTCTCTCCTCCGGGCTTTGGGGCTTGATCGGGATCGAGGATTTGTTGGAGTCGACGAGGTAGTGCCGCTCCTCTTCTTCTCCGGGCTTTTGGGCTTGATCGGAGTCGAAGGCTTGTTGGAGACGACGGGGTAGTGCCGCTCCGATCTTCTTCTCCGGCCTTTGCTTCTGGCGTCTTCGGAGTCGAAGGGTTCTTCTTCTCCGAGCTTTCTTCTTCGTGCACGGAGTCGAAGGGATGATCTTCGTGTGCAAGGGTCTTCACGTTGATGAGGACTTTCAGTAAGCCGATCCCTCGGGACAGGCTTGACTGTGCCTCGTGAAGCCTTGGGTCGATGAAGAAGCGTCTCCTCTTCTGCAGAGCTCCGGCGTTTCGTCTTCAATTTTCGACCTTTATGGCGTCGGCTTCTTCTCCGGGCTTTTGGGCTTGATCGGAGTCGAAGGCCTTGTTGACGACGACGGGTGTAGAACCGCTTCGCTTCTTCTCCGGGCTTTTGGGCTTGATCGGAGTCGAAGGCTTTGTTGAAGATGACGGGTGTAGCGCCGCTTCTCTTCTTCTCCGGGCTTTTGGGCTTGATCGGAGTCGAAGGCTTGTTGGAGACGACGGGGTAGTGTCGCTCCTCTTCTTCTCCGGGCTTTTGGGCTTGATCGGAGTCGAAGGCTTGTTGGAGAAGACGGGGTAGTGCCGCTCCTCTTCTTCTCCGGGCTTTGCTTCTGGCGTCTTCGGAGTCGAAGGGTCTTCTTCTCCGAGCGTTCTTCTTCGTGCACGGAGTCGAAGTCTTGATCTTCGTGTGCAAGGGTCTTCACGTTGATGAGAGCTTTCGGTAAGCCGATCCCTCGGGACAGGCTTGACCGTGCCACGTGAAGCCTTGGGTCGATGAAGAGCGCGTCTCCTCTTCTGCAGAGCTTCGTCGCCTGGCCATCCGAATCGACCTTTTGAACCTTCCCCCACCCCCTCTATTTATAGGCAAAGGGGAGGGGAGAGATATGGGAAGTTCTTAATTTTAAATCCCTTTAATATCTCCCTCTTAATTACCCAAGATTTATTCATCCATTGATGAGGAGAATAAGTCTTCATTCGCTTTCCTTTCCTGGCGGGGCAATTAAGGCTGGATTTTGCACACGAAATCGATGGCGATCGGGCGCTTCTTCTTGTGCGTCGGATCGAGGGATCGGCACAGATCCGCGTGTGTGCAGTCATACGCAACCTCCCCCCGCGCATGGCGGTATTTATTTCCTTTTCTTCCTTTTCTTTCCTTTTCTTTTCTTTCCTTTTCTTTTCTTTCCTTTCTCTTCCTTCCTTTTCTTTTCTTTCTTTTTCTTTTCTTTCCTTGCAGGGCCGGCCGGTCCCCCATGGGGTTCGGGTCCTAGTAGGGCCGGCCCCCATGGGGTGCGGGTCTTAGTAAGGGCCGGCCCCATGGGGTTCGGACCCTAGTAGGGGCCGGCCCCTCTTAGAGTGTGGGGTCCGCTCCTCTTTTGCTGGGTGCGAGTCGGGTCCGGGTCCGCACTGGTACGTGCAAGTCGGGTCTGCGCGTCGAGTTTGCATCCGCGTCGGCACACGTAAGTCGGGTCCAGATCCGACGTAATTCGTGTGTCTACATACCCCTGCCGTCTTCGTCAACAAAAGCCGACGCTACAACCGTCGTGCGGAGATCGGTGCTACCTCCGCCATCTTCATCAACAAAAGCCGACGCTACAACCGTCGTGCGGAGATCGGTGCTACCCCCGCCATCTTCATCAACAAAAGCCGACGCTACAACCGTCGCATAGAGATCAGTGCTGCACCCACCATCTCCACAAGAAGCCTTCAACTCCGATCACGCTAAAGAAGCTCGGAGAAGAGGAGAAGTCAAGCCGACGCTACAACCGTCAAGGAAGCCAGAAGAATAAAGAAGCCCTGAAGAAGTAGCCATCGCCGTTCGAGAAGAAGATCGAGTCAAAGCTAAAGCCAAAGCCAACGCAAGAAGCCAAAGCAAACGCACCGGTAAAGCCCGCGCCAAAGCAACGCACGTGCCAAAGCCAAGCAACTACGACGGTCACGAGCAAAGCACCGCACGTTCTAGCTGGTACAACGCGAAGTCCGGAAGAACTAAAGCATCGTAAGCCTCTACCCGCCTACGTTCAAGCGCAAGCGCCAAAGCAAAGCAAACGCCAGTGCCACGCCAAAGCTACGCTAAAGCCGAAAGCTAAAGCCAAAGCCGACGCCAAAAGCACGATCGACGCCGCGAACCGACGATCAAGGACGCCGAGGTCTAGCAAGGATCGAGGAAGACACGAAGACCGAGGAACGAAGCCCAAAACCTCCCTAGCCGAGAAAGCGCGAAGCACGGACGGAACAAAAGCAACGGCGGAAACTCCTTAGCTTCTCAAAAACCCTCACCCTGTAAAGACCTCTGTCCTGGGCAACCCCTTCAGAGCTCTCGCACGAATACCACGTGGAGACGCGGATCAAAGGGACCCTCCAGAGGATCTCTCCCACAATCTCTTGATCAAATATTCGCCACACCCGGACTCGCCACACCCGAGCCCCCCGGGTCCCGGCCACTCTGTAATCTCGTGTGATTCGCAATAAAGACGACCCGCATCTTTTTCTGCGCCCACAAGCGGTGCGAAGCAAAAGCTGAGGAACCACACGGATACATCCAGTGAGAACAGTATTGATAGAGGTTAGGTGATGAGTCGCACCAAAGTCAATGATCCAAGTGGTGCTGGAAAAACACAAAAGACATTGAACGGAAGATGAACCGGCACACTATCCCATCATGGTCATCATAGCCGAAAGGCAAGAGGCTGAGTGTGCTAACAAGTGCAATCACCGAGCACGGCTGATCACACCACGAGGCCAAGGCTGCCATGAGGGAGAGACAACGGTGCTCAGGAGACACGATCGAATGAAGCTCGTAGACAAAGAAGACCCATAGACGAAGAACTGTGATATGTCCACTTAAATGGATGAAAAAAACCCATAGGGAGGTGCCCAAACCTCTCGTTTTTGTCCTCATTGTTCGCAGCTCTGATCTAATGAACATCTGTGTATTATGCACACTGAAGAGATACAAGAGCCTCTGTTCACTATGACAACAATAGGCAACCACTGAGTGAATAGGTACAATTACTGTAATTTTAGTTGTCGTGATTGTATGTGCAGGTATAGCCGATTCATTGAAAATGCCTCAAAGGCTTGAGATCACTAGTCCAAGGTGTTGTAAAAGTGCTGAAAGAAGCAGCTGAACCTGAGTGGTTTTAGAGCCTGAACTGGTGCACTAATTAGCTAAATAGACTGGATTTTAAACCAGAAATAAACCAGCTCTAAAAGTGGATCGGACTAGACTTAAAAAGTAAACAACCAGTTAGAAATAAATCAAATTGAACCACAAAGGAAATGAATCGAACCAAACTTAAGTGAACCGGGCTCTAAAACAAGTTAACTGGAGATCCGATTTTAAGGGAAATGGGTCAGATTCTAGTCCACTAACCTGACTTGATAGATCTTTGCGGTGTCTCTTCCCTTTTCAATAGGGTTTGGCATCAGCCGCCGCACAGTGCCCTTGACGCAGGAGCTTCCTAGCTGAAACTCTTGAACCCATACCTAAATCAGGAGGCAGTTGTCGGGACCAATACTTGATCTCGCAAAAGATTGGTGTCACATGCCAGAACGCAAAGATCCAATGGGATTTCAAATGTGAAAACTTATGAAGATAGCTGAAGCTGACGCAGAAGGGCTGTAGCTTGATTGTGGTACAATGAAGTCTCAATTGGAGCCTCTGAACACCATACTAAACTGGAAGAAGACTGATTTGATCACTGAAACTCGAAGATACTGAAACGGATCTTGATGACGATGATATAAGTTAATGAACAAATCTGGCGTGTCCGGTATTGAACAAGTATGTCGCGTCGCTACTGGTAAACGAATGCAATGAAGATGATGCCGATGGCGACGTTGCGACAACAATGAAACATCGAACAAGCTCAAGATCTTTGGATTGAAGGAAGCTCAAATAGTGGAAGGAAGAGGGGCATATGGTTCTGATTATCTGATACCATGTTAACTCTAAGAGAAAGAGAATCAATTGCTTCACTCAATGGGGGTAATAGCCCTATATAGCTGTACATGAGATAGGATCACCCAAGGTGTACATACCCCAAGAAAAGCTAACATATACACTGGGACTAAGTATATACATACTCTAACAGGTCAAAATTTGAGTATATATAAAGCCTCAAAACAACATAACAAGTCCACATGTTTCCCGAAATATGTGAGCTGGTTTCGGTCGAAATCCCCAAAATACCCTCGAAATCACAAAAATATGGCAAAATGGTCAACGAAACAGGCCCACGGATTTCAAACCCACCCGGTTTCGGTGGGCCACCATGCTTTCGACCAAAATTTTGGCGAAATTCGGCGAAATGCATCCGAAATGACGAAATTTCAACGAAATGGGTAGGGGTCAAGGTTTCGCCCCTACCTTTCGTTTCAGACCCGGTCAAAACAAAAATATTTTGGCAAAATTTGCCAGTTCAACCAAAATTTGAAATCATGGAAGCAATAATATGCTAAATAGCCACCTTAATGAATTAATAACTTCATTGTTCAAAAAGAATATCAACCAAATTGTTCCTTATTTTTAAAACTTCTGCAATTAGGTATGGTAGCATATAAAGCTCGTGAAAAGCTTTGATGACTATGGGTGTGTTGTAAAGGACAGGTTCTATCAAAGACTATAGCCACTACCAATCAAGAAAAAAATTAAGGCATAAAACGTCTATATTGGATTTCACAATTTTTAAATTACTACAAAAACTAAGCAATAACAAGACAGATAGAAACAAACATGATACCAAGCATCCTGATAACTATTATGATGGAGTAAGCATGCATAGAAATTGATGACAAACCGTGCTAATATGAGAATAGCAAGAAAAATGGAATTAGTACATACCACTGGATAACACCTATTCCTTGTTGTTCCTCACCGGCATATTGCAGGTATGCATTGACCTTCTCACAGAACTCTCGACCCAACATATTGTCTAGTGCGATATCGATATCGCAACAATCTTTACCCAAGAGCTGTACGAGAGTGCATCCAAGTGAAATCCCCATATATAATTCATTGAAAGCAAATCAATGATAAAACCAACTAAGATAGAATCATAGAACCATGTGACATTGGTTGTGAAAGAGAACCAGTACATACGTAGGAATACATTAAAGACTAAAACAACATTCTTTTCTCCCATTAAGAGGCAGTATTTTCATAAAATTCGAAGGGAGAAGCACATAGTTTTTTTTTTTTACAAGCAAGAAAAGCAGAACAAAAAGAAAAGGAAAAAAACAACAAATCAAAAGTATAGGAGCCAAATCTTACAGTCGCCACTACCATAATAGAGAAACCGCTTCAACGTACTAAAGTCTCGCATCACTAGTTGTCACGTATCACTACTTGCAACCCTCCGAACATCCTCCAAACCTTTGAATGTTTTCAATTAGATCAACCTATTACTTCCATTCCACTCTCCCACAATATAGCACCAACCTTCACAGCTATCATTATTTTATAGGGAAAAAACAAATTTCAAAAAATCAAGGTTTACCAAGGAGAATCAAAAACAGCCGTATAAAGTCCAAATCAAGGTGAACTTGGTGAAGGGAGAGGTGAGTTATGGCAGCCTAAACTACCATTAGGTCTATTTTAATATATAGTCTTCTAAGTGTCATTCTAAGAATAATTTTGAGCCTAAGTCAGGAGGGGGGATGGCCCTATAAATACCCCCCTGCACTGCCTAGGGATCCTCTCTTCTACGAGTTCTTTCATCTCTCTAGTCGGTCTTTGCTGGATGATTGCTCCTCAAGGATCCATGGGTGATATGCATGCCATATACCTTACAAAGTGCAACACCAACCTCAGAGATGAACGGTCTCTGCTCTATAACAATTTGGAATCCAGATGTCATGATTGATTTAGTGGTTCATCGTTTTCGCAGCAAGTTCATGATAGTGTTCATGAGTGAGATAATGTTTGTGTTTGATGCGCTTGGCCTTCTTCCCGTCATTGGTATCAGAAACCTCAAGGACTCGGTTAAATAAAATCAAGTAACTTTTTATGTTTTGAAATAGATCTAGGATACTAAGTTCTTTTTGGCTGAACTCATCCTTGTTCAACGACTGGTTGGCAACGCTTAGAAGCGAGAACGAGCGCTCTTCTTTCCCTCTTTCTTCCCTCTTTCTTCCTTCTACCACCTTTTCTCCTTTTTCTACACATGCAACCCATCTCTGATACGCCCTAAGTAATGATAGCCCTAAGTACACTAACAATTATTTTATCAATTCTCAAAGAAAAATGGACTATGTATAACTACTTATGTTGGTCATACCGAACAAAATCAGATTACGAAAAAGAAAAAAAAAAGTGCTTGTTGGAGGTCACTAGATCCATTATTTTCCAACTATAATTTCAAGACGTCCGAGGTGGGCTCAACAAGTCCCGAGGTTTGGCCCTGGGCGGGTCCCACTGCTTGTGACGAGTGTGCCAAATGTTGGTCACGTGTGCGCCATGGGGTGGATTTTTATGCACCCATAGATAAGAAGCTAAAAATGAAATTCACTTAAACAATCATGATCCATGCTTCCCGTATCTAAATTAAATCCATGTTCCTTGAGGAACCTAGAAAAATCCAATGCATGATTCACATATATGTGCATCTTTTCATTTTTTAAGGATGTTAGGAGAAAAGTTATTGTGCTACTGGGAGCATAGATCAAACGCCTCCCCTAACAAAATGCAGCTAAGAAACCATTTGATCCATGATGGGATCAATTAAGCAAAGCATACAACTACAAAAAAAATTGAAAAATATTTTTGATGAATGGATCAAATAGATTCAATCAAGCAAACACAAGGTTTTTGAATCTAAAATCTAAAATTAGGGTTTTAACTTTTACCTGAATCGTTGGCTGAAGACAAGAGTAACAGCAGAACACGGGCTGAAACCAAGCAATAATGAATAATCTAATCCTTGGTGGCCAGCAAAGGGAGGAAGAAGTTCATAAATTTTGAAAACAAAAATAAAACCCTAGCATCTCTTGATATATCTCAAAAAAAAAACTTTACTCCGTGATCGGATGGCTGGTGGCCAGCAGAGGAGGAAGAAGAAGAGGCCGAAACCAACTGGAGTTCGGATGGCTGGTGGCTGGACAGGGAGGAAGAGTGTCGTGTCTCGCTGGCTGGTGAGATCTCAAGGGTGTGGTGACCAACCCCTCGCTCTACTGTCGTGGAAGTGGGGAAGGAGTGGACATGCGATGCCCATGGGCCTCATTTTATACTATATCAGGCCGGGCTTTCGGGTCAACCTATGCAAAAAATATGTATTTTCTAGGTTCAAGCACGTCCCATGACTCCCGTGTTCACCCCTAAATTAATTGGGGGGGGGAGGATGCACTTCCTAACGGTTCGGAAGTGTGGCTTCGGACCATTTTGCTCTGAAATTGAGCGGCCTCTTTTGGGGGAAGTAAGGGTTGGCCGGAAGTCCCAGTTCCGAGTTCCGAGGCTACTTACATCAAACCAAACAGCAGAAGTTGCCCAGTTCCAACACTTCGATGACTTCCGTGGGGACTTATGCCAAAACAAACGCAACCTGAGTGTCTTTCTTACATTTGTGTTCCTTTCTCTCAATAGAATCTAGCAAGACCCTCGAGCCACATGATGTAAATCACACCATTAACATAATGGGGGTCTCATGGTTCAACGCATGATTGGATATCTCTTGGTGGATTTCGAGTTGGAAATGGAGCATGCCTAAATATTCTCTCAACCTCATCAACGTCGGCAATCGCAAACCCTCCAACACATATATGCAAAACTGGCAAAGACTTTTTAATTCCTTAAACCTTAAACCTCTTAAACATAATGTGGATGTGTTCTATTGAATTCTTCGATTGAGCCTTGTCATTATGCCTCACCCAAAGTTGTTTTTGGTCCGGGAAATCACTTCAAGCTAATCATAATACAACCATAAGTTTGACTATGTAAGGAAACATTGAGGATCATAAATCTATTCTCATCCATTGAGTTCAACTAAATCTTTGTAACATATCAAATCATAATGGAGAATTAAATCCAATCATGGGAAATGAGAATGAATGTCAACCTCGGCTCTATTTTCTCATCTGAACTTCTGTAGCCATAAAACATAATGAGATAGAACAGGAAAAAAAAAATCTCTATTGTTGAACCATCCATTTCATCCACTTCTTGTAAACTCGGGCAAAATCCTCCATAGAAACATATTATTATTGACCAGGTACAGCAATGGGAAATTGGTTATCCTTTAAACTCCTTCAAATAATAAGCAAAGAAATCATAAATTAAATACTCTCATAATGCACACACTATTGATGTTGCAGACTTCAAGTAAAATGAAAATTCCCTAACCAACCGGATAATAAGCAGATAAACCGGGATGTGCGAAGTCATCAATAGACACGGCAAGTAACATACTATCATCTAGCTAGGAGTCAAAGGAATTGACAAATGTGTGTGAATTTCTATTCACATCTCGATCAGTCGAATCTATCAAACTTCATCACAGTTAGGGCTTGAATGGTGTGCCCATTGCCACACTTATAGTAATCAAGATTGAGAGATTTAAGTCTAGCTTCTATCTAATCTGCCTCGAGAACATTAGAGTCCAATTTGTCATCTCGGAATAGCGTTACGGACCTTATCGCGGACCCAACCGCCGGCGACACGGAGCTGAATATCCAACTGGAAGTGGCGAACCACGTCGAGCAACCGCCGGAAGATCTTCTCCTCCGTCTCGGTGAGCTCGATCCTCTCCTTAACCATCAGGGGAGCTTCCATGGCTCTGCTTCCGCTGGTGCAGCAGAAGCCCTTGAAGCGAAACCCTAGTTTTCCCCTTGAGTGGAAGGAGAGGGGTTTGGGTGGGAAAAGACGCGAAGGTAGCAGTTGGAGTGCAAGGAATCGAGCGGAGTGGAGATTACTCATTACCCGCGTTGCTTTCCGACGCCCTTTGAAGAGGGCAACGTCTATATACAGCACAGTTTTTCATACAGGCAGGTCATTGTTTTTGCTAGGGGCAGCTCAACCCAGACTCTGTCAGACCCCACGTTTTCTTCCTCATTCATTCCTACTCAGCTCGCCGGTACCTGTGCAGGCCGTCGATCTCGTGCAGGTCTCCGCCCATTCGATGTCTTAGATCCCATCCAATCAACTACCGCCGCCGCCCCATAAAAAATTTGTGTTGTATATAGAAGTTGCCTTTGAGGATATTTATATGTATACGCACATGCCACTTGAGATTGTCACTCAAATTTGTGATTGGGATACATGCCCAGTGGCAAAAAAGAACCTACCGACATTTTAGATTTCTGCTCCCAATTAAACTTGGGTGTTAATATTTGCACCATAATATTCACTAAGTATAACTACACTTAAAATTCATAAAATACCGTCTATATCCCCTGGTCATTTTCCAAGTACCACAGCATAGCAAGGGCCGTTTGTAGGTTGCCACTGCCGCTCACCGCCATATACCTATGTCGACACCATCGTCGGTACTCATGCCTCCCGTCTCCGCAGCCTCGTTCTTCCTCTTGTCCCCTCCTCCTCCACCGTCCTCGTTCCTCCTTCATTCTTGGTGAAAAACCCTAGCCCACCATGCCAACCCAATGAATGTTTTCAAGCCATGTCGACTACTCCCGTCGCCGACAAAGTCGATTGGTAGCCAACGACATGGTGGGCTGGGGCTTTCGGTGAGGAGGGGGGGGAAGGGGGGGGGGGGGGGGGGGGGGGAGGTCTGGGTTTCCCTGTTGACCCCAACACCAAGGGCCTCCAACTCATTCAAGTAATTGATCACCTTGACCCTTAGAACATGTGATCTCGAACTGGCGTGCCCTTAGCTATCCTGCTGTTCATGAGGTGGCACATAGCCACCTTCCTTGCGGCACTACTTTGCTGTCCAAATATCTATTTAAGGTTTTACATCATTGAAGATGATGTGGGCATATGCTGATGATAGTGTTGAAGCATGTTTAACAACAATAGTGAAACCCATCTTAAAAAATCCATGTCAAATTAAATGTCAAAGGTGAATAATGAGGAATGAGGATCGGGGCATACCAGCAAATTTAGGAGGAGCTGTTAAGAAGTTGCAATACTAGTATAAGTAGTTGGATGCCCAAGAAGGTTTACTTTCTTTTTCTTTCAGTCATGATTGTGTATTTTAAGACAATAGGTTTTTTTTGAATAAAATGGTAACTTTAGTATACTTTTTTTTTGAATAAAATGGTAACTTTAGTATACAGGTTTAGATATATGATGTGCTCTTGTGCATTGATCTCTTACTTAATGAAATGTTAAGTAATAACCGGCCATTTAATTGGTGATGAGTTAACCTTAACTAAATAAGTTCTAAATATAAGCTCATGTCTGGACAGAAGTCCTTCCGCGCCAACGGCAGGGCTGACCTATAATGAAAATCTAACTCAGATGTTGTAGTTAAAGGGACACTAGCATCACCCATTGGAGATGCTTTAGTACTATAGCTAAATTGTTCATATTTCCTACTTTTGATTTTTTTCTTCCATAGGGGGGTTTTCTAGGCCTACTTTATAAAGCCCATTGCAAAATAAAACAAAAATAATAGTAAAAAATATGTGTTGTATAAATCGTATCACTATGGAAGTAGATAGCTAGCAAGTAGATTGGGACTATCTTACAAAAACTATATGTGGCAGAGGGTTTCTTAAATATAACGAATTGTTTAACTAAAAAAAATAGTATCGCAAGAATAAGGGATGACGATAGAGATTTTGGAAGATTATTCTGTGTCTAATATAGCTCATCATTGTCTATTATGTTACTTATGTGTCTAATATTCACCTAGAAGATGCTCGATTAAATAGTTAAAAGAGAATATTAATTAAATAGATGTGGTCAGATTTGTAGTGCATTATCTGAGTTATAGTTCATGATTGTCTTTTACCAGCAGTTGTTGGCCGGCGAGAGGCCAAAGTCTCTCTAATTCTCTTTTTCTTTCTCTCCCACTCACGTCAATTGTCCACTGTTGCATGGAGGAGCTGCTTGCCCATCCGATGGTTAGAGTGCCATAAGTGACCGATCCTGTGGGGCCCACGACACCACCGATGCCAATGATTACCTGATCTAATCCCAACAATAGGCAATTGATTCTTTCTTTCTCCCAAACTGGATTGAAATACAAATAAGTGGATGACTTTGGTTTTCTGTGTATTATTAAAACCTGGCTGTCATGTGAACTTGGTTATTTTTTAGGAATTAAACTTTGTTGGGTAATATGTTTGTGGTATGTGAGCCAGCGAGGATCATCTATGTCTCTCTCTCTCTCACTAGATTTTGTCTTCCAAACATGGTTTTTTGTTTTTTTTAATCTTCTAGAGGCTCTAGCTTGAGTTCTTTTGACTCGGTTTGCAGAGCAGCTAATATCAGTTGACCCATTGTCATATAATAATTGTAACTTAAATGACAAGCTAGCCAAAAGGAAAGATAGCGAGTGTATCGAGTGAAACCCCCCCCCCCCCCATTCTTGCCTCTTTCTCTCTTAATCGACGATGTGGCACACTACGATTGGGCCGTAAGCAAGTGCAACAAATCAACCAGATAGCAAAGATGTGCTTCTTCTTTGAACAACATTTTTGCTATTCAGATGCACACCATGCAGTGGGTCTACCAATAAAAGCATCTTCTATAAAGGGCCTATCGCCAATTCCATTTTTTTTTTTAGGAATCGAACCGAAACCGTTTTAAATACAAAAAATGCAAGCATGACTATGCCTTACCAATTACCAAACTCTCATCCAATCAAACATCTAAAACATTGTAGTAATATTCAGCAATATGTAGTCGTCTGTCAATTGAGTCATATATTCTGCGGCATGTAGTAGTAACACCACATGGAAAAATATTGTCACCACCGTCAAAATATTGTCACTGCTCTAGAAATTTTTTTGCAACACCCTCAAAATCTTTTGCGTGCCCTAAAATATTAATATCATCCTGAAAATATAGTCACATCTCGAAATATTATTGTCGTACTCGAAATATTTTGTTTCCACCCTCGAAATATTGTCACTTTCCTCAAAATATTTTGGTCATGTTTTAAATATTGTCATATTTCTTGAAATATTGCTCTACCTCTCGAAATCCTTTGCGTGCCGATAGGCACGGACATTACTAGTATAAGTATATATATATATATATATATATATATATATATATATATATATATATATATATATATATATATATATATATATATATGGGAATGCTTAGGTGTGGTTTGCGGTCCGTACGGTCCACAGTCCGCAGCCATCCGGATGCACCGGCTGTGTGATCCAATGCACATAGTGGTGCATCGGACGGCTCTCTCTCTCTCTCTCTCTCTCTCTCTCTCTCTATATATATATATATATATATATATATATATATATATATATATATATATATATATATATATATATATATATATATATATATATATATATATATATATATATATATATATATATATATATATATATATAGAGAGAGAGAGAGAGAGAGAGAGAGAGAGAGAAAGAGAAAGAGGGATGTTAGGTTGAGCTATGAGCTACGGTAGGAGAAAATGAGTTGCGAGTATTTTGACCCCCCTAAAAATTTTGGAATTTGATGAAATTTGGTGAGAGTGTTGTCTAGGGTAAGATGATCATCCTCACCAATTTTTATAAAATTTCAAAACTTCTAGGGGCATCAAATAGTTGAAGATAAATCTACATATTTTAACAGTGACTGCGGACGACAAATTTCGCTTCGACCATTTGACCCCCCAAGAAGTTTTGGAATTTGATAAAAATATGTGAGGATGATCATCTTACCCTAGAAAACACCCTCACCAAATTTCATAAAATTTCAAAACCCCTAGGGGGTCAAAATACCCGCAGCTTACTTTCTGAACCACACACACACACACACACACACACACACACACACACACACACACACACACACACACACACACACACACACACACACACACACATATATATATATATATATATATATATATATATATATATATATATATATATATATATATATATATGGGATGCTATAATACAATACGGTACGTGTGGTACCGCACGTTAACCGTCTGATGCACCTACTGCGTGCTCTCTCTCTCTCTCTCTCTCTCTCTCTCTATATATATATATATATATATATATATATATATATATATATATATATATATATATATATATATATATATATATATATATATATATACACACACACACTAGTAATGCTCGTGCCTGTCGGTACACAAAAGATTTCGAGGACAAGGGCAATTTTTCGAGGAAAGTGATAATATTTCAAAAGTGGTAAAATTTTTTTTCGAGGGCGGCGATAATATTTCGAGGGTGTTAACAATACTAAAGCATAGGCACAATTTCTCTCTTTCTCTCTCTTTCTGGACACCCCACAAAAATATTAGGTGACAAACGAAGACAAAAAATTCATCATTGTCGCAAAAAACAAACACCATAATCATAGAAAACCAAAGTTTTTTTAGAGAAACATGTTTTTTGTATACTGGGATTAGCTTCTAGGTCTTGTTTCTATGAAAGCAAAAATCTCCAACACTAAATGAACAAATGTGGAAAGCATTTTACATATTCCTTCATGAAGATGCATTTTTGCACACAAATTTTTTCATATCATCTCAATTTAAGCAAGTTTATGATGATCGCTCATTATTCTTGTGTGAAATCTGAAATTAAAACTTGTAAATTTTTACTAAATAAACTTTTATTTAAATAATAAGGGCTATTTACTAACTTTCTCCTATAATATCAATGGGCAAAACACCTCCACAATAGGAAAAATATCAAGAGCCATCAACAACTTTGTGTGAGCACCTTTGCATCACTGCTACGAACAGCTTTCACTTCAACCTTAGAAACATCCATGATCCCCTCCCCTTCAATAGCATCAAATCATCTGGCAAGAAGGTTAAGATGACATTAAATTCATCAGCTTCGATTGAACTACATCGTCAAAATCATACGGATTGGAAAGCTTGCAGCTCCAACCGATGGAGTATTATGATAGAATCGAGAAGAAACGTACCAATATTCGCAACCATTTCAAATCAGAAGGGGATTTTCTTTGTAGTTTCTAGATCAGAAACGTAGAACAACCATGAGGTTCTTCAATCTTCATGTTGCCTCTGCAGGTCAGTTCAAGCTTGGGATCTAGATTTAGGGCTACAAAAAAAAAAAAAAAAAAAACTAAAAAGCATTTGAAGCATTGGTTCATAATTATTTTTTAAAAAAGGAAACCTCAGATCGGGTTTATATTTAGAGCTTAAAAAAGAAAGAAAAAGACTCCTACCAGACCTTAGATATGAGGAGGAGCATCAGAGTAGCATACATTCCTGATCTTTAGTCTTAGGAGCTAAGGAGAGGAGCAGAAGCTCCCAACCTCATGCATGCATTGGTTCAGATTTGGGGTCCTGATTTAGAGCTACAAAAAAAAAAAAAAGAGCAAAAGAAGCATTTGAGAATAGATTGGAATTTATTTTGAGCATGTTAATGTTTGCCTTGAGTAAAAAAAAAAATTCATACCTGATCACTACTACGAGCTCAAAAAATCGAGATCAAAATCCATCTAGCATAGGGTTTCGCTTGAGAAAAGAGAGGGAGAAAAACAAAGACAGAAGATCAATATGTAGTACATGGCAAAGAGAGGCATATCAAAACAATAGGGACTGTGATCACCATTCAAAACAGATATGGGCTATGATCACCAATCCAAAAAAAAAAAAGCTCATGATTGAACATGAAGAAATTTGTTTTTGGCTTAAACAACCAAACAAAAAACAATTCAAAACTTTCAGGGTAAACAACCAAACAAAAAACAAAAAATTTGGATCACTGATTTTTTGATCCCATTAAACAATCAAAACTTTGATCACTGATTTTGTATGGTGATCATAGACATTCAAAAAAACATGGGTTATGATCATCATTCCAAAAAAAAATGCTAACTATATGCATTGCTCACAATTAGGATGCTTTGAAAAAAAAAATGTAAAAACTTTGAAACAAAAATGCGAGAACCTCAATTAATGAAGAACTTGGGCTCTTGTCACACATGGAAAGGTATCATTAGAAGAGATGTTGCTTCAAGAGAAATATAAAAAAAAAAATTTAAAAAAATCTTGATGAACCTAAATAAAAATCAAAACTCTACTGATCTCCAATTAAACAAATGCAATTCTCAAAACAATGGAAAACCCAGGAGATAAAAAAAGAGTTTTTTTTTTCAAACAATTTCAAAACAAAAACCTTAATTCAAAGAGTGACTGGATGTAGAGAGAGAGAGAGAGAGAGAGAGAGAGAGAGAGAGAGAGAGAAAGAGATAGAGAGAGAGAGAGAGAGAGAGAGAGAGAGAGAGAGAGAGATGGGGGGCGGAGCAGATTGCAGATGCCGCAGATTCCCTCCTCGAGTGAGTGCAAGAGCGAGCAAGAGAGATGAGATCTAAAACTAAAAATCAAATTTTCAAAGAATCAAAATAAATTGAAACCCTAATTTAAACAGCGACCGGATAGATAGAGAGAGAGAGAGAGAGAGAGAGAGAGAGAGAGAGGAGAGAGAACCTGCGGGGGTTGCAGGTCTGAGCCTCCTTCCACCTCCTCGAGCCACACACACATACACACACACACACACACACACAGAGAGAGAGAGAGAGGGGTGGTTGCATATTGCAAGCGAGAGATAGAGAAAGGGAGAGGGATGAACCTGGGCATGGTGGTTTGCTCACGGTGGAGGGAGGGGCCGGATAGCGAGGGCAGTTGGGACGGGAGAGGATTCAAGAGAGAAAAAGAGAGAAATCAATCGGAGGGGTGGTGGTGGTGGTTTGATCGCAAATCGTGAGGGGATCGTGAGGGATAGGAGGGGATAAGAGAGAGAGATCAGAGCGGTTGGGACAGGAGGGAGAGGAAGAGGATCAGAGAGAGAGAGATCCGGGGGGGGGGGACAAATAGATCACAGATCAGGACGGGATCATGAGGGATGGGGAGGGAGGACGGGAGGGAGAGGATCAGGGAGAGAGATTGAGGGGGGGGGGGCGGTTAGATCGCAGAGAGAGAGATCAACAGGGGATCGTAAGGGGGGGAGGTTAGATCGTAGAGAGAGAGATCACAACCGTCAGATGGCGTGCATGCAAGAGATGGCAGCCATAAGGGGGTAGTTAGATCGCAAAGAGACAAAGAGAGAGAGAGAGAGCGGGAGAGGTCGGTTTCACATGTGAATCAGACTGAGATGGCAATAATCACAGCACGCGCATTCGAAATCTGAATGCAATCAAACCGGACTAAGAAAGAAACGAAGAATATCAGGGATATCTCAGCCATTGATTGTCTCGGGTTTGTCTTTTCGTTTATTTCTCAAAAAAAAAAAATAAAAAACTTGGCCCCTATTATATAGATTTGTAAATGGGTTGCCCCTAATAAACTCTGCGTTGTAAATAACCGGACCCCGGGTGCCATCAGCAATTCAATGGCGCGAATCGATGGAACACTCCACGAGCGAATGAAGCGGCCGTTCGGTGTATGTACGGGACACCGGTTTCATTCCTCCGCAACAATTTCACGGACGTGCAGTCCTATTTTCCCCTCCTTCGTGCTCGTCTCCTGCTTCGCAGAACTAACAATGGCTCCAAAGAAGCAGCAGCAGCTGCAGCAACAGAAGACGAGAGCGAAAACGGCGCCCAAAGGCAAAGCCCACCCATCCGACGGGAAGCCCGCCCCTAAGCTCCAGATATCCGCCGAGAACGAGCGCCGCCTCCGCCGCCTCCTCCTGAACACTGACCGCCCGGCCTCCGCCCCGCCACCACCGGGTTCCGCCGCCACCGAGACTGCTTCCAGAGCACAGAAGGCGAAAAGGCTCCGCAGCGTATACGACAACCTCTCTCTCGAGGGATTCTCCCCCGATCAAATCGAGCTGGCCCTCTCCGCCCTCAAAGTCCGATTCCATCTCTCTACCTTATCCTGTTCATGTTGCTTACGATCCATGGACTTGATCCTGTATCCGTTTAAATAATCACTGATTCGTTTTTCACTGAAAGCCATGAGATTTTAGGAATTTCATTTCGATTTCTGAGAAGTTCGAATGCATCTAAAACATTTTCATCATCTGTTCTGTGTGAATTAGGAGAGTGCGACGTTTGAGATGGCTCTCGACTGGTTATGCTTGAACCTTCCTGGAAGTGAGCTTCCCCTAAAGTTCTCCAGTGGAGCTTCTTCATCTGCACACGAAGGTATCTTCATTATCTTCTGCATATTGATGTTTAACCATATCGAGATGACCCGAATGGCCGAATTGTTGGATACTTAGTAATATTTTGATTTGGGTCAATTATGGGTCCCCATGGTGGGCAAAGAATTTCACCATTTCACTGTCTTAGTCCAATGGAGATGAAGGCTCATTTGGTCTTGTATGGATGCATAAGTTCCTCCATGGATTGCATTGATACACGACTTTTTTAGATGCCGCGCTAAATGATGCAATATGTAGTAAGATTTCCCTTTTGGAGTTAAAGAAGAGGGGAATAGACACTAGGATCTTCTACCATGTGGGACTATATTTATTTATATTTTCAGTGAATTTTGACTTCTATGTGGTGATTTGCTGTGCAGGGGCAGATAGATCTGTGAAAATTATATCCACAGCTCGAGCGGATTGGGTTCCTTCGCAGCGTCCTATGGATGATGTGAAAGAGAATGCACATGCAGTTTCTGTTAGAATTAAAGGGCATCGCGATGAGGAGTCTCTAGATTTGGCGCAAGCGTCGCAAGCGGACTGGATACGTCAATACATGGAGCAACAGGAAGAGGTATACATCCGACTTCGATACAATGTTGGAATTGGGATCTTTAGAGACAAGTCTTCTTAGATTTTCTACCCTATCAGCTCTTGTTGATGCTTAGCTCTGGTGGGTCAGACCCTTAAGGTCCGTACGTCATAATGTATCGATGGCTACCTGTTTTGGGGTGGGGCTGGGTGGGTGGGGGGATGGTGGAGGTGCCCCTTGGCTGGGTGAGGTAGCTGATCTACACCTCATGCAACAACGAACCAACAACTCTCCCGCGGTATCGGTCTTGTAAAATCCTGGTAGAGGGTTAATTACTTGCGTTGATGAAGTATGCGAGGTCAAGAAGATCATGTTGGCGCTATTCACACACAACTCAATTCTCGATTGGAATCCTAAAGTCAAAATTCAATAGCAGTCAAACACAAAAGGGTAAGTCTACATATCTCTAAGTCTGGGCTAATGATGTGATCTGATATCAACTAGATGGAATGCGTAATGCTTAAATTAATCCAAGTGCAGAATTTAAACAACTAAATTCAGATTTCAGCAATAAAGAATCAGATTTCAGCAAAGCCTATTATCATGTTTCATCATCCATTCAAACACAATCAGATTTAATTTAATGAAATCATAAAACTGACAAGAAGAACATTAATTTCAGATTATAAGGACTGAATTCCAGCAATAAGAACAAGAACAATCTCAAATTAATAAGCCAATGTCTCAATAACAATCAAAGATCTAAACGAATAAACCTAACGGATGAGATTCTCGGGAAACCAAGGAATTTCGGAAACCCTAATATGATTTCAGCAATAAGGCCGGTTGTAGAAAGCAGGTTATCACATGAAAGTTATCGAGGATCGATCTCACCGTGCTTTGGTCAATGCCGGCAGCTTTCCGATGCTCCGATGTTGCTGATGAATGGCGCGGAAGGGGAGGCGTGGCTCAGAAGACGGGGTGAAGAAGCCGAGACGACGGATCTTTGAAGACGAAGAAACTTCACGTCGATCTTCCGTGAAGCCGTGGATGAATAGCGAGGCGACGGGGTAGAAGCTTGCGAAGGAAGAACAGGATAAGAAGCAAGGAAGAATTCGTCGGAAAGGATAAACCGAACAAGCGAGCCGCTTCTCCGTTTCTAGGGTTTCAATTCATATTCATCTCCCCTTTCTCAATTAGGGTTTTAGGCTTTATAGGGGATGAGACACATAACACAAAGGAAAGGAAAGAAGGAAAGATAGGCCGGTCGGGTAGAGAGAGAGAGAGGACGCGCGGCATGAGAGAGAGTGTCCGCGGGAGAGAGAGAAAGGACCGGTCGGGTGGGAGGATGGCTAGGATTTTTGGGTTTTTTGATTTCCCTTGAAATCTCATCCATTGAGATTTAATCTCACTTAAGATCCTACGGCCTAAAACCTAACACAGAAATGAGTCAGTTCGGCATCTGTGGCTCGAACCGGATGCGAACATGGCTCGCACCTACCCAAACCAGAAATAAAAACTGAAATAACTAAAGATCCGTTGGTCGGATCGAAATAAAGTAAAAACCAAAACTGTGGGGCTTCGATTAAGCTTTCCACTGATGCAGACGGATCGACGATCGGGTTCCTGGATCTCCGGCGCGGATGAAAATACGCCATCAGCTGTAGAAAAACTGCACGTAGTAGGCTCGTCTGCATCAAGTCCCCTGGACTCAAAAGAACCCGACTCCTGTCGAGCACGGTCCTGGATCCGGCGGGGGCTCTCCTGGTAGCAACCGCAACCACTAAATCTGCTCGAACTGCTCTCCCGGGTCCGGTGGCCAAGTAACCCGCCTCAAGTATGCAGTAACTCCATCTCGTAGCCTCTGCCCCTCGACGCCAAGCGAAGGCCTGAAAGTCAAAACCAACATCCTCCGCGGCACGATAAGATCGTCAACATACTCAGATAATTTCATGTGATAATAGGAGTTTGGGTTGACATGAAATTCAAATGACATGTGAAAAGAAAGGCCGCGGGAGCATAATGAGTTGCGGGTCATCGGCTTGCGCGATAGGCAGTGGGGTATCTGAAAGGCCATGGGGTGCGGGCGCATTATGTGTTGCTCAATGTGGCCTGCGCACGGTGCAAAGCAAGTGGATTCTAGATGACGAAGATATGTCATGCAATCATTGTCGGGGTTCAGTGGAGAAAATGAGAAATTAAAGAATTCATCATGCCACTTGTTATGATTTCGAAAAATTAAAGATGATGGGTTGGCTGAAAGTTGAAAGCATGATTCATAAGTATTCTGCATCGAAAAGTGATCAGACATGCCAAAATCGTCTTTAAGGCTAAATTCAACACTTGGATGATATGGATGCTCATATGATTGGTCTATGATGGTAGAGATGTCAGGTAAATGATGGATGTGAGTGTCATGAATGCCTACAGACTCTAAATGCGATGTGCATGCAATGGAATGCAAAATGTTATCTAATCCCTTCTCAATCGACAGCGAAGTAGATGAACACCCTACGAGATTATCTGCGAATGGTGGTATGGGTTGGTTCTGACTCAGAAGAGCTTTAGGTGCAGGGGGTGATGGGGACTGGTGAATAATCAGCAGTGGTGCAGTCACATCATCTCCCTCCAAGACTAACTCATCGAGGTGTTCGCCCTCAGACCCCTGACTATCCTCGTCATTGTCCGCCAGATTTGTCTGTGGATTGACTTGTCGTTGAGGACAATCGGCTGACTTGTGATCTGGCTGATCTACCGATTTGTGCTCTTGTCGCAGGGTTTGGCGACTTCTGTTTTGGCTGGTCTGCATGTAGTACGCCAGCGGACTTGTGCTCTTTTCCCTAACACGACGACTAGTGCACTCGGATACTTTCGAGGACAAATTCTGGAACACACTTTGTTTGGAATCAGAAGGGAGGAACTTCTGTTGCATCTTTCCCCTCATGTGTGTCCAAGTGGAAATTTTCTCTTTTCCTTTTCTACCCCTAGCGGTCTGCAACTGTTTCCATCAGATCAGTGCATGACCTTTCAGTTTAAGGCTGACAAACTTAACTTGTTTGTCGCGGGGGATTTCTTTCCACTCAAAGTATTGGTCGACGCGCTCGGCCCACTCTAGAAACTCTTCGGGATCCTTCCTCCCCTCGAACTCAGGAATTTCTATTTTGATGCCCTGATCCCAGCCCCAATGGGATTTCGTTTTCCTATGTGTCCGTCTACTTCGCCTATCAGTCCCGTCAGAGGAGCTGACGCTATCACCTCCGGACTCTAGGTCTAAGTTGCTACGCCCTGGCGACGCTCTAGCCCTGTGTTCTCGATGGGGTCGAGGAGGATTCTGGGATTTGGTGACGGCCAAGGTCAAGTTTTCTATTTGGGTCTGAAGCCTACCCATGCGTTCCTGTTGCCTTATGAAGGCATCGTGCCAAGTGCGGGGTGGCAAAGATCCAGCCATTATAGATTCGATCGACTCACTACCGGGGAAAAAGGGATGGTCCTAATATGGATGTACTCACGCGATGCGGGTGACTAACTAATGCAAGATACAAACTAAAATGAAAATAGGGAAAATAAAAAAAAATTCCAGCAAACAGGCGATGATGCGAATGATACGAGAGGACCGGCCGTTGCGTAAGGACGCGACGACAAATGCGCTCTGATACCAACTTGATGTGATCTGATATCAACTAGATGGAATGCGTAATGCTTAAATTAATCCAAGTGCAGAATTTAAACAACTAAATTCAGATTTCAGCAATAAAGAATCAGATTTCAGCAAAGCCTATTATCATGTTTCATCATCCATTCAAACACAATCAGATTTAATTTAATGAAATCATAAAACTGACAAGAAGAACATTAATTTCAGATTATAAGGACTGAATTCCAGCAATAAGAACAAGAACAATCTCAAATTAATAAGCCAATGTCTCAATAACAATCAAAGATCTAAACGAATAAACCTAACGGATGAGATTCTCGGGAAACCAAGGAATTTCGAAAACCCTAATATGATTTCAGCAATAAGGCCGGTTGTAGAAAGCAGGTTATCACATGAAAGTTATCGAGGATCGATCTCACCGTGCTTTGGTCAATGCCGGCAGCTTTCCGATGCTCCGATGTTGCTGATGAATGGCGCGGAAGGGGAGGCGTGGCTCAGAAGACGGGGTGAAGAAGCCGAGACGACGGATCTTTGAAGACGAAGAAACTTCACGTCGATCTTCCGTGAAGCCGTGGATGAATAGCGAGGCGACGGGGTAGAAGCTTACGAAGGAAGAACATGATGAGAAGCAAGGAAGAATTCGTCGGAAAGGATAAACCGAACAAGCGAGCCGCTTCTCCGTTTCTAGGGTTTCAATTCATATTCATCTCCCCTTTCTCAATTAGGGTTTTAGGCTTTATAGGGGATGAGACACATAACACAAAGGAAAGGAAAGAAGGAAAGATAGGCCGGTCGGGTAGAGAGAGAGAGGACGCGCGGCATGAGAGAGAGTGTCCGCGGGAGAGAGAGAAAGGACCGGTCGGGTGGGAGGATGGCTAGGATTTTTGGGTTTTTTGATTTCCCTTGAAATCTCATCCATTGAGATTTAATCTCACTTAAGATCCTACGGCCTAAAACCTAACACAGAAATGAGTCAGTTCGGCATCTGTGGCTCGAACCGGATGCGAACATGGCTCGCACCTACCCAAACCAGAAATAAAAACTGAAATAACTAAAGATCCGTTGGTCGGATCGAAATAAAGTAAAAACCAAAACTGTGGGGCTTCGATTAAGCTTTCCACTGATGCAGACGGATCGACGATCGGGTTCCTGGATCTCCGGCGCGGATGAAAATACGCCATCAGCTGTAGAAAAACTGCACGTAGTAGGCTCGTCTGCATCAGCTAAACCCCAGAGGAGCATCCTCCCCAACATTCTATAGAATATGAAAATTAAAAAGTCCAAGCTTGGTAAGGAATAAAGAACCGACATTTAAAAATTTTAAATTTTATATACTAATTGTTTCAAGTTTAAAATAAGGGAATCAGCCTTTTACAGATAAACAAAAAAATATACAGAGAAGTTCCCTTGCCTTCGGCCCGGTGACGACCTTGCCTAAGCTTCGAAAAAGTTCTGAAGTACACAAACTACAAAGTCTCGAGAAGCGTCAAGTTCCTACTATTTTCTCCATGCCTCTCGCTTAGCATCAAGGGCCTTTTGATGCCGAATGCTATTACTGCAGTTCAGCCTGCTTAGTAGCTTGGATGATTCTGAACCTATTAAGCATGGAAGCCTAGGAGACTTGGAGCTCCTCCTTATCCTTCTTGCTAGCCGTTTATTATCTCGAAGATTGACCTTTAACGACTCTACCTTCTGCATCGACCTCTCTTGATCAACATTGGAGCCTTGGAGGAGGTATTCAAGTCAACTATTACCTTCGTCAATCTCTCCTGCTTTGCCACGAAAGCCCCCCCCCCCCCCCCTCTCCTTCCCTATTTTGTCCTCTCCATTTCTGTGTCTCATGGAGTTGAGTAGTTAGTGCCTTCAGAGGGGACAAGTTGACCACGAGGCCATGGACCTTAAAAACGTAGCCTTGAGCATATCTTTCGAGCTAACGTATGTGGCAGCTTAACGGTGTCAGTGGAGATCCCACTGGGGGGCCATTGGAGCAGGTGCACCCCCGATAACTCTCTCAGCAGCGATTAAAGCATGGGTAAACTTATGCCGGTTGAGTTTCAACATTTGTGGGTGGTGCTTTGCTCGAATCACACTCCGTCGTTGAAGTCCCGTGATGTGGGAAACCTCACCACAACGTGTTTTGCTGTAGCCGTCCTCTTGACCGAGGGCTCCGTTGCAGCCATCCTCCTTGCTGCGTCCTCCACCGCAGTTGTGCCCCAGTCATGTGCTTCACCGCAGTTGTCCTCCTAGCCGCGGGCTTTGCCACAACCGTGCCCCTTTTTGTGGAAGTCCGCCATCATTTTCCTTTCAGCTGCAGTCTGACGCAATCCCTTTCTCCACTGAGGGCCCTGCATGGGTGCCTCAGGTGTTAGACTCAAATCGATGAGAGTCTTCGCCTCGGTCAGACTAGTCTCTTCGACCAACCTCTGCCCTCTCTACTTCCTCCCACCTCTTTACCCGTTCCTCTACCTTTGTCTTCCTTATCTCCTCTCAGCTTCCCTCTTCCTCTATCCTCTTCTTTATTTCTTGTTCTCGACATGTTTTTCTCTGCTACCTGAAGCTCAACCTCCTTCTTGGAAGCCTCCTCTAGGATGGAATGATCCATTTGCAGCTAATGCCTAGGCTCTCAAGAAAGTCTCGAGCCACAAAATCTGCTTCTCAATCGGAACCCGTCTCGTACTCGGGCGCAAGCATTTGGAATCGGATGCTACTTCCTCATTTACTATTGATCAATCCTCAACCGGTCCTTCCTGAAGCTGATGCTGATCTCTCCTACATAAGGGACTCAGGTGGCCCTTTCCAGAGCTTACGTATCACCCTCGTTCCCTTTCACGTTGGTTCCTATGGCATTGAATGCCACTCCCACCGGAGCACTTGACCTTGGCTGAAGTTGCCGCGTTCTTTCCGAGCTACAAGGCCGGGCTATGAAGCACGGATATTTCAAAATACATGAAGTACCCGTACCGGATACGTATTGGACACGGATATGGCCCGGATACGTGACTGATATGCTTTGGGCTTATTCTGGATTTAAAAATGTCAGGATACGGCCCGGATACGGCTGGGATACCGGTCGAATACGGGAGGGATACGGCGGGATACGACCAGGATACAAAAGGGATACGGCGAGATACGGGAGGGATACGGCTGGCCGGTTTGGGCTTAGGTTATCGAGTTTGGTTTGATTAAAAGTTAAACTCAATCCAAACTCAAACCCAAACCCACTGTCCCACACTAAAAGATTTAAGGGTAAATTGCACAAAGACCCCTGTAGTTTGACCGATTATCACTTACACCCCCTCATGTTCAAAACCCTACAAATGCCCCCTCTAGAGGGGGTGCAAGTGATATGTTTTTCAAACTGTAGGGGGTCTATGTGTAATTTACCCAAGATTTAACCCCACTCCTTCCTGTTTTCTGTATCGAGCGAGAAGAGAGGGAGAGCAGAGAAGCAGGCGTCCGCCTGCGCCCGTCGTCCGTCGTTCGCCTTCGCCCGTCGTCCGCTCCCGTCATCCGCGCCTGTTGTTCGCCTGACTACGACCGTCCGCCATCCGCGCTCGACTACAGCCGTTAGCCACCTTCTATCGCCCGACTGCAGCCGTCCACCGTCCCCCTGCACCCGTCCGTTGCCCGATTGCAGCTGTCCATCGTTTGTTCGTCTCTCTCCCTCATAGCACCATCTCTCTCTCTCTCTCTCTCTCTCCCTCCCTCTCTTTCGCTCTTCCTCACAATCCCATTTGTAGCCCTTCTAACCCGTCGCCAGGATATGCAGGTATGTAATAAGATCGATAAAAACAATGATAAAATATTGAGCCAATTATGAAAATTTTATTAATTTTTTTTCAAAAAACAGTGATAAATTACAGCAATTAATATTTTGTTTATATCGAATATGCAACAACCCGTGCTTCTATATTGAATATGTTCTTTATGATGCATTCTATCAATTAATAGTTCTATAAATTAATATTTTAGTATTTTATTTAAAATTTATATTTAAAAAATAATAATTTATTGTCGTATCCTTAGCCGTACCCTTATCCTACTTTTTTAATATTTGCCGTATCGTCGTACCCGTATTGTATCGTACCCGTATCCCGTATCCGTATCTGTGCTTCTTAGAGGCCGGGGAACCTTCTTAGTAAGTGCTCGGCTCCTTTAGTGACATGACGAGTTGAGCTTGTCGTTGCTTGTCTTCTACCAGTCGTCTCTACTTCCTTGATAAGTCTCGGCCCCGAAGGCAGCCGTCCAGGCATAGTTTGCTGGTTTGTTCCGCTCTTTTATTGTGTAAACAACAACGTTGGGCTCCAAGATATCCACAGGCCGGAGGCACACCGTCCACGATTTGGGGCTCGAGTAGTTGCAATGCCTCCTTATCTAGTTTCTTTAGGAGGTTGGGATTTTTGGGAACAACCAGACGTACTTTCCTGGGAAACCTATAAGGGAGCATACTGCACCCATGTACTAAAGTTTGGAAGCCCAGTGAAGAATATGGGTGTGTGATCATGCCAAGGGGCTAATGAAATGGAGTTCTTGGTTCTAGTGCTCGACACTTTAATATGGTACTTCCAGAGGGAGTATGGGAGGGTGCTGCCGAGCTGGAGCTCACTAAGAACCTTAATGCAATGAAGAATCCTGAGTCCTGGCTAGGGCATACCTTTGTCGCACCATGGAAGTTGGTAGCAAACGACAAAATGGGAAGGCGTAGCCCATCTCAAGCATATCCATGCTAATGAAAGTGCAACCCTCGAGGAAGGTCTCCCCTGCATAAGCGTACTTGAAATTAATCTTGTTGTGGATGTTGTACTTTCTCCTCGCTCACTAATGGGCTGTCGACCAGAGTTTATTTCTGCCAGTCAAAAGCTTGACATCGTGAGTGGTGATGGATATTTAGTTATTTACAACATAGCAGAGCAAGTGGGGAGTCAAAACCGATAAGATGGGAGGTGTCCCCATAGTATGCCGTTTACAGGTAAAGGATCCCGAGCCGGAGGTGGTGTCCTTAGTCCTTAGGCAGCTGGGGTCTCCAAAAGGCCCAGCTACCCCACAGGAGGCTAGTGTTGGTCGTAAAAATATGCACCATCCCATCGAACATGTGGTCGGAACAAGGACCAACATGAGGCGCCACAAACTCCTAATCTGGTGCAACATAGGACTTGACCAACCTTGCCCAGGTACGATGACAAGGGGCCGATGACCAATTGAAGTGTAGTCGACTTCTGCACGAGATCTTGGTTGTGCATTCTCAAGTCCGGCCCATCTAGTTAGAACTTGGGTCGCGGCTAGGTTAGTCCCAACATCGCCTTAACTGTGCGGTGCCACTCATAGCCGGTGCGAATATCTGAAGATCGTGGGGCACTTCACAATCACCGGAGGAGATTGTGGCGCAACGGATTGCAACAAAGACGTACGCACTCGCGGCACATCAGCCACGTCCTGAAGATTATGGGGTTGGTCCATATTCGTAGCAAGCCTTCACGCCGGGTGGCACATCACCCGAGCACAAGGTTGTCAAGGTGGCAAGGCGAGGTGATGTGCCTCAGGTGCGCCTAGATGCCTAGGCGTTGTCTTATGTTTTTTTTTTTTTTAAATACATCCAACTAAGATACTGTTATCATTTGAATATGCAATAATGCAAAGTATAATGAATTTTGTAGCAACTTAGCATGATGAAATTTGTATAATATGAATATAGTGACTGAAGTTCATCACATAACAATGAACAATAAATGATGATAGATTCCATAACCACCAACAAATGAAGATATGATTGAAGTCTATCACAAACAACCAGTTAACAATTAAGCATGTGAAGCTGAAATGATCAAATGACTGAAATAATCACATAATAATAAACAATTGATATATGACAAATGAATCATGATCCTAGGCAAAAAAAGACAAATAGATAAAGAAGCACTGACCCCTAAAAAAAAAAGGCACGCCTTATTGACTGCGCCTAGGCGTGTGCCTTATGCACATGCGCCTAGGCGGCTTGCACCTTACCCTTCCAGAGCGTCTTGTCGCTAAGGCGTCGCCTAGGTGCGTGTATTGAGTCTATTGACAACACTGCCTGAGCCTAGAGATCGTGAAGTACCCTCAAATAATATAGGCGATTGTGGCGACAAGCTTGGCATAGTCGGGAACAGAAAGGATGGGAGACATCAGCCTGTCCTGCCACATCAGCCACATCTTGGAGATCGCATGATGACCGACAGGACTGGCGTGAACATTATAACACCCCTGAGACATTTTTCCCATCTTCTTTATAAAAGCAGGCATGTGGCTACCCGATAATGGTTTTGAACCCATAATCCCTCTATGATTTATTCCTTCTTGAAAGCCTTGTATAACTTGAGTGTCAGAGCACCCTTCATCCATCCAAGGCCCCCCTTCACCCTAACTCGAGCCTTGTTTGTAGGTTGTATCTCAGGTAGTGAAGCTTCACCCTCCCGACATTGGGAGAAGTGGTGGAACCCGATTTTTCCCCACAGGATTGATTAAACCATTTACCTTATTATATATATCTTCAAGATTGTCCCATCTCATGGCCACTTGATGCATAGGTTTGAGGAACTAGGCATTTAGAATGATGTTGAAAACAATGAACGACGTTGATTTGTAAGTTATATGATCCAACCTGTATTTTGCAAAGGGTGTAGGAGCAGACAACGTGAGAATACCCAACATCATATGTGTCCCTGCAACTATTTTATCTGAGAATGAAATTTATGTAACCTCTTCATACAATTTTCCTGAAAGGTCATATAACCTGAAAACATTCACTTACTAGTAGTTACCCTTATAGGAGGATGATCCAAGTTCTCGCGCTGCTTCTATTTCCAAAGAATTCCAATGTGCGAGGTTGGGAGCTTTAGAAGCAAAACACAGAGGAGACAAGAAAAGACAGGACCATTTTGGTGATATTATCTGCAAACTCAAGCAAGAGTCGTCTTCTCTAGGTTTTAGTTTTAGATCTCTTACCTTGTTTTTTTACATCTCTCTTTGTTCTTTAATTTGACATTCAATTGGATTTATTTTCCTGTAGGTATATTAGATGGTGTTTTAAGCTTGGAGGATGAATGTGCTGATTTAACTTCGGAGGAATTGTCATGTCATCCCCTTGATTCAAAAACACCGGATAATGCATGTTGTTGGGAAGACATTTCTGCATTTGCTAAAGAACCTATCACTAATACCAATGAAGATGAAAGTTCCAGCTTGAGACACACTGAGCCTGCTGTTGATCTTCTGGATAACCCTGTTGTCGAGGCTGGTGAAAAGAATGAGGAGGCGTTGGATCTCGAACTTGATAATCTTTTTTCTGAAGAATCTTCTTCCAGTGGAGCATTACCTACTGAAATATTGAAACAGCAAAAAGAAGGAAAGTCATCGCAATTTGCATATGGACTTTCATTAGGACACATTGATGAGATATGGAAAAAGGTAACGTTTTTAGCATTTATCTGCATTTCTTTTTTTTTTTTAAATGAATTCTATTGACCAGTCTCTTCGCGATGTATTTGGGTATGGATAGTAATTGTTCTGGAGTGATAATTGTACTTGCACACTCTATAATTGCCATTTTTTTACTCTATGTACAATAAGAAATTTTTTGTTGTAGCTCCCGAACCAGTTCGGATTTTGGCTGATCCAAACCAAAACACCCCCCAAATTGAAGCATGCTCCGATTTGGATTCATTTAGCCAAATCGGGTTTGGCTAGCCGGATTGCCAGAATGGAGTCCAAATCAGCTGAATTTGACCCGAATTAGATCTGGATTGGTCTAATTGAAACTGAATCAAATCCAAATTTCTATTTTTTTAGTGTTTAATGGTGAACCAACTGAACCCGAATAAGCAGAATTGGTTGTTTTTTGGCTGCGTCAAACCTGAATCCGAATCTGATTTCTCAGACCTTGTTCCATTGAGACTTTTTTTAAAACCTATGGATGCTTGATGAAAACTGCTTTCTTGATAACAGGGTGACCCAGGAAGGATACCGAAGGCAGTTCTTCAAAAGCTATGCCAGAGACTTGGTTGGGAAGCACCTAAGTACAGTAAATTGTCTGAGAAACAAAATAAATTCCTCTATACCGTTAGCATTTTACGTACAGCCACGGGGCGAGGTAAGAACCGAAAGGCAGGAGGCTTGATTACACTACAGCTCCCTTACCAAGAAGCCTTTGGCTCTGCTGAGGTATTTGCTCCCTCATGCTTCAAATAATGGTTTCATTGACACATTCATTCCATCCATAATGCGTAGTTGAAAAAAGCTTCTTGGAAATGATAGCAACCTTAGCAGAATCTGTCTGTTTCTTCTACGTCACTAGGGCTATCTCTTGCATTAAAACCTTTTATATTTTCTGCATTATCACATAATACAAATGACCTACCTTGGCTAAGGGTGGATTTCATCCCCCAAATTTTACTCGTTACACGTGCAATGGCTACATGAACTATGTTGTAGGATTGCTAATGTTAAGCATACTGATGGGCGGTAGGTGAATGAAGTGATTGCTTTGTGAACTCAAATATATGCATGACTCTAATGATCACGTTACATCAGCTTTCTAACTTGCATTGTCCTGCAATGAATGAAAATAGCAGAATATTCATTTATAAATTCATTTTCAATAGATTGTCCATTATTTTTCCCCACCGAAATAACTTCAATGCTCTGTAAGTAGGAATGCTTGTTTGCAGGATGCACAGAACAATGTCGCAGCTTTTGCCCTTTGTCGACTTTTTCCTGATCTTCCACTTTGCCAACTGCTTACCGAACCATACTCTTCTCTTGTTATAAAATGGCAAGGTCAGGAACACATAATTCATTGAAAATGGTTACTTTAGATGCCTTCAGTAGTTTTCCTTATAGTGTATAAAGCTGTCTTCTTTGCTGTAGTAATCTTTATTTCAATTTACGAGTCTACAGATGAATTCTCAACTGAACTGAATACTACTGAAGAAATTCGTAGAGAAGGTTTTGTGGATTCATTGTTGGATATCAATACTTCTTGGTCGATGGCTTCCATGGATGTTACAGACATTTCTAATGCTGAAATGCTTGATGATCGACACAGTACAAAAGAATGTGTTTTCCCCACTCAAAAGAAGAAAACCATGTTATCCGCTAATACAGGTATGTCTTGATCAAGAATCTATTGTATTTTCCTAGTGTTTGATAGAAAACTAGTTATAAGGAAATCGTTATATGCGCGGATGGAATATTCAACTGGATCCATGTGAGAGAAACTTTAAAAGTGCTGCGAAAAATGTAGCTTTAGTATTTTTTTGTGTCGATCTATTGGGCCTTTTTCTGCACTGGGAGTTTCTGAATTGTATTTACTTTTTATGGCCATTGTGTTTTGTTTCTTTGATTCTCTTTTACTTTCTAGTACCGTCGTGGTACTTCTTTTGTTTATCAATATCATTTCTTACTCTTTTACTTTCAGAAGGGTGCTTATGTTGGTTTGGTGGGTTGGGATTAGTTTTTAACTTGTTGCAATCAGATTCTTTTTTGAAACCCTTTCTATTCTAAAAGTTGCTTGTGGCATTCCTTTACATCTACAGTAATACTAATAAGTTGCAAACTCTGCAAATGTTATCAACTTCCCAAATGATCTTAATATGTTTTAAGGTGACTGTTTGACTCATGCTGTACAATTAATAGAGACATCTTTATTTTTGCTATTTCTGTACTGAGGCATTAATGATTTTTACTTACAAATTTAATGGTCATAAAAGGAACTTTATCTGTTGCTTGTTGTTAGAATATGTAAATACTTTATTAGGCCTTTTAGTCCTTTTAGGGTATGGTCACCTTTTGGTGACCCCATCCTTGTACAGATATATAGGGCTATTGCCCTAATGAGTAAATCAAGCTTTACTCCCAAAATTCCAGCATTCATTTTTTCTTGTTCGGGTCTAACATGGTATCAGAGCCCTAATGGGTCTCTGGTAGAGCTTCCTTCAATCCAAGCCTCGAAGCCTCGAAGCTTTCAGCCAAGCTTCTCCTGCTTTGACATCGGCATCCAAGTCTTCATTGAAGACTCATCTGAATCCAAGATTGCATTGGAGCTTCGTCTACTTCTAGCCTCATCGCTCTTCATCGCACATCTATATTAATCGTTGTGGGGTTTCTTTCGCTATATCCGGATCCGTCCGTCGCTGCGGATCTTGATCGCTGCGGACAGAGAAGAAGGAGCTGAGGAGCTCGATCGCTGCGGACAAAGATCGCTGCGGATCTTGATCACTGCGCTGTGGACAGAGCTGAGGAGCTTCGGATCTCGATCGCCTGAGGAGCTTCGGAGCTTCGAAGCTGAGGACCTGAGGAGCTCGATCTCTGCAGACCTCACTGTGGACCTCGCTGGCGGCTCAGAGACGAAGGGACGAAGGAAAACCTAAGTAGATTCGCATCTCAGCCGTTCGTCTAATCTACGGTGAGATGCTCTTCACTTAAGTTTCTGTTGCCATGTCAGCGGTTCGGTCCGGCCTTGGTTCAATCCGGTTCAGCTCACAGTCTACTGATTCAGACTATTCAGTTTGACTCAATCCGGTTCAGCTCACTGTGGTTCACAGTTTATTGGTTCAGTTCACTGTGGTTCACAGTTCACTGTGGTTCAGTTCATAGTTTATCGATTCATGGTTCAGTACCTGTTCAACATCAAAGAAAGGAGCTCTCATTTATATGAACTATAAAAGATTTTTGGACTTTTAAAGGACCAAATCTTGTCCGATTGCCACTGTATCATTGCACTGGACTCCTTTTGCACCCCCAGACTCTCTAGAGGCACAATTGTTTAAGTCCATCAGATCTTGTGTCTCTTTCCTCTTGAGGTACCAACCATGGCCACCTCTTTAAAGCCCGACAAGCTTTCTAAAATGGACGTTGTTCTCACTGGTGCTTAAAATTTTCGACTGTGGGCCTCCACATTGCGCATGCATCTCGGTGCTCACAAACTCTGGAAGTATGTGGATGGCACGAAGCCCGCTCCTGCAATTTCTGAGAACTCCTCTACTGCAAGTATGGCTCAAGACTCCGTCGAATCTGAAGAATGGGATGATGTTGATGCCATCATTCGCTCATACATCGGAGCTTCTCTTTCTCATGAACTACGTGTGGAAGCTCTTCAGTTTCCCACCTCTCAGGAGATGTGGTACTATCTCTCAAAACAATTCGCTCAAACTGGCGGTGCACGGGCATTCCAGCTTCGATGTTAGCTCAAGGGCATGACCCAAGGTTCAGGCACTATTCGTGAGTTTTATGCTCGAATCTCCGCCATCTGGAGAGAACTTGAAGCATTGGAGCCTGTCTATCCTCCGGATGCAATCTCTATTCGACGACGTCATCGTGATGAGCAATACGTCTTTGAATTCCTGATGGAATTTCGTGCCGAGTTTGAACCTATTCGAGGTCAGTTGTTACACCGCGATCCTTTGCCTAGCCTCAATGAGGCCTTATCTGAGCTACTTGCTGAGGAGACGCGCCTGGACACTCTTGCTATACATCGTGCTCCAGCCTCAGACCTTGGCGCTCTTGCTACGCCGCCTCCTTTCACACATCGTTCCGTAGGTGACGGTCGGTCCACTGGAGATCGACGCCCTCCTGGTGAGAGGCGATCTACTAGCAAACTGTGGTGTGTTTACTGCAAGAAAGATGGCCATGTCAAAGAAACCTGTTATCGGCGTCTCAGGAAGCTTGGTCAGATGCCACAGACTACGGCTCCGACCGCTGCGACTTCTGATCTCTCTCAGCTTGCTGCTCAGGTTCAACATCTTCAACATGCCTTCACCCTTCAGCAGGGCTCTCCGACTACTGGTACTGCCTCCGCTGCCTGGATTCTGGACTCGGGTGCCTCACACCCTTTGACTACTGATGCTTCCGCTCTCACTGCATGTACTCGTGTTCCTCCTGAGCTCCAGCTTCGCACTGCTGATGGTTCCCCCTTACCAGTCGCTTGCTAGGGGACTATCACCACATCCTCTGACCCCAGTGGTCGTCTTTCTCTACCTGACGTGCTTCTTGCGCCTTCATTGTCCATTAATTTGATTTCTATCAGCAAACTTGCTGATTTGGGCTATATCACCACCTTCTCATCCTCGTCTTGTCTTGTGTACTAGGATCCTCGGACGGGCAAAACGATTGGGACTGGGCATAGGGTGGGCGGTCTGTACCACTTGAGACATCTCCATATACCGTTTATCACCTCCATTACTGATACCACCTGTGCTGTTTCGGATCTCTGGCATCGCCGATTGGGCCATCCTTTAGCTGCACGTCGTCGTACTATCTTTCAGTCCGGAGCCCTCGGTGATATCTCATTTACTCCACCATCTCCGTGTGTTAGTTGTAGCTTGGCCAAGCATTCTGCTCAGCCATTTCCCATGCATGAGTCTATGTCCTCGTCTGTCTTTGATTTAGTGCATTCAGATATCTGGGGACCTGCTCCTGTTGTATCTCTTTCTGGTTTATCGTATTATGTCAGTTTCATTGATGATTTTTCTTGTTTCACTTGGGTGTTTCTCTTGCGCCGTCGATCTGATGTTTGTCGAGCATATCACGACTTTACCAGTATGGTTCATACTCAATTTGGAAAACGAATTAAAATTTTTCGTTCTGATGGTGCTCGCGAGTATCTTTCCTTTGAGTTTCGTGACATCCTTTTCTCTCAGGGTACATTACCACAACAGTCATGCCCTTACACGCCTGTGCAGAATGGTGTAGTTGAGAGAAAACATCGCCATATTCTCGAGACTGCTCGCTCTCTTTTATTCTCTACCTCTGTTCCTCGTCACTTTTGGGCAGAGGCTGTCCTCACCTCAGTCCACTTAATCAACCGTACTCCCTCATCAGCTCACACTGGTCAGTCACCCTTTCAAATCCTGTACTCCGTTGTTCCTCGTTATCGTATCTTGCGAACCTTTGGTTGCATATGTTTCGTCCTGCTTCCTCCTGGTGAGCGAACGAAACTCACTCCTCGGTCTGCTAGATGTCTCTTCTTGGGGTATAGCTCTGAGCACAAAGGTTGGCGTTGCTATGATCCCTCCGCTCGTCGTATCCGTATCTCTCGTGATGTGATATTTTTTGAGAACACTCCCTTCTACTCAGGGGTCTCTATGGATCAGGATTTATCCTTTCTTCATCCTTCTGAGTCACTCATTCCTCCAGTCCCCTCCTCCTCTGGGATCTCGGTTCCCTCTCCCTCAGCCGACTTACCAGTTACCCAGGATGCCTCTGCTGTTCCTCCTCCCACATTTGAGCTCCCGCGACCCCCGGTCATTTCTACTTACACACGTCGTCAGCATGTTCCAGCGGTTCCATCTGCTCCTCCAGATTTTCCTGCCGCACCAATGCCAGTATCGTCTAGCCCTGAAGGGGGATCTTCTGCTCCTCCCTCCCCACGACGTTACCCTGAGCGTGACCGGCATCCGCCGGATCGCTATGGTTTCTCTCATACAGCCTTACTCTTCACAATTTCAGGATTTTCTTGCTGCTATCCACTCCCTTCAGGAGCCCCAGAGTTACCGCGAGGCTGTCCAGGTACCCCATTGGCAGCAGGCTATGTCCGAAGAGTTGCAAGCTCTTCAAAAGACTAGTACTTGGGAGCTTGTTCCTCTTCCCCCAGGGAAGGATGCTATCAGTTGTCGCTGGGTCTATCGAATCAAGACTCGCTCAGATGGCTCGGTTGAGAGGTACAAGGACCGCCTAGTTGCTTGTGGATTCACTTAGGAGTATGGTATTGATTACGAGGAGACCTTTGCCCCTGTTGCGAAGATGACTTCTGTACGGACCTTGTTAGCCGTTGCCTCTGCTCGTCACTGGCCACTCTTCCAGATGGATGTCAAGAACGCTTTTCTTCACGGAGATCTCTCTGAGGAGGTCTACATGCATCCCCCTCCGGGTCTCCTGACCTCATCATTTTTGTCGTCTTCGTCGGGCCATTTATGGACTTAAGCAAGCTCCTCGGGCTTGGTTTGAGCGCCTCAGGTCCTCGGTGCTTGCAGCTGGCTTTACAGAGAGTATGAATGACTATGCTATGTTCACTCACACCTCTACTAATGGCCTTGCGATCCTGCTCCTCTATGTTGACGACATGATTATCACCGGTGATGATACTGCTACTATCGATTCTTTAAAGAGGCACCTCCAGCAGCAGTTTGAGATGAAAGATCTTGGTCCGCTTCGCTATTTCCTCGGTCTTGAGGTTGCTACGTCTTCCCGGGGATTCTTGGTCTCTCAGCAGAAGTTTACTTCTGATATATTAAGTCGTGCTGCACTTACTGATTCACGGCCTGTGGATACACCGATGGAGCTTAATGTGAAGCTCCGTCCCACTGATGGCGAGCTGCTTTCGGATCCTACGCGTTATCGTCAATTTGTTGGTGCTCTTGTCTATCTGACAATCACTCGTCCGGACATTGCCCATGCTGTTCGAGTTCTTAGCCAGTTTGTTAGTGCTCCTCACTCTGCTCACTATGCCGCACTTCTGCGGATTCTTCGCTACCTTCGAGGCACAATGACTCGCTCCTTATTGTTTTCGTCCTCCTCTTCCTTGGAGCTTCGCGCCTTTTCGGATGCAGACTGGGCAGGCAATCCCACTGATCGACGATCCACTACTGGCTTCTGTATCTTCCTCGGTGATTCGCTCATCTCATGGAAAAGTAAGAAGCAGGCGATCGTTTCGCTCTCTAGTACCGAGGCCGAGTATCGTGCCATGGCACGCACCTCGTGTGAGGTCGTTTGGCTGCGTCGTCTACTTGAGGATATGGGTGTTCAGCTGACATCGTCGACTCCCCTACACTGTGACAACCGGAGTGCTATTCAGACTGCTAGCAATCCGGTATTTCACGAGCGCACGAAACACATTGAGCTGGATTGTCATTATGTTCGACATCGCTACAAGGATGGGACTCTCTCACTTCCCCATGTGTCGTCTACAGAGCAACTTGCAGATTTTTTTACGAAGGCACACACTGTTCAACGTTTTCGATATCTCATTTCCAAACTCATGGTTTATGATACACCCTGAGTTTGAGGGGGGGTGTTAGAATATGTAAATACTTTATTAGGCCTTTTAGTCTTTTTAGGGTATGCTCACCTTTTGGTGACCCCATCCTTGTACATTGTACAGATATATAGGGCTATTGCTCTAATGAGTAAATCAAGCTTTACTCCCAAAATTCCAGCATTCATTTTTTCTTGTTTGGGTCTAACACTTGTAAAAAAGTTGTTTATTGTTTGGTAATCGTTGATATTATAAGTTTGTAGAGGCAGTTGATGAGAAAAAACTAGAAACAATCACCATGGTATGATGCAATTTTAGCTTGACTTTCTCCAAGCAGCTGTGAGAGGCAACTGATCATTGGCTTGGACGATAAACCTGGAGTAGACATCTGAGGATTGACCAAAGTGGAAATTTTAGAAGTAAATGAGTGAAGCTTATGAGTGTCATAAGTCGTTTGCTTAGACTTGCAGGGAATTATCTCCAACTGATAGTTCAGTTGATAAGCATTTGCAACCCTTGGCCTTGGTCATGGGTTTGAATAAGTGCTACAACATATTTCCTCCCACTCTATAGTGGTGTGCCTCCCTCTCGCCTTATTGGATAGCCTTCCAGCCTGTGGCGTTAAAAAATTGGGACATTTCTCTCGCTCTTGTGGCGAGTTTCGATCGTCAATCTTGTGCCGGCACACTAACAGGCGATGTACTGACCACTTGGTCTTTACCAAAAAAAGATGAAAGTCTTTCATGGAATTGTTCTTCGTGTTCTAGGCCCCTGATGATGGTAACAACAACTAGTAGCATGGAGGGAAATTGATTATCACTATGTTCTCTTGGCAAGAGAGGAAGTGAGAAAAACAATTCTTTATTGAGTATATGTGAAGCAATTGTGGAGAAGTGAAAATATAGTTGGCGGGATTCACCTACAAGTGTAGAAGACAAAGGTTTTAGTCAAAAACAGCATGAAGAGTAAAATGAAGCTGACGATTGATGTTCTGGGTAAAGAACGAGGCAAGAGGAGCAAGTTTGTTAAGCAAGAAAAAGAGTGGAAGATCACATTTCATGTCATTTGTATCCGAGGGCTAATAAGTGGTGCAACGAGAGAGGTTTACCTGGTGTTAATTGTTGCTTTAAAAGGGAATGTTTAGTATTGTTGCAAATTTATGGATTCTCGGTGCTCTAATTTCTTTAAATGAAGGGTCCAATCTTGTTATTTAGGTGCTGCAGTTTCTCTGTTGAAAGGAAGTAATTGATTTTCTTATTTTTCTAGCTCCACATCTAGCCGCATCTTATGAAATATGAATATAAACAGCAAGCCTTATCATATGCAGCATAGATCTCGATAGTCCACAATTTGTCAAAAGTGTCAGCAACTTCTATTTCTTTGGGTGTAAGTTGTATTGTTAAAGGTGACCCACATATAAGTAGCTGGTTCTCACTTTGAGTTATTTCTCATAATTCACATAAGTAATGGTCCTGAATCACTTATAAGAACTTCTTTTTCTATTCTTATAATTCAAGAGGGTCAAGGGATGTCTTCTAGAGTAGTAAATAGTAAGGTTTTGTTACAGCCTTATTTAGTGTGGGGATAATACTAGAGCGATTGTAGATTACTTATTGTGTGAATTTTGAATAGTCAATTGGAGGCCTATAGGCGTTGTTAATGTGTTGAATACATAGAACCCCATTGCCCGTGATGGTTGGCATCCCACCTTTTGACATCTGATGAACTATTTGGCAAGGCTCCTTTCCTAAAAACTCTTGATAGTCATCATGTGCTTCCAATGTGCATCTGGTAACAGCTAATGTCATATGCTTTTTTTGTGTTGCATTGTGTTCGGCTCAGATTTTCTTCATCTAGGATTACATCAATGTTTGGGTGTTGAAGTTGAAGGATATTACAGTTATTACTTCAAGTGTGAATACTTACAATTTAATATGCAGACTCAATAGAAATTTGATCCTCAATGTACTTTAGGAATATCTTTTTTAATCATTCTTGGCAATATACAACATTCTTGGCAATTAATTATGTGAGCTAATATATTCGGCACCAGACTAGTCCTCTGAAGATCCTTCCTATTGAATTTTGAGCCTGAGAGTACAATATCTGTATCACCCCTCTGTCTGTAAAGGTCCTGATAAAAATTTGAGTGATACATGATGGTTGGGTGTTGCAAAAAATTGTCGGACATAATAATGCCCTGAAAGATGCTGAAGTTAGTGGATCGATTCCTCACAGAAGGTACGGATGCATCGATTGTCTACAAGGCTTTCTTAATGTTGTAGCCTATAAAAAACTTATTTCCTTCATTACCTTCTTTGTGGAGTGTGATCAATTCTTCTATTGTCTTTATAAATTTAGTTATTATTTGAAAAGATCACATACTTCAATACTCTTATTTTTTAATTTTCACTTTCTTGTTCTCACCTTCTCGCAACTTTACGTTTTGGTATTATTTACTTTTCATACTCATGCCATATATGTATTGTAGGAATGACTTATCATGAACAAGCGGTGAGCATCAATTTGAAAAAAGAACTCGAGAATAAAATGAAGCTGCCGAAATACATGGTATTTGCTTGACCTTGCAAAAATCTCATCATTATGGTAGGGGTCTGTCAATTGTAGTCTAGAAGCAATGTTTTCTTGAATTCCCTATGATCGAAGATATTGTGATGCATGCGGGCTTCTTAAAACACCAATGTGTAGATTTAACAATAAAACCTCGTGTTGCACCCGTTTTGAAGAGGGGTTTCTCCTAGTCCGGTTGGCTCGGTCCCTCCATCCGGTGGGTCCCCTGTGGGGACCCCGGATATCTGCTCCCCACGTGTTGTTTTGAGGGATTCTCCTCCTCCTTCTGCTTTTGTTCTTCCTGTTCAGCTCGGGGCTGGGGAGGCGCCGTCGGGGCCACCCCAGGCCCAGCCGACCATTTCTGATCCGGTGCTGGATTTGGCTAGACAGGTTTCCGGAGGCTCCGAGCCCTCTCTAGAGGTCCCCCCAGAGGCGGAAGGCCAGGGGGGTCTGGGCGTTGACCCTTCCCCCCTCCATCTGGAAGCGCAGCCTCTCCGGACGTACGTGAGGAGGGCCCCCAGATCAGAGGAGCATGTCATGGAAAGTTTGAGGTCCTTTTTGGCTTCACGAGTGGAGGAAGACTACCCACTGTTTTTGAACCTCCTGGACCAAGAGGCTATTCTCAATATAGCTAGGGAATGCGGGTTTGCTTTTGGAGAAGATGCCGTGGCCGCGAAGGAGTTTCTGACTTCGTCTCTTGCCCTTGAGAAGTCTCGAGTTTTGGCCGATGGCCATTAATGTATTAATGAAGGTTTTCTCTTGGAATATTCGTGGTTTGGGGTCTTTGGATAAGAGGTTGGCTGTGGCTTTGTTTTGTCGAATGCATAGTCTGGATGTTATTTGCTTGCAGGAGACTAAGACTGCCGGTCCGAGTTCGGCATTTCTGCGAACTCTTACGGACGGACGTAGTTTCACGTGGGAATCTTTAGACTCGTCAGGAGCGTCAGGAGGAGTGCTTATCGGTTGGCGTAATGCGGTGTTGGAACTAACTGGCAAACATGTTGGCATCTTTTCTCTTTCGGTGACCTTGAAGTGTAAGGCGAGCAGCGAGGTTAGGGAGATCACTTCTGTCTATGGGCCGAATGATGTTAACCTTCGTACTGGGTTTTGGCAGGAGTTGGTGGATTTCAGAGGTACCAAGACAGTCCCTTGGGTGATTTGCGGCGACTTTAACGTTACGAGGTTTAGCCATGAGAGGTTGGGAGGGTTAGGTCACCCTGGGGCGATGGCTGACTTCTCCTCATTCATTCGTTCTTTGGATCTTGTTGACCTTCCTCTGCAAGGCCGGATATTTACGTGGACCAATAAGAGAGAGGTTCCTTCCATGGCTAGATTGGACAGGTTCCTGCTCTCCCTGGAATGGGATACGGTTTTTCCCAACTCGGTGCAGAGGAGCTTGCAGTCGCTAGTTTCAGATCATGTTCCGCTCCTGTTGGATTCGGGCACTGCTTGGCCCACTACTCCCCGCCGTTTCCGTTTTGAGAGGATGTGGCTTGAGGATGCTTCCTTTGCCCCATTGGTGACGAAGTGGTGGTCTCAATTTCCCACGGATTTCAACTCGGCTCGGAACTTGGTGCGTAAGCTTCGAAGCCTCCGGCAGAAGATTACAGGCTGGGAGCGTTCTCGCTTCGGCTCAGTTAACCGCCGCAAGCAGGCCCTCCTGGAGTCTATTGAGAAGCTTGAGAGTAAAGAGGATGCAGGTTCTCTTTCGGTGGAAGATCGCTCAGTTCTGGATTCAACTAAGGAAGACTTGCTGCAGTTGCTCCGTCTGGAGGAAATCATGTGGAAGCAGCGTTCGAGGGAGAAGTGGATCAAGCTCGGGGACCTGAACACGTCTTTCTTCCACAAGGTCGCAAATGGCCGGAAGATAAGGAATGACATCCAACATCTGATGGTCGGGGACCGCCTATTGGAAGGGTCAGAAGCGGTACTGCAAGGGGTTTCGTCTCATTTCCGAGCATACTTCCAAGACCTCCCGACGTCTTCGGCTTCCTTATCTTGGGAGGATCTTCCTTTGAAGAAGCTTCAGGCCCCGGAGGAGTTGGATAGTCCCTTTTCGCAGGAGGAGATCAAAGTAGCAGTTTGGGGTATGAACAGCAATGGCGCTCCGGGCCCAGACTGTTTCTCTATGCTCTTCTTCCAGACTTTTTGGGATTGTATCGCTCCAGACCTGACCAGATTTGTGGCAGACTTCTTTGCAGGCAAGGCTTCCTTGGAGAGTCTTAATTACTCCAACCTCATCCTCATTCCTAAGAGACCAGATTCTGCTGCTGTGACGGATTACAGACCGATCAGCCTTTCTAACTGTGTCTATAAAATTATTACTAAGCTCCTTGCGAATAGGTTATCGCCGGTGATGGATGACCTGATAAGCAAATCGCAGTCGGCTTTTATTAAGGGCAGGATGATTCTGGACAGTGTGGTTTCGGTGCAGGAGATTCTTTATCACCTTAAGGAGTCTAATTCAGAAGGTTTGATTCTGAAACTGGATTTTGAGAAGGCTTTTGACCGGCTCCAATGGGACTTCGTTCTCTCCACGATGAGGGCTAAAGGATTTTCTCAGACTTGGATTAGTTGGGTGTCTCGTTGCCTCAGCTCTTCTAAGTTGGCCTGCTCGGTTAATGGAGTTTCTGGTGGACATTTCCGTATGAGCAAGGGACTCAAGCAAGGCTGCCCGCTCTCTCCCTTCCTCTTCATTCTAGCGGTGGATGCGTTTGATGCCATTCTCAGGAGAGCGAACGCCCAGGACCTGTTCCGAGGGATTAGAGGTACCTCTTGGTGCATCCCTAACTTGCATTTTGCTGACGACACCATTCTTTTCTGTGAGGCAGATCTTGCTCAGGTAGCGGTGCTGAAGATTATTCTATATGCTTTGGAATTCTGCTCGGGACTGCGGATCAATTTCTCCAAGAGTTCCCTTTTCTACGTTGGGCCCCATGGCGATAAGGGGGTTCTGGCGTCGGCTATCCTCAACTGCAAGTTAGATTCCTTCCCGTTGACTTATCTGGGCCTTCCGATTAGCAACAAGCAGCTGGGTAGAGCGGATTGGCGAAAAGTTATAGAGAAGATTGACAGGCGGCTTACTAATTGGGCAGGGAGGTTTCTCTCACTTGGGGGCCGGCTAACCCTTGTTAACTCAGTGTTGTCTTCTATTCCCTCCTATTACTTGGCGTTTTACTTTATTCCAGCTTGGGTTATCAGGAAGATAGACGGGATCCGCAGCTCTTTTCTTTGGAAGGGAGCAGATGGGAAGTTGGGTTCTTACCACCTGATTAATTGGGGCACAGCCTGCAAGTCTCGGAACCAAGGGGGATTGGGTGTCTTGAATCTCAGAGACTTCAATAGAGCGTTGTTAGGGAAATGGTGGTGGAGATTGCAGAATGATCAAGGGGACACCTGGTCATCCATTGTCAGGGATAGATATTTTAAACGCTTTTTCCCGCTGCAGGCCAGAAGTAGAGCGTCAGGGAAGTTATCGCAGTTTTGGAGAGGCGTCAAGAGTGTAGGTGCTCCCTTTCGCGCTTGCATCCGGCTGATACCAGGTAATGGTAAGAACATTAAGTTCTGGTTAGACCACTGGGTAGATGACATCAGCCTCGCTTCCTTGTTTGGCGATCTTTTTGAGTTGGCCTGGGACTCCAATGCTTCGGTGATCTCTCAGTCTGTGGTCTCCGTGGAGGGTCGGTTGTGGTCGGTGAAATTTAGGAGATCGATTCCTGCAGAGTTGCAAGGTCAACTTTCTGATCTTTACAGCATTCTTCAGAACATCTCGCTGGGTAGTGGCCGAGACTACTCTAGATGGAAGTTAGAGTCGTCCGGGGTTTTCTCGGTGCGATCCTTCTATAGATTCTTGAACAATGGAGGTATGGTCTGCCCTTTAGCTTCGCATCTTTGGAAGACTCCAGCGCCCTTGAAGACAAGGATCTTTATGTGGTTGACTATTAAAGATAAGATTTTGACTCGGTGGAATCTTCGCAAGCGGAACAACCCCAACGTTACGGATACCTCCTGTCCTTTGTGCCACGCTCATAGGGAGGATGTGGATCATATTTTTCTTAGATGTCGATTTTCCAGAGCGCTGTGGTCTATGTTGAAGAGTCGTCTGGGGATCAGAGGACACCCGGGCTCCATGCGGTCTTTGTGGACACTTTGGAGGAAGAGGAGGATCAAGAAGGAGATTTTTCAGGCTTGGGATCTTTTCGTCATTGGTCTTTGCTGGAGTATCTGGAGGGAGCGGAACGCCAGAGTTTTTTCCCAGAAGGAGCTTCAGCCTGCGTCGGTTTGGCTGAACTTTGTTTCTTTGGTCTCTAGCTGGTCCCCTGGGCTCTCAGTGAAGAACTCGGGGAAGATCACCCCTTTTCTTAGTCTTTTGTAGCTCCCTTTTATTATTCTAATAAAGCTTGGGGTATGCTCAACCCCATCCTCTCCAGCTCGGGGAGGAATTCTCAAAAAAAAAACAATAAAACATCAATTTCAGCACTTTTAAATTAATATTCAGCTATAAGGCCTAACAAGTTATCACATGCAAACATCAATTATGATTTTTCAATGTATCAAAGTGCATTCTGATGATGATAACTAAGCAAACAAGATTTATTTAGAGTAATCGCAGCTAAACAAAAGAGATGATATCACACAAATAAAGTTTTGTTTCACCAAATAAACTAGATCTAAAGAAAGACACGGTTATGGTAAAAGACCTGTGAAGCCAAAATATATGATTGTAGCCCAACATTGTCAAAGAAAAAGGCCAAGGAAAAGATAGAGGGATGGTTACTGCGATGGAAGGAGTTACTGTCTATCGAAGCTATGCCTCGGGAGATGCTTGTCGTGATCCGAGTACCCGTCGAAAGAGGTGGCGGAGGAGGGGATGTGGTCCAGAAGAAGAGGTGAAATAGCCCTTAACAAATCGATCTCTCAAGGAAGAAGATCCTCACACTGATCTCTCGCAAAGATGTAGATAAAGTCGGTGCAGAAAGGGAAGAAGCTTGTGACCGGAAGAGTAGACGAAGAAGCGAGGAAGATCCGTTGATGAGAATTCTCGAACAAATAACGACCTTGTTCTCGAAACTATGGTTTTATTTTTCAAATTCAATATTTGATTCCTTTTAGAGTTTCATAAGAGGCATTATATGAGAGAGAGAGAGAGAGAGAGAGAGAGAGAGAGGTTGCGCACGGACCGAAATCCCGTGGGGTGATTTCGTACGGCAACCGTATGAGAGAGAGAGAGAGAGAGAGAGAGAGAGAGAGAGAGAGAGAGAGAGAGAGAGGTTGGGCTTCGTGGTTGTTAGATACCCTCACGCCTCAAAACCCGGGTTGTAAGGGGAGGTCCACAACGGGTATATTAAGCGGGTGATGGGTGCCTCCCTCACCGATGTGGGACTATCTGTTAACACTCCCTCTCACGCGGAGCACACGTGGTAAGGAACCTCCCACGTGGAGCACGCATGGCAAAGCACGATCGGTGCAAAGCACCCAGAGCGGGAGTAGGAGCAGGAGATGGTGAACCCAGCTCTAATACCTTGTTAGATACCCTCACGCCCCAAAACCCGGGTTGTAAGGGGAGGTCCACAACGGGTATATTAAGCGGGTGATGGGTGCCTCCCTCACCGATGTGGGACTATCCGTTAACAATGGTCTTTCCTTTGAGCTTCATTCGATCCCTACCATGCATCGGTCTTTAATTAGATTCAATGGATCTTATTAAATCCGGTTCGGAGCGACTTAAACAAAATAGGCTTGAGTCGGTGTGAACAACCTTCATACCTAGGCTAACCAAAATAAAAACTGTCATAATTTAAGATCTACAACTCAGATTGAGATGAAATAAAAAGATAAAATACATGTAATCAAAAGAGGAATCCATAGAATCTGGCAGACCTCCGATCGGGCTGTTGGATCTTCGTGGAGAGCCAAAATACGCGATCAGCTGTAGCAAAATCTGGGTACTCACTTACATCATGTTGTCAATATCCTACGTTCATTTACTGATGATTTAGACTTCTGCATCACTTGCGTGCCTAGATACTCAGAATGAGATTACTATAGAAAACGTCAATGATGACATATTACACTTTCTTGCATCAATAATTTTGGAAGGAAATAACTTTTTCTCAACATAACTTGTTAGCTTGTTTTTTTTTGCTTCTTCCATATTTAGCGCTGAATATTTTTTATACAGGAAATGCTGGAAGCTAGAGCTGCTCTTCCTATAGCTAAGATGAAGAACCATCTTATGCAATTTCTCGATGAAAATGATGTGATTGTCGTTTGTGGAGAAACAGGTTGTGGCAAAACAACGCAGGTATATTGTTAAGCATTTTGCTTGTTAAATGATTTGTAAGAATTTATGATGGGTTTGCTCTCACATTAGATTAAAAAGAAACTTGAAATACAATGAAGAATACATATTAGTAAATAAACCTCCTTTAAGAATGGGTGGTTACTGAAACTTTAATATATATCCATGATGCTATACAAGCCATTAGCCTTGATAATTTGATATACAGTCAGAAACTTAGATCATCTCAACCTATCTACTTATTCTCGTTAAAAAGTTTGAAACTTATCCCTCACCTGCATGGTTTGGGTGTTCATCCAAAACTGAACAGGTGGCCAGAACTGATTCATATTTTGGCTGATGACTCGATGAGAACCCCCGAACTTGCATTATTTCCCCAAATCAGGTCAAATTCGGATTTGGTTATCATTGTTCTATTAGTTCGAATGATATATGTAGTTAAGAGTTATTCCATGATTCATATATTGTAAGACTCGGATTGGAAATGATCGATTAGGGCCCGATCGGGCAAATTATACCCTAATTTATGATTTCTTTTTCTGGTTTTTAATATTTTTGGCCGAAACAAGAATCTGAACCCAAACCGATTCGATTTTTGCCCGGTCCAAAGCCGAGCCTGAATTCTCAAACCTTGCTCACCTGATAGCTTTCTAAATATTGTGGGAAATAGGAAACATGCTATCCTCTCAGCTACTTAGAAGACAAAAGTTCCTATTGATTCAAAATATTTTAATTCTCTGGAGCAACATCCTACTTAGACCTGAGTATTGAGAAACACCATTTGAACTATATTAAGGGAGTCATAGTGTTTGATCTACATTTTGATTCATCTCTTATCCTATGTTTTCATGATTTAAATATATTCACCCTGAAACTTGAGAAACAGCCTTTGGACTCAATGCATTTCTTATCCCGGTGCTATGCCGATATATACTCTTGTTGGACTTGCTGCCATTGAGCATTGTGGCACAAAAGTTATAAAAAGAAGATAACATTAGTGAACAACATTTTTTTTGGTAATTAATATTAGTGAACAACATACTACATGTTGTAATGCATTTACATTGCCAAGAGTTCACCACTAGAAAGATGGACCACTATGGATCCACAATAAAACTGCAACAAAAAAAGGAGTAGAAGAAAGTAGCATAGCAGCCATGAATTGAATAATAACTGGATGTGGAGTGGCCAAGGTTCTAAGTGTAAAAGATTACTGTCCTATTTTTTGAGTGCTGGTTTCTGTTTGTATAGGCTTCTATCGGTTCAGTGTTAATCCTTCGATCCATAATTTTTGTTGAATTGTTCTGATTTTAAAGTTTTCTGGAGTTAGCATTCTAACTAGGTATTATTGACAGGTTCCTCAATTTATCTTGGATGACATGATTCAATCAGGTTTAGGTGGATGCTGTAACCTTGTGTGCACACAACCTAGGAGAATAGCGGTATGAACATTCTTTAGAATTTCAGTTGGTTGATATTGTAAAACAATAATCTAAATACAATAGCATATTTCTTTATATATTTTCAGAAAATATAGATGATATTTGTTTCGTTCTTATATTAGTTCCTTGTGGCCGAATTGTTATGACTACATAAAGATAAGTATGATTTACCTATGAGGTATTAATCCATTATGGGTATTCATGTTATGATTCCATGCATTTAGGCTAGTGGTGCAATAATGGATTTAGGCAAAATATTTTGTTTACAATTTGACTGCCAATCTCCTTCATGGATATATTAATTCTCTCTCTTATTGCAGGTGTTTGGTTGCCATTAAAGAGGAAAGGAATCCGTCATAAAGAAAATGATAGAAAAGAATCGGAACGAAAACATACATTTTCTTGTTACTGTTTGGTTATTTGGAAAAGAATGCAAGAAATTGACATTTCTTTTTCTTTCTTGTGTTTCGCCATGCGTTTGGGTTCAAAAATTTTGTAGCCTTTTGATGGAAAACTAATTTCTTGGGAAACATATTTTCTTGTGGAGCAGTGGGCCCACACTTTCTCGGCAATTATACACCCGATTTTGTAGAGAACTAGTACTTTCTTATCCTTTAATATTTTTTACCGACGACCAAACATAGCCTAAGTGAAACTTTCATCTACATGGGATGGGGGACGGAGAGAGAGGTCGGGGGTGATGTGGAAGAGAGATAGAGATGAGGGGAGATCAGGAGGAAGAGAGAAAGCGATTTATTGAGAGAAAAGGGGGCTCGAGTTAGAGAGAGAGAGAGAGAGAGAGAGAGAGAGAGAGAGAGAGAGAGAGAGAGGGCCATGTGGCACGTCTTGATTGGGCTTGAGGAATTTAACCCCAGTGTCAAAATGCGTGAACAATCACTTTAATTCCAAATGTATCTCCGTTTTTTTACAAAGAACCCCTCAAATGTTTTCTTTTTATATTATTTTTTACAAAAAACCCCAAAATTAAACGTTTCTGTCTCCCCCTCCCTGGGTGAATTGCACTCACTCTAACCCTACTGGGTCCTTACTGCTACTTATCTCCCCCCTATAAATCAGAGTCCTATTTTTTTGGGGGGAATAAATCAGGGCTTTTCTTTATCTATTCATTCTGTCATATTATCAAGATTTGTAGTTTCGGTTTTGGTCCGCTCACCAAGGATCGGTTTCGGAGTTTCGGATCGGAGTTTCTGTTTTATTTTTTAAATTAAAAATAATTACAAAATATAATAATAATATAAAATAATTACATCGGTACCCACTTCATAGTGGTCATATTTTCAAAAGAGTGTGGCTTTTGCTTTACCCCAATTTTTTGTCAAAAAGTTGAAAAATCGTGATTCTGAATTTTGGCTAAGTCTGGAGGAAAAAAGAGTTCTTGTGGAAGAATTTTTTTATAGATTCAAAATATTTTACTGGACTTTGGGTTTTTAAGTGGATCTTATACGTCTAGATTTCTAAGATTTTTTCCGATCCAAAATACTTTGTGGTTTTTTTTTTACCGATTTTTTTTAGCCAAAAGCTGTAAAGTCTGATTTTGTATAGGAACTGAAAAATTATATTTTGATTCTTTGCATTTTGATTGTTTTGATATTTTTATTAAAGCCAAATGGGGGGGTATTTGCTTATTTACATAAAATAACTTAAAGTAAATGGAGAACATAAAGATCATTTACTTAAATATTTTTTATGTAAATATGTATGTCAAGTTGTCATGCTGAAATACACCTTATCCTGAACCAAGTCCTGCTTTTTCTGAGTGTTGAGTTCTAAAACCCAAAGCTGGAGGGTTTCGGAACCGGTTCCAACCAAAACCGATCCGAAACTAATCGGTTTCGGCCGAAACTCCAAACCTTGCATATTATATAGATATATATAGATGCTTAGGTACCGCCGAGGAGATACTTCGCCTAGATAGGCCACAATGCCTAGGCATCGCTTAGCCATTTTGACTACACTTATATAGATATACATACATACAATGTATGTTTGTTTACAATTGTAGACAATCAACATCTCTTTTGCTTTTCATTATCCTTTTGTAATTTGGATCAGAGTCACCAAGTTCTCTCTTTTTTTTTTTTTAAAAAAAAGACACGATTAAAATGCGGATTATTCCTCAGCCGATTTATAGCCATTTTATACCCTGAGCTTAATACATCACCAAATTCGGTGTTTTTTACCCTATGTTTTTAAAAAAATCGCTTTTAAAACGTCGAATATGGTGACACCTCGTCTTTTCTCTATCCCACCGTCTGTACCCTCCTCGGGGCACACACAACTCCTTGTGCACGAAATCCATGTTAGGGATTTATATTGATTTGTTTATATATAATGTTATATGCATTTGATTAATGTGACTTCGGTGCTTATTTGCATGGATTTTGCCAACTATAACTATACTTAGGCCTCATTCTAATATAATGACACATCCTTGTGCTCAACTCCCTTTCATTGGGTTTCGTTGTTCAGAGACAATCCTCTAACCCGCTGCTTTGGTCGTCTCGATCGTCGTAGATCTCATCATTAAGTTTAACCATTCTCATTCACTATAGATGACTTGTTGTCTTATGAATGTCACGTTTTGAATGTTTTAGTTGCTTAAATGTATGGTGAAAAGTTGATTAAAAAATCCCAAATTTGCTGATTTTTTTCCCCTAATTTCACCTCCGTTGATTAAATCCTGAACCCGATTTTTTTTCCACGATTTCCCCTTTTTTCCGAATTTTCCAATTTTCGCCGAACTTTCCCAAGTTTTACCCTCGCCACTTATTACCGAACCCGAACTTAGTGACTATGCTTTGGATGAGATAGGGAGGTGTAAATATAATTATAGGAAGTGATCTTTTCTTTTGAAAGCCATTTCACATGTCCGAATGGGATATTAAGGATGCATGAAAGGTATTTTCTTGGTGCAAATTAATTCATTATTCATGTACTGAAAACTATATTGATCATAAAAGGCAACGTTGCAACTATACTTCAGAGAAAGATGTACGTTTATGCTAAGGCGATGTTTGGTTTCTGAGTGAAGTTGGTGGCACACTGCTAGAGTAACACCTTGGCTAAAGAAAGTAACCTGTAGAAATGCTTAGAACCAAGGTTTTAAATGTTGTTTTCGGTGTCCATGTCGGTCGGCCAAAAAAAGAAAATTTTTTGTTTTTCGGTAATTTGTTAGTGGAAAAATTGTAAACTGCAAAGACAAATTTCGGTGGAAATATTTCGTTTTTCGGACAAATTTCAGTGTTTTTCGATGGAAATTTATTGTTTTTGGTCAGATTACGATTTTGTTCGTTTGATATGAAAAAGATGAAATATTTCAGCAATTGTCAGATTTCAGTCAAATGTCGGTCATTTCGGTCAAATGTCAGTAATTTCGGTAAAATGTCGGTCGACAAAATATAATGTCGACATTTCCTGCTTTTTTTATGTCAGATCCTCCAAAAACCGACATATGTCGGTGATTTCGGTCGACATCTGTTGACATTTGATTCCATGCTTAGAACGTCATTTGCAGGCATTTCTTTTTGCAGGGAGGTGAATTCTATATTCTAGCAATATCTTAAGGATTTTTTAAATTTAATTTTCTTTTATGTATAACTTTATATGAAACCTATGCCTTTATTTCATGTTGGTTATGTACTGTGTTAATTATCTTTTATGCAGATACGTATTAATGCCCAGCACCTCCTCTTATATTTAAGTGTCTGATATCAATCTTCAATGTATGTGAAATCTATATTGTATGATTCAATGAATTGTTAATTTGTTTTGTGGACAAAATAAGTTTTGAATATTAATACTTGTATGCATGTATCAATATTATCTTTAAATGTAGAATCTACACTTCTACAGATAATAGAAAGACTTTTAGGAAAGAAATTGCAAGAATAAAAAATTTGAAACACTAAGATATTACCTTGAGTATTCTTAGTTGCTTGGCCTAAGTTTTTCATGGGTTAATAACTTAATATATGATATGCTTGTTATTTTGGGAAGAGGATCATTTGGAAATAGTTATGGTAAATGTTTGAAGGTGAAGTGTAAGTGTATGAGGCTAGTGTAAGCCTTAAGGTATTAAGGATAAGATTCATGAATCTCAGTTTTATAGAAGAAATATGTAGAACTCATTAAAACGGAAACATATGAATTTCTGAAGAAGTTCTTTTGGTTAAAACGCCGTGTGACTCGGAGGACATAAGACTTTTTGATCAGGCCAAAAATCTTGCTGACTGAATGCTCCTACCCACCATGCCTAAAAATAGGGAAGGCCATGTGACTGATATTTTTGGGTACGGTTTTGGTTACTTTACCAAGCTTTGCTAAGGATCTAATCAAGGTTTTAAATGTTGATTTCCATGTTGGTTTCGGTTAGTCAAAAAAAAGGAAACTTGTCGGATTTCGGTTAAATGTTGGTGGAAATTTTGTATTTTTAAAGGAAAGATTTTGGTGGAAATTTATTGGATTTTGGTCAAATTTCAATCAAATTCTAGTTCAAATATCAGTAAAATATTGTGTATTATGAAAAAAAATTTGAAATTTAGGAAAAATGTAATTTCTCACTGAGTTTTGTTTTACTAAAAAAGATAAAATTTTCTGTGAAATTGTCTGGAAAAAAGGCTGCATGTTGGATTTCGGTCAAATGTCGGTCGTTTCGGCTGTCATTTCGTTATGTCGGCTGGAAATTTTGTATTATTAAAAATTCGGTCAATTTATATGTCGGACCCTTATAAAAAAGACATTTTTCCGTGATTTTGTAGGAAATTTGTCGACATTTGATTCCATGGATCTAATATTGCATGCCTAAAATCAGAACAAATTGTGAAGATAGCTTAAACAAAATATATGCTTGCTAAGGTTCAGTATTTTACCATTTAGGTGATCATGTTAAAGTTATAGTTTATGATAACATATCGCACCAAGACCTAACTTTGGCAATTGAGTTGACACAAACACCCACATGTTCTCTTCCACTGGTTATGGAAATAATCAAAACTTATGTTGTGCATCTGCCATCGATTAAGACTAGCAAGGTGTGAATCCCTGAAGATCCTCTTTACATAGTGTGTTACTTAATGTTAGCCTTGTCCATGAGCTTCAAGGAATTTTGAAAGAGTCTCGCCTCGAGGTGTGAAGCGAGGTAAGCCTGAAAGAAGCATTCCAAATAGTAGTCAACTATCATTATTTACGTCTAGATCCTTAATAAAGTAGAATTTATGTCCAAGGGGAGCTAGAGCATGTGATATATAGAGCCTGATTGGTTGGGTTCCATTGAGTAGATCTGATTTAAGTTGTTTCTGGAGTACCCATTCATGGAATGTTTCTTACTTATCAATTCGATTACCTGTTATGGAAGTTATAGGCAATGAGACAGCCGTCAATGCATTTATTTTCCCTGGATACATTCTTTTTTGTTGTTGGCACTGTTGCTATTGATATTTCAATTTGTAGAGCTTTATTCTCTGTTAATTTGATGAATTAGTTCTCTCTGCTTGAGAATTGAAAATTAATATTAAACCTTTTTGCAGGCCATATCTGTGGCAGAAAGAGTGTCAAATGAACGCTGTGAAAATTTACCAGGCAGTGATAGTTCAGTGGTTGGTTATCAAGTTCGGCTTGATAGCACCAGGTTATACAGTTTTTATCATTGATATTTTGTGTGTGTGTATCTATCTATCTATCTGTATATGTATGCCTTGTCAAACCTGGTTTTGCACTCCAACAGGAACATCTCTACACACTGTCCATGACTATTTACCTGAAAAGAGGGTACCTTTCTAATTTTGTATTTGATTGCTGTTAATTTACATGGTATTGCATAGCTCATCCGGCTGAGATGGCTTCAAAATCATGTACCTTCGATGCAGCGAATAGCAAATGAAGGGGTTAGGAGTATTGAAAGGGAAGAGCGCTAAGAAGACATTAAAATAAGATTTTTTTCTCATTGCCTTTCTATAGTCACACTTGCGTGGACACACACGTTGTAGAAAACAATAAGAGAATTGATTGGGTTCTCCTAGGAGGGTTCTTAACTCAAAAAAAGTACATGGTAGCTCACTATTGGTTACAGGGGAATTTTTTTTACAGAAAGGATTCTTAAATTGAATGAATTTAAGATTTACTATGAATTTCAAGTGTCCTTTGAGGCATTGAAATTGCATAATGGTATTTTCTTTGTTGCTTTAAGTTGTGTGTCTGCTGATTGCACAAATAAATAACGAGAACATCAAACAATCATTTGAATAGTTCTATAAATAATCCAAATTTGGCTAAATTGGGATGAAAATATTTCTTGTTTGTGTAGCATGCTAGTGTTTGCTAAATACACAATAGGGCTATGTTGGTTCTTATGGATTTAAACTGCAAATGAAAGGGAAGTTCTCAACTATTTTTAACAAAGTCTACATCATTGGTATCATCTGTTGAATCTGAAATCAAGTGGGTATAACGTGAGTGATCAACCCATGAAGCTCTAAGTGATGTAGGACCAGCTAGGGGCGATTCGTGGCTGTAGGGTCATCACCCTTGATCATTTAAGCCTTAGATTAATTTCAAGAATTTTTGTAGTATTTTTCATTTTGTGTCAGACAAATATTGGCATTATGTTAAGTTTTAGGTTTTATTTAATTTAGTACTCATTTGTGGTTTTTTTTTTGGAAATCTCAACGACCACATGGCATCACATGAGAAGGAAGTTGTTCCATGCATGGAAAAAATTGGAGGCATTTGACCATTTAAGGAAGTGTACAGTTGGTTGAAAAGAAGAAAAATGTAACAGATTATAATACTAAAGCGTAGGAGTTCAGATCTTGGTTTTTAGGGTCTGAATATACAAGTTATCAATAGGATTATAGGAAACAAATCCTACTATTATTGGTATTATATTTAGCCAGACCCTATCAAAGGGTACCTCATCTCAACCGAGAAGTGAGTAGAAGAGACAGTTTGTGGCACCCACTATCATATATGCCTTTATTCGACCGTATATGCAAAAATCCCTCATAGAAACCACTATGCGGACGCCGCACAAGCGAGGAAACACATGCACCCGGGATCCTTTGAATTATGACTTATGCGGCCACATTTTTAAGCCAAGGTCTAATTTCGGATCATTGGAGTTGTGCGGTCGTATAGGAACTTGTGCGTTTGCATACAAACTTGTGCGGCTACAGAATAAGCCCAATCCTCCTCAAAACTTATTCACCTAAATCCATCCCACTTCTTGTCTAACCACTTCCAAACCTCCCCCACTCTCATTTTTTTGTTGGCTACCGCGAGGGAGGGATCCTCTGACGGCTCTAAGCCTCTAAAGCCGCATAATTCAAAGGATCCCAGGTGCAAATATGCCCACTATAAGAGTCTGATGCAAAAGAATATAGTGGTCTGCGAGCTATGCAACTATAGAACAAAGGGTGGCATCACATGGCTCAAGCAGTACTTGGTGCATTTGCCAATGTCCAACACCAAGAAGTGCCTCGAATTCACGAACGCCATCAGCAAGGAGATAATGACGTACGTGCAGACGATTGCCGTGGGTCCAATATGCACCCGTCGTTGCAATAGGAGCTAGTACACCAAGTACGAGTCTGAAGAGGTGTGTAAGTGGGAGGAGCTAGAGGATACTAGTACCGAGGAAGGATATGCTTTCTACGCCACTAGGGAAACTGAAGCCTGAAGGCGAAGAGGCATGGGAAGGCGACGGTTCGGGCCCCTTGTTGAAAATATTAGAATTTTTTTTAATATGTATTTAATGTATTTGTTAGTAGTTGAACTTGAATGAATGCAATATTTGACTTTTTGTCTTTCATGTTTTTAATTTGAAATTCAACAAAAAAAATAATTTCACAAATTGGTTGTGCGACTGAACAATCGCACTATGCGATTGTCAAGGTGCTATCGCACACATCGCATATTGCACTTGACAACATTGGTGTCGTCTCTCTCATTCGGACCACAAGAACTGAGAAAGAGGTCTCACAATTCTGTCTTTACCTTAACAATGCAGTCATAGGCCTATTCTGAGCATTAAAAAGGAGTAAAATTTTTAGACATTGCAAGGAATATTCTGTGAAATATGTTTTTGGGTCTTACTTGGGTTTTAGGGTTAGTTCTGTGTATTTGTTCTCTTACAAGTCAAGTAGAAATTCATAAAAGGCTGGAGAGTAGTGGTGTAATGATAGTGTTACTTCATATTTTGTTAATAAAAGCAATTTTATTTTAAGCCCAGTCTTTAGTTCCAGATTGTTGATCTTGTTCCTTTGATCTGCTATGTCTATCAAAGCTACCACATAGATTTTCATTACGTATTCGGCATAAAAAAGAAACCTCCAGAGTACATTTTCATAGTTGCTTGTGGTTTTGCATAGTCCATCGTCCAATTGTACCTCTCAATACACTCTAATTGGTAACTCCCGACTGCCATTGCTTTTACTCATTTCTTTTGTTGTCCTTGTCATTCCTCATGTGGTTCCCATCTATTCTTTCTTCGCTATGCTTACTTGATAGCTTCTGAATGAACACAACAAGATGGACTAAATGAAGCAAAAAGCAGATATACAATAGCTAATTAGTTGCCTTCTATCAAACAACACATTGTTTATTTCTATTTTTTGATCAATGTGGTTGTGTGCTAGCTTGCACTTGGGATGTCAGCCATGTGCTGCACATTTGCTTCTTGAAAGTGGTCAACATTGAGATATTTGAAAAATAGAATGGCTGACTCAAAGAGACTTAACAGAGCTAAACTCGATAAGGTCAAGGAGGTGCTAGCGGCAGTGTACTCAATTTGGTAGGTATCACATTCTTGTTAGAGGATTTTTATGGCACATTTCTCACATTTCACTGATCTAGCTCCTTCCTAGAAATTATAATCTTTCTTTCCTCTTATGACTCAGTGAAAAGAAAATATGGTATTTCCTCTCTCTCTCTCTCTCTCTCTCTCTCATTTCAAGAACTTTACTATGTATATCTTTTATATTATTAACCTCAACCACACAAGACCTGGCCTGCCTTAATGGTGGACCTACTTGTTAAGTTCAAATGGGCCCTTTCTGTACTTCTTGCATTAAAAATGAATGCCTTTTCTTTCCATATTGCTCACGCTATTTATGCTTTTTTTTTCTTGGTGGTTTGATGAATTTTTTTTGGTTTGATCGAGTAGGGAGTTGTGCTACTGGTAGTGTTAAGGTTTGGGCATGTGTGTGTGTGTGGGGGGGGGGGTTAGCAACAATCTGAGAGATAAGTTGTGTACAGGTTGAATGCGAACAAATAATACATGCAATGCCAATGAGATGCGAGCTATGACTTGAATTGCAAGATTTATGAGGTTGAATTTGAATGCATATCGGTGGCAATGGCAACGGTGCGGTTTTGGGCAAAACCGAAACCGCACTGCAACACCGAACCGCCACACCGAAACTGCATCATGCGGTGCAGTGTGGTGTGGTGCACCACAATTTATCATTATAATGGCCTAAACGGTGCGGTTTTATGTGGTTTTGGTCAAAACCGAAACCGCACCGCTACACCGAAACCACACCGCACCGTGACGGTTTTATATTTTGGCAAACCAAAACCGCACCATGCAGTGTGGTTTACCATGATTTTCGGTTTTAAACTGCACCGTTGCCATCCCTAGTGGCAATGCCAATGACGTGTGTGTTACGACATGAATAGCAGGCTACATGGAGTAGAGTTTTGATGCATATATGTGCCCCCTAACAAAACATGCTTTAAAGTCTTTTTGATTTTTACACTATTAATGCTTTGGGATAGGATGAGGATATCCTGTTATACCATTCCCATTTTTTCTCTTTGACAATTTAGTATGGCCATCACCTACCATAATCTTTTGCCATGGCTAGTCTGTGTAGTTGCCAAACCTAGTGGCTATATGCCTCTCCACTGCCTCAAACTATCCTCCTCCATAACCTTCCACCATCATAATAAGTAGTGACCTTTGATGAGTTGTGGATTGTGGTTGGCGAATAGAAGTAGGTTGTGGTGGCATTGGGTCTGATAGTGCATGGTGGTGCGTGGTAGAAGATGATGATTGGTCATGACACAATGGTATTGGGTCGTGCTTGGTGCACTAGGATGTGCGAGGTAGAGGATGATGATTGGTCATGACACAATGGTTGATGGTGCATGCAATTGGTGTCATAATGGTGCTGAAGTTGGTTGTGGGCCTTACGGCTTCTGGTAGTGTGTTGTAGGAGATGATGTGGTGGTGACTGATAGGTCGCGGTGATGCGTGGTGGGGGACAAAGGTGGTGGGATTACCTTGCGGTGAATGTTGCACTTTTGTGGGGAATGATCTTTTGTGTCCTACACTGCCATTTGGCGGTACCAACTAACTTCACTATGAAATGAAAATATATATCCCACTTTGGTATTAATGTCATCTAACTGAATAAAGCAGGATGCATAAGAGTACCAAAACTTGAAGTAGTAAGGACTAAGGACCATGGACATGTAATAGGATAGGGTGCTACTAGTGGCTCATTCATTAGTCTTATCGGTGTCATAGCTGTATGGTGACATCGAATCACCTTTACTATCGAAGCTGCTTCAAGCTGCTCATCTAAACTCCTTCCGATCCTGGTAAACAGGGGGGGTTGCTTATGGCCCAAGTGGAAGGGTTAAGGGTGGGGACGGCCTGGGACGTGTGGCAAGTGGTTGATTTGGGAAGAGGTCCATGGGAGGGCAGGTGCTATGGTTTGCCACATATTGAGCCTAAAACTGTCTATCAGATAAGTCGATCCGAGAGTTTGGTATGATTGGTTTCCAAATCCTAACAAACAAACCTTTCTTCAATCAATTCATACATATGCTTGATTTGATAGATTCAATAGCTTATTCTTGTATGTTTCCTTTTACTCACATTTTGCAACCTTTCAACTATTTGCTAACAGCTGGTTGCAAGTTTGAAATAAGTATTAGTTCTTGTATTTTGTCACTGCTATATTATTTGGAATTATTTTTGTTTTTTATTAATTATCTGCAGTAATCATAATTTTTATTGTTCTTTGTAAGCAGTTACATAGTCCTAGCATATAAAGTACTTCTGTCTACTATTATAGGAATGAGAAGACGAAACTTCTGTTTTGTACAACGGGCATCCTTCTTAGGAACCTTGCTGTAAGTTCTTTGCCTTCCTTGTTTGCAGTATGGAATAGCATTTTCATTGTCACATTCAAATCTAATGTTGGCTACTGCAATTATTATGCACACTCACTCCCTTCATGCACATAAACTCTCTCTCTCTCTCCTCTCACCTTTTTGTTTCTCACACTCTGCATTAGCAACACACACGTAAGTAGAAACAATACAGGAACATCTATAAAGTACTTTAAGTGCCCAATATTGAGTTCAATTGGTCAATTGGAGGCTCAATTAGGCGTTGTTAGGCCTCGTTAGGTGTTATTAATGGGTCAGTTGTTTTTATAGATTTATAAATTCTAGATCTTTTCCTTTTGTTCAGGGATTTTCTGGAATATTCTAGCAATTTAAGACTTGGGTGTAGTTTGAAGAAAAATTGGGGTTGTTCTAGTCTTTAAGTATTTGGATAAATATGGAAATAAGAGGGTAAGGATCTTCATTTATTGAGACTTCAAATTAAAAAAGGATTTTAGGATCCAAATTTGTCTGTCCGCTCCTCTCATCCACGTGAGAGAGGGAACCTAATTCCCTTCATCCCTGTAAGCCCCACTCGCAGGTGAGGAGGGGCCCACGGCCACGGGTGAGGAACTCTTCCCGATGTTTTTTTTTTCTTTTTCTCTCTTCTTTTAGGCTTTGTAGCCACAATAGAGTCTCCTTTGGTGAGCCAATGAAAACTCTTATTATTTATTCTGTTTTCCTCTTTTTTTTTTCCTATGTGGAGAACAACAATTATTATATTCACCAAATCTGAAGAAAGTAAGAGAAAAATAAGGGAGATGAATTCTGCTATCATACGAGTCTTATTTTGATTAGGTTTGAGTCGTAGTTTCTAGATTAGCAGGTCTAGAGGAGCTAGGTTTAGTCCTAGTTAAGTCTATTTTAAGGACTCACACCCTTGTCGTAGTTTATTTATTATTTTGAATAAAAGTTAGAATTCAATCTGCTTATTTTTAGTGGAAGAGTTTTGTGAACACCCCCTTGTAATAGTTTATTTATTCTGTTGAATAATTGTTAGAATTCAATCTGCTTATTTTTAGTAGAAGAGCATTATTGTTTCTTTCTTTTCCTCTCTTCTCAGCTTTGGATGGAACATCGATGATCCATAACAAATTTTACACACACTCCCTCTTCATGCACTCTCTCTGTCCCCTCTCTCTCTCTCTCTCTCTCTCTCTCTCTCTCTCTCTCTCTCTCTCTCTCAAACGCATACACACAGGTAGCTGTAGTCTGCCCTATTCTACTACTGTATTGGTCAGATTTGTGTATACATCAGCATTAATTTCTTTGCAACTTTCATTAAATTTTGTTGGCTTTGCCTTTTATGATTATTTAACCTAACAGGCTAAAAAACAAGCTGCCTTACGTGCTTCTTCTACTATCGAACAAGCTACTCAAATGGTTCTCCCTTTCTATATTCCATTATAGAGTTTCTCCTTTGATTATACTTTCGTCATTACTAATTATATATTTCCTGGTTTGTCCCATATCCACCTAACTTTCTCCTCTTCTATACTTTGTTACCTTTATATTTTTTATTCAATTTTCTTTGTAGGCACTGTTATTCAACATTCACATAATACAATGTACTTCACCACTTCGGTTGCCTAGCTTTATATCCTATTGGTCACATTCTTATATATCTTTTTTGTTATATTCATCATAGCAAAGTCGATGAAAGATATATCCTTGAATATCATTAGTCAAACATCGCACCCATTTTTTCATGCATCCAATGCAGTAATGTGCACAACGTATCTTTTTCATGAACAATAACTGTATTACCATTTGTTATCATACATGAGATTCCTTGCAGGCAAATAAAGACTTGGTTGGTATCACACATGTAATAGTCGATGAAGTACATGAGAGATCTCTTTTGGTAAGTCTCTAGGTTTATTCTTTAATTGTAATGCGATTGTTACTAGTTGTTTGATATCCCAACAATGCATCAACACCTTCTTTTATTTTGAACCCCCTTTGCTTCTTTTCTCTTCAATGTCTGCATTAATGAAAAAGAGATTTTCACCATGGCACATTGGAAAAGGTTGAGGTACTGATAGAATTGCCAAAGTTGTAGTTCATGTAGATGGTCGAAAGTTCTCCTTAGAGCCTCTCTTAGAATCACTTCCCCTTTCGGTTTGCTTGAAAAGATTGTTATTTAATTCCCCATTCATGTTCTCAGAGTGGTGCATCCTGAACACAGCGTGCAAAGTTTATAATTGCCCTTTATTATTGGGTGGGCTTAGTTGGTAAATTTTTACTCCTTTAGCTTCCTAAGTGAAAAAGGTTGCATCTTTTTTCCTTTGCTTGGATACATACAACCTTGGTTCCATGAATGATAGTAGAGATAGTCATACAGATGAGTGACTTTAGAAAAAAAGAATCAAATTGGGCAACAATAAAGTTGATGAATAGATTCAGTTGTGAATTATGTTTGCCTTTGTTATTTGTGAATTTTATAAGCACTGATATGGCCTATCAGTTTTATTAATCTGAATTTTGGTATCATTTATTTCCTTTTTTTACTTGGCTAGGGTTTTTTTTTTTTGGGGGGGGGGTGGTGGTGGTGGTGGTGGTGGTTTGCACTCATGAAAGTGGCTGTAGAGAGTTGAGTTGAGGCTTATTTTCATTATCTAAATCCGCCAGTTGCGGTTTATTCCTTTTCTAGGCCACACAACATTCCTGATCTGTGACATTGTGACCCATGATCTTGGTCCCGACAATTTAGAGCACAATTAAGGTCATGCTTGACAGTGATAGTTCTTTGTACGTAGGAAATCACTCTTCGTGTCGTAGCATACCTGAAGAAAAGGCATCATATCCTGCATTAAATTCCCATATAACGCCTTATATATAGAATTGTCTACTATTTATTATTTATTTATTTTTAAACCTTATCCTTTTGTGTTGGGTTTGAATTAGTGCTGTCATATTCCCTCCCACACTGTTGTGGCAGGCCTCCCTCTTGTCTTAGTGGCGTGCTTTCTTACCTTTAGCTGTAGGGTTATTAAAATCGAGGCATTTCTCTCGCTCCTGTGGCGAGATTCAATTCTTGGTCTATCTTGTGCCGATGCACTAACAGATGTTGTATTGATCACTCTGGTGGTCCCTTCCAAAAAACCTTATCCTTTTATAGATAACTGTTTTGTGATTTATCAATTTTATATTCATCCTTTTATTAATAGACTGGATAGTACATTTGCTTGTCCCTGTAATTATACTTTCGAATTCGTGGGAAGTGATCCCCTAGGGATAATTTCTGATCTCACAAGTGACCGATAGTTTTCGACTCGCTCTTATGTCAATATACTTAATTTCTGTAAACTTATGTATTAGTTATGTTTGGTTGTCTGATAGATGTACATTTTTTCTTTTATGTTGTATATTCTTTAATGTGTGAACTTACCTACATATCCTTAATTAACTGTCTTCATCGGCACCATATGTGAAATCTTAATTTGTTGGGGTCCAGCTATCTGTTGTTAAAGGGAAGTGATACTCTTCTCACTTGATGATTTAAAAAGTTTGAAAAGTTCTTGTGTAATCACGTCAGATGGACTGTTGGCGCCGTAGTATATCATTGTCTCTTACAACCAAGTATATCTTTTGATATATTGCTCTAAAAGTAGAAAGTGCACTATTTTTAACATGCAATAAACTAGTTCCATTTCTTTCACAGGGTGACTTTTTGCTCATTGTTCTGAAAAAGCTGATCATGAAGCAATCTTGTCATAGGAGACAAAAGTTGAAAGTGATTCTCATGTATGTATGGTTTCCCTCCCTCTTTTCCTCCTTTCCTCAATTTTTTTGTCATTTTGCATTAAATATGTGTCTGATGCTCCCATTTCTAACCAGTGCTGGACAACTCTACATAGAGTCTGACAATTTTTATTTATTTACTCTATTCGTAGGTCCGCTACAGTTGATTCAAGTTTGTTTTCGACATATTTTGGAAATTGCCCTGTTATTACCGTAGAAGGGAGAACACATCCTGTTTCAACTTACTTCCTCGAGGATGTTTACGAAACACTGCATTATTGTCTACCTTCAGATTCTCCTGCATTAGGAACCTATATGACACCCATAAGGGGGAAGGTTCTGTCCTATTTGATTAAAACATGTATATCATACATTTAGTCTTTTTTTTTCCTTAAAAGAATATGCTGTTTTTGTTTAGAATTTTTTGTTGCTGAGGCAATAGTAATACTCATACATTAGATGACCTTATATTTACAAAGATATTCAGTGGTTACGTATTGAGCCATTATTTAAATTTTTTTCTTTCTCTATATTGTTCTCTGCGTTATAATACTAATTATAATTTTAGGGCATACTTGCAGCATCAGTGTTCAAGATTGTTGTTATTCGAGAACTCAAGAACTTTGGGGATCATTTTTTTTTTTTGTCCCTGAATGGGAATATGGAGATATTAAATAACTGCTGTGGATCTACAACTGATGGCTACAAATTCCCTTAAAAGGGATAGTCTATGCAAAGAAAGGGAGAAAAATATATGGGTGGGGTGGACATACTTAATCTCCCCTCAACCACCACCACCACCACCACCACCACAACTCACCCACACCCCCACCCCCACCCCCACCCCCACCCCCACCCAGACAAAAACAAACACACGCATTGATCATCCATTTTTCTCTCTCTAAAGGGGCTTGGTTTACTACTTGTTTTTATGTATTTAGTAATATTGGGAGTAAAATTGGGCGTATGATACTGCCCCAAATACAATGAAAATATAAGATAGATACCCCAATAACTCGCTAGTAACTCCAAAACACATATAATGAATCTAAACATAATAGTTAACACTTCCCTCATCCTCTGGCCAATCTTTTGGCCTCATATAAGGTGTCATGATGCTTAGCAAAATGACAATCCATATGCCCAGCTGTTTCAAAGTTCCGAGTTCTATATGTTCTACTCTTCTAATATGCCACAAGTGTCTTTATTAAAAAATTGATTTTTGTATGCTTCATTCCCTCATGAAGGATTAGGTAATGACAAAAAATTCTAATTTCTTTACAAAATGGATAGCCCCTGTAAATCTTCAACCACATTATTTTGCAACAATGTGGGGCATTTCTTTGTATTTTGTTATTCGTACCACAAGATTATGCTTTGTTAGTTACACACTTGACATGATAACCTTTGATACACGTGCAATAAACTTAGTTAATCTTCTATCTTAATGGAGGGCCATCCTAGTCAACCGTGGAGCAACCTTTGCTATTTGGATGATGATCTTACTATGTGATCTCATGAGGGGCAGTTCCGAAGGTGTATCATAATTCAACACACTGGTTTCTACTGAAATAGTTTCAGAGGTACGTATAAATTAGCCTACTACGTTTGGGGCATAGTTCATTTTTTTTCCCCAAGAGAATTCCCCTTGGTGTCGCAGAGAAGGGGGGGGGGGGGGGGGGGGGGGTTCTGCCTTGACCTCTATCAGTTTTATTAAAAGAAACAATAAAACGCCAGTTGAAACTTGATTAAAACCTATCAAGACATTACCGCCGGGAGGACAGATTCTCCAACCCTCAATTTTCGCTTGTCGATGATGTCACCCATCGGAGGAAGGATGTTAGCAATGGCTATGACTCTTCTTATTAGGCGAGTGGTCAAGTTACTCAGGGGAGGCTGCATGACAGAACTATGTTAGAGACGATCGGGTCCCTACGGAGCACTGGCCCTCTAATGCTTAAGTCATAATATAATCATGGGAGGAAGAAGGTGAAGCAGGAAGCAATGAGGGGGTAGGCTCACAGATTGTGAATCCTTTGAACTGAGCCCTTGGTGGCTATTATAGGAGCTTGGGAGTAGGAGAGATCGACATGTGTCCGACCATGTGCCAGCTTGGTGGCAACGAGCGATTGGTGCAAACGATCACCTCTGTATCAAGTCTGTCTTTCGAGCAAGGTTGGCGTCGTACTGCATAGGTGTTAGGTTGGCGATTAGATCTCCAAGTGTCGATACATGGTTGGTGTAGGTTGGCGTGGACAATGTGCAAAGCTTGGTTGCAGTAGTGGAGCACGTCGCCTCCCCTTTCAACGTGGCCAGGTGGCCAGCTAGCACTGGTAGCAGGGGTTTGACCTTGTCAGCTCTACAGCGTGTCGCTTGACACTTGACCACCACCTCATGACACTTGATTTGCGCTAGACAATAACGGACTATCTGAGATCGCTATTGGTCCCTAGGGCACTTAAGGAAAAATATGTGGTTAGCATTGTCAGGTCGTCCAACGGCTTCCTGACGAGCTCGCCACCCGAGTTTGTTTTGTGTTCATTGATTCCTGATGGAGTCATCAATTCGCCTAATGGGCAAGGCCTGCAGGTTGTCATCAGTCTCGGGACATGACTGATGATGTCACCAGGTTACCCATTGGCTGAGCTCGAGAATGCTATCTGTTTTGCTGACCGACCTACTCTGATGAGGTTGGCTGATGCCATTGCTGATGTCACCAAGTTGCTCATGAGCGGGACTTGCGTGATCGCCTTATGGTGACACTGTGCAAGGTTTTGCAGCTGACCTCCGTGCTGATGTTATTATCGGCACCATATTTGATGTGACTAGGTTGCCCATGGGCTGACTTGCGTGTTTGCCTTTGGGTGATGCATCGTGTGCCTTTAAACGTCCAACCTCCTAGTTGATGTCATTACTGATGTCACACTTGACACACCAAGTTGCCCACAGACTGGACCTGTGTGATATTCTTGTTCATCTTGGCAGCCAGCCTCCGTACTGACGTCGTTGTCGACGTCGCACCCAACGTCGTCAGGTCACCGTCGAGCTAAACCTACGATATCTCCTTCGGATTGTACCTTTTCAATGCGTTATCTCCTGGATCGGACACCACACACACCTTAGTCACCGACCTTGTTATGGTAGCATGATGCAACCTAATGTGTGTGCTTTTATGATGTAACATCCAAGTGTGAAGTGTCAAGGTTACCTGATCAACTCAAAGTAGTTGTTTGCTGAATTCTAATACAAAAAATAAATAATTCAGCATTTTATATTCTAAAATCAGCAATTCTATCATGCAATACTTTCACTAGGAAGAGTACCCATTGATACATTCAAGAACAATAAATAGGTATTCAAGAGAACAACTTTTGCATTAAAAGAGTTTATTCGCAGCAATAGACAAGTCTAACATCCACAATAACGATGACAAGTTGATAAAGAAATAAAGATCTAATAAGAGAGCAATAGTGAGACGGAACCAACCAAAATAAGGCCCCGGTGAAACTAATAGTGAATGCCATGAAATGGATAATAATTTCTAGTGCTTTAGCCAAAATCCGAGTTCCGGAATCCTCGCTGGATGATGCTCTTGGATGGAAGGATGGTGGGGTAGAAGGTGGACTAGTAGATCGGGATAAGAGGCGAGATAAAAATCTACAACGGTTCAAGTACAAAAAATCTGTAATTGGGAGGGGAAAGAGATGAAAACGGGGTGGAAAGAAGGTGATTTTGAGAAGAAATCAAGGTAGAAGCAAGATGAACAAAGGGGGAAGAGGATACAAAGATAGATCTTCTCTTTCGTAGGGTTTTCTCCTCAAAATTTTGAACCAACTCCCATATGATTTTCCATCTATATTTATATGATTATGGTTTCCAAGGAGCTCGTGGGAGCCGTCGGACCGAAGGGGAGGTGCCACGATATTGGCCCATAAATAGAAGGATCAAAAGAGGAAAATGGGGAGAAGGAAAGAAGAGAATGGAAAAAAGGAGGGGGCTGCGGTCTTCTCATCGCCGTATGGCCTCCTTTGGGGAGCCTTACGATTGTCTCGTTTTGCGTGCCGCGTGGCGCAGGCACAGGTGACGACAGCTAGGGTTTTTGGGAGCCTCTTTTGGAAGGTTTCATCTCATATATTGGTTCTTTTATTAGATCCTATTGTTCATATTAATTTCCTATAGATAACATAAGTGAAATCGACTAATGAGTTAGTAGGCTAACCCATTAATCGGGTGCACACAGCCCATGCACCTAGGCTAACATAAATAAAAGAGAGTCAATAACTTTTGATTTAACCGTCCGATCAATGCAAAAATAGAACCAAATGAAAGCTGATAAAGAGTACATCATAGCCAAAAAAGATAAATGTCGATTGAGTCCATTGATTTCTATGCACAATCCAAAATAACGATAAACTACAAGTAAAATTGGTGCTGACATGGAAGTCGTATGCATCATATCACCAGATCACCCAATGTCGGGACCTGCGAGATCTCCATTAAAGTCATACAAGGTTTGTTCATTTTTGTCATTTCAGACCTCACACTACACATTCATCTCCAACCTTCCACATGTCGGCCATCCACATAGCCAAGTGCCAACTATCCATGTTGCCACGTGGACAAGAAACATGTGGCATTTTTGGCATCCACAATTGCCCCCTCTAAGATGGGCGAGCTCCGACTAGGTCGGCCCATCTAGGAGCCTGACGAGATTGTCTATGAGGGTGAGCTTGAGAAATTTGGGCAACGTTAGGTCTTCTCCGTTTTGAGTTGGGCTAGCTCGTCCTCAGATGAGAGACATCCGTTTCCATATCGTCATCCCTGCCACGTGTCAAGCATGCAGAGGGCGTTGTTTGGGCTGCCACATCCTTTCGGAATGTCACATCAACGGTGTCGTTTGGGTTGTCTCGTCATTAATTCCCAAAATTCCTTTTTTACCATTGATTTTATTAGTTTACTGTGATGATTCAATTTTTGTATTCTAATTGTGAAATTTTAGATCCATATTTTTAGTTATTTTTGAAATTATTAATATCATTCTTGTATTCATATATTTCAAATAATAATTATTTAATTAATTTAAATAACATTAAATCAAATATCGCTAATTTAATTAATTTTTTGTTAGCATCAAATTACATATAGTTATTAGGATCTCATGTGTTACACATTATGCACGCATGTCTATTAATAGCGTGGCACACATTTTACATAGCATTAAATAGTAAGTTCTAGTTTTTCAGGTCGTTACATTAGGCATGGACCCCTACTAGGTTATTAAAAACAGAGTAAAATATTAAAAGACCAGTCAAAAGACTGTCGATCTTATAAAGTGTTATAAAATTCAGCGAGTTTCTGTTTTGTTTCTCAAGAGTTGACAGGGGCCAGAGCTAGATCAATCCAACTGTTCTCTTCATAACTTGCATCTCCTAGCTTCCATAAAACATAGATGCTAGGATCTTTGCATGGGCTGAACTCTAGGAATTTGCTTTAGGCTTTTATCATTCAAACAAAAGGATAGAAAATGTTTATCATCAATAATATAAATTTTATAATTTAATTGTTTTTGTAGTAAGATCCTGCATATCAATTTATCATACTCATGCTACTTCTGTTACCTTGCTACTCAACTACTTAGTTCTAATGTCCTCTTTTAGACTGAGTGCTAGTTGTCGATAAGTGATTCAATTTATACCATGAAATGCTTCTTTTACTGAATGCATCTCTTTGCTGGTCTTAGTTTTACGATCTTAAATACCGGGAATGACTCCTCTAGGATGTGTGTGCTAATACATTGGGTTGAGCAACTCACATTATTCTAATTTGATTGGTCATCATATACCAAACATGTGCCAAAATAATGACCAAGCTTTCTACATGTTCACTTAAATTGTGTTCTTTTGCTTTCGTGATAGCCCGGTAGCAATTCTGTGGATAATCACAGAGGGAAGAAGAACCTGGTTTTATCTGCTTGGGGTGATGAGTCTCTACTTCTTGAAGATTACATTAATCCATATTATATTCCAGATTGTTACGTGTCTTACAGTGAGTGGACCCATCAGAATCTAGTAAGCATCTTCCAAAAGGACCGTTTACATCTTTGTAATCTTCTTACTTACTAATGATCACCCAATGTGACATGTTTGTGCAGAAAATGTTGAATGAAGATGTGATTGATTATGATCTTCTGGAAGACTTGATATGTTATATTGATGAAAATTACCCTCCGGGTGCCATTCTTGTGTTTCTTCCTGTAAGATTTCAGGATATCCTTTTATCTATCTTTAATTTGTTTCCCTTCACTTTGTTATATCTGCAATTGTAGTTCTTTGTACTTAAAGCCACTGATTTTATTAGTTATCACAGTATAATATATATTGCAGGGAGTTTCAGAAATTGACTTGCTGGTTGATAAATTAGCTGCTTCATTCCGATTCGGCGGAATGTCATCTGACTGGATTCTTCCTTTGCATTCATCTCTTGCATCAACAGATCAATGGAAAGTGTTTCTGTCCCCACCTCACAATACACGCAAGGTATTTGTTCCTGAGCTAAACTGTCAGGATGCACCTTAATTTCCTTCCATATACCTGATCTGCGAACTAACGCCCATTATGTGATATATTTCTTTCCACTTGTCACTTGAAATACGAGAAACAAGAGGGACATTTTCCATGACTAACATTACATTTTTTTTTCTTCCAAATATTGCGTTGCAAAACTTTTATGCTTCCTAATGATCTTCAAATATATCGGACCTACCAGCCTTTGAATATTTTTATTCTTATAGAGAGAAGGTGGGTTAGAGTTGAGAAAAAGGAGGGAAAGAGAACAACCGTGCAGCTATTGCCTATGTCAAATGTTGGCACAAGCTGGAGAAGCAATTCCTCATCAGAATCAAGAGAATCAATAAGATTTTTATATTTTGTTGGGAGAGGAATATAAATAAAAGATTTGTAGGCACATAAAATTGCTCGTGTAAGGCCCGGACCGTGTGCACGAATTCAAGACCCGAACCCGACTTGGTGGGGCCCAAGTGGGCCCGCACCATGCAAGTGGGGCCCACCGAACCCGCCCCAAGCATAAGAAAAGGCCGGGTGGGCCCATCCGGCCCCCCTTGTGAACCGCGCCCCCCCTTCCCTTGAGAAGGGTGTGGCCGGCCAAAGAAAAGAAAGAAAAGGAAAGAAAGAAAAAGAAAGAAGAAAAAGAAAAGTAAAACCGCCATGCACGGGGGAGGTTGCGTAGACGTCTACACAAACATGGAACTACGTCGATCCCTCGATCCGACGGACAAGATGAAAGCTCGGGTCGCCATCGATTAAGTGTGCAAGATCAAGTTAAATCTTAAAAAGATATAGCTCATAACTACCGCGCCAAAAAAAGAAAGAAATAAAGATTAATTCCCCCAATAAAGGAAGAAATAAATCTCGGTTAGTTATGGGAGAGATATTCAAGGGATTCAAATAAATCTTCCCATATCTCTCCCACCCCCCTTCGGATATAAATAGAGGTGTAGGGGGAAGACTCAAAAGGTCGGTCAGTTAGTCGTGGAGAAGACGAAGACAAAGAGACGCCGTGGCTCTGCAAAGGAGACTTACCCTCAACAACCCAAGGTTTCACGAGGCTCAGGCAAGCCTTTCCTATGGGAACGACTTAGTCCATTGAAAGTCCTTATCAACGTGAAGGTCCTTACACAAGAAGATCAACCTTCGACTCCGTGCACGAAGAAGAAAGCTCGGAGAAGAAGTCTTCGAGTCCGACAACGCAAAAAAAGCCCGGAGAAGAAGAAGATTGAAGCGGCACCACCCTGTCGTCTTCAACAAACCTTCAACTCCGACAACACAAAAAGCCCGGAGAAGAAGATCGAAGCGGCACCACCTTGTTGCCTTCAACAAGCCTTCGACTCTAACAATGCCAAAGAAGCTCGGGGAAGAAGATCGAAGTGGCACCACCGGGTCATCTTCAACGACCCATCGACTCCGACAATCCAAAGAGACCCGGAGAAGAAGGTTAAAAGCCGACGCCAAAACCGTCGTTGTCAAAGCTTCATCCCCAAAAGGCGGAGGCCATCGCTTGAAGTGAAGATCACACTAAAGCCGAAGCAAATGTAGAAGCAAAGCAAAAGTAACGCTCGAGCTAAAGCAATGCACGTGCCAAAGCCGACGAACTACGATGATCATGAACAAAGCAACACACGTCCTCTCCAAAACAGTACATAACGTCCGGAAGGACTAAAGCACCGCAAGTCTCTCCGTCTATGTTCAAGTACAAGCGCCAAAGTCAAGCTAAAGCCAGAGTCATGCCAAAACCAAGCCAAAACAAAAGCCAAAGCCAAAGTCAAAGCCGACGACAAAAGCAAGATCGACGTCGCGAACCGATGATCGAGGACATCGAGGTCTAGTAAGAGCAAAGAGAAACACGAAGGCCGAGGAGCGATGCCATAAACCCTCTAGCCGACTAAAGCTCGAAGCACGGAAGGGACAAAAACAACGACGAAGACTCCTTAGTCTCTCAAGAAACCCGAACTCCTATAAAGACCTCTGTTCTGGGCAACCCCTCTAGTGCTCTCGCACGAAGTAACGTGGAGATGCAGATCAAAGGGACCCTCCTGAGGATCTCTCCCACAATCTCTTGATCAAAACCTTCGCCGCACCTGACTCACCACCCCCGAGCACCGGGGACCGGCTTGTAATCTCGTGTTGCGCGATAAAGACGACCCAATCTTTTTTCGCGTCATACAAGATTGTAGGAATGGTTTTTGTGTCAGGGGAGAGTGGTCACAGATCCTTCACGTGTGTAGTCTCAGCAAATGACAGGATAGAGAAATCAATTTATAGACTCCAAAAATGCATTGTGATCAAAGTGGTTACTGTAGCCCAGGAATTTCGAAATATAACTAACGAGTTATGTAGAATGTGGAATCTAATTGTATCTTGTAAGTTGTAAGTTAGAAAGATTGGAGAAGGAAGCTTCCTAGTGTCTTGCCATCTTCTGTGATGGTTAGTGCAACAACAAGCAAAAAACCCGTGCAGCGAGATTTATCTGGATCGATGGAATAAAAAATCTTAAGGCCTAAATATCATAGGAGCAATAATTTATAGTTAATATAATTATGAACAATGATACCACTAACACCACATTAAGGACAATAAATCACTGAATGTTTGGAAATAGAGTTAGCATCTCGAAGGAGGCTTAAAAAATGTACCTCCATCAATATGGCCATCATTATCACAATTTTGAACGGTTGTAGTTCTTTCAACCTTAACAATGCTTTGAAAGTTTGTAGCAATCTTCTTCCATGCATTTTTTTTTATTCCATAAAACATGGACTTGTCTCTGTCTTGCCAACCTTTGTAATTCATTTACACATTCTTCTATATTTAATTTTCCACGACGAATGTCCAATTCTAATCTTCTTTTTCTTCGTGAGATCTTGGCAATACTTTTATATCTTATAGTTGTACCAAATGCATGAGGGTCCATCCTATTATAAAATTAAAGAATTTGTAAAAACAATGAAGATGTTATATTGTAGTAGTCAAACATTGGGTTTACCACAAAACATGGACTCATATATTTAGTTTTGATGAATAGAGGGTGTAACACACGACCAACCCAACCTATGTTGATGTTGTCCCCGAGGTTACCTCAATGACAGTGGTGAGAGGCGTGGGTGCACTGTGCACACACTGTTTGGGTGTGTGTGTTTGTGTGTGACAGAGAGAGAGAGAGGGAGAGGTATGATGGTGTGCGCATACACACAACCCCAGTGTGAACGGATGTTAGGGACTGTCATTCGAAAACGGGTTGTTGATTCAGTAGACTTATGTGTGGTTGTGTGGTGTATACACATGGCACATATGGGAACAAATGTTGGGGACCATCGGTCTAAGCCGGGATGTTGATCCCGAAGGAGAGAGAGTGTGTGTGAGAGATGTGTTGGTGCGATGCATGCACACATCTATTTTCTTAGATTTTTAGAATTTAGATAAAGTAAAATCCAAATTTTTTAAAAAAGTACAGGAACGACTACTACTACTTTAAACTATTATTTTTATCTATAATTTTAAAAAAATTACAACTACAACTACTTTAAGTAGTAGTCGCAAAGACCCGATTAAATTTTAGCTATAGTTAACAACATAGAAATCCTTCACTTCAACAGAGAAGTTGTTTGGTTCTTGCTATATATGGAAAGATGAGGAAAGTTATAAATTGGAACAAATGATGAGGTTGGGCTTTGGCATGTTTTTGGATTGCTTCTCTCTCGATCCACTCAATGACTTGACTTTGTATGAACTCGATGGGAGACGATGACATTGTCGAGAAGTTGTCGCTGATCAAGAGCCATTTGATGAGGTCGATGCATGTCGTTGATGTAAGAAAGACATTAGCATGCCATTTGGAGCCCAAGGTGATCTTCTCTAAAGCTTCCTTTCTTGATTCTCTCTCTCTCTCTCTAGGTTAATTTAGTTATGTTGAAATCCACTACAATCAATCAACAATTAAGGCATTTTACCATATCAAATTGTAACTCTTTGCTAACGGATTGTTACTCTTTACCAATTGTTACTTTTTTGCTATGATTGTTGCACTTTATATGTAGGGCTAAAATTGTCATTTAAAAAATTATGTTTTTATATGTGGGCAGCAGAAGGAGCCCGCGTTAGCCAAAACTAACAGATTTTTGCTATTTACCGATTGTTACTCTTTTGCTACGATTGTTACACTTTATTTGTAGGGTTAAAATTCTCATTTAAAATTTTTGGTTATTACATGTGCGCGGGAGAAGGAGCTTGCGTTAGCCAAAGTCTAACTACAGGGGCTTAACGTTAAGTTCAAACTTTACATACCCTTAACGTTAAATGGAAACCTATGGAAACCTTTTGAAGGAGCTAACATTAATAACCCAAACAAAAACAATTCTAATCAAGAAACTTGCATGAGTTGAAATTGCAACTAACTAACAATGTTGCAGAAACAATCTACATACATGTAGAAATAATAATCCCATGAAAAATCAAGATATATGCAGAAACAATGTTGCAAAAAAATGTAGATAAGTAAATAAATTTTACAAACCTCAAAGGTTGTAATATGAGAGAGAGATGTACCTGGAGGAGGGATGATCGGACGTTATTGGATTGCACCGCACGACGCAATGGAAGGTTGCAGAATCAGAACATCCTATAGGTAGGAAAAAAAAGTGATGCAAAATAATCTCTTCAATCAAAACAGGTATTTGACAAACCTCAAGGGATGTAATAGGGAGAGAGAGAGAGAGAGAGAGAGATGTACCTGGAGGAGTGATGATCGGACGTTATCGGATTGCACCGCACAACACAGCGGAAGGTTGCAGAATTGGAACAACCTACCGGTAGGGAAAAAAAAAGTGTTGCAAAATAATCTTTTCAATCAAAACAGGTATTTGACAAACCTCAAGGGATGTAATAGAGAGAGAGAGATGTAACTGGAGGAGGGATGATCGGACATTATCGGATTGCACCTCACAACGTGGCGGAAGGTTACAGAATCGGAACAACCTATAGGTAGGAAAAAAAAGTGATGCAAAATAATCTCTTCAATCAAAATAGGTATTTGACAAACCTTAAGGCCCGCATGGTTGGCCGTTTAGAGTTTAGGTCTCCTCCTGTCGGTGGGCCCGCGCGCATCACATCCTCACGACAGATGAACCGAAAATAAATGTACTCCAACCGACTACATGTGGCTGTGATGCACCGATCGGGGCCGATCGACTGAAGGAGATCCGAACTAGGCCGTTCGGCAAGGATCGTGCCATTGTGGCATACTAAGTATTCTAATCCCAAACAATCATTCCAATGATCACGTACAACATGAGAGAGAGAGATCATCTTTGGCCGCATGGCCCGTATGGTTGGTCGTTTGGAGTTTAGATCTCCTCCGGTCGGTGGGCCCGCATGCATCACATCCATACGATGGCAGACGAACTGAAAGTGATCATGTACAGTATGAGAGAGAGTCGCATGGCTCGCATGGTTCGCCGTTCGGGGTTCAGTGAATGTACCGTTGTCAACTGCATGTGGCTGTGATGCTCCGACCGGGCCGGCCTATCGAAGGAGATCCGAACGGGAGAGAGAGAGAGAGAGAGAAAGAGAGAGACGTACCGAGGGATGGGGAGACGAGTGCTCGGCAGGATACCGGAGGGGGCAGAACGGGACAGGAGGGAGGCGGACTGGGGACGAAGAGAGATACATGAGCACGGATTAACGGGGGAACATAACTTTCTCTCTCCTCACCAAATCACAGGAATTAGGATCTCCTCCGGTCAGTGGGCTCATGCGCATCACATCTGCACGATGGCAGACGAATTGAAAGTGATCACGTACATGGGGTAGAGAGGGAAAGAGAGAGAGTGTCGCATGTGGCTGTGATGCTCCGATCGGCCTGGCCGATATGAGGAGATCTGAACTCGGGGAGAGAGAAAGATCACGTACAACATGGGGTAGAGAGAGAGAGAGAGAGAGAGAGAGAGAGAGAGAGAGAGAGAGAGAGAGAGAGAGAGAGAGAGTTCGTCGCATGTGGCTATGATGCTCCGACCGGGCCGGCCGACAGGAGGAGATCCGAACTCGGGAGAGAGATCACGTGCAACATGGGGGGAGAGAGAGCGTCGCATGTGGCTGTGATGATCCGATCGAGCTGGCCGACAGGAGGAGATCCGAACTCGGGAGATAGAGAGATCACGTACATCATTGGGAGAGAGAGAGAGAGAGAGAGCATGTGGCTGTGATGCTCTGACCGGGCCAGCAGACAAGAGATCCGAACTCGAGAGAGAGAGAGATCACATACAACATGGGGGGAGAGAGAGATTGAGTGAGAGTGCGTCGCATGTGGCTGTGATGCTCCGACCGGGCCGACCGACAGACAGGAGGAGATTTAAACTCGGGGGAGAGAGAGAGAGACATATTGGGGGATGGAGAGACGGGTGCTCGGTTGGATGCCGGACGGGCGCAGGACGGGACAGGAGGGAGGCAAACTGGGGACGAAGAGAGATAAGGGGGAACATAGCTTTCTCTCCCCTCACCAAATCACAGGAATTAGGATATCCGATTTTTTAAGTTTTTTGAATTTTTTTTTAATCCTGAAACCGTTTTTCAGGTATGGGCGATATCCTATCTCAGGTCTGGGGGGTTTTGAGAATGCCTCATATCTTCAGATTTTAAAATTTTGAAAAAAAAATTCTGTTTTTTCTCTTTCCGGCTTAGTATTATAGTATAGATCCTTGAGTTAATTTGGCAATGCAAACACTTTGTGGTTCAGTATTAAGGTGTGTTTGGTTTTGTGCAAGATTTCTATTCAGTTTCCTCGTAGAGCTTTTTTCACTTGATTAGGGTGTAACACCAATTTATAAGTGCAGAAATTTGCCTAAACAGCGAACAAACAGAAAGTGCAATTACAATAAGTCAACAAGTTTGTATCATGTTGTCTAGCCCATAATAGGGATACAATACAACACTAAATGCGAAAATGCAGTAAATATGGTCTACAATACTGCAGAAAGGACATAGAATTCTTATGGAGGCACTATGGATGGTCATGATCCAAATTCTAGGTCAAGATAAAAAAAAGTAATTATTCACCTGAAGAAAAAATCTGAACTTATTCATATCGATAGAACTTCAGCAAGCAGCGATAAAGATCTAGCGAAGAAGGTGGATTGAAAAGAAGATGGAATATGAAGAGAATAAAAATAAGTTATTTGACAAGAATGATCTCACCAATGAACATTACACATACTGCCTGGAGCTTGACGATTATTCAATAGAGTGTCAAAGAAGCCTCATTTCTAATGACTTGTGAGATCACTGCAAAAGGTTGACGACCTGGGGAGATAAAAGTGCTGGAATAGAAGAGTGAATATAGAAGCTTTTTCTTGAGACCCAAGGAGAAACACACAAAAATAGTGACAATGAATACTCCTTTCACAAGAACCATCTCTTTTCTCTCCTTTGTTATCTTGTATAGATGGAAGGGGCATCAAACAAAGAAAGTAAAAAATAGTAAATATTTGCAGAGATATGAATAGATTTGGGGGAATAATTGAAAAAAAATGATGTGATCTTTGAGTTGTTGAAAAGATCTAATTAATATTTGTTTCTACCTGTTGGATCAAATCCATCCTTGGTCGTCCAATTATTTATTTAGGATAGGTAGATGTTAAAGTTGTCATATGAGTCCCAAGGTTCGAAATTTCCATTTCGGTCAATATTTCGACCCCTCTGGATATGGAAATATTTCGTGGAAATATTTCGACAGTGTGGAAATATTGTGATTTTATAGAAATGGTGGAAATATTGATTTTTTAATAGAATTTTTCCGTGAATCTCTGCATAGTCATAAACCAAGTATATATACACAATTTGGAACACTCAGATAATAATTATACCCAATCTACAGATGTAAAGCATCACAAAGCATGTATTCTACATTTGAGTCTATGAGTCTTGTGCAGTCTTGTTTGGTCCTGTTTTGATCTATGTTTTTAAAATAGCTTTTAATCTTTTTATGGATAAAAATATTTTCAAAATAAAGATTAGTTGATTATTAAAATAATGTTTCAAACGATTTTGAAAACGGACTTAATACAAAAAAGTTGTGCAAGTTTGAAATCGTGCAAAAATTATGCTGAAATGCAAAACACTGTTTTTTTACTAAGTCTGAAAAAATGAGTTTTTATAAAGAAAAGTTTTTATACATTCAAAATTTTCTTTGACGGACCATGCTTTTCTAGATGTACTTGTAGTTCTACATCTTGTGGAATTTTTTGAGCTAAAAATGAGTTGATTTAACCACTTTTCTCAACATACAAATTTTATGAAAAACCGAAAAAACTGTTTTCTCCTACTAAAACTGAAAACCTACTTTTTGATTCATTTGGTTTTTGATTTTTTTGATATTTTTATTGAAATCAAATGTTATTATATGTAAATAAGCTGCTGAAACCGAAACCCCCAGTCCCCTTTTATAACCAGTCAGTTCCAACATTTCGGTGTTAAAATCCCGAAATTTCCTCAAATGTCTTGAAATTTTCCGAAATGTCCCGAAATATCCACGAAATATCGCGATATTTCGTTCCAACAAATATATCGCACGAAATATCGCGATATATCGCGATATTATCGTGATTCCTATTTCGTTCGATATCACAATACGAATTTCGTGCCGAGGTTTGAGAAAACCGAAATATTTCGCGATATTTCGCGAAATATGTCGAGATTTTGTACCTTTGATATGACTTGCATATCATGACTTAAATGTGTGTGGATACCCCCACACCTTGGCTAGCAAAATCATAGAAACTTCAACTATTGCCCAAATTATCCCTGCAACACATTTGATAAGAAACCAAATGACAGGGGTACTGAGTAGGTTAATAGCCTTGCTTCCTAGGGAGCACATTAAGTTTAAATTTCAGGGCTCCAAGATTAGTGTGCTGTCTATGACCAGACTAACAAAAAATCGAACGGCGATTGCGCACACAACTTGCGGGTTCTTTGGGTATTTTAGTCCAGATCTGAATTCTGCCTTGTGAAACTTGTTTAGTAGCTTTTTAGCATGAAAGGAACATATAATCAATACATATATTGAATCACAATCAGAGAGCAAAAGTATATATAAGATAAAACGAGCTTAAAGGATTAAATCAGATGCTCGAGTCTCCAAAATCGGTTTTGTAGACAATCTGAATATCAACCAGTAAGATGAAAATAAGAGGAAAAGATATATGCTGAAGTGGAGGTTGTTGCGATCACACTCTCCGATCCGCTCATAAAATGTAGTTGAATGATGCTTTCAACATAGAGAGAGAGGACGGGTGGAGGTACATTGTGGCTCGAGAAGAGTCAAGGAAGAAAGTAAATGAATGTTCTATAGGTAGAAGAGGATAACTAGTGCAAGGGCATCACCAAGGCAATGAATGAAAGATGGATGAGAATATAAGGTGGTCTAGAAGAATTCAGATTGAAAGGAAGGTCAAGTTTACATTGGGGAAGAGGGGATACAAGTGCAAAATCACCATTTGGCAAAATGTTTCAGCAATCCACAATTGATTCTCAACCATGGAAGATGGGTTTTCGAAGAGAGAGAGAGAGAGAGAGAGAGAGAGAGAGAGAGAGAGAGAGAGAGAGAGAGAGAGAGAGAGTGTTTGGAAGATGAGGAGAAAGGAAGGGGGGGGGGGGGATTGAAGTAGAATGAGGAACGGAAGACGAGGAAGAGTGAGAGGGGAGGTTCGATAAATAGGGAGAGACTATTAGGAATAAAGAGGGGGCGACTTAGTAGGATGAATCCTGCAAAGACAGGTCCGCAAGAATCCCTAGGCACGGATCTGCACATGTATTTTAGTATGTTTTTCACTTTTACGATCCAATAAAACAAGTTGAGGATACAATGAAGCTCAACTTGGGATCCAATAAAGCTGTAAGTGGGATCCAATAACAACTTATATTAGGATCAATAGCAACTCAAGTCCAATAAATGAGAACACAAAAAGCTTTTAGTCCAATAGGACCCAAATCAGATCCAATGGGTTGAGCCTAACCAGAGCCGACCAAGAGCATCCTATCCTATGGTTCATGTTTGTGGTACACCCACCCCGCACCTGGGCTAGTACAAAAACAATCCAAAACTCCGACCAAAACCTGGAAACGGTCAATGAAAAGCTAATAAAATGGCGAGTGCATCCAGAAACCAAAAAACTAAAAAGTTAACAGGAAAAAAGTCTTTTCCAAAGAGCAAAATTGTCAAGTTTGGCAATCTGAATTCTGATCTACATATCAGTCTAGGTAGTTATGTCTGCACTAGCAAAATATGTCGAACCCTGGAATATCTATGCATACATTCATGTCACATCATCATCACCAAGTCCTATTCCATCAAGGTGGGGTTGACTATAGGGAAGATTGGCAAGAATTTTTCAAACACGTTATCGACATGATGTTAACCCCTAAGGTTGATTGAAATTCTGATCAAGGCAACTTGGCAAGAGAGGGGCATTGCCAAGAAACACAAAACCTCTCTTGTTGGTTATGCACTCATACAACCAGGGAGCAATTGTCGAAGGTTCCCCGAGACTAGGAAAGAGAGACGAAGAGTGTACAATGCAAGGCTTGATATAGGAATTGCATTCATTTTTTTTTTGAACGGTAATTGCATTCATCTAATGGCACAAATTATAAGCCAAAGAGCTAAAATGAAGTTCATAGATGTTTGCTGCATAATTACCGATGTCTATTGTATGTTTAATCTTTATGTAATTGTAGCGCGGGAAAAAGCACGGGTCGTCTTTATTGCGCAAAACCAGATTACAAGTGTGGCCGGGACCCGGGTGGCTTGGGTGTAGCGAGTCCGTGTTGCGGCGAGTTTTGATCAGGGGATTGTGGGAAAGATCTTCTGGAGGATCCCTTTGATCCGCGTCTCCACGTGGTGTTCGTGCGAGAGCTCTGAAGGGGCTGCCCAGGACAGGGGTCTTTACAGGGAGAGGGTTTTGGAGAGGCTAAGGATGTCCACCGTCGCTTTGTCCCTTCCGTGCTTCGCGCTTTCTCGGCTAGGGGGTTTTCGGCTTCGTTCCTCGGTCTTCGCGTCTTCCTCGTTCCTTGCTTGACCTTGGCGTCCTTGATCGTCGGTTCGCGGCGTCGATCGTGCTTTTGGCGTTGGCTTTGGCTTCGGCTTTTTGGCTTTGGCTTTGCTCCGGCGTGGCTCTGGCTTTTGCTTTGCTTTGGCGTTTGCACTTGGACGTAGCTGGGAGAGACTTGCGATGCTTTCGTTCTTCCGGACTTCGCGTCATATCGGCTAGAACGTGCGGTGCTTTTGCTCGTGGCCGGCGTAGTCGCTTGGCTTTGGCACTTGCGTTGCTTTGGCGCTGGCTTTACTGGGGCTTTGCTTTGGCTTCTTGCGTTGGCTTTAGCTTCAGCGTCAACTCGATCTTCTTCCTCGAACGACGTGGGCTACTTCTCCGGTGCTTCGACGGTTTGCGTGTCGACTGGACTTCTCTTCTTCTCTGGGCTTCTTTGGCGTGATCGAAGTCGAAGGATGCTTTCGAAGATAGTGGGGGTAGCACCGATCTCCGTGCGACGGTTGTGGCGTCGGCTTTTGTTGATGAAGACGACGAGGGTAGCGACGGTCTCCGTGCGACGGTTGTAGCGTCGGCTTTTGTTGATGAAGACGACGAGGGTAGCGACGGTCTCCGTGCAACGGTTGTAGCGTCGGCTTTTGTTGATGAAGACGACGGGGTAGCGACGCTTCAGACGATCTGCTCCAGCCTTTCTTCTTCGTGGGTGGTGCAGACGTTTGTCGAAGACGACGGGGTGATGACGCTTCGTTCCTCTTCTCCGGGCCTTGGAGCTTGATCGGAGTCGAGGGTTTGTTGGAGTCGACGGGGTAGTGCCGCTCCGAGCTTCTTCTCCGGCCTTTGCTTCTGGCGTCTTCAGAGTCGAAGGGTCTTCTCTTCCGAGCTTTCTTCTTCGTGCACGGAGTCGAAGTCTTGATCTTCGTATGCAAGGGTCTTCACGTTGATGAGGACTTTCAGTAAGCCGATCCCTCGGGACAGGCTTGACTGTGCCTCGTGAAGCCTTGGGTCGGTGAAGAAGCGTCTCCTCTTCTGCAGAGCTCCCGCGCTTTGTCTTCAGTCTTCGACCATCGACCTTGGTGACGGTTATGGTGTCGGCATCTTCTCCGGGCTTTTGGGCTTGATCGGAGTCAAAGGCCTTGTTGACGACGACGGGTGTAGCGCCGCTTCTCTTCTTCTCCGGGCTTTTGGGCTTGATCGGAGTCGAAGGCTTTGTTGAAGGTGACGGGTGTAGCGCCGCTTCTCTTCTTCTCTGGGCTTTTGGGCTTGATCGGAGTCGAAGGCTTGTTGGAGACGACGGGGTAGTGCCGCTCCTCTTCTTCTCCGGGCTTTTGGGCTTGATCGAAGTCGAAGGCTTGTTGGAGACGACGGGGTAGTGCCGCTCCTCTTCTTCTCCGGGCTTTTCTGGCGTCTTCGGAGTCGAAGGGTTCTTCTTCTCCAAGCTTTCTTCTTCGTGCACGGAGTCGAAGGGATGATCTTCGTGTGCAAGGGTCTTCACGTTGATGAGGGCTTTCAGTGGACTAAGCCGATCCCTCGGGACAGGCTTGCCCGTGCCTCGTGAAGCCTTGGGTCGATGAAGAAGCGTTTCCTCTTCTGCAGAGCTCCCGCGCTTTGTCTTCAGTCTTCGACCTCTTCTTCATTCCCCCACCCCCTCTATTTATAGGCAAAGGGGAGGGGAGAGAGATATGGGAACTTTTAATTTTAAATCCCTTTTCTATCTCTCTCATAATTGCCCGGGATTTATTCATCCATTGATGAGGGGAATAACGTTTATTTGTTTTCCTTTTCTGGCGATGCAATTATGGCTGGATTTCGCACACGTAATCGATGGCGATCGGGCGCTTCTTCTTGTGCGTCGGATCGAGGGATCGGCGCAGATCCGCGTGTGTGCAGACGTCATACGCAACCTCCCCCCGCGCATGGCGGTATTTCCTTCCTTTTCTTTCTTTTCTTTCCTTTTCTTTTCTTTCTTTTCTTTTCTTTCCTTTTCTTTTCTTTCTTTTCTTTTCTTTCCTTTTCTTTTCCTTCCTTGCAGGGCCGGCCGGCCCCCCCCATGGGGTTCGGGTCCTAGTAGGGCCGGCCCCATGTGGCTCGGGTCCTAGTAGGGGCCGGCCCCCCTTGAAGCATGGGGTCCGCTCGTCTTTGCTAGGTGCGAGTCGGGTCCGGGTCCGCATCGGCGCGTGCGAGTCGGGTCCGCGTGTCGGGTTTGCATCCGCGTCGGCATACATAAGTCGGGTTCGGGTCCGACGAAATTCGTGTGTCTACAAATGCCCCCTCAAGGACGAGCGCGTCGGTGAGAGCGTGTAGGGTTTGGACACGTAGGAATCGTAGAGCGCTTGTCCTTGATTCCTTTTGTGGGCAGGGTTGGGAGCCTATTTAAAGACCCCTACCCCCTTCATCCGTCGTTGTGCTTTTTTGCGAAGGTTCTGCCGGCTTCTGAAGACCGTTGTCGGAAGAGAGCTGCCTGGGGTTGCACGAGACTTGCTCCGTCTTCCCGGTGTCGCCTCTTTCGTCGGCCTTGTGCTTCTTCGCGAAGGTTCTGCCGGCTTCTGAAGACCGCCGTCGGAAGTGAGCTGCCTGGGGTTGCACGAGACTTGCTCCGTCTTCCCGGTGTCGCCTCTTTCGTCGGCGGCGATGGTGCTCGAAACGGCGTTGTGGCGATGACCGAGGCGGGGAGGATGTAGGAGCGCGGCTGAGGTGCGGGTCGCCTTCGCCGTCTCTCTCTTCCTCCTTCTTCTTTTTCTTTTTTCTTTCTTTTTTTTTTTCTTTCTTTCTCTTTTTTTTTTTTCGTTCTTCTCTTTCTTCTGTTTTCCCTTTTTTTTTTTTTTTTTTTTTTCGGTTCTGGGCTGCGGGGGCAGCATCGGTAGCGGCGGCGGGCGGCGCAGGAGTCGCGGAGGTGGGCCCGGGGCTGCGCGGGGACCGACTGCGTCGGGCGCGGGGCGGTGCACGTCGTGCGGGCGCGGAGGCCAGGCGCGGGGGTCGCGGAGGTGGGCCCGGGGCTGCGCGCGGAGGCGGCGCGGGGGCCGACTGCGTCGGGCGCGGGGCGGTGCACGTCGTGCGGGCGCGGAGGCCAGGCGCGGGGCGGCGCGCGGCGTCGAAGTCGGGGCCGGCGGCTGTGGGGGCCCGAACGGGTCGGCGAAGAAGGAGGGGCCGGCGGCTGCGGGGGCCCGAACGGGTCGGCGAAGAAGGAGGGGCCGGCGGCTGCGGGGGCCCGAACGGGTCGGCGAAGAAGGAGGGGCCGGCGGCTGCGGGGGCCCGAACGGGTCGGGGTCGCGGGGGCGGCCCTGAGTCGCAGGCGAAGAAGAAGGAGAAGGAGGGGGGGCTGCGGGCCCCCCTTCCTCCTTTGCTTGTTGGTTTCTGATTGGAAGGCGGCCGCGGGCCCCAGCGGCAGCTGTGTGGCTTTTTTTTTTTTTTTTACTCCGAAGGCGCCGATGGTAGCAATAGGTCTGTGGCGCATGGGTGCGCGAGTGGCTGCGGCCCTGGCTGAGTGGCGCTGGCGTGATGGGTCGACATGGGTGGTGTCGGGCCGGCACGATTGTGTCGGCGAAGCTGGGTCGGTGCGGGTGGAGTATGGGCCCGCAGAGGCGTATTGCGAAGGCTCGGGCGCCAGTGGTGGCGTGCCGATGAGTCGGGTGGTCCTCTTGACAGAGGTGCAGGCCCCCTTAGTTTTTTTTTTTTTTTTGCACGCACTTGTCTTGACTTGCCTCCCTCCATGGTCCTCCAGGGCTCGCGTCTTCGAGAGTTTGACTTCTCCGGGGTGGATAGCCGAGGATTTCTTCGATGGGAGGAGGTGCCTTTGCTTTCCCTACACTCGTGTGCGCCGTCACCGCAACTCAAGGCGGGAAGACCTTCTGTCGTTGCTCCGTGTCTTTGTGCACGAGCGCATCACGGAAGATGGAGTCGCGGATGCGACTTGTGGGATGCCGAAATTAAGCGAGAAGATTCACACTGACGAAGGGATCTCCATGAGGCTTCTTCGGCCGAGTTTGAGTCTTCCGTTCCACCACTGTGATGAAGATTTCGTGCCTACGCCAGTTGTTGCCTCGAAGATATGCGCCAGGCTGACCCGATGGGGCACCGATTCTTGGCCTCGGGGAGACGTCCAGTACCTTTGCGGCTTTCGCGAATGGATGGACGAGCTCTACGAGGTCTTTGACGCAGAACCTGAGATGAACTTATTGGCCAAATTTCTGGCGCCGGCTCGTCGAGAGTACAGTCGTCCTGAGGGGATGTACCGCGCACTTTGTGAGCTTTGGTGTCCGGAAACCAACACCTTCCTCACTGGAGCGGGGGAGATAGGCATCTCGCTTCGCGACGTCCATATCGTTTCCGGGTGCCCCGAGGTACGGAATTACTACCAGGAGGAGGTGCCAGCCTTGAAGGATCTGCTGGACAGCAGCTACGCTCCGAGCTCTTGCCTTCTTCTGTTCAAGGCACATGCTATCATTGCGGCGCGAGATCAATCAGATCGAGTGCGTCCTTCTTCTTGGGTCGACTTTTGGTTCAGAGGCGAGTATAGGTCTCCAGCGCCTTCAGCTCACCCAATGTGGAAGATCGCTCAGATGCAGAGACCTCCGCTTCGCTCTTTTGTGAGGCCTATCGACTCCTTGGCTCGAGAGAAGCATTCAATGGAGGGGAAGCCGTGCCCCTGGGAAATCCTTGGCTTGAAACGCGACAGCGAGGAGTGGCGTTCGGTTTACCGAGCTGCCGGGCTGGTCATCTTCCTCTGCCGGTTTGTGCTTCCATGTTCTGGGGAGGTTATTCGTCCGGGGACCTTCCTTACAGCTTCCAGGATGGAGAGGGGCGAGCTTTTCAATCTAGCCCCGGCCATACTATGCGCCTTGTATCGGGCTCTCAGCGGGACTTACTGGGACTTGTCTGGCTCAGATAAGGCCAAGGAGGAGCTTGGCCGGTCGACTGCGTTCGGACCCTTGCATTATTTGTACGGCTGGATAGCTCTGCATTTCCCGAAGGGGATCTTTGCCAGACGCGGGCATCCAGCCGAGCTGCCTTTCCTGCCCGGGGTAGGAGGGATCTTAAACGCCTTTATCAGTTGGGAGCGTCCGAGAGAGTGTGCTCGCACCCTTTTGAGGAGGATGGGGAGCGTCGATTTTGAATTTCTGTCGGAGCATTCGGTGCTGCCCTTGGAGAGGTCGACTGTGTATGATAACGAGGAGCTCCCGGACAGCCTTTACTGGAACATGGTCAGCTGCCGTCCTGGCTACTTGGTCTGGCGCAAAGGGGATGTGGTGGAGGTGGAGCAGTACTCCCCCCATCGCTTTGCTCGCCAACAGGGGTTTCGACAGGAAGTTCCTGGCATGCCTCAGCAGTTGCAGGGGCGCATCAGTCCGCAGGAGGGTTACCGTCTATGGGCTTCTCTCTACGCTCGCTTGACTGGCAGCAGTTTCTTTCCTGGGGCCAAATCCGGGTTTCGGGACGCCGCCACTCCGGAATACTGCAAGTGGGTTGAAGGGCGAGTTTCCCCTTTACTTGTGAGTTTTCCAGTCGACGTCTTGGCGAGTAGCGGGTTCAGGAATTTCTGCTTCAATCATTCTGCGGGAGTGGAGGACCGCCGCCTCCGACTGGGGCTTCAAAGAGCGCAGAGGAGCTGTAGTCGTCTTTCCAGTGCTCGTCGTGTCCCTTTTTCCGTTCCGGCGCTGGATGCCGAGCTTACTAGTGCCCCTGGGGCATCTTGTTTCCCGAAGGCCGAAATCGAGGGTGTCCCTCCTAAACGAAGAAAAGTTTGCATTCCCCGCGGGATGGTCCCAAGGGTCCCTTGTCTGGTGGAGGATGCCGAGGAGCCTGGACTTCTGAAGGATGAAGTGATTCCCCCGTCTAGGGCCGCTTCATCTGACCACACAGGTATGGAGTTCTCTTTACTTTATTTGCCCTCTATGTTCAGGAAGTTTTATCACGCTGAGCATCGGATCTTCCTTTTGACCAGATTCCGTTGTAGTGGTAGAGCGCAAGGCGAACTCTCCAAAGGCGCCTCTTGGGCACTCGTCTACTGGCGCTGCGCAGGAAGTGCCCGAAGCCTGTGGGCTACACATCCCTCCGGATGATCTGGATCTCCTTGGGCTTTGCGGGGAGAATTTCCCCAGTGGCGACATTGACCTGGACGACATTGACGTTGACGCTTTGTCCTTCCACGAGGAAGCTGAGGTTTCGAGCGTCGACAAGCGGCACTCCCCGGTTACTGTACCCCCGTGCCCGTTGGGGGAGACGGTTGTTGCAGCGGTAGCGGCGGTTTCTCCGGTTCCGCCACCCTCGTTGGCGCAGGCGGCTCCTGTTGCGGCTGCAGTGGGAGGGAAGATCTTGCCTACTTACTCCGAGGCACCTCGCCCGGATTTGAGGCCGAGGAGCAGAGTCTCAGAGTTCCTTCTCGCGAGCTGCCGGCAGTATATCAAGTCGACGTTGGAGCCTTTCCAAAATGCTGGCTTTGGCGCTCTCCAGGACTGGTGGTCGACGGACGGTGCGGAGTTTTGCGCAAGCCTGGAGGAGTTCAAAGTTGACAGCTCTTCTTTCGTCTCTCAGATGACCTTGCTTGTGGCCGATAGTGAGGCTTATCGATCCCGGCGGGCTTTGCTGGAGGGGAGCTCCCCTTCTGGGTTGGAGGCTGCTGAGGCGAGTCTAAGTCAGTCCGAGCATCAACTTGCGGAGGCTACGTCCAGCCTGTCGAAGGCTCAGAGGAAGATAGAGTCTGTGCGCGCCTCACTTCGGAAGGCGGAGTCTCGTCTGGAGCGGGCCGAGGCCGCGGAGAGCGCTTTGAAGGCGAGTTACGTGAAGCAGCAGTCGGACTTGGCAACCCGTCGCGAGCTTCTGGCTGCTCGTCCCGTGGAGCTTCAGCGAGTGGAGGCGACTAGGGAGGAGCTGCTGCGCCGTCTTCAAGCTCTGGACACCTTCTTTTAGTTGTTCCTTGTTTCATTGTGGCTTTCTTTTCGGGACTTATGCAATGTACTGCCTTTTCTTCATTATCTAATAATATCGCCTCGTTTTGCCATATCCTTTTCATGGAACTTTGTTGACTTTTTCTTTTGGTCGGACTGAACCTGAAGTAACTTCTCAGGCTGCCTACGTACCCCCCTAAGGGGGATCAAGTCGCACGTAGTTCTTTTTTTTTTTTTTTTGAACAAGGGGTGTGGCCTTGCTTTAGGCATAGTACCTTTTGAGGTACTTGCCGTTGATAGGGCCGAGTGTCAGCCCTTTTGGCGTGGTGAGGAGATAGGCATCGTTGGAGTAGACTTCCTTGACGGAATGCGGGCCATCCCACTTGGCATCAAATTTCTTCCCTCCTCGATGCGAGAGAATGATGGGGCGTTTGACCGCCAGCACCAGTTCCCCTATCTGGAATGATCGAGGACGAATCTTCTTGTTGAAGGCGCGAGAGAGCCTGGCCTGATAACATTCCAGACGCTGTTGAGCTTCGAGGCGTCTTTCATCCAGTGCTTCCAATTATGCTAGACGGAGTTGGGCATTGTTGTCGCTGGTGAGGCCTTCCTGGACTGCTATCCTGAGTGACGGGATCTGGAGCTCGAGCGGAAGAACGGCTTCCACACCATAGACGAGGGAATACGGCGTTGCTTGCGTCGGCGTGCGGAAGGACGTCCGGTAAGCCCATAGTGCTTCGCCCATGCGTTCGTGCCAATCTTTCTTTGTCTTCGAGACGGTTTTCTCCAGCAGCTTGCACAGAGTCTTGTTGAAGGCTTCTGCTAGACCGTTGGCCGGAGCGTTGTACATCGTCGAACAATTCTGCTTAATGTTGTACAATGCGCAGAACTGGCTGACGGCAGCATTCTTGAACTGCTTTCCGTTATCTGTTACAATGTAGCGGGGGACTCCATAGCGGAAGATGATGTCATTCTGGATAAAGCTGATGACGGAGTACTTTGTAACTTCCCGCAACGGTATTGCTTCAGCCCACTTGGAGAAGTAGTCCGTTGCCGCCAAAATGTAGAGATGTTGCTTGGATAACTTGGGCAGAGGACCGACGATATCGAGACCCCATCCGTCGAAGGGCCAAGACGCGATTGTTGGGTGTAAAGGCTCCGGAGGTTGACGGATGTAGTCCCCGTGCATCTGGCAAGCTTGACATCTTCTCGCGTACTCCAAGCTGTCTTTGATCATGGTAGGCCAGTAGTATCCCATCCTCCTGACGCGGAAGTGAAGTTTCGGACCGGACTGGTGCGATTCGCAGATTCCAGCGTGTACTTCTTCGAGCGCGGCTTCTGCTTCTTCTTTCGCGAGGCACCTCAGGAGTGTGCCGTCGTAGCTTCGTCGGTACAGCTCGCCATTGAAGTGGTAGAACCTTAGAGATCGTCGACGGATGTCACTTTTGCGCTTCGGATCTTCGGGGAGTTTACCATGAACGAGATACTCCACAAACGGTTGCCTCCAGTCTTGTTCTTTAATCTCGAGGACATGCACCGCGTTGGTTTGAACTGGTACTTCGGGCGGACCCTCTTCTTCGGTGATCACGAATCTCCTGCAGACGGGGACGACGAGCGAACGTTCATCTGGAAACGGGAGTGTAGCCGCCAGATTTGCGAGTGCGTCAGCCTGCTGGTTGAGGTTTCGGGAAATGTGCTGAATGGAAGCGGCCTTGAGTCTGCCGAGGAGCTTCACAGCTCGCGCGTGCAACGGCACCAGGTCTTCTTTGTTGACTTCATATGCCCCCAGGACTTGTTGGATCACGAGTTGAGAGTCAGCAAAGATCTCTAGTCCTTGAAGCTTCATTTCGTCGGCCAGCTCGAGACCGATGAGCAGGGCTTGATATTCTGCAACGTTGTTGGAACATGATTCCGACAGTAGGAATGAGAAGGGGAGTATTTCATTGTCCGGAGTGACGAAGATGACTCCGGCTCCTGCTATGTCTTGCCTAGCTGCGCCGTCGAAAAACATTTTCCATGTTGGGGCGACGTCGACGGAGAACACTTCTTCATCTGGAAGATCTTCTGATAACTCCCATTCCGCCGGGAGAGGGTATTCCGCGAGGACCTGCCCTTTGACCGCTTTCTGTGGTACGAAGGTGATATCAAATTCAAGTAGCAGGAGGGCCCACTTGGCCAGGCGTCCGGAAAGCACTGGTCTTGACATGATGTACTTGAGGGGGTCAGCCTTCGAGATGAGTCTGATGGTGTGAGCCAGCATGTAGTGTCGCAGCTTTTTCGTGGCGAAGATGAGCGCTAAGCAGACCTTCTCGATTGGGGAGTAATTCAGCTCTGCGCCGACGAGAGTGCGACTTAAGTAGTAGCAAGCTGTCTCCACGCCAAGTTCATTGTTCTGGGCCAGGAGTGCCCCTAAGGATTGCTCCTGGGCGGCGATGTAGAGGATGAGCGGTCTTCCTTGGACTGGTGCTGATAGAACTGGTGGCTTCAGTAGATATGCCTTGATGTTTTGGAATGCCTCTTGGCAGGCTTCATCCCATTTGAACGGCGCTCCTTTCTTCATGAGGCGACTAAAAGGGTGGCACTTTCCGGCCAGGTTGGCGATGAATCTTCGGATATACGCCAAGTGCCCTTGGAGGCCTCTGAGGTCTCACACTGTCTTTGGTACGGGCATATTGACGATAGCCTCAATTTTGGATTGATCTATCTCAATGCCACGATGTCGGACGACGAAGCCGAGGAACTTGCCTGAGGAGACTCCGAACGCGCACTTTAGTGGATTCATGCGGAGTTGGTACCTTCGAAGCCGTTTGAAGATTAGCTCGAGATCTTGTAGATGTGCCGACTTCTTCTTGGATTTTACCACGAGGTCGTCGACATAACACTCCACGTTTTGATGAAGAATGTCGTCGAAGATTTTCTGCATAGCTCGCTGGTAGGTGGCTCTCGCGTTCTTCAAGCCGAACGGCATTACTTTATAGCAGTAGATTCCTTTCGGTGTGCGGAATGCCGTGAGCTCCTCGTCTTTGGGTGCCATCCGAATCTGGTTGTAGCCCGATGATCCGTCCATGAAAGTGAGCACCTCGTGACCTGTCGTCGCGTCCACCATTAGCTCCGTGATCGGCAAGGGGAAGTCGTCCTTTGGACATGCGTTGTTCAAGTCTCTGAAGTCCACGCACACTCGGATTTGGCCGTTCTTCTTTTTGACTGGGACGACACTAGAGATCCATGTCGGGTACTTGACCTCTCGAATGAAGCCGGCTTCGATCAATTTGTTGATTTCGCCTTCTATTTGGGGTACCAGTTCTGGCCAATAGCGCCTTTGTCCTTGCTTGATAGCGCTGGCTCCGTGTTTGACGCTGAGCTGGTGGACTGCGATTTTGGGATCGAGGCCCGGCATCTCCTTGTAGGACCATGCGAAGACGTCTCTGTACTCTCTAAGCAGTTTGGTGTATGCTGCTTCCTCCTCAGGGGTCAAGAGTGTGCTGACGAATGTAGGCCGAGGCTCCGTCTCCGTGCCCAAGTTGATTTCCTTCAAGTCATCAACGGTGGACTGCCCCCCTTCTTCGAGGACTGGCGGGGCGTTGGGCAACTCGTCGTCCGAAGTAGAAGTGTCACCGTTATCGGGATCCGTAATGGAGATATGATTGACGGCAGCCATGGGTGGGTGGGTGGGTGTTGAGACGAAGTCCTCGATTGGCATCCCCAGACGATCGAACGCCGACTTCTTCTTTGATTGTTTGACTGGCCCGAGCCTCTCGAACACGGATGTGCGTTTTCGATTCGACCAGTCTTTACCACCTCTGGTTTGCTTCGGGAACAAGGCTTGGCATCGAGCCCGTCGTCGTCTTCTCCTGCTGTCTGGATGGCTGAGGTAGGTAGAGAGTGCATCGGAGATTGTCGATCCTTCAGCTGCTTCATCTACCATCCTCGCCTCGATGTAGTTCGAGGTGAAGGTCTTCTTTGCTGCGGTTCTGATGACCAACGGAGCTTGACTGGAGCCGATGCCTCGGCGGTTCGGGGGAATTTGTTCTCCGTTTTGAAACAACCGAGCTTGAGTTCTCGTCATCCCATGTGGAGTTGCTGCTGGTGGGAGTGTGCCCATGGCGCTTTCCTCGTTGTAGCCGGCTCTGAACAGCAACTGGGCAGCGTTTTGCCCCGAACTCCCTTCTGGCTTGAATCCGAGTTGCTCGAGGTCTGCTGATTCGACAGGTCTGCTTGGGTTCGGAGCTTGCGTCAGACTAGGTAGTGGCACCGTCATTTCTTGCAGAGTGATGACATTGGCCTGAGATAACGACGGGGCCAGCTTCCTTGTCGGAGTAGAAGGCGATCGCTCGGATTTACGGAGCCACTGCGGCGCGAGACGCAGGACAGGCGCCGTTTGGACTGGCAATGGGGTATGTTGCATTGCTCTTGGCTCGGGGCTGATGCGCATCCTTTGCCCAGGTTTCGGTGTTCCTTGGACCTTGAGTCTCGCCTCGTCAGAAGGTGGCACCGGATTTGCGGGAAGAGGAGTCTTGTCCTTCTTTACTTCTTCAATTTTCTGGGCTCGAGGGGCTTTAACTGGAAGAACTTCCGCGACTAGCCCCTTTGCTTGGTAGAACTTAGCGTCGGCCAAGTGTGCCTCGGCCTCGCTGAACGGCTTGTCGTCCGCAACTATGCACCTTTCCACGCCTTCTTCGTAGTACTTGAGGCACTGGTGCCAGGTGGATGCCACGATGCCGTTCTCGTGCAGCCATGGTCTTCCCAACAGGAGGCGATACGACGTCTGGCAGTCGATGATGTGGAAGAGGACGGTTGTATCTAACGGGCCGATCGACAGCTTCAGGCGGATGATTCCGACGGTGGACTGTCCGTCCTGGTTGAACCCTTGAATGAGCAACTGACTTGGCGAGAGCTGGTCGTTGGTAATGTCGAGTTGCCGCATTGTCTGGATAGGCATGATGTTGACGGCGGAGCCACAGTCCAACAAGATTCGGTTCACTGGCTTCTCTTTGATGTATCCCGAGACGTAAAGAGGCCGGTTGTGCAATCGTGTCCCGAGTTGCAAGTCCTCATCTGAAAAGGTTATCGTCGCATCACAAGAGGCCACAGCTTCACGCTTCTGGTCTTCCTTCCTCTTTCTCTTGTAGCTATCTGGATCGGCCAAGGCCGCAGCCATTGCTAGGCGAGCCTTCTTCGGGAGATGCAAAGCTTCGACGAGCGGCATGTGCAGGATTGCTTCGTCGTGAGAGGCAGTGCCCCCTTTGTCGGAATCGTCTCCCTCATCGGTGGAGTCGCCTCCTTCCGAAGTCTTGCTTTCATTCTTTCCTTCCGACGCCTCATGAGCTTCGATCATGCAGCAAGACACCCTGATGTGTTGGTCCACTGGGAGAAAGTGATCCGGGAAGAATTCTTGCAAGGTTGTCGGCTCTGGAAGACTCTGCTGAAGGAGATCGTCTTGGCTTGCTGGTGGCACTTTGAATGCCTTCCTCCCTGGAGTCTTGCTTTTCTTCTTGTAGGTCTTCCGCTTGGTGGACCTCCTCATCACGCGGTCTTGCTTGAGCTTCTTTTCTCTCCATGGCTTCCGTCGTCGTGGTAGCATGACCCATGCTTCTTCGTCGGTGGATTCTCCTCCGCTAAGATGATGATTGGCCGCGGCAACCGGTTCCCTCGAAGGCACTTGTTCTTCTGGAGGCTCTACTGGCTCGTCTTCCGATCCCGAGCCGGTGGGCTTGATTTCTTCAGCTGAAATCGGTGGAGGCTTTGAATAAAGGACGTAATAGTCAGACTTCCCCGAAAGCTGGCCCAGCAGACCGACTTCCGGATCTCCTTGCTCGTATCTTTTTCGAAGAGCGCGTTGGGACGTAGCTTGACTGGAAGGGACTTGCTCTTCTCGAGGCTCTACTGGCACGTCTTCCGATTCCCAGCCGGTGGGCTTGATTTCGTCGATCGAAGCGGACGGAGGCCTTGAGTAGAGGACGTAATAGTCGAACTTCCCTGAAGGCTGGCCCAGCAGACCGACTTCTGGATCTCCTTGCTCGTATCTCCTTTGGAGCGCTCGTTGGGATGTAGCATTGCTTGGAAGAGGTGCTGGCGTGAGCGATGATTGCCCCCAGGGCAGCGACGTTTCTTCCTTAGTGAGCGCAGGAGTACGTTGACGTCGCTTCGAGATTTTCGGCTGGGAAGTTGACTTAGCGATTGGCGCTTGACGGTTGATGCGCAATTTGGGCATGCTTCGTCGAGCGGCAACGAGTACCGACGAGAAGGAGCCGAAGGTGATGGACGTCATGTTGGCCGTAGCAACCTCCCCGGAGTCGATCTCTATCTTCCCTTGCTTAGCGAGCGCCATGATTCTTTCCTTGAAGACGAAGCATCTTTCGATGGGATGACTTACCACCCGGTGGTATTTGCAGAAGAGAGGGTCGTCGACGCGATGCATCTGCTCGGGCCTCTTCGAAGGAGGGAGCTCTATCATCTTCTCTTGCAGCAGTTGGTCGAACATGGAGGAGACTTCCGAGTCTGGGAAGGGGTACTCCTTGGCTTCGAGCTCCTCGAGAGTCATCCTTTGTCTTGGCGGCGGAGGCGGTGGTATGGCGACTCCCTTCTTCTGATCCGGCTTGCCACCGATCTTGAGCGGTTTGGCGGTTGGAGCGACATCAGCAACGTTGACTTGCTTTGGTTTTGGTGCCTGCGGCTTGTCCTTCTTCTCTACCTTCAAGAAGTCCTTGTTCTTCGAGTCCCCGCGGTTGGCTAGGCTGAGTTCCATGTCATGAGCCCGAGTTGCGAGTTCTTCGAAAGACCGAGGCTTGATACCTTTGAGGATGTAGAGCAGACCCCAGTGCATGCCTTGGGTGCACATCTCGATGGCCGAGTCTTCAGACAAGCGGTCTCGTGAATTCAGCGCGAGGTTCCTCCATCTGTCGATGTAGTCGATCACCGGCTCGTCCTTCCTTTGCTTGACTGCGGTAAGCTCGGTCATGCTGACGGTTCGTCTGGTGCTGTAGAAGCGATTGAGGAACTCCCTCTCCATCTGATCCCAGCTGTCGATGGTCCCTGCAGGAAGATCAACGTACCAGTCGAACGCGTTGCCTTTGAGGGTGCGAACGAATTGCTTCACCATCTCGTCGCCATATGTGCCGGCGTTATTGCAGGTCTCGATGAAGTGGGCGACGTGATGTCTTGGATTTCCCTTTCCGTCGAAGTGCTGAAACTTTGGTGGCTGGAATCCGACTGGGAACCGTAGCTGCTGGATCCTCGCAGTGTAGGGCTTCGAATATGCCGCCGTGATCGGAGGAAGGCTACTGCCGTGGGAACACATCATGTCGGCTATCAACGCTTGGACTTGCTGAGCATTCATCGTTGCTGTTGCCGGAGGTAGTGTGGCCACCGAGGCTGGCGCTGGGGAGACGACTTCCACTGGGACGGGAGCCGAGGAGAGCGCTAGAATAACTGCTTGAATCGTCGGAACAACCTCTGCAGGAGTGGGAGTTGAAGACGGAACTGGAGGAGCGGCGGGTTGGCCGACTGCTGCAGCGTCCTTCGCGCTTAGCTTTTGGAGCAGGGTGTTGATGTGACGATCCTTCTCCTCCATCAGCCGAGTAATTTGCGCCATATGCTCGCTCATCTGCATGACTTGGAGCTGAAGAGCGGACGGAGGATGGTGACGGAGAACGTCTCGGTGTTGCATATTCGCATCCTCGCCGTCATCATCGGAGACGTAGTTGCGTCGACTCGCTTCTGGTTGATGATTGATGTCTGCCCCCTGCAGAGGAGGTGCAACGTCTGCTGGAGAATCCGAACGGGTTCGGAGTTGGGGCTGGTCCTCCCCAAACTTCTGGACATGGACTCCAGGATCGAGGCTCGTTTCTTCATGCACCAGGGCCTCGTCGGCGCTTTGGCGAGCATCTTCGGTAGTAGCTTCTGGCACGAAGACGTCCGCAAGAGTCCGAGTACGCCGAGTGTAGACGCGCACCATTGGAGGAGCATCACCCTCCGGATTTACTGGATCACCGTGTCGGAGTAGAGGAGACTCGGCGATTGGTGAGAGGCTTGGAGCAAACGCATCGTTGTTTGTTCCGGCCATTGCAAACTTCAAGCAGCTTCCTCAGCCGTACGGATGAAAGGAGAAGAGGTCCCACCGGGCGTGCCAGAAATCTGTAGCGCGGGAAAAAGCACGGGTCGTCTTTATTGCGCAAAACCAGATTACAAGTGTGGCCGGGACCCGGGTGGCTCGGGTGTAGCGAGTCCGGGTTGCGGCGAGTTTTGATCAGGGGATTGTGGGAAAGATCTTCTGGAGGATCCCTTTGATCCGCGTCTCCACGTGGTGTTCGTGCGAGAGCTCTGAAGGGGCTGCCCAGGACAGGGGTCTTTACAGGGAGAGGGTTTTGGAGAGGCTAAGGATGTCCACCGTCGCTTTGTCCCTTCCGTGCTTCGCGCTTTCTCGGCTAGGGGGTTTTCGGCTTCGTTCCTCGGTCTTCGCGTCTTCCTCGTTCCTTGCTTGACCTTGGCGTCCTTGATCGTCGGTTCGCGGCGTCGATCGTGCTTTTGGCGTTGGCTTTGGCTTCGGCTTTTTGGCTTTGGCTTGGCTCCGGCGTGGCTCTGGCTTTTGCTTTGCTTTGGCGCTTGCACTTGGACGTAGCTGGGAGAGACTTGCGATGCTTTCGTTCTTCCGGACTTCGCGTCGTATCGGCTAGAACGTGCGGTGCTTTTGCTCGTGGCCGGCGTAGTCGCTTGGCTTTGGCACTTGCGTTGCTTTGGCGCGGGCTTTACTGGGGCTTTGCTTTGGCTTCTTGCGTTGGCTTTAGCTTCAGCGTCAACTCGATCTTCTTCCTCGAACGACGTGGGCTACTTCTCCGGTGCTTCGACGGTTTGCGTGTCGACTGGACTTCTCTTCTTCTCCGGGCTTCTTTGGCGTGATCGAAGTCGAAGGATGCTTTCGAAGATAGTGGGGGTAGCACCGATCTCCGTGTGACGGTTGTGGCGTCGGCTTTTGTTGATGAAGACGACGAGGGTAGCGACGGTCTCCGTGCGACGGTTGTAGCGTCGGCTTTTGTTGATGAAGACGACGAGGGTAGCGACGGTCTCCGTGCGACGGTTGTAGCGTCGGCTTTTGTTGATGAAGACGACGGGGTAGCGACGCTTCAGACGATCTGCTCCAGCCTTTCTTCTTCGTGGATGGTGCAGACGCTTGTCGAAGACGACGGGGTGATGACGCTTCGTTCCTCTTCTCCGGGCCTTGGAGCTTGATCGGAGTCGAGGGTTTGTTGGAGTCGACGGGGTAGTGCCGCTCCGAGCTTCTTCTCCGGCCTTTGCTTCTGGCGTCTTCGGAGTCGAAGGGTCTTCTCTTCCGAGCTTTCTTCTTCGTGCACGGAGTCGAAGTCTTGATCTTCGTGTGCAAGGGTCTTCACGTTGATGAGGACTTTCAGTAAGCCGATCCCTCGGGACAGGCTTGACTGTGCCTCTTGAAGCCTTGGGTCGGTGAAGAAGCGTCTTCTCTTCTGCAGAGCTCCCGCGCTTTGTCTTCAGTCTTCGACCATCGACCTTGGTGACGGTTATGGTGTCGGCATCTTCTCCGGGCTTTTGGGCTTGATCGGAGTCAAAGGCCTTGTTGACGACGACGGGTGTAGCGCCGCTTCTCTTCTTCTCCGGGCTTTTGGGCTTGATCGGAGTCGAAGGCTTTGTTGAAGGTGACGGGTGTAGCGCCGCTTCTCTTCTTCTCCGGGCTTTTGGGCTTGATCGGAGTCGAAGGCTTGTTGGAGACGACGGGGTAGTGCCGCTCCTCTTCTTCTCCGGGCTTTTGGGCTTGATCGGAGTCGAAGGCTTGTTGGAGACGACGGGGTAGTGCCGCTCCTCTTCTTCTCCGGGCTTTGCTTCTGGCGTCTTCGGAGTCGAAGGGTTCTTCTTCTCCGAGCTTTCTTCTTCGTGCACGGAGTCGAAGGGATGATCTTCGTGTGCAAGGGTCTTCACGTTGATGAGGGCTTTCAGTGGACTAAGCCGATCCCTCGGGACAGGCTTGCCCGTGCCTCGTGAAGCCTTGGGTCGATGAAGAAGCGTTTCCTCTTCTGCAGAGCTCCCGCGCTTTGTCTTCAGTCTTCGACCTCTTCTTCATTCCCCCACGCCCTCTATTTATAGGCAAAGGGGAGGGGAGAGAGATATGTGAACTTTTAATTTTAAATCCCTTTTCTATCTCTCTCATAATTGCCCGGGATTTATTCATCCATTGATGAGGGGAATAACGTTTATTTGTTTTCCTTTTCTGGCGATGCAATTATGGCTGGATTTCGCACACGAAATCGATGGCGATCGGGCGCTTCTTCTTGTGCGTCGGATCGAGGGATCGGCGCAGATCCGCGTGTGTGCAGACGTCATACGCAACCTCCCCCCGCGCATGGCGGTATTTCCTTCCTTTTCTTTCTTTTCTTTCCTTTTCTTTTCTTTCTTTTCTTTTCTTTCCTTTTCTTTTCTTTCTTTTCTTTTCTTTCCTTTTCTTTTCCTTCCTTGCAGGGCCGGCCGGCCCCCCCCATGGGGTTCGGGTCCTAGTAGGGCCGGCCCCATGTGGCTCGGGTCCTAGTAGGGGCCGGCCCCATGGGGTTCGGTTCCTAGTAGGGGCCGGCCCCCCTTGAAGCATGGGGTCCGCTCCTCTTTGCTAGGTGCGAGTCGGGTCCGGGTCCGCATCGGCGCGTGCGAGTCGGGTCCGCGTGTCGGGTTTGCATCCGCGTCGGCATACGTAAGTCGGGTTCGGGTCCGACGAAATTCGTGTGTCTACAGTAATATTTCATTTTCACCATGTTATTATAAAACAAGGGCCTTTATGCTACTCAAGTGTTAATAAGTTGTGCATGGTTTGTAGAGTTCTTTGTGATTGCATGTTTTCCATGTCTGAAATCAACCATTAGAGCTGTGTATTGTTCCTTTTTTTTCTTGGTACTGTTGCTGGTAAGTGTTGCCACTGAAATTTGCCGTCCAGTTTAATGCTTAAAACATGCTGAGATTTGCCGACCAACTTAATACTTAAGCATGATTCCCAGCTACTTATGTGTTTTTCCTCATTCTTCCCATTATATTGCAGGTGATTGTCGCCACAGATATTGCAGAGACCAGCATAACAATTGATGATGTGACGTACGTGGTTGATGCTGGAAAGCACAAAGAGAACCGGTACAATCCAGAAAAGGTCCGTGTTTTTCTTGATGGTTTATATAAAGAAGAGGATTGTAGCTTTTATTTTCACTTTTCTGTAGATTAATTATCAAATTACAGTAACATGTCTTTGTTCATATTTTAATGTCAGCAACCTTTACTGGAATTCTCTTTTTCCCCTTTTTTCTTAGTTTCATGTTGGATTGTGATTGGCATGTCTTTTTTGAATCTATTTTGCGTCGTTAGATTGTTGGCTAACCATTTTTGGCTTATCTATAATGGCTTTTTGGAATATAAGAAAATCATCTTTTTACTCAAAGCTCATCTTTTTATTTAGAATCACTCTAAGGGATTCTCTTAGGCACTACATGCTGAAAATCTAATTTTATAAGAATACTTTTTTGAGCAATAATTTTATAAGAATACTTAGGCACCTTTAGCAGCCTTCTCATGTGCATATATTGGACTGTTAGATTTAGTTTTCCATACTAATGTTCTATTATGTTTGCTTCGGTATGACACCTTTGTGTCATAGCTATTGATCATCGCCACTGTTGTGGCATGGACTTGATGTTGCCATGTAGAATAAGTTTTCAATAGCAGTTATCTTCATTGCTTGTTAAACCCACATTACATTTTATAAAAGGATATGATTTATCATGGTTCTCCATTGTATAAATAGGTCTATTTAGCTGTCCTAAGGTAGTATTTATACATTTATCAACTATCAACACTATCAATTCTACAGAAAATGTCAAGCATGGTTGAGGACTGGATATCTCAGGCAAATGCAAAGCAACGACGTGGAAGAGCTGGACGTGTAAAGCCTGGAATCTGCTTTTGTTTATATACGCGCCATAGGTTTGAAATACTTATGCGCCCTTTTCAGGTACCCCCAACACACCCCACCTCAATTTTATTCTGTTTTGTTAGATTAGTGTTGTCATCCTTCTTCAGATACAATGTTAGATGAAAGTCAAAAGCCTCGCTAGGACCCAACAAATAGAGCTGTTCCATAATTCGCTACTTAGGCCACCATGGACGTTATGGCCAAGATCCTTTGTTTACATTGTTGGTCTTTTATCATGGCTGATATTAACTTCTGTAGCCATAGGCTACTTAAGATATTCTTGTACATTGAATTGAAATCTTACTTCTTACTTTATTTGGTTTTGAAAATTGAGGTGCCTGAAATGTTGCGGATGCCGTTGACTGAGTTGTGCCTTCAAATAAAATCACTTTCATTGGGAGAAATTAAATCCTTTTTACTAGAGGTTCGTACTATCTCTTACTTGTGTGAATTATCTGCTTCTAGTGAATGCTATTGTTTTAATTTTTTTGCAATGTGTTTTTGTCACAATTGGTAGTTTAATGGTTTAGCCATCTGAAATATGATTTCCAGGCAATAGAACCACCACGCGAAGAGGCTATTTCTTCTGCAGTGGACTTGTTATATAAGGTATGCTTTTATTATTTTACTTGTTTGTATGATTTAGTGTTCACATATATGAATTTACAACCAGTTGCAATTAACTCATTATTTAATATCTCTAAACTGTTAGCTATGACCAAATAAAAATTTATCACAATATTTCACTACAATGGAAAAAATGCCTAAATTATTCGACCCTTTGGGTTGGTTTAGGTTGGAGCCTTTGAAGGGGACGAGGAGTTGTCACCTCTTGGATATCATTTGGCAAAACTTCCCGTGGATGTCATGGTCGGAAAGGTGTGCTTTCATGTATTCCTGATGTTTTTTTTTGCTTCCGTCTGGATTCAATATGTTTTTCTTATTCGAGTGGCCACTTTTTATATACATACTATTGCAAGTAATGGTAACATCCATAATATATAACCAAAACATGGTTTAATTTGTTTGATATTTTCAAGGATAACTAATGGACTAAAGGTAGGTAGTACTGTGGAGAGGTGCTTGGACAGTGTTATGGTGATCATTTGTTGGGACTTGGGAGGGCTTTTGAGAAACTACAAAATGATGCATGCGTCTGATTGTTGGACAAATAACTATGGTTTCTTCATGTAAGATGAGAATAAGAGAAAGATAAGGATATCATGTCAAATGTATGGCAATACTAGAAAAAATTACAACTAACACTATTGCGGCGAGGCTTTGGTATGGCATCCACAATAGATAAAGTGATGAACTGGGATGGATGTTCATACCAAGGATGCATGTTCTGTTCTTGCACCTTTTCTGATAACTCCCATCCATATTTTCTATCTTTTTTTATAGCTTCCTCTTACCCGCTAATCGGTTTAAGCCAGTTGTTGGGACTTGGGAAGGACAATCAGTCATAATATCTTGCTTAATTCTTTTGTGGAACTTTTTTTAATGTTGTGCACAGTAGCCAAGTATATGTTGATGGGGCAAGGATTGGTTGTCGTATGGTTTTGCTTTTGGGAGCTTATCAGACAAATGAAGCATGTGCAGTAGCAAGGGAGTTTTGCTTTCCAAAAGGACAGGACATTTGAGCACCTTGAAAGGATATATGTTATTAAATTTTAAAACAAAAATAACTGGTAGTTACCATTTTAGAAATGCGTTACATAGGGATATTATTATTGGTTATGAAATAAATGGTCTGGTTCTGATTATGTTAGTCCTATATGTTCTTTGAGTTTTACCTATATTCCAGCCCTGCAATCTTACACCTACCTCTATCCTTTTTTCTTTGGAGCAGTCATGCTTCGCATATACACTGAATAGTCAATGATAAAGCTAAAGCTGGGTTTGTAACACCTATTTTCTACTACGAAGATTTTCAGATGTTGGCAAAACCTTATTGATGGGCAACAATGACTTCGTAGTTTCTAGTATCGTCTTCAGTTTTACACAGCATTGGATACACCAATTTCAGCTTAAGGGGGAAGAAGGAACATGCAAGCATGGCAAAGTCCTTTATTGCTTGTTGGCATTAGCTATTAGAAGTTGATCATTATCAAATGTTTAAACAGTTAAGATGATTAATAATCTAGTATTAATGGTTTCCTTTTATTTATGCTAATTTGTTTCTTTTATGCAGATGATGTTGTATAGTGCAATTTTTGGTTGCTTATCACCGATTCTCTCGATTTCAGCATTTTTAAGTCACAAATCTCCATTTGTGTATCCTAAAGATGAGGTATAATTTTAAATATGTGTAGTGTGGAATTCTTGCCCTTCTTTTAGAACATTGTTTTAGTATGGTATATCTATATTGCAGAAACAAAATGTAGAACGAGCAAAATCGGTATTGTTGAGTGAAAGCCTAGATATTGGAACTGCTTCGAATGAGGGCAACAGGCAGTCAGATCACCTATTAATGGCTGTTGCCTATAACAAATGGGCTAAGATTCTGCGTGAGGTTATGAAACTATTTCTTCTTAATGAAAATTTCTTTCAGTTTTCTTTTGGTGACTATTATTCTCGGTAACCAAATGGAACGTATGCATCACAGACTACTATTACTTTTGGAGAGAGACACTGATAAATATAAGTTTCTAATACGGTGGTTTATATTCCTGCAGAATGGGTTGAAAGCTGCTCAGCATTTTTGTCGTTCATTCTTTTTGAACAGTTCTGTTATGTACATGATAAGGTGAGACCTATTTTCTGGAAAGTTAGCTGTGTTCAAAGAAGCTGTATTATTTTCTATAACTTTATAATCTCAGTGTTCAATTTTTCTTTCATATTCGCATCGAGATAATGATGTGAATCTGGAATTGTTTTTCTCTGATTATTAGATCAGTATCTAAGGATATTTCATCATTATGACTTACGAATTCAACTAGTGTCTCAGCTGTTGGAGGCAGATGTCTTGTAAATCCTAGACATATTCTGATTTCTGACATGCCTTATAGACATTACATGCCTTCTAAGCATTTTTACCAATGTGTTATTTACCTTAATTAAGATCATGAAGTAAGAAAAGCGTCCTGATGATTTGCTGACCATGTATCTCCATGGCAGGGACATGCGTATACAATTTGGAAGTCTATTAGCAGACATAGGACTAGTGAGTCTCCCAAAAATTTTCCAGGTACAATTTTTATGTCCAAGTTCAAGTGTAGTGAGTGTTTTGGTTTGCTATCCATTGCATAATATCATTTTCAAATTAACTCATACTTTCATATCTCAAATCCGGGGATGTTACATGTCCATGTAACTGCTAATGGCGTAGATGCTGTCTAGAGGCCTCAAATGTATAAGATGCATAAGTAGAGTCAAATTACTTGTGGACTTATACATGCGAAAGCTCTATCATTGTTAGGCAAATAAGTCTTCCTTTGGATGTGTAATATTTGATTCCTAATTCTTTGGTATTGGTTTGATCACTTTGATGCTTCTCTAAAACCATACTTCGTAGACATTGGTACAACACGATATGAGTTTTTTTGTTTCTATATATTTATGATTTTAAGGCTTAGATGACTAGTAATGCGTATGCTTTTTGTAATGGAGTGGTTGATGGATGAAGACCTTGGGTGTATCTATATAATTTAGGCTCTCTTCGGTACTTCCTTGCCCTTGAGATTGCCCGCTCGACCCGTGGTTTGTTAGTATCCCAGCAGAAGTACATTTCCGACATTCTTGCCGATGCTTATCTCACTGACTCTTGCACTGCTGACACACCCATGGAGCTCAACTTGAAGCTCCTATCTACAGATGGTGAGCCTCTCCGGGACGTCTCCAGATATCAGAGATTGGTTGGTATGCTAGTCTATCTCACTATGACTAGACCTGACATTGCTCATGCTGTTGGCATTGTCAGTCAGTTTGTTCAAGCTCCCCGATCTATTCACTATGCTGCAATACTCAGGATCATTCGCTATCTCCGGGGCACCATCACTCGCTCTTTGCTTCTCCCCTCCACCTCTACTCTAGTGCTGCGCGCCTACTCCGATGCAGACTGGTGCTACTCGCCGTTCTTCCACCGGATATTGTGTGTTCCTTGGTGACTCCCTCATTTCTTGGCGCAGTAAGAAACAGGAGTCTGTTGTTCGCTCCTGCACCGAAGCCGAATACAGAGCTATCGCTTCCACCACTGCAGAGATTGTCTGGCTTCGTTGCCTTCTCCTTGACCTGGGAGTTGTGATCTTCAAGCTCACATCTCTATTCTGTGACAACCGGAGTGCTATTCAAATTGCTAGCAACCCGGTTTTCCATGAGCAGACAAAACATATAGAGGTTGACTGTCACTATGTTCGCCAGGGGTTCATTGCCCGCACCATCTCCTTGCCATTCATTCATTTGATGGAGCAGACTGCTGATTTTCTCACGAAGGCTCTTACAGTTGCTTGCTTCAGGCATTTTGTCAGCAAACTCTCGGTATATGATCCACCGTGAGTTTGAGGGGGAGTGTTAATGTATAGAGATGGATCGGGTTTTATGTATAGTCGGGTAGGATTCATGTGCTATTGATGTACATATATATTGGGCATTAGTCCCTCAATAGAGATTATTCCATTCTCTCCAAACCCTAGCCGTCATCTCCTAACACCATGACTCACCCGTGCCTGTTAAAAGGGTTCAGATTATTGTGACGAGGTGTTGTGTGATGTCGTTCCATTGCCCATAAGAGATTTTCTATTAGGATGACCATGGTAATACGGTAACGATGCTATTCATTAGGGCTGAGCAACACCTACATAGTTGTTGGAAGAGATCGATATGCAGTCAAGTCACATTAAATCCAACTCCGATGAGAAGGGTCAAAAGACGAAAGAGAAACTTGTCCATTAATTCCTCACCCATTCATCTTTTAGAATAAAATCATCGGGAGGTCCACGAATGTCCCAAGGATTTTGGATTTAGAATCCCTTTCCGTGATTCATTAGAAAAACCTACGGTGTTACATCACATTCTGCATTTTACTACATGTGCATTACTAAATTTTATAGATGACATTTGCATTTGTGTCTGCATGCCTGTCATACATTACATCTTGATTTTTTAGGATGACATTTGCATTTATATCTGCATGCCTAACATACTAAAATCATTGAATTAAAGTCATGGTATTATTTCCAAAAAATGACATGTGCATGATTGGACATTATTAAATTGTTCAGTTCTCTTTATTATGTTTCAGTGATAGATATAATTGTGGGTTCCTATGTTACATGCTTGGGATGTATCATCTCGATTGTTTCAAAGGCCAATTAAGATGGAAAATACCATTTTCAAATTCACACTTTATTTTCTTAATCCGATCAATGATAATAGTATATGTCTTCTTACTAGGATAGAATCTGTTTGTAATGCTTATAGCTTTTGCCACTTTGTGCAACATACTACACACCTGCGTCGACCTTAGAATTATATCAATGCTTAATGCGCGAGCCATTAACCTGAAACACATTATACTCCCGCAGCATGTTTCTTCATATATCATTTGATTATTTGGTCAACATGTATGTGTATTATCACCAGGATGCATTATCTTGTGAAGTTCTACGTCCAGAGCCAGGGAGGATGTTTGTTTTAGCTTTCAGTTCTCCACATCCAGACATTGAGCCAGACCCACCAGATCCAGGAGTGCACCAATGCCAGCCTACTTCTAGTAGAGGAGCTGACAGTTGACCAGTACCCATTCGAGTTCTTTGAAATCCGGGGGACTTGATGCAGACGAGTCAGCTTCTATATAGATTTTGGGATAGCTGATCACTTTTTGGCATCCACATGGAGATCTAGAGCCCTTACCAAGGATCCATTTATTTCTTTATTTTATTTTAAACATCGGCTATGTTTTTACTTTTTGTTTCATGTTAAACAAAATCCCGAACAGTAAGTTATAGTCGTTTTTATTTCAGACAAGCTTAGGTGCGAGGGTTGTTCACACCGAGCTCGAGCCTATAAGCTTAAACCGGTTTATTAATGAGTTACATGAACCACTGTTGGATCTAACTTAAGATCCATTCGATGGATGGACTAAATGAATCCAAATAAGTGAGAAAAAAAAGGAATGTCTTCTCGGAGACCGGCGCCTCTCTCCCTTTTCTACATGCCCTCTCTCTCTCTCTCTCTCTCTCTCTCCTAGCCTCTTATATCTCTTCTCTCTCTTGATTTTATTGTGATGATCCGAGGGCTTTTATTTATTGATCCTATGGTCCATATTGCAACCCTATTGCTCTCTCTATAAAAAAAAAGGTTATGCACATGTGGAGATTGAAAATTTTGTGAAAGAAACCCTAATTTTCCACGGAGCGATCTTCGTGTGGTCGTGATGCTTCATCGACAGATCTTACTTGCTTCATGTCTACCTCTTCTGACCATCAGCTTCTACCTCCCAACATACCTTCGTATATTTTTTAGCAAGAGATCGGCGCTAGAAGGCCTACTCCTCGAAGATCGTTCGTCCTGGAATCTCACCAACGTCTTCTAGTTCTGTTAGGAGATGACGGCAAGGGTTTGGAGAGGAATGGAATGCTCTCTATTGAGGGACTCAAGCCCAATATATATGTACATGTATGACCATACAACCCGACCCAACTGTACATGTAACCCGACCCATCTCTATACATTAACACTCCCCCTCAAACTCACGGTGGATCATGAACCGAGAGTTTGCCAATAAAGTGCCGGAAGCGAGCAAGCGTAAGGGGCTTCGTCAGAAAATCAGCAGTCTGCTCCGATGATGGAATGAATGGCAAGGAGATGGTATGGTCGAGAAACTCTTGGCGAACGTAGTGACAATCAACCTCAATGTGTTTTGTTTGCTCGTGGAAGACCGGGTTGCTAGCAATCTGAATAGCACTCCGGTTGTCATAGAAGAGAGGCGGGGCCCGGATATCACAACTCCCAAGTCGAGCAGAAGGCGGCAAAGCCAGACAATCTCAGCGGTGGTGGAAGCCATAGCCCTGTATTCGGCTTCGGTGCTGGAGCGAGCAACAGACTCATGTTTCTTGCTGCGTCACGAAATAAGAGAATCACCAAGAAACACACAGTATCCTGTAGTAGAGCGGCGAGTGGCTACATCTCCTGCCCAATCTGCATCGGAGTAGGCACGCAGCACCAATGGAGAGGTGGAGGGAAACAGTAGTGAACGGGTGACGGTGCCTCGGAGGTAGCGGATAATCCGAAGGACAGCTGGATAGTGAACTGAACGTGGAGCCTGAACAAATTGACTGACAATGCCAACAGCATGGGCAATGTCTGGCCGGGTCATAGTGAGGTAGACGAGCATCCCAACCAGCCTCTGGTAGCGGGAGATATCCTGGAGCGGCTCACCATCTATAGCTAGAAGCTTCAAATTGAGCTCCATGGGTGTGTCAGCAGTGCGAGAGTCAGTAAGAGCAGCATCAGCAAAGATGTCGGAGATGTACTTTTGCTGGGAGACCAACAAACCACGAGCTGAACGGGCAATCTCGAGGCCCAAAAAGTAACGAAGAGAGCCCAGATCTTTCATCTCAAACTGACTCTGGAGGTGACGCTGAAGGGATGCAATGGTGGCACTGTCATCCCCGGTGATGATCATATCATCCACGTAGAGAAGAAGAATTGCAATACCCTGACTGGAGGAGCGAGTGAACAGGGCATAGTCGGAGTGGCGCTCAACAAACCCGGCGGCCAGGACTGCACTGCGGAATCGCTCAAACCAGGCACGAGGGGCCTGCTTGAGTCCATAGATGGCTTGGCGCAAACGACACACGTGCCCTGGAGGAACTGAAACCCCCGGAGGAGGAGCCATGTAGACTTCCTCGGAGAGGTCACCGTGGAGGAACGCATTGGTGACATCCATCTGATGGAGAGGCCACCCTCGAGCAGCTGCCACAGCTAAGGGGTGCGCACAGTAGTCATCCGAGCAACTGGAGCAAACGTCTCCTCGTAATCAATCCCATACTCCTGGGAGAAGCCACGAGCAACGAGGCGGGCCTTGTGCCGCTCAATGGATCCGTCAGGTCGAGTCTTGACCTTGAATATCCACTTGCAGCTAAAAAACACCACACCTGAGGGACAAGGCACCAAATCCTGTCTGGGTCCGCTGAAAAGCCTTAAGCTCAACTGACATGGCCTGCCGCCACTCTGGATGTAAGGCTGCCTCACGGTACGATTGGGGCTCCCGGTGGGTGTATAGAGCAGTAAGAAAAGCCTGATAAGATGGCGAACATGAGGCAATGGCAGAGTAGCCAGAGGAGTCAGGAGAGTCAGAGGGAAAAGCAGAGTAGCCAAACATGTCTGCAGAGTAGTCATATCTGTTAGGAGGGTGATGTTCGCGTGCTGGGTAGCGTCGAACTGGAGCAGGATCCACGACCGGGGAGGAGGGGGCAGCAGCATCAGGCGAGGGAGTACCAGTGTGAACCGACTCAGGAGGAGTTGTAGACCGACGAACATAGACACGAGTAACGGGTGGTGGTGGAGGTGGCGAGGGAGACTGAGGAGGTGGTGGTGTTGGTGGTGGTGGTGGAGGTGGCGAGGAAGATGGAGGTGGAGTAGGCGTGGATGGGGCAACAGAAAACGGGGGTAGAACAGGGATGTGGAGATGTGATGAATGCGAGGAGGGTGACGCAGGTGGCAAGGAAAGATCCCGAGATTAGGGGAAAAGTACGGGACATCCTCAACAAAGGAAACGTGACGGGAGACACGGATCCGGCGAGCCAAGGGATCGTAACAACGATACCCCTTGTGCTCCCGACTGAGCCCCAAGTGAACACACCTAACAGATCTCGCAGAGAGTTTGGTGCGCTCATGGAGAGGAAGAAGAACGAAGCATGTGCAGCCAAACGTGCGAAGAAGAGATTAGTCAGGTGGGCTGGAGTAGAGACGCTCATATGGGGTGGCACCGGACAGAGCAGACGACGGAGTGATATTGATGAGGTGGACAGCCGTCATGACAGCTTCAGCCCAGTAAGAGTGAGGAACAGACGCAGAGAGAAGCAAGGCTCGTGCGGTCTCAAGGACATGACGATGCTTGCGTTCGGCAACGCCGTTCTGCTCATGGGTGTGGGGACAGGACTGTTGGTGAAGAGTACCGTGAGATTGAAGAATCTCACGCATCTCAGAGGAGAGATACTCCTTGGCACAATCAGACCGAAAGGTCTTGATGCGCCGACCAAACTGAGTGTGTATCATAGTGGTGAATCTCCTAAAGATGTGAGGGACTTCAGACCGATGACGCATAAGATAAACCCAGGTGCACCTAGAGTAGTCATCGATAAAACACACATAATACATGTAACCCGAAATAGATGCAACAGGTGCAGGACCCCAAATGTCCGAATGTACTAAATCAAATAAAGCATCAGATTGGGAAGCACTAGCAGAGAATGGAAGAGCTAGATGCTTTGCCAGTCGACAACCCGTACAAACAGAGAGAGGGGAGAAGGACGCTCGACCCAAAGCGCCCGAACGGAATACGCTTTTGAGTCGATCACTCGATATATGACCTAACCTTCTGTGCCACAGGTCGGCATCAGAGGTAACAGACATGACAGACGTAACAGGAACGGAAGACACATGTAGATGGTCCAACTGGTAAAGTCCTCCTGCTCTACGGCCCAGCCCAATCCTCTGACCCGTCCGCGAATCCTGTACAACATAAACAGAAGGGTTGAAGGTGACAGTCAGGCCAGAGTCGCAAAGAGAACTGATAGAGATCAGATTAATGTTAAGACGGGGGGCATGATGGACATGGGGTAGGGTCAGAGGTAGTAGTGATGGATCCACATTGCGGAATAGGGACGAGAGTCCCATCCGCAGTGCGAACCTCCTGGTGGGTGGTAGTGGGAGAACAGTCAGTGAGGACAGTGGAGTCAAAGTTGAGGTGATAGGAGGCACCCGAATCAAAGATCCATGGAGCAGTAGTACCAGAGGTGGCAGACAAGCCGTGAGCAGTCGCGGAGCTGGTGGAGGCTAGGTGGCGAAGAAGGAGCTTCTCGAGGCGCTGAAGACGGTCCGGCTCAGGCTGAGAAGGTGCTGTGGTAGCAGTGGGGAGCGTCGAGGCCTCTACAGTAGCCGCTGTACCACCAAAGTGGCGGAAGGAAGACGAACCACGTCCACGGCTCCGTCCACCTCGACCGCCGCGTCGATCGTCACGGGAAGCCGAAGCCCAGCGTGAGGCTCTCTCATCCGGACCCCAGCGGGGGTTGCGTGGAGGACATGTAGGGCATTCGCGATTCATATGTCTGGGCTCCTTGCAGTAGTGACAGAAGACAGCCTCATCGGAGAACCCGGCCGCCAGGACAGTGTCGGAGCTAGGAGCAAGTGGAGGAGGACGAGTGCCCTGAGTCTGAAGGCGGGTCTCCTCATCGACCAAGACGAGTAGAGCATCCTTTAACTGAGGGAGTGGCTCACGGTGCAGGAGCTGAGCAGCGATGAGAGCAAAGTCCGGCCGAAGCACTGCCAGGAACTGGTGCAAGTGGCCCTCATCGAGGTAGCGATGGAAATCCCGAGAGCGGGGGCAAGCACACCGCTCCGGGATCAGGGAGTCCAGCTCATGCCAGTATGCACTCATCAGACTGAAGAAGTCCTGAATCGTGCGCTCCCCCTGACGTGCAGACTGCGAGTCACAAATAAGCTGATGCCGGCGTGCGCCGCCGCGCGGGAGAAACCGGTCCCGGAGATACTCCCACATCGCGCGCGCTGTAGGAAGGCGGCCGATGGGAGCAAGGAGCGGACGAGCAACAGAGTCCAGGAGATAGGCCCGGATGGCCTGATCGTTGCGTCGCCACGTGAGAGCAGTAGCTGTGGCTGCTGTGAGAGTAGTCGGGACAGTAGCAGTCGCAGTAGAGGACGCGGCACTGCTGGTGACAGAGGAGGAGCCGGAGAGGACAGCTGGAGGAGGATCATCGCCGGTGATGTGACCCCACAGATCACGACTGGAGAGCACGGCCTCGACGGTGAGTGACCAATCAGGACAGTCGCTGGCCGATGACAACTGAAAGGCGACCGCCTTCAGCGGTGGAGAGATCGCAACGACGGACGGCACGGTAGGAGATGCCATGGCGGAAACTCAACAGAGGGGGGAAACCGGGAGAGGCTACCGGGCGAAGGGGAGAGAGCGGGGGGCCGGGTGAGCGGAGGAGAGAGGGCAGGGGGGCGGGGGGCTGAGGTAAGGGGCTGGGGGGTCCGGTCGGGTGGAGAAGGGGGGGTCGGGGGGTGGAGGAGGGGGGGCCGGAGGGCCGGTTGGGTGGAGGAGGGGGGTTGGGAGGGGGGTCGGGGGGGGGGGGGGGGGGCGTGGAGGGAGGGGGGGCGGGGGTGCCGGGCGGGTGAGGTGGGGGGGGGGGGGGGCTGAGGTAAGGAGCGGGGGGGCCGGTCGGGTGGAGAAGGGGGTCGGGGGGTGATGCAGACGAGCCTACTACGTGCAGTTTTTCTACAGCTGATGGCGTATTTTCATCCGTGCCGGAGATCCAGGAACCCGATCGTCGATCCGTCTGCATCAGTGGAAAGCTTAATCGAAGCCCCACAGTTTTGGTTTTTACTTTATTTCGATCCGACCAACGGATCGTTAGTTATTTCAGTTTTTATTTCTGGTTTGGGTAGGTGCGAGCCATGTTCGCATCCGGTTCGAGCCACAGATGCCGAACTGACTCATTTTTGTGTTAGGTTTTAGGCCGTAGGATTTTAAGTTAAATTAGATCTCAATGGATGAGATTCAAGGGAAACTAAAACCCTAAATCCTAGCCAACCGCACCCCATACCCGGCCGGCCCCCTTGCGCGCGTCCCTCTCTCTCTCCTCCCGCGCGGGTTCTTCCTCTCCTCCCGCGTCCGTCTCTCTCTCTACCCGATCGGTCTCTCTTCCCTTTCTTTCCTTTTGTGTTTTTTTATGTGCCATCTTCTATAAAACCTAAAACCCTAATTGGGAGAGGGGAGATGGAAAATTGAAATTGAAACCCTAGATTGAAGAAGCGTGTGCGCTTGTTCGGTTATCCCTTCCGAAGAAATCCTCTCTGCTTCTTGTCTACTTCTTCCTTCCGCACGCTTCTACCCCGTCGCATCGCTATTCATCCTCGGCTTCACGGAAGATCGACGTGGAGTATCTTCTTCTTCAAGATCATCGTCTCGGCTTCTTCACCCCGTCTTCTGGACCACGCCTCCCCTTCCGCGCCTTTCATCTGCAACAACGGGGTATCAGAAAGCTGCCGGCATTGACCAAAGCACGGTGAGATCGATCCTTGATAATTTTCATGTGATAACCTGCTTTCTTGCAACCGGCCCTATTGCTGATTTCATTGTAGGAACCCTAAAATTCTGTTTTCCCGAGAGTCTCATCCATTAGGGTTTATTCGTTTAGATCTTTATTTGTTCTTGAGACATTGGCTTATTCTATTTGGGATTGTGATCATTGGTATTGCTGGACTGGTTTATTATAATCTGAAATTAGATCTTATTATGTCAGTTTTATCATTTTGTCAGATTAAACATGCTTGGGTATTGAATGAATGATGAATCGGGTTTATAGGCTTTGCTGAAATTTGATTTTATTATGCTGAAATCTGATTTAGTTGTTTAAATTCTGCACTTGGATTAATTTAAGCATTCCGCATCGCATTTAGTTGATATCAGATCGCATCAAGTTGGTATCAGAGCGCACTAGTCGTCGCGTCCTTACGCAACGGCCGGTCCTCTCGCATCTCGCATCATCTCGTGTTTGCTGGAATTTTTTTTTTATTTTCCCTATTTTCATTTTAGTTTGTATCTTGCATTACTTAGTAACACGCATCGCGTGATCGCATACATATTAGGACCATCCCTTTTCTCTCTGTAGTGAGTCGATAGAATCTATAATGGCTGGATCGTTGCCGCACTTGGCACGATGCCTTCATAAGGCAACAGGAACACATGGGTAGGCTTCAGACCCAAATAGAAAAATTGACCTTGGCCGTCACCAAATCCCAGAATCCACCTCGACCCCATCGGGAACACAGGACTAGAGCGTCGCCAGGGCATAGTGCGTTAGACCTAGAGTCAGGAGGAGCCAGCGTCAGTTCCTCTAATGGATCTGATAGGCGGAATAGCAGAACTCATAGGAGATCGAAGTCCCATTGGGACTGGGATCAGAGCATCAACATAGAAATTCCTGAGTTCGGGGGTCGGATGGATCCCGAAGAGTTTCTAGAGTGGGCCGAGCATATCGACCGGTATTTCGAGTGGAAGAAAATCCCCCGCGACAAACAAGTTAAATTTGTCAGCCTTCAACTGAAAGGTCATGCACTGGTTTGGTGGAAACAGTTGCAGACCGCTAGGGGTAGAAAAGGAAAAGATAAAATTTCCACTTGGATCCACATGAGGGAAAAGCTGCAACGGAAGTTCCTCCCTTCCGATTCCAAACAAAGTGTGTTCCAGAATTCGTCCTCGAAAGTATCCGAGCGCACTAGTCGTCGTGTTAGGGAAAAGAGCACAAATCCGCTGGCGTACTACATGCCGACCAGCCAAAACAGAAGTCGCCAAACCCTGCGACACGAGCACAAATCGGTAGATCAGCCAGATCACAAGTCGGCCGATTGTCCTCAACGACAAGTCAATCCACAGACAAATCTGGCGGACAATGACGAGGATAGTCATGGGTCTGAGGGCGAACACCTCAATGAGTTAGTCTTGGAGGGAGATGATGTGACTGCACCACTGCTGATTATTCACTAGTCCCCATCACCCCCTGCACCTAAAGCTCTTCTGAATCAGAACCAACCCTTACCACCATTCGCAGATAACCTAGTAGGGCGTTTATTTGTTTCGCTGTCGATTGAGAAGGGATTAGACAACATTTTGCATTCCATTGCATGCACATCGCATTTAGAGTCTGTAGGCATTCATGACACTCGCATTCATCATTTGCCTGCCATCTATACAATCATAGACCAATCATATGTGCATCCATATCATCCAAGTGTTGAGTCTAACCTTAAAGAAGATTTTGGCATGTTTGATCATTTTTCGAGGCAGAATATCTATGAATCATGTTTTCAGCTTTCAGATAACCCATCATCTTTAATTTTTCGAAATCATAACAATTGGCATGATGAGTTCTGTAATTTCTTATTTTATTCACTGCATCCGGACAATGATGACATGACATATCTTCTTGGTTTAGAACCCCCTTGTTTTGCATCGTGCGCAGGCCACATTGAGCAGCACATAATGCACCCGCAACCCATGGCCTTCCAAATACACCATTGCCAATCGCGCAAGCCGATGACCCGCAGCACATTATGCTCCCGCGGCCTTTCTTTTTATATGTCATTTGAATTTCATGTCAACCCAAACTCCTATTATCACATGAAATTATCTGAGTCTTTTGATGATCTTATCGTGTCGCGGAGGATGTTGGTTTTGACTTTCAGGTCTTCGCTTGGCGTCGAGGGGCAGGGGATACGAGAGGGAGTTGCTACATACTTGAGGCGGGTTACTTGGCCACCGGACCCGGGAAAGCAGTTCGAGCAGATTCAGTGGTTGCGGTTGCTACCAGGAGAGCCCCCGCCGGATCCAGGACCGTGCTCGACAGGAGTCGAGTTCTTTTGAGTCCGGGGGACTTGATGCAGACGAGCTTACTACGTGCAGTTTTTCTACAGCTGATGGCGTATTTTCATCCGCGCCGGAGATCCAGGAACCCGATCGTCGATCCGTCTGCATCAGTGGAAAGCTTAATCGAAGCCCCACAGTTTTGGTTTTTACTTTATTTCGATCCGACCAGCGGATCGTTAGTTATTTCAGTTTTTATTTCTGGTTTGGGTAGGTGCGAGCCATGTTCGCATCCGGTTCGAGCCACAGATGCCGAACTGACTCATTTTTGTGTTAGGTTTTAGGCCGTAGGATTTTAAGTTAAATTAGATCTCAATGGATGAGATTCAAGGGAAACTAAAACCCTAAATCCTAGCCAACCGCACCCCATACCCGGCCGGCCCCCTTGCGCGCGTCCCTCTCTCTCTCTCCTCCCGCGCGGGTTCTCTCTCTCCTCCCGCGTCCGTCTCTCTCTCTACCCGATCGGTCTCTCTTTCCTTTCTTTCCTTTTGTGTTTTTTTATGTGCCATCTTCTATAAAACCTAAAACCCTAATTGGGAGAGGGGAGATGGAAAATTGAAATTGAAACCCTAGATTGAAGAAGCGTGTGCGCTTGTTCGGTTATCCCTTCCGAAGAAATCCTCTCTGCTTCTTGTCTACTTCTTCCTTCCGCACGCTTCTACCCCGTCGCATCGCTATTCATCCTCGGCTTCACGGAAGATCGACGTGGAGTATCTTCTTCTTCAAGATCATCGTCTCGGCTTCTTCACCCCGTCTTCTGGACCACGCCTCCCCTTCCGCGCCTTTCATCTGCAACAACGGGGTATCAGAAAGCTGCCGGCATTGACCAAAGCACGGTGAGATCGATCCTCGATAATTTTCATGTGATAACCTGCTTTCTTGCAACCGGCCCTATTGCTGATTTCATTGTAGGAACCCTAAAATTCTGTTTTCCCGAGAGTCTCATCCATTAGGGTTTATTCGTTTAGATCTTTATTTGTTCTTGAGACATTGGCTTATTCTATTTGGGATTGTGATCATTGGTATTGCTGGACTGGTTTATTATAATCTGAAATTAGATCTTATTATGTCAGTTTTATCATTTTGTCAGATTAAACATGCTTGAGTATTGAATGAATGATGAATCGGGTTTATAGGCTTTGCTGAAATTTGATTTTATTATGCTGAAATCTGATTTAGTTGTTTAAATTCTGCACTTGGATTAATTTAAGCATTCCGCATCGCATTTAGTTGATATCAGATCGCATCAGGGGGGGGGGCGGGGGGGCTGCCGGCGGGTGAGGAGGAGGGGCGGGGGGCTGCCAAGCGGGTGAGGGGAGGCCGGAGGGGAGGAGCTCGCCGGAAGGGGAGACCGTCGTCGTCGCGCAGGAGAACCCTAGAGCTCTGATACCATGTTAGATACCCTCACACTCAAAACCCGGGTTGTAAGGGGAGGTCCACAGCGGGTATATTAAGCGGGTGATGGGTGCCTCCCTTACCGATGTGGGACTATCCGTTAACATCCCCCCTCACGCGGAGCACGCGTGGCAAGGCATGATCGGTAGGGAGAATCCGGCGCGGGAGCAGGAGTAGGAGACGGGCTAGCTCTGATACCATGTTAGGAGATGACGGCTAGGGTTTGGAGAGGAATGTAATGCTCTCTATTGAGGGACTCAAGCCCAATATATATGTACATGTATGACCATACAATCCGACCCGATTGTACATATAATCCGACCCATCTCTATACATTAACAAGTTCATCCCTATTTTTCTTCCCCGTAATCGAAGATTGTGGCTACTTGAGCACATCAAGCATTGACCAATGCTGTTTGGTGACATCACGAATATTTCTCCAGTTTGGTAACTGTCATTTTACCTCTTTGGCGAAGTCTGAAATTTAACTTGAAAACATAAAATCCTTATTGATTTCTCTAGGCTATTTCGTAGGTGGATCTTTTGTTTGTTCTAGATTTATTTTATTGAATCCTGGCCTCATTGCAGTATAGTCTGATTGCCTAATTGCTGCGATTAAATAATAAAATATGTTTTTGCATATTAACTGAATTTTTATTCTTCTTTGAGACTTTGTAGATGTATGATTGTAACTTGTATGTGTCAGGTCTACTTTACATTGCTGGAATTAACTTTACATAGTTTAAAATTATATTTTAATTGTTTAAATTAGCACATAAACTTTTGGGAACATCACATGCACCGCCTTTTTAACCATTACGTTTCAAATCCTAAACATAGTGTCTATCAATACTGAAAATTGCCAACCGAGTCTAATTGTCCATCCATGCGAACATCATATTTGTTAGATTCTTAAATACCAGGATTTTAGCGTCATCTTTACCCCCCTTTCTTCTTATAAGGTCAAATATAGGTCTGACCAAAACTATGAGTCAAAGAAGCAGGTGTTTGTCACTTTCAATCCAAAACTTTCACCGGAAATTGCTATTTGTTTAATCTGTATGTGTTGCCACTTCATATACTCTGCACAGTGTATGCAGATTGTATTGCGCTTTGATTTTGTCATCATTTAGCTGTAAAGTTGATTCATCTCGCATAGTGCGTAAATTAGAATCTAATTTTTAGTTTCTTTTACTCCTTGACAACGTAAAATGTGACATGAAAATAGATCAAAAAATAATTTTGTTTTTGTACATCAGCTTTACAGATTACATCAATAATCTATTTAACCTCTTATTCCTTTGGATATGACTAAGGAGAAATACTTTTTGGAGCAGAGTGATGGCAAAAGGAAAGATAAGCTTGACAATTGGTTTGCTGATATGTCTCAGTCATTCAATATGTATGCCAATCAGTCCTCAGTAATCAAGGTAAAATAGTAGCAGTATTGTTCTTCAAATATTCATATACATGGTCTCTGGTATGTTTATACCCTGCATTTGTGCTGTCTGCTGTATGTGGATTTTGTCTTGTGGATTTTTGTGTCGGTTTGCACTTGCTTTGTTATTTAACAATGACTAAGTGGAGTTGCTAGTGGTTTGAAAGCACGTACACCAGATGGTTATATTAATACGACTTTTAGGGTATGTTAAAATGCTGATCAGTTGTTATGGTTTTTATCCAAGAAGAACGTGCCATTTGTGATGTTTATTTACTTGCTAATATCTTCCTTCTGTTGAGTAAGAAAACAATGACTACGAAAATATTTTTGATCCAGATTTATATCATTCTCTTTTCAATTGAAATATTGTGTGAGATTATAATACCAAGCAATTATTGTCCTCTATATGATATTGGAAGGTTTCAGTATTTCCCTTCTTTGCAATCGTATAAATTTCTCATTGTATCTTTGCAGTCAATCATATGTGCAGGCCTATATCCAAATATAGCTGCAACTGTAGAAGGTACTGTTGGAGCAGCATTGGGCAGCAATAAAGCACTATACAGCAGCCTCTCTGTAAAGGGTCGAACTTTCTGGTTTGATGGAAGGAGAGAAGTTCACATACATCCATCCTCCAGAAACTATAACATAAAAGGTTTTCGGTATCCATTTCTTGTCTTCCTTGAAAAGGTACAGCTGTACTTCTTTGAATTTTTTCGCCCCTAAAGAATTATTTTCTTACATTTTGCTTGATATGTATTTTAGAAATAATTATCTGCCCCAATTCCGGTAATAAAAAAGTGATGAGTTGTTTTATTTGAAATTTGAATTTTCTTTGAGTAATAAACATAGATAGGAACATGAACAGCTAGTCCTACCTATTTAGGGGTGGCCTTCTATGCATCGTAATTCGTGAATGATTCCTGTCAAGGTCAAAGTAGAGAGGCTATGACCTGCCACTTCATAAAGCCAACCCCAAGTAAATGGGACATGGCTTGATGGTTATGGTTATTCCTGTAGAGAGGCTATTACCTCTACCACTTCCTGATCTGCTTGTGCTACCCCTTAATTTCATTGTTGTCTTCATATCTAGATCCCACTTTTACTGCACATCCACGTCAGCATCATCCGCCTTGTTATGCTCCTCCTATTCGACAAGTCTGTTTGAAACATCCACATTTATCTTTCCATCCTTACACAATTTGACAGTAAAGCTAAGGAAGTGTAAACATTGAATGAAGTGAATTGTCATGAACACATTCCTGTATATACCACAGAATGATTAAGGGAAAGAGTCATCTGTCTATTCTCACCTCTCCAGTTTTTAAAGGCTTACGCCTCGAGGCTCGCCTTGAAGCGGCTCTCCTAAACGGCTTGAGGCTCATCGAAAAGGATTTCATGTTTGTGAGTCATACGCTTTGTACGTGAGGTGCTAGAAAGGCGTACGCTCAACAATTTTTTTAACGCTTCATATATTAAGCATATGCTTCACGAACATGCTAGGTTATAATTTAGAAAAAAATATTAAAACACATCTGGGATTTAAGGATCCCTCAATTTCTTTGCCTAGACTCCTGAATCAACAAAAAACATCCTCTCGTTTTCTCTATCCGAGCCAACAAAACAATAAAAAAGGAAAGGAAAAAAAAACCTTTTCACTTTCGATTTCTCTTCGATTTCAATTTCTGGCACTCTGTCCGCTACACTTTCATTGAGTTTCAGTGACATCCTCTTTGCCACCTCTGACCATCGAGCCTGTAGGGTTTATTTTTGTTTGTTTGTTTGTTCCCTTGCTCTTTTTTTTTTTTTTGGTGTTTATAACAACATATTTAACTCTAAGATATGAAAAATAATGCACTTGACTTGTTGATATCATTTACTTTATTTTTTGGAAGCCTTTATTCTAAAGTTTTTGACTTGTGATTTATAATTTACCAAATCAAATGCACTTTAATGATTATTGTTAATTTTATATGTTCTATATGTTTTATTCATTAAAACTATTAAAAATATGTAATACGTGAGGCTTATGCCTCACGCCTTAGGAAAGTTGTATTAGGAGATGACGGCTAGGGTTTGGAGAGAATGAGAATGACTCTTCATTAAGGGATAACCCCAATATATATGTACAACCTAACCCGACCCATCTATGCATTAGCACTCCCCTTCAAATTCATGGTGGATTATGAACCGAGAGTTTTCTAATAAAATGCCGGAAGCGAGCAATGGTCAGCAGCTTTATGAGAAAGTCAGCAGTTTACTCCGTCGAGTGAATGAATGGTAGGGAGATGGTGTGGGAGAGAAACTCTTGGCGAACATAGTGACAATCGACCTCAATATGTTTGGTTTGCTCATGAAAGACCAGGTTGCTAGCAATCTGAATAGTACTCCGGTTGTCGCAAAAGAGAGTAGGCTCGGAGATCACAACGCCCAAGTTTAGAAGGAAACAGCAGAACCAGACAATCTTTGCGGTGGTGGAAGTCATAGCCCTGTATTCGGCTTCGGTGCTGGAGCGAGCAGCAGATTCCTGTTTCTTATTGCGCCAAGAGATAAGGGAGTCACCAAGGAATCCACAGTAACCTGTAGTAGAACGGCGAGTAGCATCATCTCCAGCCCAATCTGCATCGGAGTAAGCATGCAGTACCAGCAGAGAGGTAGAGAAAAAAAGTAACGAACGAGTAACGGTTCCCCGTAGATAGCGAATAATCCGAAGAACCGCTGCATAGTGAACAGATCGAGTAACCTGAATGAATTGACTGACAATGCCAACGACATGAGCAATGTCGGGCCTAGTCATGGTGAGATAGACGAACATCCCAACCAGCCTCTGGTATTGGGAAACATCCTGGAGAGGCTCACCATCTGTAGAGAGGCTCTTCAAAATGAGCTCCATGGGCGTGTCGGCAGTACGAGAGTCAGTGAGAGCACCATCAACAAAGATGTCGGAGATGTATTTCTGCTGAGAGATCAACAGTCCACGAGTTGACCGGGCAATCTCAAGGCCAAGAAAGTATCAAAGATGGCCCAGATCCTTCATCTCGAACTGACTCTGGAGGTGGTGCTGAAGGAATGTCTCGCTTCACACCTTAGCGTTTAAAAACATTGCTCTCCACATGTCCTAGTGAACCTTGGTGAAATGGGAATAGTATAGAAACAGGTAGCATTAGTGGATTTACGGCTTGCTGAGAAACAAGAACAAAAACAAAGCTGCATTATATAATGCATCTGTAAACTAATGATGGAAACAAACTACTGATCTTGATGCAGGCACCGATAAGGCACACTACAATCCTGAACCCTTTTAGGGTTTTCTTTGGTCAATGACTAGGTTTTATTTATCAATATAGCGACGTATAGATCAAAGGACAGCAACCAGAAATTATCTTATGCAGTTCTAAAGTTTATGTAATCAACATAAAGCAGATTTAAAACTTAAAACAACTAAAGCATGCGGTATTATCACAGAAAACTGAATTTCAGCATATAATAGGATCAATCGCAGCAATAGATACTGAAATAAAACAACAGGCTTGCATCAGATTTTATAAAAGAAAAGGCCTACGGGTGTATGCAAAGGTAACCGACAGACGATAGATGGCAATTATAATAAATGGCAAACGTTCTGGCTTCAACTAGCGAAGAAAAGGATGATGACGGCTGCGATGCGGAGCGGAGGCAATGGAAACTAAAGAAAACGAAGCGGATGCGATGGTAAAATAAAGGAAAAGGAAAGATACTGCCTGGGGTTTCCCGCCGTGGGTCGATTGCAAGGATGCGCCGACGATCCTGCACACGGAGCAAGGCCGGACGTCGGGAGAAGCCGGAACCTTCGGAAAACGAAACCCAAAGCCTTCACGAGGCGAAGTCGTGGAATCGGCGAGGGTCGGGGACTCGAGTCTCGCCCGTGAGCACTCACGAAGAGGCACGAAATTCAGCAATTCTTCAAAATCTGAAATCTTCTTCCTTTCTTCATCTTCTTGTAGAGTTAGGGTTTCTATTTTGATGGCTAGGATCAAAGGGGGAATAAGGGCAGATGGTGGGGATTCAAAGGCTCAAGAAAGGCAAGAAAAGAGAGAGAAACAAGGGAGAGAGGAGAGAGAGGAGAGAGGGGACGGACGGAATGGTGGGGCCGGGTCTTCTTCCGCGCGGACAAGGGAGGGGGGGGCGCTCGGTTCACGGGAAAGCCAAAAGGGGGGGCCGGTAATGCTATGGTGAAGCCCTATTGGGCTTAAGATAAGCCCAATTACAACCCTATGAAGCCCATAACTTGCCACGTCATCAAAATGGTGTTATTTCGCCATCTAACCGTCGGTTTCGAGATCTAATCTCGTCCGTCGGCACCCCGCAAACACACGCACCCATAATTTTATTAATATAATGCTGAAACTCACCCGAGAAGACCCGGATTCAATCCGAAAAGCCCTCGGATGAGATCATGGACATCCCCCATGAATTGGGCAAAAACATAAATAAAACTGCATGCTGAAATAAGGCCAAAAACAGGAAAAAATGGCCAAAAACTGAAACAAATGACTAATAAGTCCCATGCGACTAATATCATCCACACATAACATAAAAGTGACAGTAAATAAATGTCTCTGACGATAATCTGAAGATGCGGCGATGATCCGATGATGCTGATCATGCTGCATCAGATCTTGTACCACATTCCCAAAGAGTAGTAGCTAGTCGGTGTATGGTCCAATTTCCCTCATCCATGCTTCCATTTGAGCAATTCTAGGATCTTCTGAAAGTTCTTTGCGATACCTGATCAGAAGTTCCTAGATTATTTTCAAATTCTCTATTAGATTTGTGGTGTTAGCTATTTTCCGTTGCTATTGTAAGGATTCAGCTTTTCAGCATCTGCATGAATTTGTGTCCCGCGTCAAGTTTACACATGACATAAAGCCACTTTTGTGATTATATTTCAACTAGGATAATCATTTATTTTGGGCTTCCATTCAAGTGATTTGAATTTTGATCCGAGTGTTTGACACGATAAATCTTTCCACATTCTCAAACTAAATCATTTTGAAGTTCTACATACTAGATATAAATCTCGTAACTAATTATAAACATGACCAGACAAACAATCCTCGCCCCTCCTTGTAATCACTTTATGCATTTTATTCTATCATTTTTCCCAAACTAGGACCGCTTCTTCAGACAAGTTTTGTTCAATTTAGATATTAAACTGCCAATAAAAATGAAAATTTATGTTTGATTAAATTTTCTTTCTTATTGTTAGGTTGAGACCAGCAAGATATTTCTTCGAGACACTAGCATCATCTCTCCCTATTCTATTCTGCTGTTTGGTGGTTCCATTGCTCTCCAACATCAGGTAACATATACTTGTTATGATCTATTATTTACTTTCATTTGAAATGATAGTGTGTATCTCCAAAAAGCAACTCTTATTTGCAACTTTTATTTTTCAATTCATTTTTTTAGCCCATGTTATTTTAGAAAACCTTTCATGAGCCTGCTGAGGGACACAAGTTACATCTTATGCAACTAAAATGAACTGAATACAGATTTGCAACTCTTCTTCTTGTTGATTTTTATAAAATGAACTGGTTGGGGATAGTATAAAAGTGCTGATTTTTATATCTTAGTCACCTAGAAGATCATAATTTCTTCTAATTTTAACTTGGCTTACATGTAGTGCATCCCAGTTTACTTTAACTGATGAACAGGAAGGGTGGTCTTATCCACTCAGGCTACCTTTTAAGGTTGTGGATGCGGTTCAAGTTTTAGCTTCAGGCAATCCATCGTAGTCTTTGAGAATACATTTATGCAACTTCCACTGTCAATAATAACTTTGCAGTTTTTCTCACCACATAGTGTATGCGTGGAAGATGACATTGCTCTTCAACTCATCACCATTCTTTGGTGGGGTGAGATTCGTGAGAATACATCGCACTAAGATGCGAGTTCCTTCATCGGTTCTTCAGTCCACTCTTCGTCACTTGCACGTTGTTCAGGTTTGTGTTGTGGTTGCTCCAATTCTCCTTCATCGTTCTCATTTTTAGCATCTAGGTGAAGGTTTCTTTAAGGGCATTGGGCTGCATAGTGTTCTCTTTTCTGACACTTGTAGTGTTGAACATTGTTGCTACTTTTCTTTGAGGTCTCACCCATAGAGGCCTTTCCTTTTCCATCACTAATTTGTCTATTTCATGAGTTGCTTTCCCGATTGACGCTAGAGTGGGAGTAGGTTGGCTTTGAAGTCCGATTGTTATCCTGAGCTTTTCGAGTAAAGGACTCCCCGGCTTGATAGTTAAATCTCCTATTCGAAGGTTTTTTTTTATCATTTGCTCTTTGCCCAACTGAGTCAAGTGAATGGGGTAGCATTTTCCTCTTGATATCCGATCGCAGTCTGGCTTTGACTCTAACCAAGGCCAGGTTCTCACCTTCTATGATCTCACATCTGACCATTAAGTCATCCCATTGATTCATTTACTCAGCTATTGTCAGATTGCCCTTAAGTATGGTTTGCAGTTGTTCCAGAATCCTTTCTTTGTAAGACACGGGAATATACTTCTCTTTTAGCTTTTCTTTCTTTCAACTCCCAATGCGTAATCACCTCATGATCAAATCTTTTTGCTTGGTGCTCGACGTTGATCCAATGCATCTTCGCTTGACGTATCAATTTCATTTTTGCAAATCTCACATTCTGCTCATCCGACAACTTATACCAGTTAAAGTAGTCATCCACATCGGCTAACCAGTCCGTGAAGTCTTTAAGGTCCATCTTAGCATCAAAACTAGGAGCATTGACTTTTACTCTTTTCATGATATCCACGTCAGGATCTTGGTATTGGCAACCCTGCCCAAAGTATTCCACATCATACTCATCATCACCCTGATCATCCCAATGGGGTGCATGGTCGTGCTTATGGTCTAGCATTTCCCTGTGGGCTCTTGGTGCCTCAACGTGAAGTTGGGCGGAGGAAGTTATTCCTTACGGGTTCTTCCACCACCCTTTGAGCATTGTTCTCATTGTTTGCATTGTTTTCATCGTTTGTTCCCTCCAACCGGGGGAGTTGGATTATTGGGTGCTTCAACATTTTTACTTGGGGGATCCTCTTCTTGTTCCACTTCTATTTGACCCACCCTAAGTTTGGTACTCTCAAGTTCGTACTCTAGGATTTCAACCCCTTGGCGAAGTTCAAGCAACAGTTCATCCCTCTACCTATTAGTCAGGGGCCCTCTATTAATCTTGCTGGTGCGGGTAGCCATAGCTTCTAAAACCTAAGGCTCTGATACCAATCCGATTAAAGATAATTCTAGGAGAGGGTTCTAATGCAACCGAAATGAAGTTATGATGCAACGATCCAATGTGATATGAGAATGTAATAATCGAGTATGGCTCCAAAATCTAGCATATGTTAACTAGACGATCTTAAATGCCTTGAAACTAATCTAAGGTAATGCAACTCATACGTAATACCTAAAATTGAATGAGTTGAAATATTCAGGTAATTCGCATAGGCAAATAGACTATCTAGCACAAATATTATTGTGGATTAGAGAGATAATATTCAAGAACAATTAAGATGTTGATCAACTAAAGCTTTGAACAAAATTAATTCAAAATCTCAATGCCAAACGTAGGAAACGCAACATGATGCTAGTTTTCAACGAAGTATTCAAATTGAATCTAGTTCGTTCTAAGTAGTAAGCAGAAGCAAATATGATGTGGGAAGGGGTGCACATTAGCAAACACCTGGGTTTCAAGAGGGAAGCGTGGGTTAGGGTTTTAGAGAAGCTAGGTACGGGGAAAAGAGCCCCGAATGACGAAATCCCAAATCTGGAATTTTTCATCCAACTCTGGAAAACAGTGAAGTCAGGGATCAATTCGGGCTTAAAAGTGGGACTTTTAGGTTTTTTGTAAAGATATGGACCCAAGCTTTCAAAAAATCCAGTTTCACTCAATCCTGATGGGTATCAAATGAGTTACGACCGAAACACGGTGTAGATTGGGAATTTCTGCATGCAGAAATTTTCAAAAACTAGGATCCAAGGCTTTGGATGATGAGAGGGTTATGGAATTTAAGTTATGCAATTATAGGCCTCCAACACAACCAAAGATAGAGATAAAACAAATGATATAATAGTTAATGTTCAAATGCACATATATATATATATATATATATATATATATATATATATATATATATATATATATATATATATATATATATATATATGGGTCAGGATCGGATGACCCATCAAAATTTTGACCCATTAATAACCCAGCACCCTTTGAGGCACCTAGTGGTTTTAGAATGGACTGATTTTTTGTAGACATGTTGTCTATGATATGTTGATCATCCTCACAAAAAATCAGCCCATTCTAAAACCTCTAGGTACATCAAAGGGTGCTCTTCAAATCAACGGTTAAAATTGATAGTAAAAAACCGTTGATTTGAAGTGCGTATTTGATGCACCTTGAGGTTTTAGAATGGGCTGATTTTTTGTGAGGATGATCAACATACCATAGACAACATCCCTATAAAAAACCAGCCCATTCTATAACCTCTAAGTGCCTCAAAGGGTGCTGGGTTATTAATGGGTCAAAATTTGCTGGGTCATCCGATCCTAACCCTATATATATATATATATATATATATATATATATATATATATATATATATATATATATATATATATATATATATATATATATATATAGTCGTTGGAGATAGAGAGAGAAGAGTACAAAGATTTGAGAGAGAGAGAGAGAGAAGTCGTCTCAAATTGGGACGACTTATCTCAACCGCACGAGTGGGACCCCTTGGTTGTGATGTCGCGTACGTACGACCGTATGGCCAAGAGAGGAGTCTGATATCTCTTTTTCTTTCTTCCTTTCCTCTTTTGGCCCCTTCTACAACTTAATCATAAAGTTACTCGAGTCTAACTCAAGCTCGAACCATACATGTACCAGCTGGGTCCAAAATATAAATAACTACTAAAACTGAAATTACATCTCCAAAAAAAATTAAATGGACACTTAGATAATTTTGCTGCTTTGCATCTCCTGGAAGTGTTAAATCTCATATTTGACGCCGTCTTCTATGATATGTCTGCATCTATCGTTCCTGAGGCCTTTGATCTGCATCGAAGTGCCCGTTGGATCCCTTACTATGCATGTTGGACGTGGCATATATTTTTGTCGATGTCTGCAAATGGCCCTCTATCATAAGGACATAAATCCTATTCTTCTTCTGGGGACCTTAATCACCCAAGCGAGTAGAACATAAAAGGCAAGGAGAGAGCATTCTGGGAAAAAGACAAGGAAAAAGAAAATAAAAAGTTGATGAAGATGACAAGAGAGAAGGAATTAGCATGATCTAAAACATTTAGAGGGGAGAAAAAAGGGTTACAAGTTACCACCACCTAATGACTAGCAGACCGAAGTGGGTGGACAACAACTAGGTCCTCTCCAAGACAACATACAACTATGGATGTCTTCTGTAGGGTACATTTCCCTCTCATACTTGATCTTTGGCAACAACGATGAGGTTTAAACAGGCCACGCATGGGTTGTGTGGAAGCTGTTTTTTTTTTTTTTGTGAAGAGGGAGGTCGGAGGGGGGGGGGGGGGGGGGGGGGGGGATTAATTAATATGAGATATTGCACAAGTTTCTACTATTACATTTTATAAATTACAGTGAATATTAAGGATTTTATAGAGCTAATCTAGAACTACTATATGTCATTCGACATATTTTTGGTTGAGCGAGAGCAGTTGGGGTTACTTGCCTCGTTGATTGATCCTAACAATCAGTTTAATGGGCCCGACCCTTCTATTGGAATGTACTCCAATAAGAGAAAATCTAGGCTTCTGACCTTACTCAAGTGCCTAGTGTATTTTCATACATAGATCAACTAGACACCATACACAATATGTACATATTGTTGCTTTATCATTATTAGTGTGCATATAGCTCTAAACACATGTTAACCTTAATTTGATATTTAGATGAATAAAATTTAGGGGAAATTAAGTGCAAGTCCTGTAGATAGCATAGAAAAGGTGTAGGACAACTAATGATTTCATCTAAGACTAGGTTCACGGAATCAAAGTAGTTTTTATGGGTGATCCTCTCCCACGGTTTTGCTCAGAATAGGTCCTTTGCCAAACACTTTTGATGATGCGTTTTTTTAAAATATCATAAATACCCAAGGGATCTTCCAACATTAATTAACAGTATATGATTTAGGAACACATTTTTTTTATGGGAATAGCGGCACGGGTTGCTACAGTGATTTCACTGTAGTAGCTACAATGAAATCACTGTAGCTTCTACAATGATTTTTGCCGTGACTTCTAAAATGACTTTCCTACTATAAAATCAATGTAGCAATGATACTCAATTTTATGCAAATAATGCTCAATTTAATTGAGTATTATTTTGTACATTTGAATACCAATTACAACCACTACAACTGCTACAATGATTTTTGCCGTGACTGCTTGCTCATAGACTTCCTACAGTGAAATCATTTTAGCAATGATACTCAATTATATGCAAATAATACTCAATTTAATTGAGTATTATTTTTGTATATTTGAGTACCATTTAAAAATTAAAACCACTATAAATATTTTGAGTACCTTTTTGTATAGGTGAGTACCATTTAAATTAATAGTCAATATGAAAATGATACTCAAGTGTTAACGTTTGATGATGCGGAGCAGAATCTACCTCTCAATATGCTAGAGGACAACACAATTCTTGATATAGCTTTGTCGATCGGCTTCTCAACTCAAGGGGAGGGTACGAAGTCCTTTCTAGCTCAAATCCGTGAGTTGGAAAGGTCGAGAGCTTCGAAGTCTTGAGACATAGGGTCTTTGGCTTTGTCTTATTTTGAGCTTTAAGTTTTTGGGTTTTTCTGGTTAGACCGTTGTGGTTGGGCTTTATCTTTTTTGGGTGTTTGGTGCCTTTTAGGCATAGATTGTACATATATATATATATATATATATATATATATATATATATATATATATATATATATATATATATATATATATATATATATATATATATGAAAATGATACTCAATATTACAGTGATTTCATTGTAGGGAATTGAGTATCATTTTCGTATAATTGAGTATCATTTTAAATAAATGTAGCAGCTATAGTGAAATCACTGTTGTATTACGGTGAAATCAATCAATTATATGAAATTATATTCAACGCTTCAGTGATTTCAAAATAGAAAATTGAGTATCATTGCTACAGTGATTTCACTGTAGTAACGCTGTTTTTAGCAATCATGATGAAAATCACTATATCTTCTACAGTGATTTCATTGTAGTTGCTATAGTGAAATCACTATAGCAAATATAGTGATCTTGCTATCATTTTCGAAACTGGATGTTTCGTAGGGATCGGATGCGGTTTATAGGTTGTGGCAATTTAGTAAATTCCGTAAGTTATTCTTATCATTTTAGTCTTTTAGTAATTAATTAAGCCATTGTAATTGAAACGGTGAAACATGGACCTGGGCTTAAAAGGAAAGGTTGTCGGGACCTATCCTAAAATGAAACAGTTAAAAACGACTGATTGCTATCCGCCCCTAAAATTTATTGTTTATCTTGGTTGGTGTCTTGACTTAGTATACATGTTTTTTATGTAAAAGATAAACAAAGGAATAGTTATATATTATGAAAAAGTGGATATTTAATCTTTTATATCTGTCACAAAACATGACATGAAGATATTGCTGCCACAGACAGGACTGGTTATTATAGATGGCTGGTTAAAACTAACTGCACCTGCACAAACAGCTGTTCTATTCAAGGAACTCCGCTTGACACTCCATTCTGTTTTGAAGGAACTGATTCGAAATCCAGAGGTATTTAGTTGCTTTCAACTGTCTTAGTTAATTTCTTCCCGCTGAAATGATATCAAATTTTTTTCCTCGTAACAAAATTATTTATTAGCTGCCTTTTGCAAAATGACCTTTTTTTACTATTAAGAACCCTGCTGGAATCTTCAAGCTTTTGAAAATAATGGCAGGTTTTAGTATCCACCAGAACAATGATCTTGGAAAAGTGTGCTCCATTACCTGGTGGATGTTATTATGCAACTTTTCCTTAATGTAGAATGAAAATTTTGATATCATCTTTTATGAAGCGCAGATACTTCTAAAGGTATCTGTAGACACACAAATTGTGTCTAACCCGGACCCGACTCGCATGCGTCAATACGGAGGCAAACCCGACACGCATTCGGACCCACCCGACTCGCATGCGCCAATGCGGAGGCAAACCCGACACGCATTCGGACCCGGACCCGACTCGCATGCACTGACTCGGAAGCAAACCTGACATGCAAACCGGATCCGACCCGCGCCAAACAAGGGGCCGGGTGGGCCCATCCCCAAGTAGGGCTCACCCGGCCCCCCTTATGGAAATCCGAACCCTTAAGGGGGTGGCCGGCCATGCAAAGAAAGAAAAGAAACGAAAGAAAAGAAAAGAAAGAAAAGAAAAGAAGGAAAAGAAAGAAAGAAAAGAAAAGGAAAGAAAAGACCAAAAAGAAAACAAATACCGCCATGCGCGGGGGAGGTTGCGTATGACGTCTATGTAAGTGTGGATCTGCGCCGATCCCTCGATCCGACGGACAAGAAAAGAAGCTGGGTCGCCATCGACTTTATGTGCAAGATTCAAAATAAATCCAAAAATGATTGAGCCATAATTACCCTTCTGAAAAGGAAAGCAAATAAAAGTTTATTCCCCTCTTCAATTGAAGAATAAATCTTGGGTAGTTATGGGAGAGATATTAAAGGGATCCAAAATAAACTTCCCATATCTCTCCCCTCCCTCCTTCACCTATAAATAGAGGGGGAGAGGGAAGGCTCACGGGGTCGAAAGCTGAAGACGAAGCGAGGAAGCTCTACAGAAGAGGAGACGCGCTCTTCATCGACCCAAGGCTTCACGAGGCACGGGCAAGCCTATCCCTTCGGGACCGGCTTAGTCCATTGAAAGCCCTCATCAAAGTGAAGACCCTTGCACAAGAAGATCAAGCCTTCGACTCCGTGCACGAAGAAGAAAGCTCGGAGAAGAAGAAACCTTCAATTCCGAAGACGCCAGAAGCAAAGGCCGGAGAAGGAGATCGGAGCGGCATCACCCCGTCGTCTCCAACAACCCTTCGACTCCGAAGACGCCATAAGCAAAGGCCGGAGAAGAAGATCGGAGCGGCATCACCCCGTCGTCTCCAACAAACCTTCGACTCCGATCAAGCCCAAAAGCCCGGAGATGAAGATTGAAGCGGCAACACCTCGTCGCCTTCAACAAGCATCCGCTCCATTCACGAAGAAGAAAGCTTGAAGAATGATACCCGAAGAAGCGCTACACCCGTCATCTTCAACAAAGCCTTCAACTCCGATTACGCCAAATACGCCTGGAGAAGAAGCCGACGCCATAACCGTCACCAGGAAGGGGTCGGAAGCTAAAGACAAAGCGAGGAAGCTCTGCAGAAGAGGAGACGCGCTCTTCATCGACCCAAGGCTACACGAGGCACGGGCAAGCCTATCTCTTCGGGACCAGCTTAGTCCATTGAAAGCCCTCATCAACGTGAAGACCCTTGCACAAGAAGATCAAGCCTTCGACTCCGTGCACGAAGAAGAAAGCTCGGAGAAGAAGAACCCTTCGACTCCGAAGACGCCAGAAGCAAAGGCCGGAGAAGAAGATCGGAGCGGTACCACCCTGTTGTCTCCAACAAGCCTTCGACTCCGATCAAGCCCAAAAGCCCGAAGAAAAAGACCGAAGCGTCATCACCCGTCGCCTTCGACAAACGTCCACTCCATCCACGAAGAAGAAAGCTTGGAGAGGAATATCCGAAGCGTCGCTACACCTGTCGTCTTTAAAGCAAAGCCGACGCCACAACCGTCGCACGGAGATCGGTGCTACCCCCATCGTCTTCAAAGGAACCCTTCGACTCCAAAGACGCCAGAAGCAAAGGCCGGAGAAGAAGATCGGAGCGGCACCACCCTGTCGTCTCCAGCAAGCCTTCGACTTCGTTCAAGCCCAAAAGCCCGGAGAAGAAGACCGAAGCGTCATCACCCGTCGCCTTCGACAAACGTCCACTCCATCCACGAAGAAGAAAGCTTGGAGAGGAACACCCGAAGCATCGCTACACCTGTCGTCTTCAAAGCAAATCCGACGCCACAACCGTCGCACGGAGATCGGTGCTACCCCCGCCGTCTTCAAAGGAACCCTTCGAACCCGATCACGCCAAAGAAGCCCGGAGAAGAAGAGAAGCAAAGTCGTCGCTACACCCGTCGTCTTCAAAGCAAAGCCGATGCCACAACCGTCGCACGGAGATCGGTGCTACCCCCACCGTTTTCAAAGGAACCCTTCGAATCCGATCACGCCAAAGAAGCCCGGAGAAGAAGAGAAGCAAAGTCGTCGCTACACCCATCGTCTTCAAAGCAAAGCCGACGCTACAACCGTCGCACGGAGATCGGTGCTACCCTCGCCGTCTTCAAAGGTACCCTTCAACTCCGATCATGCCAAAGAAGTCCGGAGAAGAAGAAAAGTCAAGCTGACACCTAAACCGTCGAGGAAGCTAGAAGCTTTGAAGAAGTAGCCACCGCCGTTCGAGAAGAAGATCGAGTCAACGCCGAAGCAAAAGCAACGCAAGAAGCCAGAGCAAAAGCCTCGGTAAAGCCCGCGCCAAAGCAATGCTAGTGCCAAAGCCAAGCGACTACGCCGGTCATGAGCAAAAGCACCGCACGTTCTAGCCGATACGACGCGAAGTCCGGAAAAACGAAAGCATCGCAAGTCTCCCCCCGTCTACGTCCAAGCGCAAGCGCCAAAGCAAAGCAAAAGCCAGAGCCACGCCAAAGCTAAGCCGAAGCCGGAAGCCAAAGCCAAAGCCGACGCCAAAAGCACGATCGACGCCGCGAACCGACGATCAAGGATGTCGAGATCAAGCAAGGATCGAGGAAGACACGAAGACCGAGGAACGAAGCCAAAAACCCCCTAGCCGAGAAAGCGCGAAGCACGGAAGGGACAAAAGCAACGACGGATACTCCTTAGCCTCTCGAAAACCCTCACCCTGTAAAGACCTCTGTCCTGGGCAACCCCTTCAGAGCTCTCGCACGAATACCACGTGGAGACGCGGATCAAAGGGACCCTCCAGAGGATCTCTCCCACAATCTCCTGATCAATATTCACCGCACCCGGCTCACCACCCCCGAGTCTCCTGGTCCCGGCACTTTGTAATCTCGTGTGTTCGCAATAAAGACGACCCGGATCTTTTTTCTGCGTATACAGTATCTTATTCGTATTGGATATGATACATGTCCGATACATATGCGATACGTTTTACAAGTATCCAAAATACGTGGGATACGGCATAGATGTGGTGTGGATACAATGGGATACAGGAGAATATGACCTGAATGCGGTTTGTGAGTCGAGAGCAAGTGCATGTCGGTCACTATCTTAGGTTGTGGGTCCAGTGCAGTTAGGGGTTAGGATGTGGATAATTACTTATATACCTGAAACCAGTGTAGTCAAGGCGGCTAGGCGGCGCCTAGGTGTTTTGTCCTGTCTAGGCGAAACGGCGCCTAGGCAAAGAGTAATTATTAAATATTTAAATAATTTTATATATAGTATAAATATGTATATCATGATTTTAGTAATCTAGTAGCATGTTGATTATAATTTTCAGTACCTAAAAGTCAAATTATCTAGAAAATATAGGAATACTGTACCCATAAACTAAATCAGAAAATTTAAAAAATAAAAAAACTAAAGAAAAAATTCTAAAAAATCAGGAAAAAAAATAAGGTTTAGGGTTTAAGTTTAGATTTAATTCAACTCAATTTTGAAAAACCCCTAAATTCTTATGAACCCATCATAAGAATTTGAGTTAATTCAACACTAATTGAGTTAATTTTTCTCAATTTGAGTTAATTCTACTCAATTTTGAAAACCCCCCAAATTCTTATGAACCCATCATAAGAATTTTAGTTAATTAAACTCAATTTTGAAAACCATCCAAATTCTTATGAACCAATCATAAGAATTTGAGTTAATTAAACTCAATTTTGAGTTTATTTAACTCAATTCAAGTTAATGCAACTCAATTTTGAGTTAATTCAAGTCAATTTCGAGTTAATTCAACTCAATTTTCAAAACCCCCCAATTTCTTATGAACTCTTCATAATAATTTGAGTTAATTCAACTCAATTTTGAAAAAACCCCAAATTCTTATGAACCCATCATAAAAAATTAAACTTATTGAACTCAATTTTGTATTTACTCAACTCAATTTGAGTTAATGCAACTTAATTTTGTGTTAATTCAACTCAATTTTGAAAACCCCCCAAATTCGTATGAACCCGTTATAAGAATTTGAGTTAATTCAACTCAATTTTCAAAAAAACCCAAATTCTTATGAACCCATTATAAGAATTTGAGTTAATATAACTCAATTTTGAGCTTATTCAACTCAATTTGAGTTAATGCAATTCAATTTTGAGTTAATGCAACTCAATTATGAGTTAATTAAATTCAAATTTGGAAAAATTCCAAATTGGATCAAGTGAAAAACTGCCTAGGCGCCTAGGCGACGCTTTGACTACAGAGCCTGAAACCAGAAATCTTTGACCCTTAAATACTCGAAACCCTACCCTAATTTGTCAAGTCCCTATCGTGATGCGATCTTTCTCTCCCTGTCACTCCCCCTCCCTCACTGAGGTTTTCTCACGACCGGTGGTGTGCCCTCGCTTCTTCACCGAGGTCTTCTCACGTCCGAGAATTCGAGGGCTTGCCACCACCGGCATAGCTGCCTTCACTCCCTAAACTCCCTCTATTGACTCTCAATCTTTTGCTTTTTGGTTGTCTTTCCCTCACCGAGGTCTTCTTGCTTTATGGTTGTTTTTTCTTCAATTTCTTGTCGGGGTGGAATCACTATCTTCTCTGACCCTAGGGGTCGTCTTTCTCTGCCTGACGTGCTTCTTGCCCCTACCTTTTCAATCAATTTCATTTCTATCAACCAACTTATTGACTTGGGCTTTACCACCACCTTCTCATCCTTCTCTTGTCGTGTACAAGATCCTCTGACGGATTGGACGATTGGTATTGAGTGTAGGGTGGGGGGTCTTTACCACTTAGAGATGTAGCTTAATGTGAAGCTTCATCCCACTGATCCTCGAATCGCGGACACACCGATGAGCCGCTTTCTAATTTCACTCGCTATAGCCAGCTTGTTGGTGCACTTGTCTACCTAACGATCACTCGCCCAGCTATTGCACATGCTGTCCAAGTTCTCAGTTTGTCAGCGCTCCTCACTCAGCTCACTATGTCGCACTACTGAGAATTCTTCGCTATCTTCGAGGCACGGTGACTCACTCCCTATTGTTTTCATCATTCTCTTTGGAGCTTCACACCTTTTTCGATGCGGATTGGGTGGGAGATCCCATTGATCAACGATCCACCACTGCCTTTTGCATCTTCTTAGGTGGCTCGCTCATCTCCTGGAAGAGTAAGAAGCAGGATATCGTCTCGTTCACGAGTATTGAGGCTACGTAGCATGCTATCACACGCACTTCCTGTGAGGTCGTTTGACTGCGATGTGATAATGTCTACTCTGTGATATGGGTATTCAGCTGACCTCGTAGGCTCTCGTCTACTGTACAACCAGAGTGGTATTTAGATTGGTAGCAATCCGGTGTTTCACGAGCGCACGAAGCACATCGAAATAAATTGTCACTTTGTGCGACATCGTTATGTGGATGACACGTTCTCGCTTTCATGTATCTTCTTCAGAGCACCTTACAGAATTCTGTATGAAAAGACCATACAACGGTTTCATTATCTTCTTACCAACTATTGGTGTTTGATCCACCTTGAGTTTGATGGGGGTGTAAGTGTATATATTAGAGCCCTCTTGTATAAGTTTATTAGTCTTTTGGTGTATGTTCACCTTGGGGGACCCCATCTTTTGTATAGACTTATATAGAGCTATTACCCCAATGGGTAAAGTATTATCTTTACTCCCAAATCCCTTTTCTCTCTTTCCCTTTTAGGTCTAAAAAATGACACCATTATGCCTTTTTGATGATTCTTGTCTTCCTCAGAGCTCACTGAGTTCTCTTCACTAGTCCATTATGTGCCTTTTAAGGTCAATAGAAGTTCCTTATAGGTTTTTTATTATTATGTCCATCGTCCAAGCAATAAACATGCTTGAATTACTCACTTCTGTATAAACCAAATCGTAGCTTGTTTTTTATCTAAAGAAACAATTGAAGTTTTTGTAGGCCACATATAGTTCATTGCTTCTTTTTTTTTCCTGAAGAAATAGTTGCTTAGATTTTGTGTGCGACATGGTTTTTTCTCAAGAAAAAGTTGACTTTATTTCAGCCAGAATTTTTTTTCTAGCAATGGTACTTGGGGGTGGCAATGGGTCGTGTCATGTTCGTGTCGTGTCTAGTCGGGTTCGTGTCCAAAAACCCCAGACCCGGACCCGACCCGTTTAAATAATCGTGTCTAGATCCTAAACCCGTACCCGACCCGCCAATAAACGGGTAGACCCGATAAGACCCGGTAAGACCCGTTTATCACCCGGACTATTCAGTTGACCCGATCCGACCCAATCCGACTCCACCCGACCTGACCCGAAAGACCCGCTGGTATTATATATTATAGTATCGGATTGCGGGTAGACCCGACCCGACTCAACACGACCCGTTGAATACTAAACGGGTCTTCCCAGGTCTACCGTGTCCAGACCCTAAACCCGGACCCGACCCGTTTATTAAACGGGTCTATCGTGTCGACCCGTTTACGACCCGAACCCGTTTAGCCCTGACCCAGACCCGCTAACTTCGTGTCGGGTCGTGTCGGGTCCGAAATTGCCAGCCCTAATGGTACTTAACAATATAATATAGTATTGCATATGCAATCTCTAAGCAATGATCTCGCAAATATTTGGTAACTTCAGGAAATTAAGTTTATACATTTTTTGGATTATTGCAATTTCAAACTTCAAAGCAATTAGCTCCCAGATATTAGGTAACTTCAGGGAAACTAATTGTATACTTTTTTATGAGTATGCATACTCAAAAACATCATGATCTATTCGGGAAATGACTAAGGTGATACTTATAGACCCAAATAGATCTTTTTGTTAATCAGGATATTATTATCCTTTTGCCTTTTCCATATGTAATGAGCATTTCCAATTTGGGAAATGACTTTGGCAATACTTATTGTTAGGAGATGAAGGCTAGGGTTTGGAGAGAATGGAATCCTTCTCATTGAGGGACTGAAGCCCAATATATATGTACATGTATACACACACAACCCGACCCGACTGTATATATAACCCGACCCATCTCTTTACATTAACACTCCCCCTCAAACTCACGGTGGATCATGGACCGAGAGTTTGTCGATAAAATGCCGGAAGCGAGCAATCGTAAGGGGCTTCGTCAGAAAATCAGCAGTCTGCTCCGATGATGAAATGAATGGCAAGGAGATGGTGTGGTCGAGAAACTCCTGGCGAACATAGTGACAATCAACCTCAATATGTTTTGTCCGCTCATGGAATACCGGATTGCTAGCAATCTGAATAGCACTTTGGTTGTCACAGAAGAGAGGCGTGGGTCCGGATATCACAACTCCCAGGTCTAGTAAAAGGCGGCGAAGCCAGACAATCTCTGCGGTGGTGGAAGCCATAGCCCTGTATTCGGCTTTGGTGCTTGAGCGAGCAACAAACTCCTGTTTCTTGCTTCGCCAAGAAATGAGAGAATCACCAAGGAACACACAGTATCCGGTAGTAGAACGGCGAGTGGCTACATCTCCTGCCCAATCTGCATCAGAGTAGGCACGCAGTACCAACGGAGAGGTAGAGGGAAAAAGTAGTGAGTGGGTGATGGTGCCTCGGAGGTAGCGGATAATCCGAAGGACTGCTGCATAGTGAACCGAACGGGGAGCCTGAATGAACTGACTGACAATGCCAACAGCATGGGCAATGTCTGGCCGGGTCATAGTGAGGTAGACGAGCATCCCAACCAGCCTCTAGTAGCGGGAGACATCCTGGAGTGCCTCACCATATGTAGAAAGAAGCTTCAAATTGAGCTCCATGGGTGTGTCAGCAGTGCGAGAGTCAGTAAGAGCAGCATTAGTAAAGATATCGGAGATGTACTTTTGCTGGGAGACTAATAGACCATGAGCTGACTGGGCAATCTCGAGGCCCAAAAAGTAGCGAAGAGGGCCCAGATCTTTCATCTCAAACTGACTCTGGAGGTGGCGCTGAAGGGACGCTATGGTGGCACTGTCATCCCCGGTGATGATCATATCATCCACATAGAGAAGAACTGCAATACCCTGACTGGAGGAGCAAGTGAACATGGCATAGTCAGAGTGGCATTCAACAAACCCGGCGACCAGGACTGCACTGCGGAATCACTCAAACCAGGCACGAGGGGCCTGCTTGAGCCCATACATGGCTCGGCACAAACGACATACGTGACCTGAAGGAGCAGGGACGCCCGGTGGAGGAGCCATGTATACCTCCTCTGAGAGATCAATGTGGAGAAATGCGTTGGTCACATCCATCTGATGTAGAGGCCACCCTCGAGCAGCTGCCACAGCTAAGAGGGTGCGAACGGTAGTCATCCGAGCCACTGGAGCAAACGTCTCCTCGTAGTCAATCCCATACTCCTGGGAGAAACCACGAGCAACAAGGCGCGTCTTATGCCGCTCAATGGACCCATCAGGTCGAGTCTTGATCTTGAAGATCCATTTGCAGCTAACAGGAACCACGCTAGTGGGACAAGGAACCAAATCCCACGTCCGAGTCTGCTGAAAGGCCTCAAGTTCGACTGTCATGGCCTGTCGCCACTCTGGGTGTACAACTGCCTCACGGTACGACTGGAGCTCCCGGTGGGTGTGAAGAGCTGTAAGAAAGGTCTGGTAGGACGGAGAGTAGGAGGCAACAACAGAGTGTCCAGAAGTGTCAGGAGAAACAGGAGTAAACACAGAGTAACCAAACCTGTCAGGGGAGTAGTCATATCTGTTGTTTGCGCGAAGGGTAGCGCCGAACAGGACCAGGATCTGCGGCCGAAGAGGTGGGAGCAGCTGCAAGCAAACTAGTACCAGTGGAGACAGACTCGGTGGGAGGAACTGTGGAGCGACGAACGTAGACACGTGTGATAGGTGGTGGTGGTGGAGGTGACGGGAGAGAGGGAGGTGGCGGGGGAGGTGGTGGAGACGATGGAGGTGGAGGTGGAGGTGGTGGAGACAGGGGAGGCGAGGAAGGTAGAGGAGGCTCAACTGGGAAGGTGGGCGTGAGAGCAGGATACGGAGGTAGGAAGGGGATGGTGAGAGGGGGTGACGACGTAGAAGATGACGTAAGTGGTGAGGGAAGATCCCGGGACTCAGTGGAAAAGTACGGGACATCCTCTACAAAGGAGACGTGGCGAGAGACACGGATCCGGCGAGCCAAGGGATCGTAGCGATCCAGACCGATATTTTCCTCGCGTCTCTGTCAGGAGCGTTTGAGGGCTTCGTTACCAACTTTAACCTTAACCGGTTGGAGATGTCTAACGCAAAGCTCCTAGCGGCGCTCCAGGCGGCAGAGGACGGGATGAAGGCAGGCCCAATCCCTGAACGTAGAGCGGAATTCTTCTCTGAAAGCCAAAGGCAAGTTTCAGAAAAGAAAGTCTAAGAAGCCCGTGAAGATGGGCCAGGTGCAGTTGCAGGTTCCTAAGCAGAATGGTCCGGCACCGATAGCCCTTGTGCTCCCGACTGAGTCCTAAGTGAACGCACCTAACAGACCTAGCAGAGAGTTTGGTGTGCTCATGGGGAGGGAGGAGGACGAAACACGTGCACCCAAAGGTACGAAGAAGAGAGTAGTCGGGAGATATGGAGTAAAGCCGCTCGTACGGGGAAACACCAGAGAGGGATGAGGACGGAGTGATGTTGATGAGGTGAACAGCGGTCAGGACAGCTTCAGCCCAGTAGGAATGTGGAACAGAAGCAGACAGAAGTAGAGCTCGTGCTGTCTCGAGGACATGGCGATGTTTGCGCTCGGCGACTCCGTTTTGTTCATGGGTGTGGGGACACGACTGTTGGTGAAGAGTGCCGTGAGTCTGAAGGATCTCGCGCATCTCAGAGGAGAGATACTCCTGGGCACAATCAGACCGAAAAGTCTTAATGTGCCAACCAAACTGGGTGTGAAGCATAGTAGTGAAGGTCCTGTAAATATGAGGAATCTCGGAGCGGCAACGCATGAGATAGACCCAGGTGCAGTGGGAGTAATCATCTATGAAGCTCACATAATACAAAAAACCAGTAAAAGAGGCAACTGGAGCAGGACCCTACACATCAGAGTGCACGAGATCAAAAGGGGCGCTGGAACGGGAAACACTAGTAGAAAAAGGAAGAGCAAGGTCTTTTGCTAATCGACACCCAGTGTAGACAGAGAGAGGGGAGAAGGACACCCGACCCAAAGCGCCAGAGCGAAAAACGCTTTGGAGTTGATCATTGGATATGTGACCTAACCTTCTGTGCCACAAATCGGCATCAGAGGTAACAGACAGAGCTGACGGAGTGGAAGTGGGAACCTGGAGGTGATCCAACTGATAGAGTCCCCCTACTCGACGACCCAGCCCAACTCTCTGACCCGTCCGCGGATCCTGCACATAACAAGAAGAAGTAAATGTAACGATCAGGCCCGAGTCACAAAGAGAACTAACAGATATTAAGTTAATGTTTAAGCGGGGAGCAAGGTGAACACGAGGTAAGGTTAGGCGACCAGTGGGATCGGAGGCAGGGGTGATGGATCCACACTGCGAAATGGGTACACGAGTCCCGTCAGCAGTGTGGATCCCCATGTGGGTAGGAGCAGGGCTACAATCCGTGAGGACAGAAGGATCGGAGGTAAGGTGACAGGAGGCACCCGAGTCGAAGATCCATGGAGCAGTAGTACCCGGAGTGGCAGAGAGACTGTGAGCTGTCGAAAAGCTGGTAGAGGCGAGGTATTGAAACAGTAACTCCTCAAAGCGCTGGAGGCGGTCGGAGTAAGACCGAGACTGAGCAGAAGTACCCAGAGTGGCAGAGAGACTGTGATCTGTTGAAGAGCTGATGGAGGCGAGGTATCGCAACAGTAACTCCTCAAAGCGCTGGAGGCGGTCGGAGTAAGACCGAGACGAAGCAGGAGTGGTGGCAGGCAGTGCTGAAGTAGGGAGACCAGCAGCAGTCTCGCCATCATGGCGGAGGGGACCCTGACGACGTCCACAGTCGTCTGACGTGGTGGAGGGACGTGGCCCAAGAATACCATCAAAACGAGGAGACGGAGGGACTCGACGATCAACGACTGTGTGCAGGCAGTATGGGAGCCGAGAGATGCTGTAGGAAGCCATACCCCTGAAGTACGGGGGCGAGCCGACACAAGGGAGGTCTAAGGCAGTCCGTACAGAGGAGACGGGCAGTTCGATACAGAGAAGAGGAGTTGAGGGGAGAGGGCGAGGGGCGGGGGGGCGGAGGGTGGAGGGAGGGGTTGGGGGGTGCCGGGCGGGTGGAGGGAGGGGTCGGGGGAGCCGGCAGGCTGAGGGGAGGGGGCGGAGGGTGGAGGGAGGGGTTGGAGGGTACCGGGCGGGTGGAGGGAGGGGTCAGGGGGAGCCGGTGGGTGGAGGGGAGGGGTCGGGGGGGCTGCCGGGTGGAGGGAGGCCGTCGGGGGGGCTGCCGGGTGGAGGGAGGCAGGAGGGGGAGACCGAAGGTGGCTGCCGTCGTCGCCGTCGTCGCACGAGAGAACCCTAGGGCTCTGATACCATGTTAGGAGATGAAGGCTAGGGTTTGGAGAGAATGGAATCCTTCTCATTGAGGGACTGAAGCCCAATAAATATGTACATGTATACACACACAACCCGACCCGACTGTACATATAACCCGACCCATCTCTTTACATTAACACCTATAGACCCAAATAGATCTTTTTGTTAATCAGGATATTATTCGCATTTTGCCTTTTTCATTAATATGTATATTTTTGAATTCGGGACTTGACATTATTTGAAGCCTATTATCACATGATGACTACCTAATTGCAGACGGCAATAATTGTCGACAATGAAGTGGTGAGATCAATTATCCATTTGTTGTTAGAGGAAGACAAAGCTTGATCGTTACTATGGAAAGTGAGGTATGATGACATTTCAGGATATTTACTGATGTCCCAATATCGAGAATTAGATTAGATAGATGTACCAACTATTGGAAATTAATTATTCTATTTAGATCTTCATGTGTCTTCTGGTTATGTGCAGTTACCAATAGTTTGCAAATCTAGGGCCCTCATGATAAATCCACAAAATGGATCAGCTATTAAAACTAGACTATCCAGTTGATAATATTACATCATCCTTTTATCAGTTATTTAAGGGTTAATGCCTTTTTTCTTCTTTGGAATCTGCAAATGAGTGAGAGCAATGAGGTGCATAGTTTTGCTTTAATTTGAAGGGAAAATTACACTTCGAACCCCAGAGGTTTATGCTTATTACACTTCCCCCTTGAGGTTTCCGAAATTACACTTTGACCCTTTGTAAGTCATGTTTATTTATCAAACAAATACTAAAAGCATTACTTGTCACTAAAAGCATGAATTGTCTAAAGATGAAGTTATAATAAAATGTATTTCATATTTTTTGTATGTTATAATGGTAAAGTGATCCTTAAAACTCAACAATCTACTGGTAAATCTCATACTAATTAGGCAGGGCATGACCATCATGATCATATCGTGCAAGTCACTACTTTTTTATGATGAAAAAGGCATCTTGTATTTCTATTGATTAGGTAGGGCATGACCATTGTGATCATCTCGTGTAGCATTTGCATTGAGCCAAGGCAAAAGGACATCTTAATTACAATCTCATAGTATGTATATACTTGCAAAAATTGTGGGACTCATTCAATCTGAAGAGGTAGCTCCAAATCACATGCGGTGTCGGTAACCACTGATCTGAGAAATAAATTGTGCTCCATTAAATCAATTTGGAAGGAATCCTCTAATCATTCTGAATTTAACTTACTATATGATTCTGAGAATTAATAGTTAAACACATAAATGTTAGCACTTAGTACTAACTATCGGCACTAAATTCAAGTGATTACGGCCATAGATGAAATTATCTAAAGTGAAGCTTGTGTTGAGTCGCCACTCGCCAGTCGTTCATTGGCGGGCCCGCACGATATGGATCAGATTGCAAATCGGTTTTCCGACGGATCAATAGTGGCACACAACGACAATCTCAAGCAATAGAAGTAACAACGCACAAAGCATGGAAGTTATTGGCCTTGATGTGTTAGTGGGAATTGCCTCTTTTTTGAATCTCTCTCATATTTGATATTGTTCCTCTGTTTTGATTCTCCATCTCATATCCATTAATGGTCCTCTACAGGTCACCATGATTGATGCAGAGATTTTCTAAGCGCTTCAAGATCTGCCTGCCCTTGCATCAGTGGCCTCCCATGCACAACCAGGTATCGACTTCAAGTATGAGCACCAGAAGGGGTTCAAAGTGTACAACGCACCATCTACTACAATGGGATTTTTTTGTCCGGGTGTACTTGTGGGTGGTGCCTTTGTCGGTCCAGCCGTACTGGCAGCTGCCATAGTCATTGGTGGGTGGTTCGACGTCCCTCCTCCACCTTGCTAATCTCGCTGCCGGTGGGCTCTGCATCTCATGTTCCTCCACAGCAAGGTGGAGCATGAGATGCAAAGCCCGCCGGTAGCGAGACTAGCGAGGTGGAGGAGGGACATCGAACCACCCTCCAATGTCTATGGCAACTGCCAGTACAGCTGGACTAACGAAGGCACTACACACAAGTACACCCAAGCAAAAAACTCCCATTGTAGTAGATGGTACATTGTATAGTTCAAACCCTTATGGTGGTCATACTTGAAGTCGATACCTAGTTGTGCAGGGGAGACCACCACTGACGCAGGTGTAGATGGGTTGGGTGTGGGTTTTGCGGCGTTCAGAACATCTCTGCCAAGTGAACATAGCATTGCTTTGATCTTATCCATCATGGTGACTTGTAGAGGACCATTAATGGATATGAGAGAGAATCAAAACAGAGGCTTTAAAGAGCAATAACAGATATGAGATGGAGATTCAAAAACGAGGCTCTTCCCACTAAGTAGCAAAGTAAATTGTGCTCCATTAAATCAAATTGGAAAGATTTCTCTAATCATTCTGATTTTAACTCTTTATATATGATTAGGAGAATAAGAAGAGCTAAACACATAAGTGTCAGAATTAGATGGGTGTTAGTATATACTTTAATGTTACTAATACATTAAACATGGTTGTATTGAACCATTACAAGGTAGTTATTGGTGTATTTGCTCCAACTGCCTCCAAGTCTTGTGCCCATTTGGAGTATGATATGTTAGATCCTAAGCTCCTAGCTAAGGTTTGGACACCAGTCACACCACTATATCCTCTACCTTGCTTCCTTTTGTTTTGACTGAGGAGAAATGATGAAAATGTGACTATTCTCATTAGACATAAAGCCGACATGTATACACTTTTGTATCACTCACACCTATATACATGCCTAAAATAGATACACCATGTATAGTAGGGGTTCATCTTGGGTTGTGTAAAACCGAGAACCGACCCAACCCGACCTAAATGGGTCGGGTTGGGTCGGGTTTTCATTAAATGGGTTCGGTTGTAAGTTTTGTGACCCGACTAAATACAGGTCGGATCTGGGTTGGTGCTTGGATAGACCCAACCCGAGAATCGAAATCATATATATTAGTCCACATGTATGATAAGTCCACGTACATATGTCACAGCCACACGGGTTTGGACTTGGGGGGGCTACATCACACTAGCACACGAGTAATATTTTGATGATTGCTAATGTTGAACCAACTGCCAAGAGGACCCAACATGTGGCTAAAGTCTAAAGGTTATTGTGGGTCTCTGGCTTGCTAGTAAATAGCTCATAGCCATTACTTATTTAGACAAACTATCGAACCGACCAGACATTAGTGTGGGTCTGGTCGGGTCAGTTTGGGTCTATGCCTAATTTGTGTTGGTTTTTTTTTTTTTTTTTTTTTGAGAAATGAGGGGGGGTTCGGCCTGGACCCCAACCTGTTTATTAGAAAAGAGGAGGGGGTAAAATTATAGCTCAAGGAGTGCTAATACAAAGGTTCAACAGAAAAGCTTTCGCTCCCTCCGAAGCATATGACGCCCAAAGGTGTACTAGCGACTTTGTTATGAGGATTATCCGATCAGCCGGCAGAGAATGCCCCTCGAAGGTCCTCCGATTCCTCTCCAGCCATAAGGACCACGAGATCCCTATGGCAAGCATATCCCAACCGCGTCAGTCCGGGCCCCTAAAGCGCCTGTGACGCATAGTCCCCACAACCCAGTGACGGATTCCGGAATCGGTCTGACACCCAGGTGACTAGTGAAGTGTGTCCACACTGACCTCGAGTAGTCGCACCCTATCAGCAGGTGGTCAGCACCCTCCTCTTCCCTGCCGCACAGGCCACAAGACGGGTCAGAAACCCCCGGATGGTTCCTCCGCATAAGGTTGACATTCGTAAGGATTCTGTTCCGGAGCGCGAGTAGCATGAAGATCTTCGTCTTGGGGGTGCATTTAGCCCGCCAGATCGCCTTCGCCGGGGGGCAAGGAATCCCCCCGAAGTTGAGGAAGGTGTAGCAGCTCCGGACGGAATAGACCCCCGAGCTGGTCCATCGCCACCCGGTCAGGTGCGTCCGAGAGGGAAATCTCTCTTAAGAGCTCCAACAGATGGTCCAGCTCCTGAAGGTGTTCCGAAGGAACGGGCTCCGAGAATCGTGGTCTCCAGTCTGTGGTCCCCCCACGTACCCGAGCCTGGTGTTGGTTTGGATATCAATATGGTAGAATTGAACTAGTTCAGGTCGGTTCTTGGTTGGCTCAAACCCCAACCAACCCGGCCCAAGTTGCACCCCTAATGTACAATGAATACAAGTAGATGACAAAGGTAAATGTGGATAACAAGAGAATTTCATTTCTCCCTTGAACGGTATCTTGACTTGGCTGATCCACTATTGATGATGTGTAAATTTCATTGGCATGAGAATCGGGTTGTTTTGACTAGGGTACCTAATTCTTAAAAGCGTTCAACATATCTACAAGAAGTGAACTGTCTGATTTTTTGATAACATAGTAGTTAAGAGCATCTCCAAGGAACTCCCTACTCGGCTCCCTTTGCCATAGTAGGGAGCCAAACACAATATAACTCCCTCTGACCGACCCCTACTTTGGTTGCCAGAATAGGTTGTTTGCTACTCCACTCGCCAGAAGTGGCTAGCAAGCAACCCATCGTTTTCCTTGGGATCGATTAGAGGGTAGATTTAAAAAAAAAACATCATATAGCTAGTAGATATATGTATGTCGTACACATTCTCTCTCTCTCTCTCTCTCTCTCTCTCTCTCTCTCTGTCGTACACATTCTCTCTCTCTCTCTCTCTCTCTCTCTCTCTCTCTCTCTCTCTCTCTCTCTCACACACACACACACACACACAAATTATTACACATTTCTACAAGAACTCTAAAAAAATCTACGTATAGCCGTTCTAATGGCAATTGATTTAGATCCCCAAACTCGATAACTTTTAATGACGTTTGGTCATAGACAGAACTCTTATTTTCCATAGACTTCTAAGAATTAGTGATACAGAGCATATCAGGCGCGCATGAATTTCAAGCCAAAAATCATCAACCAGGTGTGATGGTCCATGAAGATCAACTTATTTGTTTATGCTATTTAATTATTAATTTTAGATTATTTAAATAAGGTAATTATACGGCTTGCTGAGAAAGTCATCTTTTGTTTATTTTTAGTCCCATATTTAGGGGTGGCAATCCTTGACCCGATCCGCCAACCTGATCCGAACCCGACCCGAAGTTAGTGGGTTTGGGTTTGGCCTAAACGGGTTCGGGTCATAAAGGGGTTGACCCTTTTATTTAATGGGTTAGGTTTGGGTTTGTACTTATAACCCGATTGACCCGACTTGACTTGTTTACCAAATGGGTCGTGTCAACCTGACCCGACCCGAGCCAACCCAAACCAATCCGATCAAACCGTGCCCAAACTGACCTGTCTTGACCCAACCCAACAGGTTTACATGGGTTCTGTTGACCCAACCCGATTGTTGAGTAAACAGGTTAAACGGGTCGGGTCAGGTCAACCCGTTTATTAGATGGGTCGGGTTTGGTTTTAAGTTTTTTACCCGTTTATTAAACGGGTTGGATGTTTTGCCCTTATACCTATGTCTCAATCCGATCCGAATCCGACCCGTATGATATTGTTTTTTTTTTAGTCCCATATTGGATGTAAGCATACTTGGCATGTAAGCATAGGGACATTTAATCATCCTCGGACTCTTGTGATGATTGGATGAATTGATTAATGAAAAAAATTAGGTTTTGCAAGTATGTTCCTACTAATAGAATCCATCTCCCTCTAATTCATTATAACATTCATAATGATCAATATTATGAAGATCCCATTGGATCCCAGAAGCTAGTAACATTGGTGATAAGCCTCAACTTATTGCTTCCTCACCAATGATGCCTGGTACTTCACTTGTTCCAAAATAAAAATGGATTTCTTGTAATAAGTTTTTGATGTTCAACTGCTCATGCTAACAAAAAAATCATAGAAATTGGAACATTTATCTATCTAGCCATGAGGTAGATCAGCAGTTACTACTATGATACAGATACAATTATGCATCATTCGCATATCGTTGGTGTGCCGACTCCAACAAAACCCTAGGTGCTGCCTCCTATGTTTCTTCCCTCTCTCAATATCTTATCTCCCTTCCTCGCATGATCGTGGTGACCTCAAGTTTTCTCGTGTGATGCATCTTTAGAAGAAGAAGAAGAAAAGAGCAAGCAAAGCAAAGGAAGAAGAGCAACAAGAAGGGGAAGATACCACACCTCTCCTTGCAAACCAGCAAGCCCAACGCCCCACCTCCTCCAATTGTTTCCTAGTAAAGGGCCCTACCCTTCTCCGTCCACTTGCAAACAAAGACCCCAATGCCTTTTTCATGTAGGGTTTTTTTTTCATAATAACATTTTAAAATTATAAATTTATTAAAATATCGTTATAACTTTTGTAATTTCTAAAGTGGTGCTCTGACTGCCCATGTCCAATCAGCGCCGAAAAACTCATTGACATATATGTTTATATTTTTTTTGTGAATTCTCAGTGAACCCTATATCTCGGTTGCAGGGTTCTTAACGACACTGATTAACACTAAACTCTATAACCAGAATACAAGGTTCAATTAACAATAAACCCTGTAATTTGAATACATAGTTCATTTAACACCTCAAAGACAGACACTTCACCAGCTCCACCGTATCCGTGTCTGACACGTGTCCGACACGGACATGCGCCGGACACGTGTCGGACACGCACGAGCCGTGTCACACGTGATTCCGGGCCCTGGACACAATCAGACATAGCCGAACACGCGCCGGACACAGAGAGGACATATAGAGCGACTGACAAGTGAGTTTTAGAGTCCGGTCGGGTTTTAGGGTTGAGTCGGGCCCGATATAACCTGAATTGGGACTGACACTTAGGACTTTTGAGCTCTGCCGGCGAGCGCTCTGCTTAGAGCTTGAGGGATGAGGCTTTGGACCTCTAGCGATTCGAGGTGGAAGAGACAACCTCGAGCTCGGATCGGCTCGACCTCCTCCCTCCCGCTGCCTCCTCCCTCCACGACATCGGCTCCCTGTCTCCTCCCTCCCGTTGTTGCTGGGTTTGGTAAGAAATGAAACCCTAAATATGATGAATCTGATGATATATGCTCTCTCTCTCTCTCTCTCTCTCTCTCTCTCTCTCTCTCTCTCTCTCTCTCTCTCTCTCTCTCTCTCTCTCTCTCTCTCTCTCTCTCTCTCTCTCTCTCTCTCTCTCTCTCTCTCTGTGTGTGTGTGTGTGTGTGTGTGTGTGTGTGTGTGTGTGTGTGTGTGTGTGGAGAAGCAGTGCAGGAGGAGGCTGCGATTCAGTTTTGGCTATTAACCCATCTTCTGATCCCTTAAGGATTCAGATAGCTTTAAAGCCAAAACTGAATCACAATCAATTTTTTACATACCATTTGGCCAATTTGGGGCTGAGTGTGATTCACCGGTTGGGCTATGTGTAAGGGATGGTTGCGATTCAGTTTTGGCTTAACGCCTTTAACATATTCGATCTTCAGAGGTTTATAGGTTGAAAGATTCAACCTATGTGAAGTTGTGAACTGAAGCCAAAACCGAATCACATTTTAATTTAATTTCAGAAGCTGTGATTCAGTTTTGGCTTCAATTTGAAGCCAAAACTGAATCACAGTTGTATCATAGCATACCACAACTAATTTAATTCCAAGATATTATTTTTCTTTCACGTCTCTTTTGTAATGAAGTCATGTTATGAATGTGGTTATTGACTAATATATGACTATGACTAGTTGGATCATGAATCATTTGTTAATTGTATTTTAATTTTTTATATACTTGTAAAATATTTTTAGTATTATATATATATATATATATATATATATATATATATATATATATAATTCTCATGTCCTCGTCGTGTCAGTGTTCTACTTTTTTGAGTTTTGCCGTGTCACCGTGTCCGTATTGTGTCGTGTCCGTGTGCTGTATCCGTATCCGTGCTTCATAGGTTAACAATAAACCTTGTAACCTGAATACAAAACCCTTTATCCCAGTTGCAGGGTTCATTTAGTGTTAATCAGTGTTATTAAGAACCCTGCAACCGAGATACAAGATTCATTGAGAATTCACAAAAAAAAAAAAATTAAACAGACTGGCCATATGGCGATGGTTTTTTGTCGTTGACTGGCCACGTGGCAATCAGAGCGCCACTTTTGAAATTACAAAAGTTGTAACGATATTTTAATAAATTTATAATTTTAAAATGTTATTATGAAAAAAATCTCTTTCACGTATGAGAAACATAGAAGACATGGAATTAAGATCATGTGTCGCCCAGTTTGACAAGAGCACCCCTTGCTTTGCCTTTTAAGTCCTGAGGGCACCCCTTGTTGCGCCTTTTAAGTCCTGAGGGCACCCCTTGTTGCGCCTTTTAAGTCCTGAGGACACTCCTAGGTGCCAATTCTGCTAAGGGCCACCCTGGCTATTGTTGATGTCTTCCAGAGGCACCACTTATGGAGTTGCTATTTTCTAAGGGCACTCTCAGACCTCCCCGCAAATACAACATGCCCCCCATGGCCTAGATTTGTTGTATGCATCTCTTAAGTTTTTCTGAGGGCACCTGTCCTAGATCTGTTTACAGGCCCCTATTATCGCAATTACTGTTCTGCGTCCTCGACTAGCAAGTGTTATCTTTTTTTTTTGAGAACCCCTCCTGCGGGAGGGAGGGTTTGGCGGACCCCAACCAGAACCAATTAAAACTCAAGATAGAATGATGTTACAAAATAAGGAGGCTTCCTCCCCTAACTTGTCACGCCAAGGAATAATCCAAGTCCTGAAAAGAGAAGCAACCGACCTACGTAGATTCTCCTGCCCGGCCGAAGTAGCATTGAAGATCCGATTATTCCTCTCAAGCCAGATCACTCACACGATTGCCATGACCAACACATCCCAAGGTTTTCTGATTCCCAGCGGGACTCTCCTCCTCCTCCAGGAGCTCCAAAGACCTCGAAGAGAAAGCGGGTGCGAGGAAATACCGGCCTTGCCTTCAAAATGGTCCCACAGCTGCCGAGCGAAGGGGCACCCAAGTAACAGATGTGATGAGGTCTCCTCCTCCGTGTTGCAGAAGGTGCAGAGAGCGTCCGAAGCTTGGGGATGGTGCCTCCGCAACAAGTTCGCCTTAGTAAGAATCTTGTTCCTCGAGGCCATCAGAGAGAAAATCTAAACCTTCGAAGGCGCCTTCGTCCTCCAAATAGCCTTTGATGGTCGGTGACTCTGCACTCGAGGTAGGAGATGCTCGTAGAAGGATCTCACAGAGAATAGCCCGGAGGATGAGCAGTTCCACCGAACCGTGTCCCGCTCGGATCTGAAGGAAGCCGCCTGCAAAATCACATAAAGATCCTGCAGCTCTCGCCGACTGTCCCGATCTAAAGGAGCGCGGAGTTTAATATCCCAAACGATAGAACCCAGCCTCCGGCTCACCTGGGATCGGACCGAAGCTCCCTTGTTCCGAGCCAAAGAGAAGAGGGATGGGAAGAGATGCTCCAAAGGCCTATCTCCGAGCCAAGTGTCCCACCAGAATCTGATGGCCCTCCCGTCACCTAAGGAGAGAGTGGTCGCCTCCCTGTAGAGGTCCTTGACCTTGAGGACGCCTCGCCAAAAATACGAAATTTTACCAGAGACTACTCTGCGCGTGCAGTGGAGAGAATCTCCTGAAATATCGGGACAGAATAACTTCCCTCCATGAACCATCCGAACCTTGCTGCAAACACCACCACCACTTCCCCAGCATCGAGATATTGAACCGGCGCAGATCTAGGACACTCAAACCACCCAGCTTCTTTGGGAGACAGACCTGGTCCCAACGCATGAAGTTGTACCCTCCTGTAGAAGAACCCGCACCATGCCACAGGAAGGAGCGTTGGATCTTGTCGATCCTATCAATCACCCAAGTAGGCAGAAAATAGAAGGACAGGTAGTAAGATGGGATCGACGAAAGAACCGAATTTACCAGAACTAGTCGACCACCGGAAGACAAAAATCTGCCCTTCCAACCCTCCAAACGCCTTTCTATCTTCAGAATCAGCTGCTCCCAGTCCTCTCGCCTGAGAGCCCTGTCGCTGATAGGAAGACCCAAATACTTCATCGGCAAGGTACCTTCTCTGTAATTCAGTAACCTGGCCAAACCGCCACCGGCTTCCCCTGAACCGATGTAATACAGGCTGCTCTTCTGGAAGTTGATCTTCAGCCCTAAAGTCAATTCCAGCCCGTAAAGGAGGATCTTCAGGGAGACCATCTGAAAAGGACACGCTCTGGCGAAGAGTAACGAATCATCCGCATAATGCAAATTAGAAGTAGTCCAACCATGCCCGCCCACTCCCTTCACCAGACCTTCAGAGTTTGCCTTGCGAACCGCAGCATCGAAGGCATCGACCACCAAGATAAATAGATAAGGGGATAGTGGGCATCCCTGCTTCAGACCCTTGTACACCTTGAAGTCCCGGCCCTGCTCCCCATTAATAAGGCAAGAAAGCTTAGAAGAGACCAAAATCTCTCTAATCCAGGACACCCACTTAGCAGAAAAACCCTTGGCTTCCAGAAGCCTAAGGAGGAAATCCCACCGAATCTGATCGAAGGCCCGCTCGAAGTCGATCTTGAGCAGTACCCCTTCCTCTCCAGATTCCCACAGGTGGAAGATGGTCTCGTGGGCTGTCGCTACACTGTCGAGGATCATGCGCCCTTTAATGAAGGCCGTCTGGGAGGGGTAGACCAGCAGTGAGATGTTGTCGGCCAGTCTATTAGCTAGAATCTTCGCGACGATCTTGTAGAGGCAGTTCGACAGAGAGATCGGTCTGTAGTCTCGAATGGTCTCTGCAGCAGATTTCTTAGGAAGAAGGATAATCCAAGAGCGATTTAGGTAATGGAGACGCACCTTGCCCGAAAAGAAATCACTCAGGAAACGGCAAAGGTCACACTTCAAGATGTCCCAATACTTCTGGTAGAACGCCATAGGGAAACTATCCGGCCCCGGCGCACCATCGCCCTTAGACTGGAAGACCGCTCTGCGGAAATCCTCTTCAGTAAACTCCGAATCAAAGCTATTGTCATCCGGCAGTCTCCGGAAATCAACGCCGGCCCAATCGAAAGAGACTCCAGACGTCGCACCATCCTCATGAAAGGCGCTCTTGAAGAAAGAGGTAGCCGCAGCCAGGATATCAGAGGTCGAAGTCAGCGATTGCTCCACATGCCAAAGCGCGGTGAGGAAATTCCTCCTCCTTCTAGCATTCGCCACTCTATGAAAATAAGAAGTATTGGCATCTCCCTGCTTGATCCACTGTTCCTTCGAACGTTGCCGCCACATCACTTCCTCTCTCCGCAGAAGGGTTACAAGGCTCTCATTCAGCTCTATCAACCGCTCCTTCTCCGTAGCTGAAAGATCGGAAGATTCCCCCTTCACTTCAAGAGAATGAATCTCCGGCAGTACAGAAGTTTTACGCCTCAGCACACTGCCAAAATGTTCCCTGCTCCAGCAAATGAGCTTCTTCTTAACAAACCTGAGCTTGCAAGTCATGTTCAGCGCCGAGTTCTTATGACCGGCAGCTTCAGCCCACCATCCAGCCAACCTCTCTTCGAGGCCTCCCTCCGAGGACCACATCAGCTCGAATCTAAATGGTGGCCGGACGGGTGAGATAGATTCAGTGGACAGGAGGATCGGGGCATGGTCTGACACACAAGAAGCCAGACCTGTCTGGATCGAGCCCGGGAATTTCGAGTCCCAATCAACCAAGATAAGGAAACGGTCTAGCCTGGCCAATATTGGATCTTCCCTCTTGTTGCTCCACGTGAACGTACGTCCCGACAGAGGTAGATCAATAAGCTCCTGCTGACGAATGAAAAGAGAGAAGACACTCATAGCCGAAACATCACCTCCGCTACGTAGCCTCTCGCTCGACCCTCTCGTTACATTGAAGTCTCCAGCAATCATCCAAGGCCCAGTGAAGTTAACCCGGAGTAGGGACAGCTCCGTCCAGAAATCATCCCCTCTGCTATGGTCTGTCGGGCCGTAAACGGTAGAAAGCATCCACTCCTCGCCGTCTAATCTGTTCTGAAAAATATGGGAGAGAGAGAAAACTCCAACGTTCGTACTTTTCAGCAAAAGAAGATCGTCATTGTACCCCACCAGAATACCACCTGACGCTTCCGTAGAGTCCTTCGCCTCCCACTTTGCAATTTTCTTAGTGCTGAGGGAGCGGAAGAAATGGCTCGTCGGATTCTCCCGCTTAGACTCCTGAATACAGATGATGTCTACATCATGAATGGATGCAAAAGAACTGGCGGCCCGTCTTTTCTCCGACTTTCCTAACCCTCTCACATTCCAAGAAAGAATCTTCATAAGCAAAACAAACAACTCCACAGACACCTCCGGGACCACTCCTCAGGAGGATGCGGCTAGCCTAGCCCGCTTCTCCTCCATGGCTCTGAGAGAACCAAGAAAGAAACGCACACCTTCCAGTTCTGGAGTAGTTATGAACCCACATTTCTTAGCAATGTCTAAGATTACATCATCATCCAAAAAGGAAAGAGGGAGGGAAACCGAAGGGTCTGCTTGGTCCATCTCCAAAAGACGCATCTTCGACCGGATTAAAGCTTGGCCTAGCGACGGATCCTCCGAGGAACGCTGCAAAATTTGCCTGAAGCTCCTCCTAGCCGACTGAAGATGGGCAGCACCGCCACTATCCGCGGATGCCTCAGTCCTCCAAAATCCTGCTCGGCCCCAGCAGTAGTCCCTCCCCCTCCACTCCCCAGCTCTGCTACAGCGCACCTGCTGACATCAGAGTTAGGATCAAGAGGTTCCCCCGAAGTGGAGGAAACCACGTTGATAGGGACAAGATCAACCTGGGGACCCAAGGGTGGGCCCCCCACATCCGGACCAACATCAACACCCTCGTGCTCATCAGCGAAGGGGTTGATGGGAGTAGCCACGCAAGCACCAAGGGTACCCTCAAAAGAAAAAGGAGGCAAGCCTCCACTCGTGCCAAAACTGAGATTCGAAGCACCCAAACCTGTATCTCGGGAGAACTGCTGGAGAGATGGAGTACCTGGGTCGCGACTGCAACCCGTCTCGTGCTCTGGTGCCGGCACAGGTGGTGGGCGAATGCACTGCTGGCGAAACCTCGTCGGCTGCGGCCCGGCTGCCACTAGTGGACCGAAACCAGGCGGGATCACCGGCTCCCCGGATGGCATAATGCCGCCAACTCCATGGTCCAGAGGAGGCATATATCCCAGGGGAGGCGGAGGGAGTGTGGTGCAATCACCCAGGACCTGAGAAGTGAGACGAACCCGGAACACCCCACCGCCGTGTTATCATTCCGTGTTTATTCATCTATTTGGTATGATTTAGGGGGGTGTTTAATTAATTGCATGGGAACCCCATATTCATTCTGAATCAGCTTTGCTATCATAGCTCATGTCATAATGTCATATTATTATGATCGGTCCTTCTATGACCCTTGAGCAAGACTTTGACTGGCTCAAGCCCGACTTCTATAAACACAAGCACTATTTTGACAAATGGATATTGATCAAGATAGGAAGCAAGCATAAGTTCAAGCAAAATGGCAAGAGTCGCAAATAAATTACGAGTATTGATAGACCATATTGGATTACATAGCGTATCTTCCCCTCCATTGGTGCCATCAATGGAGCTTTTGTTGGAATTAAATCCTATTATCAGGGTCGCAGTGGAAGCAAAATATAGATCCGAGAATCTCATGGTGTATGTTTCATTACAATTTATCTTACAAACAATCTGTATGTGAACCTATGATCTTAGTATATATGCGGACACCCTAGACATAGAAGACATGCATGCATCTAGTTAGATGTTTAGAACCATCATACCTTATGGATCTATGATCCGAAGAGGACGGAACTAAATTAGTATTCTAATTAAAGCAATAACCAAAGTCATCTTTATTAATGTTAATACAGAAAATCCACGCTTAGGACACACGAGCTACAACAACTTTCTCTTTCAGTTGAGCTCCCACCTTCTGAGTCACAAAAAGAGGAGCCATCCCCAGTTCATGAGGTTCCATCATCGGTAACCTCACAGGAGGAACCTCTACTACCTATGGAGCCCCTGCCTACCCCAACACTTTCAACAGAATCTCCTCCCATAGTCGACTTTTCAGTGGAGCTTCCACCATCGTCAGCACCTCCCACGAAGCTTCCACTAGTGTCAGGACCTTTAGTGATACCATTAGTGGAGCAACTCCTTCAGTAGAGTTGCCACCCGCGGTAGACAACAACAAGACGATTCTTCTTCAGGACGTCAACTTCCTTTGAACAGACCGGGTACAAGTGGCTTCACTACTTTTCTAGTAGTACTTGGGCATGTGTACTTTCAGTGGACAGTTTGTGTGGCACCCAGCCTACCCAGGAGACAATCGCTATATGCTGGGCCATCCACCATTGGGGCTACACCACCAGGTGCTGACTTCGATACACCTCTACGGAGATCTTGATCTGGACTACGATGCTTCACGACTCAACTTCCTACAACTTGAGGACGAGTTCTATGTAGCAAAAGCGATTGATGCGGAGCATATCAGGTGTGTGTGCATGGATTTCAAGAAAAAATCACTTAGATTGTCTTATTGCTTATTTATGCTATTTAACTATTATTTTTTGGATGATTTAAATTGGGTAATTTGAGGACTTCATGCGCAAGTCGTCTTTTGTTTATTTTTAGGCCCATATTGGATGTAGGGATACTGGCATGTAATCATACAGATATGATGATCAAATGAATTAATTAATGAAAAACATTATGCTTCGCAAGTGCGTTCCTGCTGATAGGATGCATTCCTCCACAACTAAGACTTGAACCCTAGACCTCCTCTGTGGACGGAGGGGTGCCAAACCGTCAGGGCAAGCCCTTGTTGACTCATAAAATGTCGAATCATTAACAAGGAAATAATCAGATCGACTCACTCGGTTTTTTCTGCATATAGCCATCGACATGGCGGAAAATCACCTCAATTTCCATTATATATATGCTGGCTGGCATATACATTAGTCTCTTAATTCATTAAAAAAAACATTTGATTTCAAAAACTTAAGTGTCCATAGTCTACTATTGCCTCCCCCCTTGGCCTTTCGCCGGCAGGCAATGCTGCACAGGTGGGGAGACGGCGATGCAGGCAGCTAGGAAAGGTTTTGGCCCGACGACAGGCTCGAAATCATCGATCTTCATCCAATGGCCATCCATGTTTCGCAAGCTGCAAGCACAACTCCATCCTTTCGAAAAAGTGGAGCTACTCCTCATCAAATTCCCAAGGAATTACTATCGGGCAAGCGTTCGGCATGGTTGCGATTCGCTCGGTTCCCATGATCGGGTCGGCCGTTGATCCCGTTGGCAAGCTTGTGACTCGCCCTTAGTAGATCCAGTCGGCGGCCGACCGGATCTGCGGGCTGCGCCGTGAGATGCTTTCCCCCACACTAGCCTCCTATGGAGCTCAAACAAACTTTTGGCGGGAAGGAAAGCAGAGCAGTTGAAGTCATTGAATAAGAGGGAAGCAGTTAGGGGTGGCTTCTAAAGGGCGTGGCGACGAAGTGTGTCGCGACGGCCGGGTTGATTCGGTTCGTCGACTGCCCAATTGGCAGCTTTCGAACCCCTCAATGCAATCCCCAACCCCCAATAGATACCCTCCGTCCAAATCCCTCGACTCCTGCTTAGTCCTTCCCTTTGTTCTCTCCCCCAATGTGCTCACACAAAGGATTTCTCCTTGCAACTCAACACCCACCACCTCCCTTATATTCCAACACCTACCCATCTATTCTCTCTCCCCATGCTTGCAAGTTCTAGAGAGAGAATGCAAGAAGAGATTGGAGAGGAACTCCTAAGCCTAGGCCTTGCTTTGAATACCACTTGGCGTTCGGATGCTCCGAAGAAGAGGAAGAGAAGGGATGAGCGGAACACTCGCAATAGCATCGGAGAGGACAAGTTCTTGGGGATGCTTCGGTCGAGGGACCGGATGATGAGAGCAGACCCCAAGAGGCAGGGCTTGGAAGACGGTAAAGGCCTGCAATTGATCCATTTGCTTCTCTTATCGGCGACCGCCGTCGACGGGAACAATATCGACTCCGCCGTCGATTCGCTAAGGGAGCTCTACCAGAGCGTGTCCCTGAACGGTGATCCGATCCAGCGGGTCACGGCCTACTTCGCTGACGGCTTGGCCGCGAGGCTAGTTACGAGGAGTTCCCCTTTCTACAACGATATCATGGCGGATCCCCCCTCGGACGAAGAATTCTCCGCCTTCACCGAGCTCTACCAAGCCTCCCCCTACTACCAATTCGCCCATTTCACCGCTAACCAGGCCATACTCGAGGCATTCGAGGAGGAGGAGAATCGCAATGGAAGGAGTCTGCACGTTATAGACTTCGACATGTCATACGGGTTCCAATGGCCTTCTCTGATCCAATCCCTCTCCGATAAGGCCGCGGGTGGTGAACCAATCACTTTGCGCATCACCGGAGTGGGTAGAAGCATCGAGGAGCTCAGGGAAACCGAAATGCGGCTCACAAACTTCGCAAAGGGCTGCTGCAACTTGGTTTTCAAGTTCGAAGGTCGGGTAAGAGGCCTGAGGCCCTGTGATCTCGAGATCACGAAGAACGCGACGCTCGCGATCAACTTGGTGTTCTATCTCCACACCTTGAGTAGCTCTTCAGAGATATCGAAGACGCTGATGGATATCCACACCTTGAAGCCATCGACGGTGGTCTTGGTAGAGAAAGAGGGGAAGCGGAGCGCGCGAAGCTTCCTGTTGGGATTCATGGAGTCTCTGCACTACTTTGCGGCCATGTTTGATTCATTGGATGGCTGCCTCCCATCCGATAGCACCGAGAGGCTGAGAATCGAGAAGAACCATCTGGGTAAGGAGATCAAGAGCGGTATAAGCAGCGAAGGCGAGGAAGAGAAGCAACTGATGTATGGGAGGTTTGAGACATGGAAAGGAAGGATGGAGAGCGATCGGTTCGAAGGGGTGAAGCTGAGCTCAAGGTCTGTCAGCCAGGCAAAGCTGCTCCTGAAGATGAAGAACCATTGTTCTAGTGTGGAGCATGGCGGTAAGGGGTTCGGCATTTTCGAGAGGGATGAAGGGAGGGTGATATCCTTAGGATGGCAAGAGAGACATCTGATAACTGCGTCCGCATGGCGATGTGCTCAATGACCCATCATCCCTGATTAAGTTGGAAATGTTGTTGTTCATTTCTTGTATGAATTCCTTAATTTGCTCGTTCGATCGGGTTTCGATATATAACAAGATTCGATAATATCATAAATGAAAGTGTTGAGGAAGTCCACCAATTAGTCCAATATTAGTAAAGAGGGCGTCTAACAGCTAGCTTTATACCCTTTGTGGACCTCCCCTTACAACCCGGGTTTTGGGGTCTGAGGATATCTAACATGGTATCAGAGCTGGATTCACCGTCTTTCTCCAAGTGCAGCCCCTTCTGATTGTATATCATTATGTCTGCTCTGCTTGAAGAGGGTGTTGAGAAGAAGTCCACCGATTAGTCCCACATCTGTAAAGGAGGCACCTAACGCTCGCTTTACCTCTGTGGACCTCCCCTTAAAGTGTTAAGATAGAGAGAAGTAAGAATCTTTACTAATTGCACCAAATCGGATTGGAGAAAGGTCTAGCCGAATAGCATCCCAAGTTAATGACACAAATATTTTGATTTATAATAGATTATAGAGATGGTTTCGAATGAACATCTTTTTTTTCTTTTATTTTTTAATTTTTATTTGTTTTGTAAATGATCTGTTCTTAAGTATTGCAGTCAATTCAAACTAGCATACATCATAGAGATGCGGGTCACCTAATGGCACGTTCGACTGTTCAAGATTTTGCGATGGTCAGATCGTTGCGGAGAATCTGTTATCTTGTCCAGAACATGTGGCTATCATTGTTCATGTGTAATGGAGTTTTTGCTAGGGCTGCAACTTGGGCGGGTTGAACCCGATCCAACCCGACTCTGGGATGGGTTTGATCTCATTTTATTGAGGGGCGGGTTGGAAACAATCAACCTAAACTAAAATTGGGTTGGGCTTGGGCCATAGGTAATCCAACCCGGCCCTACCCGAACCCAAATTGAGAATAACATGGCACTTTATATTCTCCATGATTCTTGTTTCTAGACAAGCATGGATCCTCTTTCAAAACTAAAGATCAATAAATCATAAGAAGGTGGAGAGAAGAGACTATGTTTCGATCCTTGATCTCTATTGTGCCGAATCACTAACATGTGATGTATTGACCACTTTGGTAGTCCTTCCAAAACAAAAAAAATAATAACTAAATTTTGTCTTAACTTTTTGCATTTTAAAATTCAAAACTTTGTATAAGTGATATAATAAGCCTTATCCGATCCCTCATGATCTGACCCGACCCACCAACTTGCGCTAACCCGTGTTGAACCCGGGCTTGACAATTTCTTCTCGGGTTAGACACCATGAATTGAAGGTCAGGTTGGGCTGGGTCAAACTCTAACCCGACTCAGCCCGCCCAAGTTGCAGCCCTAGTGTTTCCAATTAGGAGCATAGCATTCAATAGAATTTCCAAAGTCTAGTCTTAATCTTCTTTCTTTTGAAGTAAAATGTATCCCCTCATTGCGCATTCATCAAAGCTTAGATGAAGTATTTGATGCCTCGACCCAATTAGTTAGCATGGCATCATTAGGTGGTAATTAAAAATAATGTTTATTTTTTAAAAAAAAGAGTGCACAATCGAAACAAAGAATAATTTCGCACGAGGGGATCTTCGGAACCGAGTCTGTTCATCAATGTTAAATGTGGAAGTCGAGAAACCAATGGAACATACTAAAGAGCACCAATGCATAAGTCGCATTGCAAACACAGAACAAAATCACATACCGACCACAAGCACGAGACAACGATTTACATGAAAATCTCAAACGAAAAAAAAAAAAAAAAAAACACGGACGACGACGACCAAATCCGCTAGAAGCCGAGGAACCAACAAGGGTATGAACGCGCAAAAATAATGAGAAGATCCTATTCACCATGGGTTTCTCGTCCCTCAAAGAATCTCTTCCAAATTCGTCGTCCTTAATTTGGCCCCTTATTGGGTTTGCATAGGCTATGAGCCAAATCCAAAAAAAACGGAATCCTAAAGCAGTCAAACCGATTGGTTGACCAAAAATTTCAATCGGTCGGTTGGTCCAACTTGACATCACCAATGTGAGTAATCACATCCGATAGATCTGCAATAGATCCAATCAAAAGTTTTTTGTTGGGGTTTTTCTATGGTTTGATAGCAACCAAGAGTAGTGTATGAATAATAGGAACCTATAGGTTATGTCTACAGACAGAGATTCAGAGTCAGGAAGAAGAATGATAAAACATATCGGTTTGAAAAAGATGGCGTCGAGGCTCGTGCAGATCACGATACCCTGAAAACTTTAATCGTTGCAGACAGAGATGTGCTTCAGCCTCCGACGATAGTTCCCTTGGGTTCAACGACGATCGACCAGCCCCACGCTTTAGCACCTAGGACCGATAAGACTCTGTGTACTCCAGATGAAAAGCAAAAAAGAAAGGTAATGGAAGAAAATTTTCTTTTGTCTTGTTATTCTCTCGCCTCCATGAACCCTCTTATATAGAGTCCTCCACCATAGATGTTACCACAAAAAAACGAGAGACGTTACAAACGTTACAGACCTAACTTGCAGCGGTTGTTTAAGGAAGCATTAACCTGCAACCATTACTCGTCTGTAACGTACGATCTTTACTGCTAGTAACCAACAAATACAAAACCATAAGAGATAACAATAACTGAGTTAAAACCTAAAAAAAGAACCCGAAGCTCATTCGCAGTCACGCAGCTCACAACCACGGCCCGAGGTCATGCTTGGCTCAGTGCGAGCGTGAGCGCATGTGTGGTGGGTGCAAGTCTTGGCGCTTGTGTTGCTACAAGGCCGTAAGGGTATTGTTCTCTTAAATACACACATCTTGCACTCTCCCCAAGCAATGTGGGACTAAAATGAAAACACTGATTTCATTATTCCAATAAAAAAAAATCTATTTTTTTATAACATTTTCATGTACACCAAAACTGATCAGTCGGTTTAACCAACCAATCGATCGGACTAAATTTTTCCTTGATCTTTATAATTGAGCCATAACTCAACACGAGAATAGTTCTTTTGTAACGATACCTAGATCTAATCCAAATTGTTTGGTGAGCCACTTGTGATGACATGAAAGAGGGGTGATTCACCACGATTGATTCGACCATGGTAAAAATCGTACATCAAAAGCTTTTTTTTTTTGTCATTTTAGAGTAGCATTGTCCAATATAGATTCAAGTTTTATTAGCCAACTGTAACATAATTAAATGAATCATGGGAGAAGTTAGATTTTTCATTTTTTTTTTCAATAAAATTCAATCGAAATATAGCCGCGAGAAAAAAGATATTTTGTTTGATGAATCACCTAAATGCATTCTCCATAACTTATGCTTCAAACCCATGGAGGAAGTTCACCGGTTAGTCCCACATTGATAAAGGGGGCACCAAACGCCCGCTGTATATACCCTCTGTGGGCCTCCCCTTACGACCTGGGTTTTATTGTGCGAGAGTATCTCACATGATATCAGTTCACCGTCTCGCTCCGGATGCGGCCCCTTCCGATTGTGCCTCGCTCCGCATGCTCCACTTGAAGGAGGAGGGTTGAGGAAGTCCACCGGTTAATCCCACATCGGTAAAGAGAGCACCTAACGCCCGCTTCATATACCCTCTTTGGACCTCTCTTACAACCCAGGGTTTGAGGTGTGAGGGTATCATACATAACCATTCAAGATGTTTATTTAAATAAATGCATCCTTCTCTACCATCAACAAGAAAATGCACTCCTTTTTTTTACATCAGCAGGTGTCCGGAAACCTTTCGGGCAATGGACCCACTTCAGCCTTGTACTAAACCCTCCGGGAATGCTCACCGACCCACTCGGAAGTTTTCCAACGGACTCATGAGGGGCTTGAGAAAAAGAGGGGGGGGGGGGGATTGAATCCACAACCTCCTCACCAAAGCATCAGTTGCTTACCAACTCCCCTATCCCTCTGGCGGGTAGAAAATGCAGTCTTGACTACAGAAGTAATGGGGAACAAGAAAGTGGGGTTCATTTTGAGAACAGCATCACACTTCTTTGTTTATATTAAGGTGAAAAGGTTGAAAAGTGGCACCCTCCACTAACATCAGTTTGCTTACTAAAAAAACAAAGATGGATTCGATTGTGGGAGTTGAATAAAGATTTCAGGGCATGTGAAATGGTTTCCAGTTAAGAGTCTGGCCGGCAAATCTTTTATTAGATATACACATGTGGGACCTTTGTTTTACTGTAAAGGGTAAATTATAGTTTGACCCCCTGAAATTTGTAGATAGTCACAATTGTGCCCCCACGTTTTTTTTATAACACCCCTTCTAGTTTCAATTTGTTGACACAGTCACCCCCTCCCGAGGGCCTCACGAGAGGGCTGAAGTGTTGCAAAAAGACAATTATAACTGCCCCCCAAGCTTCAGGGGTCAAACTGCAATTTACCCTATTGTAAAATTCAGCATCTCCTAGTAGGACATAACAAATGATCAGTAAAGAGGTCTGCCATACTTATAATGTAATGATCCATAAGGTGTCCCGTACCGTAAGGTGATGGTACTTATGCATCTACAGCCATCTGTCTCGGACCGCGTTCTATTCACCTGTCGGGTTGCCTGCCATCGGACGGCTCTGTTGATTTCTCATAATTATATATCGGTTTTGATTTCTCTTTTGACTTCCATCAAACAATTTGAATGACATTATCTTTTTTACTGAGATGAGATCATTGGAAAATAGTTTTGTTAGGTGAAGGTCAAACAATCAAACCAATGCCTCAAACAGAAGTAGGCAATGGATTATTACAAGCGGGTGGCAACTCGAAGAGGGGTGCAAGGAAAGAGGAAGAATATGTACATTGGTTTGATTCAAGTAAAGAGTAAACACATGAAGTCTGCAGTAGAGCAATCTGAGTAGAAATTTTACCATGGCCTTGTTTCCATGTGTTTTAATATCTCAGTACACAATCAAAATCGATCCTTCTATTGTTTTATGCTCTTTCGTGTCCTCTATTATCTCAAGTGCTGGTGTTCACGACCCAACTGCTTCCTGATTAGTCGTAGTCGACTCGAGTAAAAGATTGAACAGAAAGTTGGAGATTATGGAAAGAATAAGAACTAAGTATTGGCGACAAACATGAAACTCAATACATGAGAAATACTCCAATTAGACATGAAACCGCAAATGTAAATGAATGGAGATTATGTTAGCAGTACCATGTAGAATAGGGAGGAAAAAGGAGAGAGAAATCTCAGAGATGTCAATTGCTGTTCTTGGAACATTGAGTCCCCTACAATTGCATGAATCAAAGTTCATAGGTGAGAAGTAACCTCGATCATCATCGAAGCCTCCAATGTCTAGATCATTGACATGGCCCATAGATCTTCCAGCAATGTTAACACTGATGCACGCTCTTCTATATATTAATCAATTCTTTCCTAAGTTGACCCATGATTCAATCATAACTTAGATGTTGATTAATCAATTGTCTTGAGAGCTTCATACCAAGTTCCCTTAAACTCTTTTTCTAATCTAAATCCAGCGAACATGGGGTCCCGTTTCTTTTGAGATGCGTGTTCTTGTAGCCCAATCCAGCTGTAGTCAAATACTTTTCTTCTACTTGCTGCAGAATTTGTGGAGGAAGCACATGAGCATCCGAATACCTAGTGTCAACACATAGTACATTTTTTTTCCGATTACAAAACAGATCTGATCACCACCTCAACAATAATAATAGGGAAGGTAAGGAGTAATTTGGATACAAATTACATAATGGCTCTGTCGTCATGTGTGTAGAGACGCAAGTCCACTATGTCGAAGCAAAATTGATCTTCTCGACTATGTTCCTTCAAATCACTTATCAAAAGCACACGAAGTTGAATCAAAATTGACCACCTCTTTTAACTAGGTAAAAGATTACACAGAATGTTGGAATTGTACACAGAATGAACAAAAAGTAGACTAATGATAGGGAAAGAAGATAAGTATCAGCGATAACATGAAACGTAGTACATGATAAAACTCCAATTGGACAAGAAACACGGAGATACAATGGATTCCATACCAACAAACGTAAATCAATGGAGAATATGTCAACAGAATTAACCATGTAGAATTGGTACCTCATACTGCTGAAGTCTGATGTTTTCTTCTCATTCTCAGTATCCCAGATTTTGAACTTCAGTTCTCGCGATTCTTTCGAAGTAAATTGGAAGAACCGGGAGGAAGAAAGGAGAAGGAACTCTCACAGATATCAAACCCTGTTCTTGGAACTTCCAGTCCCCCAAAGTTGCAGGAATCGAAGTTCATAGGCGAGAAGTAACCTCGACCATCATCAAAGCCTGCAATGTCTAGATCATTAACATGGTCCATAGAGTTTCCAGCAAAGTTATATCCCATGCTCTCCGTTCTAGTCATCGCTATTTGATCCGACGGTCCTGAACCTTTTGCGTCTTCCGCGGGGAGAGCGGGTGTGTGGCCTTGGAAGAGGGCAACGTGCCCGAACAACTTGTCCTTCCTCGAGAACGTCGTTCCACAAGAGCAGATCCACTTGTCACGCCCACAGTGCTTCTCATGAGTTTTCAGGTCGGCGATAACCGAGAACTTCTTGCTGTTGCACCGGCTGCAGGTGTAACTCTTGTCACAGTGGCTCCTCTTGTAGTGGTTCTTCACGCACAGAAATGTCTTCAGAGGCTGGAATTTCTTGTGTTCCCGGTTTCGCTTGCACCCAACAAAGGGGCATGAGTACCTCTTTATAAGAAGGGGCTCAGAATTTGGTTCCCTGCTTGGCTTGGCAAGGGCGGCAGCTGTCTTGTACTCATCTCCATGGCCTCTCATATGCATCCTTAGGTTCGCGTCCCTCTTGAATCCCTTACCACAGATCGAACAGAAATGGGTGTGTGGTGCTAAAATCTCCTCCTTTTCCAGTTGCAAGATCTCGTATGAACCTGGGGGGAGGTTTTCTCCATCCATACCATCTTCACTGTCCTTCACATCATGATCTTCAATGGTAATAAACTCTTCACCCCCGCAATCACCCAAACCATTGATCAGCTCGTTGTACTCCTTAACGTTGGTTACCTCCGAAGGATACCCCTCATTTGGTTGTGTAATACCATCCAAGCCCAAGTTTGTCTGAGAACCAATGATGCTGCCTAACGGCCCAATTGAAGGATTAGTGGATAACAGTGTGTTCTTCACAGAAGGGAGAAGGGAGCCTGCAGTTGAGATCAGCTGAATTATGATGCAAGTCAGGTCCGTCGTCACGAGTTGCTGCTGTGCTGCGAGCTCATTCGGCTGGATGGATAGCTGACCGTCCCTGTTGATGATCGAACGGACTATATCTTCAACTTCATGAATCTTTTGCTCAAGGAGGGAGAGATTGCTCAGTACCGATCTAGGATCCCAATCAAGAGCCGGATTATTAACAAAAGGAGTAGATTCAAGTGGGCCTGGCTTTTTTACTTCATGCTCAGTGGCATAGGAGCAAAACGATCGGTTGTCTAAAGGCTGGGAGATTTCGGGACAGCGCCGCTCGGTTCTACCATGATAGCTTAGATTTCCCGAGTCGAATTGGGCGAAGGGCTGATCGGGGTTGAGATTTCTAGACAGCCCGTTCATTGAAGACGGTGATTTCTTTGATATTTCGAAAGCTGGCCTCAGCTTATGATCCATTTTAACACAAGAGATGTGAAGTCACTTCGATCCCAGTTCCTCCTAGAAGAGCAGCTTTTGGTCCCAAATTCAATCTGAAACAAACGCTAAAAGAAAAATGATTCTCTTATCCCAAACCAGTTTATCAGAATACAACAGAATTAGCTAGAAGCTGGAACAGGACTACAGAGGATTCCTCTATTCCAATTCAAGAGCAACAATTGGCCCCCAAATCTCAATCACTAGCAATACCCACCAAGAGAATCAGAGGCCAAATCAAACAAAGATGCATCCTTTAACCACAACAGAGCAAAAAGGACCAAATCAATCAGGAACCCAGATGCAGGAATTGCATCAGAACCTGGAAACCCTAGGTAAAAACCCACAATGCCCACAAACAAAGAACATAAAAGCTACCGTTTTTCCAGATGGGTCGCACCCAGATGCTCTTGTCATCACATTGAGATCCATCAAAAGCATAAGAAAAAGAGGGGGAAAGCTTCAAAGTGGGACTTACAGATCAAGGAATATGATGGAACTCAGACCCTCCTCCTCCTCTTCCGATCAGTATCTCTCTCTCCCCCTCTTCCTCCCTCCCTCCCTCTCTCTCTCTCTCTTCTCTCTCTCTCTCTCTCTCTACTTTGACTACATTTGTTTTACCTCGTTCGAGATGGAGATCAGGATGAGTGAGTTCTGGTGGTGGTTATTATATGAGTGGCTCCTAAGCTGGAAGGGGATCAGCTGACGGGTGACGGACTGCTCCCCACGCTATCTTCGAACGTGTCCGACGGCCGGCAGAGTGAGACCCTTCTGTCATTGGATGGCATCGGATAGGGTCCCACCGAGTGACCGATTGTTACTGACACGCAGGAGAAAAGATGATGGTTGCTGTTTGAGGGGTGGCAGGCGATCCGACCGGGGGTGTAACGAGGAAATAGGGAAAGGGGAGCCGCCTCGGCGTAGGACGTGAGCCGTGAGGTGGTGAGGGGATTCGGACAAACTCCACGGCCCGGAAGTCAGTGGTCCGGGATGGACCACTATTAAATTATGTTCACCAGAATCATGACCCGGAAAAGTAGGACCGCTAGATTTTTGATTAAATTTGCTATTTGTAAAATCGATTATTCTCTCTCTCTCTCTCTCTCTCTCTCTCTCTCTCTCTCTCTCTCTCTCTCTCTCTCTCTCTCTCTCTCTCTTCTCACGTGTGTAAACACACACGGATCTTTCTCATAAATACTATTAAAAATATATTATAAATTACTAAAAATATATTAAATAATATTTAATAATTATTTGATGTTAATTAAAAAAAAATTAACATTATCTCTTTTTCACTCTAACAAGTGAAACACAATTAGATGAGTGAATCACAATCAATCCAGATTGCACACTTTTTTGGACGGCTGTGATGTTATTGCTAAGTGATATACATCAAGTTCATAAGGATATTACTTGGGTTTCTTACTAGTTCTATAAAGCAGAGACTTTTGGTGATTGAGCCTCCCCATTCCCCCTCTCTGTCCTATTTCTTTCTTTCTCCTTCTTTAATTTTTTTGTAATTAAACATATTCCTCTTTCTCTCTCTCTCTCTCCCCAAGCTAGACACGGTACCTGATGCGTTATCCATTTGAACGGTATCGTAACCGTCCGTTCATTGCACGGGATATATACTAGTACTAAATAAAAAACAAGATTAGAGATGAAGACCCACCATGTGAGAGATGCATTCACAATATCGAGTCTGAGTCTCGAATCAGAAGAAGAGTTAAAAGGGAGCCGACTAAGGATAGAGGTTCACATTGAGCCCGAGAGTTACTAGACCACTTTGCTTGACGTTGGACTCTACCAGAAAGCATGCAACAACACAATGAATATGTATGTCCTTATCCGCACTCCGAGCAGGTGGGTGTCGACCGACACAATGGCTTAGTCAACTGGACCACCTAAGCAATTTCCTCTGAGAAAAATTGAGGCTATCTTTGAGAAATCTATTAATGATTGGGCCAACCCTCCTAGCGAAAAAAGGAAAAAAAAATTCAGACTATTGATCAAGTAAAATTTTTTCCTTCTCTTACATTTGTAGCAATATCAAATAAACTTTGCTTAGCACATCCCCCAACCATGATTAGTTTGGTCAAATGTGCCAACATATGCAACATATTGACTTATTAAACTTCAAGAGGCTAAGATTTTGTTGTAAATAGCATTAAAAATTGTCACTCCTAATAAAAAGCTCAAGATATGAACTATGTAAGTGCTAATAGCGTCTCATTACCATCGCATAGCTCATCTAATACGGATTTTCAGTAGAGAAATGATTCAATAAGACGCCTCGTACCGTAAGGTGGAGTGCCCTGGTTCATCAGAGTCGTCCGCTGGCAGGCAATCCAACATATGAATGGCGCTGAACCCGAACCGATGGTTGTAGATGTAGCAGTCCCCGGTGCGGGACACCTTATGGAAATCACTACTCTTTTCAGTATGAGGTGGGGATAATTTGCCTTTCATTGGGCTTGGCGCAGTTAAGCACGGAAGAATGCAACACTGATGCTGATGATAAACTGTCTAAAGACCCTCAGGAGTAGGGATGGCAACGGTCGGGTTTGGGACGGTCGACCCTATTCTGAATCTGTACATTATATTTTATCCTATCTTATACCCGTTTCAAACGCCAGTCGGGTTTTGAGGGTAATTTTCAAACCCATCCCAATTAATATTGGAAAAACCCGTGCCCGACCCGCCTCGGCCCATTTATGCATTGCGGGTCGGGTCGGATCGACTACATAAAAAACTGCATATTTAGCTTCTTTGGCTCACCTAGTCGTAGCTTTACATAGAGAAAAGTACAGAGCAAATGTTCCTCGTATATTACGATCACATAGTTATAAGCACAAGTCAACTTATTATATAATCTTGAGAACCAATATATCAAAGAATACTTAAGATATATGAATATATGATACGTTATATACCCGGATCGGGTCGGGACGGATTGGAGTAAAACCCGAACCCGATCCAAACCCAATCGGGTTTTAAATTCAAATCCCAAACCCGTCCCAAACCCATTTTTGAGCATCCCAAACCCGTCCCAATCGGGTCGGGTCGAGTTGGGTAACCCGATAAACCCAGATAATTGCCATCCCTACTCAGGAGAATATAGGGGTGGCAAGGGGTCGTGTCGGGTTGGGTTCGTGTCGTGTCTTGTTCGGATCTTGTCCAAAACCCCTAGACCCGGACCCGACCCGTTTAACTAATCGTGTCTACATCCTAAACCCGTACCCTATCCGTTTATAAACGGTAGACCCGATAAGACCAGTTAGACCCGTTTACTACACGGGGTTTATTCAGTTGACCCGATCCAACTCGACCAAATAGTCGATAGACCCGCTGATACTATATATTACAGTATCGGATTGCAGGTAGACCTGACCCGACACGACCTGTTGAATTTTAAATGGGTCTTCCCGGGTCTACCGTGTCCAGACCCTAAACCCGGACCCGACCCGTTTATTAAACGGGTCTATCGTGTCGACCCATTTACGACCCGAACCCGTTTAGTCCTGACCCAGACCCGCTAACTTTGTGTCGGATCTGCCATGTCGGGTCCGAAATTGCCAGCCCTAGAAGAATACTTGCAGTGACTAGCTACCCCTGCAACTCCCCCCTAGCTAGGGTCGGCAATTTTGGATCCGAGATGAAATTAACGGGTCTTGTTTGGGTTAAACTAGTTTGGGTCGTAAACGGGTCGACACGACTAGCCCGTTTAATAAATGGGTCGGGTCTGGGTTTAGGATCTAGACATGGCAGACCTAAGAAGATCCGTTTAAAATTCAACGGGTCGGATCGGGTCGGGTCTACCTGCAATCCGATACTGTATTATATAGGATAATGCTGTAGTATATAGTACCAGCATGTCTTATCGGGTCAGATCAGGTCTAGTCGGATCGGGTCGGGTCAACTGAATAGACTCGTGTGGTAAACGGATCTAACAAGTCATATCAGGTCTATCCATTTATAAGGGGGTTGGGTACAGGTATAGAATCTAGACATTATTAGTTAAACAGATCAGGTCCCGATCTAGGGGTTTTGGACACGACCCAAAACTAGACACGACACGAACACGTTCACCCGACCCATTGTCACCCGTACCCCCAACGTCCATAACTATTATACACTCAAAAAATGGTATTGTGATCTTAGAAAATAATATGAATTTTTTTTTCTTCCTTAAGCCTCAGGTTTGAATGATGCTATCACGAAAGCTTCTTGCCAATAGTCTGTTAAAAACTAAAAAGGTATCACCTAATCTCTGTGCCTCTTTTGCGACGGAGGTTGCATCCCAATGGCAAAGCACATGCCCCCATCTAGCATGCCATGTCATTGAAACTCGTGGGCCTTCCACCTCCATGATGGGTTTATCCCTCGCCTGTCTAATGGTTTCTCTCTCTACCTTTATGGTGGGTTTATATGTGCTCCTGTATGGCAATATAATATACAAAGGTAAAATTCAAACCTTGATCTATTTTGTGCTCTAAGCACTAACAGGCAATATACTGATCGCAAGGTCCCTCAAAAAAAAAATCATTGTCTCAACATTTTCCCTAAACTCTCTCTCTTTCTCTCTTAAGTTTGCTCTTGTCTATCTCTGAAATAATTAAGATATAGATTATTACTGTTTTTTTCCAAATAGACTTTCTCTACATGCATTGCATCTACCTAAATATCTGAAATTTAAATGAAAATAATTTAAGATGATGCGAGAAAGAATGTCATAGTTCATTCAAGACATACTCCAATTAGAGTTTCCATCATTTGTTTGCAGATTAATTCCATGATATGGTGCCATGCATGCTCAAGAAATCTGTCAAGCCATACTTCAACTCATTCAGTGTCAAACAACAGATTTTGAAGTTGAGATGGATTCCAAGAACACATTTCTTGGAGATATCTTGAAGTCTGATAATCTTGATTGAACCACAAGTTCTCTTCCGAGGAAACATGCAAAGGGTCTACCACATGAAATATTTTATTCGATCCATCCAAGTTAACACTAATTCGCGCTCATCTTGAGAAAATCATTTCGGGTTCTTTAAGCTCTATTTCTAATCTAAATCCAGTGAACAAGGGGTCCCTTTTCTTTTGAGATGGTTCTCCCCATGTTAATAATATAAAGAAATGCACGTTCTCCTAGCCAATCCAGCTATGATCAAATACTTCTCTTTTACTTGCTACAGAATTTGGGGAAGAAGCACATGATCATCGATAGACCTAGCAGCAATAAACCATCAAAAGATAGGATGTGGACCCTACAAAACACCCGAAGCTATCCCGTGCGAATCTTTGGGCACCACTCATGCCTGCCGGGGCCCCGTTTCGCTGGAGAGGGCCGTGCGCACCTCACGTCCCCAGGGTTTGCACGCACGGGTTTTGGCGGATTTTAGGGTTCAGGGGGTCTCGTAAAGTATGTTGGATAGCTGTTTTTCGTTTGAACTCGATTGTAACATGAGGAAACATTGGTGAGGCCATTGGAGAGGGTTCTAGATTGGCGAGAAGAGGAGTAGGAGGCGACGATTGATCGAGAAGGAGTCGTGGTGATTGTAATTCCTTGTAGATCGAGAAAGAGACTTGTTCCTTCCGATCTGATTCTCCAAGATAGTGAAGCACATGATCTTGAGATAGGACGTAGGCAAGATTTGTCGAACCTAGGTAAATTTGTATGTGTCGTCTCTTGTCTCTTGTTTGCATCTCTTTTCTTGTGGTAGTTTTCTCGTTTCATTGTTGTTTTCTTTCGTCGATCGCTTGTATGATCTACAACAACTGGTATCAGAGCGAGGTTTCAGAGAAAACGATGGTGGAAGAAGAAAATATCAGGATCAAAAAATTTAACGGGTCGAATTTCGGGTTCTGGATGATGCAGATCGAAGACTACTTCTACCATAAGAATTTGTATCTACCACTCAAAGGAGTAGCAGGCAAGCCGAAGGCCATGAACGTGGTGGATTGGGCCAGTTTCGATATAAAAAAAACTCTAAGTGCGATTCGAATCCCAAACTCCAACTGTAGCATTTAATATCTCCTTCGAAACTACTACAGAGGGTTTGATAAAAGCTCTACAGAAGGTGTCTATGAAAAATCCTCTGCGATGAGCAAGGTTCTTATGGTGAAGAAGTTGTTCAATCTGAGTATGAAAGAAGGAGGAAGTGTGGCAGAACACCTAAATGATTTCAATATGCTAGCGAGCCAATTGAAGTCGGTGAAGATCGTTTTCGAAAATGAGATCCTAGCCCTTCTGATTCTCTCGTACCTCCCAGATGGTTGGGGCGGGCTTGTGATGGCCATCATCAACTCTTCAGAAACGAAGCCTCTAAACTACGAAGACGTCGTAGGTCTGCTATTGAGCGAGGAGGTTCGAATAAAGTCGTCTGGAGAAGCATCAGAGAGAGTTCTGAAACACGGAGAGCAGAGAGAGAGATACAAGAGCAGAGATCCTTACAAAGGGAAGAGTCATGGAAGATCCTATGGGAGATCCAAGTCAAATGGGTCCTCCTAAAAATTGAAAACTAGGCGGTGCTAGAACTGTAGCAAAAAGAGCAACTACAGTAGGGACTGCAGATTTCTGAAGTTCCAGCAATTGAGTCAGAGTAGTGCAGAGCCATCTGCAAACGTCTCAGAAGCAGTGCACGATAAGGCGTTGATACTTTCAATGGACATAAGATATGAGGTTTGGGTGGTTGATTCGAAAGTGTCGTTTCACGCAACATCTAACCAGGACATCCTCTGCAACTATGTGTAGGGATCTCGGAAAGGTGTACCTTGGAGATGATGAGTCGTGCAACATAGTCAGCAAAGGTGATATCCAGATAGCCCTGAGCAACGGTCTAGTTTTTGCGGTTGAAGAACTTATGTCATGTGCCAAGCTTGAAGAGGACCTTGATCTCTGTCGACTAGTTAGCCGAGGAGGGGTAAATGACCACTTTCACCGCTGACTCATGGAAGATCATGAAGGGATCTTTGGTCACGGCATGTGGCAAGAAGGAGGAGAATCTCTATTGCATATCGGGCACGATGAATGTGATCTCGATAGCCACTGCAAATGACGACTCAAAGTTGTGGCCACACCGGTTAGCCCACATGGGCGAGACCAGAATGAAGACCCTTCTCTCAGAAGGAAGGCTACCAGGTCTCAAGTCAGTAGACTTGGAGCTATGTGAGAGCTATTGGCAAAACTCGGTTTTGGCTTATGAGAATGAAAAATCGGTTTTGAGTTTAGTCCCATATTGCCCGGAAAAAAAAACTATTCATGCATATTTAATAGAACTCCCTCCATAAGCCTTTGTAGCTACCCAAGAGCCATGGCCTAGCCCACCACACACGCACGCACGCACATTGATCCAGGCTGCGGCTCGTGAGCCACACGAATGGGCTTCCGGGCTTCTGGGTTTCTTTTGGGCTTGAATCTTTTTTATTTCCCTATATTTATCTCTCACATGTAGAGAGTAAAGGACAGTCGTTACATGCAGAGAGCAGCCAACTCTTGTAACGTCTGCCATCATTGCGAGTTAATGCGTACAGTTACAAAGAGTTGAAACATATGCATTAACTCGGGTGCGTTACTCCCCTACTCATAACTAATGGTTGAGGATTCTATATAAGAGTGTCTAGGATACTTCTTTACACATACAAAAATTCTCTTCTCCCTTGTTATGTTCTGTTGCACGCCTGGAATACTAAGCTGAGAGTCCTGCTGGTGGTCCCTGTACTAGTACTGGCCGCAAGAGACATGTTCGTCCGTATTCTGAGGAGCTTTCATCGATAGACCGAAGCACACATTATCAGGGCATCATGTCCTTTAACAAGCCTCGGCACCTTCTTCAATTCGATAAGTTCCATTCACCATCCCTTCTCTCCTCCTTATTGCCATATTTGTAGAAGAACCTTAGGATTCCTAATCCTTAGTTAGCTTTTGTGTCCCCTCATTGCATGTTAAACTAAACATATTCCACCTTTTGCCAGATTGATTTTTCTATCAACCTTGATATTTTCCAACAATAGCTGTATATTTGGAAAATATAAAAATGTCAGTTTCTTGAAGGAAGGAAGCCGAAGAAACTGGAGCTAGTATACACGAACGTATGCAGCCTGGTTCAGGTATCATCTATGGGTGGTTCCACCTACTTTGTTACATTTATAGATGATACTATAAAGCTTTGGGTGTATTTCCTTAAATGGTGTGGCTGAGCGTATGAACAAAACCTTGATGGAGCGTGTGAGGAGCATGCGGATCTACTCCAGTCTACCGAGGAACTTCTAGGTTGATACAATGAATACAACCGCCTACTTGGTCAACCGAGGACCATCGGTTCCATTGGGAGGTGCGATTCCGGAGGAGTAGACGGGCAAGAAGGTGAGCTTGTTGCACCTACGTCTCTTCGGCTGCACTTACGTCCACATCGATGCCCAGAAGCATAGCAGCTCGATGCAAAAGTCTATGAAGTGCTACGGACTGAACGAGTTTGGCTACAAACTATGGGACAAAAAGGAAAACACGACTATGAAGATTCAGGATGTCATAATCAATGAGAAGGAGAGCAGAACATTTGATTGAGTAGAAAGAGTTCGTTGAACTGGATGAAGTTGAAGACATGTATGTGCTAAAGAAACGAGATTTGAATAAGCAAGTATAACAGGTTCAACAAGTTCAGCAAGTCGACCCTGTGCCTTCTACACCTCCCACCGCCATGAGGAGATTGACTCGTATGCATCAAGTACCGCAAAAGATACTCTTAATCTCTACATTATTTGTTGCTGACAGAAAACGAGGAACTTGAGAGCTTTGATGAAGCTGCTCAGGTAGATGCAAAGGTCGAGCGAGAGCACTCCATGGAAGAGGAGATGGACTCTCTTTATGTCAATCAGACATGGGATCTGGTGAATCTACTAAAGGGGGAGAAGGCTTTACAAAACAAATGGGTCTGTAGGTTAAAAGAAAAATATGATGGTTCAAAGTGCTATAAGGCAAGGCTCGTGGTCAAGGGCTTCTAACAGAAGCATGGAGTTGATTACACAGGTCTTCTCATCGGTGGTCAAGTTGACGACCATCAGGACAGTATTGAGCTTGATAGCGGCCCAAGATCTACAGCTAGAACAGTTAGGCGAGAAGACGATGTTTCTTCATGGAGACCTCGATGAAGACATCTAAATGCAGCAGCCACAGAGATTCCTAGCAAAGGTCAAGGAAGACAAGGTCTGCAGGCTGAAGAAAAGGCTATACAGACTGAAGCAAGCACCACGATAGTTGCATCAGAAGTTCGATCACTTCATGTCCAGGAGTGGGGTACAAGAGGTGCTATTTAAATCACTGCTGCTACTTCAAGAGGTTTGGTGATAACTTCATCATCCTCTTGTTATATATCGATGACATGTTGGTTGTTGAAGCTAACATGGGACAGATTGAGAAGCCAAAGCATAGGCTATCAGAGTTCTTGATGAAGGATCTAGGCCCTTCGAGGCAGATACTCGATATGTGAATTAGCAAAGATAGAAGCAAATGAGTGTTGACATTGCCACAGAAGGACAACTTAGAGAAGGGCCTGAAGCAGTTTGCAATGGTGAATGCGAAAACCAATCAACACACTCATTGCCAGTCACTTCAAGTTATCAAAGTGGGATTGTACGAAGATGCAACAAGACAAAAGACTACATGGTAAAAGTTTCTTACAGCTCTGCAGTTGGGAGTCTAATGTATGCTATGGTCTGCACAAGGCCATACATATCACAAGCAGTGAGAGTAGTCAGCTGGTACATGACCAATCCTGGAATGTTGCATTGACAAGTGGTAAAATAGCTATTCAAATACCTACGGGGAACTTCTAAGATGACGTTGCACTACGAAGGTTCAGAGGTTAGACTGCAGGGTTTTGTGGATGCGGATCTGGGAGGAGATCTAGACAAAATGACGAGCATGACATGTTACGTGTTTATGTTGAACAGTACAGTCATCGGCCAAGTTTCATAACTACAGAAGATCGTGGCTCTTTCTACTACATAGGACGAGTTTGTTGCTGCATCGGAGGCCTGCAAGGAGATGGTTTGGTTGTAGAATATTCTAGGAGAGCTCGGGATGGAGCAAGAAGATAGCATGCTGTATAGCGAAAACCAAAGTGACATCTACCTCGCGAAGAATGTCGTCTTTCAAAAGCGAACAAAACACATCGACATAGAATTTTACTTTATTCGGTCCCAGTTGGAAGACGAGGTGCTGAAGCTGGAATAGATACATACGAGCAAGAATCCGATGGATATGCTGATCAAGGTTGTTGATCAAAGAACAAGGTAAGTTTGTCTCCAAGTGGGAGATTATTACATATGGAACGACACCTTGTGAAGGCGGTGCACACCACAGTGCGAACCACTTGTGCCTACAGGGGCCCGTTTCACTAAGGGAGGGCGGTACACATCGTGGTGCGCACCGCACGTCCCTAGACTTTTGTACGCATGGGTTTTGATTGATTTTACTGTTCAGGGGCCGTCTTTCATTTGAACTCGATTATAATGTGAGTAAACATTGGTGAGGCCATTGTAGAGGGTTCTAGATCAGCAAGAAGAGGAGTAGGAGGCGATGATTGATCAAGGAGGAGTCGTGGTGATTGTAAACCCTTGTAGATGGAGAAAGAGACTTGTTCCTTCTGATCCGATTCTCCAAGATAGTGAAGCACATGATCTCGAGGTAGGACATAGGCAAGATTTGTCGAACCTGAGTAAATTCGTGTGCGTCATCTTTTGTCTCTTGCCTGAATCTATTTTCTTGTGGTAGTTTTTTAGTTTCGTTGTTGTTTTCTTCCGTCAACTGCTTGAATGATCTATGCAAAAAGGATGTATATTGTAGAGAGAGAATATAAACTGTAGGAAGATAATATAAATTGTAGAGAGTATGTTTGTTGGAGAGATATAATGTAAGTTGTAGAGAATGTTGTAAGGTGCGTAGGGAGTCAACGTTGGGGAGAGAGAATGTAAGTTTGATGATCCACATCTCCCATGTATATTTTTGTTTTTAAATATTCAGCTATTTAATTTAATCGCATGTCATATGCCTAAGTGTAGGGGCTTGTCACACCTAAGCATAAGTAATGGATCAAAGCCAACACTCCAAGCGGGGTACGACGCAACCCTGCACAAGCATCACACACACATCAAAAACCCATAAGCAACTAATATCGGAGGAGAATGGGCTCCCATCGACCATCGAGCTCATGGGTCTATTAGGCCTCAAAGGCCAACTAAATGGGCCCCAAGTGAAGCATGACATAAGGAAGAAGGGGGGGGGGGGGGGGGAGTTTATCAACAATAAACAATAAACCTACTCTCTCTCTCTCTCTCTCTCTCTCTCTCTCTCTCTCTCTCTCTCTCTCTCTCTCTCTCTCTCTCTCTCTCTCTCTCTCTCTCTCTCTCTCTCTCTCTCTCTCTCTCTCTCTCTCTCTCTCACACACACACACACACACACACACAAGCTTCCTCTTCCATGATCTCCATTAGCCCCATTTGCTGTCCTCTTCATCTTCAAAAATCTATAAAAAAAAGCCGAGGTGCTCCAATGAGAGAAAAATGATCAAGGGTAAGTTGTAGCTTTGTGCTATCCTCCAAGTTCTCTGATTTTCTTTCCTCTCCTCTATAATAAGCCAACCTTTTTCATCATCTTCTTCACAAATCGTTCATCTAATCTCTTCCACCATGGTGACATGAATCATATTGACTCTCTTCATGGCAACACGATGTCATCTCCTTTCTAGTGGTGTAGCGATTTTCCCACCCAGTGGCGTTTCTGTCTCCACCTCCTAGTGGCTCCATCTATCGGTCTTCCTTTTTGTGGCATCGACATGCTTATGATACATGGATATTCTAGATGAGGTTCATGGATTTATCGTACTGGCCTCGACACCTTCCCCATACTCCCCTCTTATGTTGTACCCCTATTTTGCATCTCCCACCTTGCTTATCCTAAATTTTAGCCATATGACACATGCCACTAGTGTATTGTGTTATTCAATTTTATAAATCTTGTGATTTTGTTTATAGTGGTTGTGTGATTAAATTTATATTGTTGGTTAATTAAAGATCCCTATTAAGTAAAGCATGAAACCGATTGACTCCGTCAGATCCGATCGTAGATCGACAATACGAAGTATGATCGTGTTTGCTTATCCAAAATATCGAATTGAATCAAGCCCCCCTTCAATTTTCCTAAAGCCACTTTAGTAACTAATAAGAGCATACCCGAACGTGGTTTATACCAAGTTGTACAAAGCCAAGGTGGTTCTTGGGGTATAATTTAAGTTTCACCCTCACATTCACAACTTTGCACCATTTCGTTACACCACCTAGCACCATGGTCAATCTCAACTCCTTAGGGCCGGTTTGTATTCAGTCAACAGGCTAACTAGTAAAGTAAATGGAGAAAAAGTTTTACTTTGGTGTTGTTTGGATTCAAAAAGTTATAGTAAAGTAAATAGCAGGAGATTTACTAGTAGCCAAAAAGTTTTACTCTGGAAATGCTAAGTAAAACTTTTGATTTACTAGTAAAAGGTTCCGTTGACCATGCCACGCTAGTAATTGCATGATCGAGAGAGCATCTACTGATGTATTCGACTCGTCTCCACCGATGATCCTAGTTTCAATGGCCACGATTTATGGGCTATGGGATGAGCCCTCGGGGGATGCCACCACCACCGGCCGCCAGCCATCACCGGTCGTTGCCGCCTCGCTGCACCACCGGCCGCTATGCACTACCATCGCGCGACCACCACCCCTGCCGGCAGCCGCCCCGCCATCCACCACTCACCGCTGGCCACCACCGCCACTGCCCATCACACCTACCGCTCGCCGTGTACCGCCGTCGCCAGCTACCACCTACGCCGGCCGCCGCCCTGTCGTCCACCACCTGACACTGCCCACCACCACTACCGCCCACCACCGACCACCATGCACCGCCATAGCCAGTCACCACCCTTGTTGTCCGTTGCTCTATCGTCCACCACCCCGCCGCCGGCCATCGGCAGGTGGTGACCGATAGGGCGGCGGCGAGCGGTGGTCGAAGGGGTTGGTGGACGGCGGCAGATGGGGGCGACGACGACGGGTGAACGACCGATAAATTTACTTTACTAGTTAATCTAAATAGATGTTGAGAAAGAATGGTTTACTTTACTGGTCAATACAAACATCAAGAAGGAAATCAGATTTACTAGTCGATCTGCGAGATTTACTAGTCCACATCCGATTTACTAGCTTTACTTTGCGGGTTCAAGAAACAAACAGACCCTTAGAGAAGGGTTGCAAAAATTGTTTCATAGGCAACAAGAGCCCCTTCACACTTACTGCACCGATACTGGATCATGTAAGAGCAAAATTGGAAAAAATGACTAGATTGACAGTCCAAATGGAACTGAACCAACCGTGTCGAACTAGGAGGACGATTCATGAGCATGTAAAATAGGGTTTCGAAGAGGAAGAAAGTGATATCGAAAATCCATTTTTCGCTCAATGACACTTTCCTAGGCATGATCGAGCTTGGGGCATCGACATTAAAATTGTCATCCTCGAGTCGAGGTTCCTCTCCTACCGGATGCTTTCCTCGACCGAGTGGAAGGACATGACAGAAGATTAAAGGGTCAAGTTTGTCAGCTTGAAATCAAAAGTTTGTCAGCTTGAAATCAAAAGTCATGCTCTAATATGGTGGAAGCAATTTCAAAATTAATGGGTCCAACATGGCAAAGCTACCTGAATGAAACAAAAGGAAAAAAATACGTATCTGATTTGTCCCCATCAGCCATCTCCATACATAAAGTTGGGGGGTGCCCCAGCAAAACGGGTGGTGCGAATAGCCTATAGCCCCACTGGAACAGTAGTACAGTACCCTTGTCTTTCCCGCTGCTGTCTGCTGCTCACGATCATGTCCCTCCTTCTCTCCCTCCATCCTCCATTGATCCCCAACCAGAAATCCCACCCCAAATTGCTCGCTCCACGGCTTAGAAGGCCCGTTTTCTACAGGACCCAGAAGCTCCTTGGCGTCAGATCCCTCGCCAGAGGCCGAGACCGGGCCCCTCCGGCGAAACCCAAATGGGAGGGCTTGCTCTCCACCGCGGCCAGCCTCTACCCTCTCTACGTGACCGTTGGAGGGGCGGTCGCCTGCGTGAATCCGTCGGCCTTCGCCTGGTTCGTGGCACGGGGCCCGGCTTCCTACAGCTGCTCCCTGGGCTTCATAATGCTCGCCATGGGCCTGACCTTGGAGCTCAGAGACCTCTTCGGCATTTTCCGGAAGAGGCCTTTCGCTGTAAGCTTTAAGAAATATGGAATCCAATTTTATGTATTCCCTTGCTTGGTTCTATGATTCTTGCATGCCTTTGGGCACCCATGATGTTATTCTGAAAATTTGGTGAGATTTTTTATTTGATTTTGGGTTTGGATGTAGGGCCCGTAAGACAATTTTCTGAATGATTTGATCTTTTTGAAGACTGTTCTAGTTAATTTGTAGATGATTGAATATAGAGTAAATTACACTTTGCCCCCCTGAAGTTTAGCTCAAAAACACTTAACCCCCATATAATTAAAAAACTACATTTTGCCCCTTCAATTCAGTTTTAATCAGGTAAAAATTGCCAAATGAGGAAATTAAGTAGTTGACAAATGGGGGTGTTGTGCTAACATTTCAAACTTTAGGGAGTGATTTGGAACAAAATAAACTACAGGGGGGTTAAGTGTTTTTGAAATAAACGTCAGGGGGGCAAAGTGTAATTTATCCATGAATATATTGCTCTGTTTTCGGCTTTTAAATCATTACTTGGTTAACTTCTTTCCCTTTGGAATTCAGTTTTGGGGTTTCAAGAGGGAACTAACTAATGCATTCCAGTGCAATCTGTACATTTTAGTTGGTACCTAGGTCATCCATGTTGATGGAATTGGTGCATTTTGATTGATCTTTGAGAAACTTTAAGGGGTGCTTAAATGGTACTTTGGTTTCTCCGGACTATGCATAACCATACTTGGTTTGTGGAAAATTGGAAACTTCTCTTCTTCCTGCACATTTCTTTTGTGTGATATGTTCGCAAAACTTAGTTCTGCCCATGGTTTGAAATGTAATTTTGGACCTTCCTCCATTGAAATTTGTTGACTTTGTAGTCTCATCAATGATGATGTGCTCCTCCATGATTGACGAGGACAACTCCATGAATTCGTCAGAAGACCGGACGTCCTCTGAAGATGGATTCCCATCCGGACTTTCCTCCACTTTGAGCTCTCCCACGATCAAATCATCATCTTACTTGGTCATCTCTTTAAAAAAATCATCAAAGAGCGGAGGCAAATTCCAATGGGCAAACTAGTGAACTAACCTAGTATGCATGTGAAAATTCAAAAAATGAGGCATGCATTTGCGTGAACTAACCTAGTATTCAAAAAATGAGGCATTCAAAAAAATAAGTGGAAAATTTAATTAAAATCATTCATAAGATCTTATACGAAATCATCACATGCATGTGCGTGAACTAACCTAGTATGCTAGATACCAATGGGCTAACTAGTTATCTAGAGTCATTTACCCGTGTCCTAAGAATGAGGCATTGCATGATGCTGCTTGAGCTGGAACTTGAACTTGTTTAGACTGTAGATTCGTCTCAGGTATTGATTTGATCATCACAATGACACACATACAACCCTCTTAATGGAATTTACTAATTCTACGACTTGACAGATACGTGCAATAGAATTACAATTAATTGGATGAAGTAGAGAAAAGTTTCAACGGTGCTATGCGATCTATGATCTTCCAGATTTATGGGTAAATACTACATATGAAATATGCCTTACAATGATTCAAGGTGTTGGACAATAAAAAGGGCTCAAGCATACGAGATGAGCATGGTAGAGTTAAGACTGTTGAGGTGGGTGTGTGGAAAACCAGGAAGGATTCGGACAGGAATGAATTTATTAGAAGAAGTATAGGAGTTGCACAAATTGAGGGAAAACTGATAAGAGAGCAGCTGAGATTGTATGGACATGTACAAAGGAGAACAGAGGCAGCCCTTGTAAGGAAATGGTATCGCTTGTTGCAAAGCGGTCAAGAATAGGAGTGGAAGGCCTAAAGTACATTGATGAAATTTGTCAGAAAAGATATGGAAAAACTTGCAGTGGCAACAAAGATAGTCCTTAACTGTAATGACTGAAGAAGAAGGAATCATAAAGCTGGCCCCAAATTGGTAGGACAACAGTTTGATGGTTATGGGTTATATGGATATCAGTTATTCATGCAATTTGGGCATTTTATTTGGTTTTGGAGGCATCTTCATCTGTAGCTTTTAGTGGGTGCATTTAGTTAGCTTGGATCTCATAGAGGGGACGTCTTTCCTCTGTCTATTTTTCTTTTTTTGTGCTTTTATTTCTATCACTTTCTTTATTGAATGCATGCCAAGCTATTAGAGGTTGATATACAGATCCTGGAGATCCATGATCTCGTCTTGCAATTCAGGTCACTTTTTTTAAACTTTGCTTAGTCGGTAGTGAGGCCATCTGAGCATTTAGTTGGTTCATATCACTAAAAGTTGGAGGACATGGTTTATTGCACAATTCTTTGATGGCCATAGAAATAAACCATTCTACTGAAATGCTGTTCCAATATGAATTATATTCCCACTGTCGGGAATGTTGTGATGATTGTTATGAGTAGTTTACCAAGTATCTTATCTACTGAGCAGGTAGCATTTTTTCAGCAAATTAGTGACTCTACTACTGAAATATACGATCGTATATTTGAGATATAGTTTAGTTTTGGGCACCAAGAGATCCTCTCTCTTCTAGGGATTCCTAATTTTAAAAGTGCTAGTTTTAGTCTAAACAACTGCATTATTGATATTCATTGAAAAACCATATGCTGCTATGTTACAACTTGCAACCCTTGTAATTGGATACCGAGTGTTAATAGCTCTCCAGATTTGAAATGGCCTGTAGCCTGAAGCCCTGCTATTACACCAAGGTAGTCTAACTCTAGTCGACTTCTATCGTGGCATTATATCTGATTGCGCCTAATATGGTTTCTTTATTCACTAGGAGAATTCAAATTCTATTTTTTTCTTCTGTGTTATGAGCAGATATTATTTGGATGTGTTGCTCAGTACACAATTATGCCAGCTTTTGGAGCGATAGTTAGCAGTACACTTGGGCTTCCACCATTTCTTTCGGTGGGTTTGATTTTGCTTGCATGTTGTCCTGGGGGTACTGCATCTAATGTGGTAAGATTCTCAATTTATATTGCATATGTTCTTCCTTTTTCTTAATGGCATATGGGCTATTATCTGGTTAATATTCTCAGATATAAAACATATAGTTTATTTGTCTTCACTCCTGTGGTCCAAGCAAAAGCAAAATTCTAGCACCATTTTTTTTACCTAAATCCTATACTTTCTGAAAAGGTGCTATGGTTCACTTCCATGAAGCCAATAAAGGTGTTTATTCCATGTAGTCATGGCCATTCTCTTGTATGCTAATTTTATCTTAATCGTCCCCTTAGAAACTTATTCTGTTGAGCTCTTTTGCTTTTGACGTTGGTGAGAAAAGCATGGCTTTATTGCAACTTAGGTAAGAAACATAAATGTTTACTAATCAGATCCGAGTTTGATATATATAAGTGGTTTTGAAAAACTAGCCTAGAATGGATTTACTGTCAAGGGATAGGGATCAAACAGGGTTTTGCAAGATACTGAGGATTTGTGGGGAAAAAATTTAAAGAATTTCTGGAATTTATTTCTTTTCCAAAAAATTTGGCTCTAGAAGGTAATATGCGAGGCTTCCTGTAGATCTAGGCTTATAGATGGAACTAGTGAGTACGATGTGCTAAGAATTAGAAGATTCGATTGATCTAGATGCAAAAGGTAAAAATAACTAGCAAATTTGAAATAAAATCCTATGACATATTAAAAGTGAACGACAATTATTATAACGTCACACTTCGAGGGAGAGACTAAAGAGTCACACATTAATGTTTCCAAGGTATCGCACCCAATGTTTTAATAAAACATGCCTGGGGAAAGCCTGGGGCTCGTCTTTGGCGCCCCACCTAGTTGGGCGTACGCATTAGAATGCAGACCTCTATTATTTTCTTCAAACCCAACCCACTATATATCACCAGAGCCCTGGCCTCAAGGGCTTTGTACCCAAGAGGGGAAAGGTAGAGAACATAATCTAGGGGTGAAATAAAATCCCTAACTAACGTTGTGATTTTTTTTTTGGTAGGAACTAAAGTTGTGATAGAACATCAATTAAGCACTATAAACAAATAATCAAATAAAAGCAAATATAGATCTTTTACTTTCCTTCCAAAGGCAACCCATATTGGTATCATATGCTAGCTTGAATCTCTTATTTAACTTTGTAAATTCCTAAATTTTTTTCCCTTACGAATACTACATGCATATGCTCAAGATCATTTACAAAAGAAATAAAATCTAAATGAATTGGATTACTCCATGAAAGAACAAAATTATCTAAAATCCTCAACTGGGTTAGTCCTTGAAAGATGGAAAAAAAAAATAATCTCACCCTGGTGTTAGGAACCTACTGCCTCAACTCTCTACATCACTAGAAGGAACTAGTACAGGAGTGAACCTTTATAAAATATTTTTTCAGAAACGAGGTAAACACCAATGACAAGATTTTTTTGTATATTAAATAATTGGCAGCCCAATGAAAAAAATTTCTATTAAAAAAAATATGGTTAGAATCTTATGGTGTACTACTTTTTTCTTGGATTTAAGGGAGGGATTCAGCCCCTCCTTGCCCATGTGTGGCTCCGCCTTTCAAGCCAACTTCCCCCAAGAAATATAGATGGCAGATATAAAATATAAAACAACTTCATCAATAAATATAGATGGCAGAATATAAAACTTGAAGAGGAGAAACTTACTGGTCTTTACATGCCCATAGGTTATTTTGCCATTCTCCAGTGCCTCGAGCATCCTGAATCATCTGTTTCGTATCCATCGCTGTGTAGATCGGCAAAGTACCTCAAACCTTCCAAAGCAAGAGCAGCATTGATGTTACCGACGAGATCTTTGTAGGCTACATCTGTCGGTATCGTGCAATTTTTGGTATCCCAAAAAACAAAAATAAAAAGGTCGTCCTTATCCCAGATAGAGGCGACGACGGCGGCGGGCCCTCCTCACATTCCTTTTGTTTTTTAGAGCAAACAGTAGTGTCGTTGAGAACGAGACTAAATGTCGCGGCCTCTTTATCATCTTTTTGACAAGCCACACAGTCGTTCCCGACAGGTGAATCGCACTCCACACCAACGGTCAGGCAAAACTAACAGTTGTGGTTTGTGGGAAGGATGATCAAGTGGCAAGTGAGGCCACGACATTTAATACGTGGTCGTTGGAAGTGTTTGTCGATGGAGATTGTTCGAATAGCATTACGCTTAAGTAATAACAATACATAACCATATCCAATGACCACGTCATAAACGTCGTGGTCACACTTGTCACTTGATCATCCTTCCCACAAACCACAACCATTGGTTTTGCCTGACCATTGGTGTGGAGTGCGATTCACTTGTCGGGAACGGCTGTGTGGTTTCTTGGGTTGTGTGGTTTGTGACGCGGATGATAAAGAGGCCACATTTAGTCTCGTTCTCAACGAACCTATTGCTTGTCCTAAAAAACAAAAGAAATGTAAGGAGGGCCCGCCGCCGTCACCACCGCTATCTGGGATATGGACAACCTTTCTATTTTTGTTTCTTGGGATAGCGAAAACTACACGATACCGACAGATGTAGCCTACAAAGATCTCATCGGTAACATCAAGGTTGCTTTTGCTTTGGAAGGTTTGGGGGGTACTTTATCGATCTACACAACGACGGATACGAAACAGATGATTTAGGATTCTCGAGGCACTGGAGAATGGCAAAATAACCTATGAGCATGTAGACCAGTAAGTCTCTTCTATTCAAGTTTTATATTATGCCATCTCTTTTTGTTGGTGAAGTTGTTTTATATTTTATATCTGCTATCTATATTTCTTGGGGGAAGTTGACTTGAAAGGTGGAGCCACACATGGGCAAGGAGGGGCTGAAGCCCTCCCTTAAATCCAAGAAAATAGCAGTACACCATAAGATTCTAACCACATTTTTTTTAAAAGAATTTTTTTTTTGGTTGCCAATTGTTTAATATACAAAAAATCTTGTAATTGGTGTTTACCTTGTTTATGAAAAAACATTTTATAAAAGTTCACTCCCGTACTAGTTCCTTCTAGTGATGTAGAGAGATGAGGCAGTAAGTTCCTGGGTGAAATCCCTACAGAACCAAACCTGTGCACTACTAGGAATTTCGCCCGGGTGCCAGAATGTGGGTGCTCGGGTGAAATCCCGGCAGAACCAAACCTATGCACTGCCTGGAATTTCGCCCGGACGCCCTAATCTAGTGCCTGGGCGAACTACAGACTGACAACACGGGTAAGGTTGGTTTAGGTCGTGGATTTGCACGAGATTTGCTCGAATATGGCTTGAGAATGCTCCCATAAGTTGTACACGAACTTGGGATTATTTATAGGTGTTTAGGGTTAAACCTAATAGAGGATTGAAGGCTCTTTCTAGGTTTTGAGAGGGTAGCCATCACAAGGGAGAGAGGAGAGGATCTCATCTAGAACGATCTACGTTTTGGATGTAAGGGTTCTCTCTTGTTCTTCAGGGTGAGAGGGCTGTGGGATCTCTTCTCTTTTGGGGATCTCTCTTTGTGGGTGGTAGAGATATTGGTAGAGGACAAACATACGTGTACTCTTTGCTTCCCTTTTCTACTGAATCCATTGATCGTCGATTGCCGGATATCGTGTGTTTGTTCTTTGATTGCTTGTGTGAATTGTTTTCGTTCTTCTCATTGGTGGTTCTTCGTCTACTTGTGGAGATTCTTCGCACCTCAACATCTTTCTGTTGTGTGGGTCTCGTGAAGGGATCAGCTACAACAACAATATTTATTATGATTACATGGTTACATAATTGTGGTAAATAATCTGCAAATATGGTCGGGAACATGGTGTCCTAATGCTCACGTTATCAAATAATGGAATCCCATAGTCGTTATTTTGATTCTTTCACTCAATTTTCTAATTATAAATTGAAAAACATGGTGATTTTTTAGTTACTTATAGATCACTATAATGTTTTTGTTTTTGGGTTTGTACTTCAATTGTTATTTAGTCCATTTGTTTGTTTGTTCGTATATGTGTTGGACTTGAAGAATAGTCGTTGCCTATGAATGTGTTGGCATGTGACTTTATTTGACAAATGAAGGGATAGTGTGTAAAAAAAAAAGGGTTATTTTGACTTTGCCCCACAAATTTTGCCTTGAATTAAACTTTACCCCCCATATTTTCATTAATTAGACTTTACCCCCCAAAACTAATTGTTCCGTCTGCTCACCATCTAAGAGAAATGGTGAGCTGACGGAAAAGAAATAAAATTTTGGGGGGTGAGCAGACGGAACAGTTAATTTTGGGGGATAAAGTCTAATTAATGAAAAGATGGGGGATAAAGTCTAATTCAAGGCAAAATTTGGGGGGGCAAAGTCCATAATATTTGTTTATGGACTCGGCTTTTCTCAACCTAATCAATCAAGCTTATTAACAATATCTTTTGTCTCTCTTTCTTCCTTAAGTCGCAGTCTAGTTCTCAACCTAAAGGATGGAATCAGTAAGCGTAAACATTGGTTTTGGTCAACAAATACTCTTGAATTTCAACTTCTTGGTACAAGAATTGCTAATATCCTAATCCTGCATAAAAAAACCAAAACCTGAATGGAAGTTATCTGCCCCGTACTAATATGACCGTTATACCTCCAATTTTAAATGAACCCCATACTAATCTGGTGACCTCCTCTGCATAAGTACAAGAATAAAAGCGATTCAGTCCTCTCCTTGCCGGTCAATTCTGGCTCGATCATTCCTTGCCATCCAACTATGGTTCAACAACCGACACCGAACAAGACCGGGCTGGAGATTCCTACGGTCCTACCTCCATCCTATAGGACTCGCAAAATCTTTGATTAGAAAAAATCTCGACGAGGATAAAATCATTTTGCCCAGTCAATCAATCTAAAGGGCTTGAATCTAATGCATCTCGGTCAGTCAAGTTTCTGATGTTCTTTACCTCCGAGGTAAAGAACGGGTTGAGGAGAACGACAGAGATCCATTCCAATTTGAAAGCTTTTTATCCCTTTGCATCTAGCACAATGCCATGGCTTGGAGTCTGACAAGCAAACAAAAAGGTATTGGGTGTAGCAGTCTCGATCGCAACAAACTACCGTAATGGCCGGATTAAGCCCTTTTAATTTCTGGAATCGCCCCCTATACCCGGGACTTCTCCCTATGCTTTTTTATTTCAATTTACAAGCCCAGGGGTGCGTCTTAGGGTCTATAGTGTTTTCGATGTCATTTCTCTCTCTCGTCCAAGTATGGGAATCATTCACGGGATTTCAATCGGGAAACCATAATTAGTGGTTTTATAACTAGGGATTCGATGGCATGACAAGGAATATATGCTTATTTTATTTGTGCTTCCTTTTCATCAGTTGTTCAACAGACTACTTTGAATCTACCCAGACTACCCTTTTCCAAGGGAAGATCGATTCTCTCAATTTTGTCTCCATCTACCAAAAGAAAGCTTTTCAAGATACCTTTAAATTTATATTGGGGGATATCTACAAATGCCGCATCAGTTGGTGATTTGCTCTAACCGCTTATTGATTTCCCTCAATCTACAGCAGCCCAAAACAAATCCAATTCATTTTTTTCCACCACTCTACCAATAGCCTTTGGAGGAAGCACTAGTCGATAGTTCCCCTCATAGATTGGATGGACCGTAACTCAGAGATGCCTTTCTATTCTTTTCTCAAAAGATGGCTATCCATCTCTCAGAATCTTATCTATGCCCCATAGAGAAAAATGAAAGAAAAGTGTTTTGGTATGCAACACTTTGTCCCTAGTTGGAGGGCCTTGTATATAAAAAACACTATAGTTTAATCCTAAAACTAAACCTAGATAGCGTCTTTTTATCAGCAGTTTGTCCCCTAATTTTAATTCTCAACTGTTATTTATGCAAATGTAAAGATAGAGGTGAAGGCAAGCAGTGATATTTTTTTTGAGCAATTCGGCAAGCAGTGATATTGACCCCCTATCAAGGAAGATGTGGAGGAGTTGGGGGGAGTTCATGATGGAAGCTTCCCCGACATAGACCTATTGGTTGAAGATGGTGATATTAATGAGAATGAGTTGATGTCAAGGTTTTAAATGCCGTTTTCGGTGTCCATGTCGGTCGGCCAAAAAAAAGGATATTTTTTGTTTTTCGGTAATTTGCCTGTGGACATGCGGTATCCGGTCTTGCGGAGTGGAAAGACAAGCATTTGTCCATTGGAGGTAGACTTGTTTTAATTAATTCAATCCTCTCAACTATCTCTTCTTACTACTTGTTTTTTTTTTTTAATTTTACCCCCCATTTTTTTTGGCTAGATATTTTACCCCTTCTTGGTTTATCAAGAGAATTGACATGATTCATAACAATTTCTTTGAAGGGGTGTTGATCGCAATTCCAGCTCCTATCATCTTATGAAGTGGGGTGTGATTTGTGAGTCTATAGTGTATAGACCATGGGAGACTGTTTGTCATTAACCTGAGGGATTTAATAAAACCCTCCTAGGTAAGTGTTGGTGGAAGCTTCAAAATGATCAAAGTGATAGTTGACGGAAATTATGGGAGAGATTTCAAACTGGTTTTCAAATCTTCGGTGCACAGCAAAAATTCAGGTAAAATCTTTCCTTTTTTGGAAGGGCATTATAACAATTCAAACTGTGTATATATGTGAAAATAATTTGATAGTGGGAATGGCAAGCATATTCTTTTTTTTTGGAGGATGTTTGGATTGGTGAAGCTCTCTCTCAGTGTTCTGTGTTCTTTTCTTGGCAATATATGCCTAAGCTTGGAGTGAAATGGCAACAGTGATATCTTAATGCTCTGTTTTAATGGAATTACCAGGTGAAAAATTGAATTCTTTTGTGCCTCTGCATCTTGTATCTAAACTGGAGATCTTCTTTGCATTCTTAACAGCTTGGCATTAGGGGTGCCGGCAACCGTGTTATTATGCTCTCTTTGATGTTATCTACTTTAGTGGAAAAGAAGCTATTGTAAGCTCCCTGTAATTTCCATTGTCATCGATGCATTGCGTTTTGAGGCTGAGGTCTGTTGAGATAGGATGCTCCCAAAACCTGTGGTTTCTTGCTACATAGTGCTACATTAAAGCAGAGTGAAATACTAGCTTTCACAAGTAGGGAAGGCATCAAAATTTCAGAGAGTACAAAATATCACTTGGTTACAATTTTAATATCTCACGACTTTTCCCACATGTTTTTCTCTTTCATTCAAAATAGTATTGCAGGTGACATTAATTGCTCGTGGAGATGTTCCATTATCCATCGTGATGACCATATGCACCACTCTGGCTGCAGTGATTCTCACTCCCCTTTTAACCAAAATTCTGGCAGGAACTTATGTCCCTGTTGATGCTTTGAAGCTCTCTATCAGTACTCTGCAAGTACATCCCATCCAGCCTTGGTTTGTAGTGTCCACGAGTTATCTTGTTTGGTTCTAACTTCTTTTTGGTTTATAGGTGGTGGTTGCTCCAATCTTGTTAGGTTCCTACATGCAAAGCACATTTCCAGCTATTGTTGAATTCGTTGCGCCCTTTGCTCCACTTCTAGCGGTGTTAGCTTCTTCACTTCTTGCAAGCAGGTAGCCTTTTTGTGCTTTGTTGTTTGCATAATTTCAGGAATTTTCATACATTTTTGCCTACGACTATTTATCTGCATATAATTATCCTTACCAGTTCTTTAGTGTGGCAGTGTGTTCTCAGAAAATGTCGTTCGCCTTAAATCATCAGTCGTCAATGCATCAGGTGGTCCTGATATAGGCCCACTTTCTGGGATTCAGGGCATTTTTTCTGGAGATATGGGGGCTGCAATAATCTCTGTTCTGTTTCTACACCTTGCTGGTTTCTTTGTTGGGTATGATTTTTGATAGTTTTCTCGCTAATGAGTGCATTTCCTGATCAGACATTTTTTGCCAATTAAGTGAAATTATATCTTTTCAGTGTCAGTGGTGTATATATATTTTTTGGGTAGGATCAATGGTGTATATATTCTCTAATATGTAAAGGCATTGCTTATTACTTGAAATGACTATATCCTCAGAAATAAAATCATACAAAAGAGAGGTTTATAGTAACTATTCTTCCCGAAACACCACTCTTATCTTCTTCTATTTTAGAGAGTGTATATACTTTTTATAGATATCTTTTCTCTTGTCCTTATCTTTTGTGTGGTATGTTGACCATGTGGTGACCACACTCATACTCAAGATATATGTACTAGGCCATTGCCCTAATGGAGACATTGCACTTTCTCCCCAAATTACAAGGTAACAGAGCCATGAAAACTTAGGCCTCGTTTGGTAGCAACAAAGTTTTAAGTAAGGACGGGGAAAGGGAATGCTAAGCCGGGGAATATGATTCCTCTTGGTGAAGAGAGGAATGTGATGCATTCACTTTTCCACCGGTTTGCTTGTTTTTGTACAAGGTTGGATTTATTTTCCCATTCCTTAGTTAAACTTTCCCGGCTACCAAATGAGCACAGTAGGGCTCACCGCTCACGTGAGGGAATCCCTTTACTTTCCCCTTCGTTAGATAAACTTTATGTCTACCAAACGAGGCCTTAGGGTTCTTGGCTTCTTTGTCACACTAACTTTTCCATTGAGGTTATCGAAAACCCCTAATTTCTTTAGGGATTTTGTTCGTCAAGGATATCTTCATCGGCTCTCTTCTTCGATACTCTAGTTGTCTCCTTTTCCATTTGTATAGCTTCTTTTGTGGTGCAATAAATGTGATTCACCAAGTTGATTCTTTTGTGGTGAGGTGAGAGGCACACCACGTCTTCGGTGCTTGACCTCAATCAACCTGAACTTGCTACCTTTGTAGTATAGTGTGCTCGTGCACTCATCGCGTTCTTGGTGCCTCCCTCGTTTGATCCCTTAAAGCCTTCTTCATGACGAGGATGATTTGTTTTTGCTTGACTCCTTGTCTTCACAGACGTGTCATCCTTTGCCTTCTTCATTGACAGAGCCATCTCTAACACATGGCAAAGAAGACCTTTGATTTCACACCCTCTTCGGTGTGCTTTTGTGGGTTTGAGATATTCCAAAAACCTATGGATACATCTAGGCATTACGAGCGAGTACATGTGATTCAACATAATGGATTCAATGTCGCTTTCCTCTTTGGCTACGTCACTTCCGGGTGTTGCTGAAGTTTCTTCTACCCAAACCCTTCTGACTAGAAACTCATCTACTAGAGCAGGGGGTATTTCTAAGTGCAGTGTGTGGATGGATTGATCCATTCCTACATTGTGGGCTTTGTTACATTTGCCTTTTGTTTTCATCTTGGCTGGTTTTATATGGCTTATCAGATTTGGACATCTCTTTTTAGGCTTTGTGCAGTTTGGTGCAGCCCGCAAGTACCAACTGTTTTCGGATTCCCTTTCTATTAATCATGGCGAGAATACGATTCATGAGTTGTATATTATTGTGTCCGACTATTGGGAGGTGTTGGGATCGGGTGATCCAAACAGGTGTAAAAACAAAACTATATGGTAAGGATCCAACACAAACAAAATATGTAGATGAAACTGAGAGAGAGAGAGAGAGAGAGAGAGAGAGAGAGAGGAGAGAGAGAGAGAGAGAGAGAGAGAGAGAGAGAGAGAGAGAGAGAGAGAGAGAGAGAGAGTATGCATCAATTTTACGTGGAAAACCCCCTAATAGGGTAAGAAATCACGGGCCAGAGGATGGTAAAGCTTTCCACTAATCAAGACGTTTTGACTATTTTTAATTATTTTAATTATTAATGTTATATATAATATATATGTTTAAAAATTACTATAAATTTAAGATTATCCCAACCATTATTTTAAAGGATATGTTTCATTTATATAACCATAAATTCAAGATTAACAAGAACAAAAACAAGCATGATATTATGAGATAATATGCATGATTTTAGTAAAATTCAAACAATAAATTCAAGATTATCAACAACAAAAGAAAGTAGGATATTACAATAAAGTATGCAAGATTCTAGCACAATCTGAAAAAAAAGTCAAAATACAACATCATTTCCCCCTATAGGCTATAGTACTAGATGCCTAGTACTCTTCATCTCCATATCCCTCCAAGACTCTATCTTTATTAGATTTAAACTCCACCTCATCACACTCTTCGTCTGTCTCTTCATCCGATACAAAATCTTCATGAAGTTTTCTAACTTCACGGGATGAAGAGCTACCACTAACGTTTCTAGAACTTCTCCTAGGCACTAGAACACTATCCGCCACCACCGCTTCTCCAACCATTCACCAAGTAAGTCTTGAATCGACGTCAACATCTTTATATCAGTTTTTTCATCATCACCACCATCAACAATTTATCATTGAGCCTTATTAGCTTTAGTCGTTAGTGATATATCTATTTCTCGCCTTCCTTCATTTTCTTCTTATTGATGATTTAGACATTGAATTGGGACATAGATTAGGTAAAAAAAAAAGGAAAGCCCAGTCCGACTAGACCTTTCAGCCCCCCCTGGGCCCTCCTAGACCCGCCAAGTCCGCCTGGGCACCCGCCTAGGGGTCTGGGCTGCTTTTCTGCACCGCGTCACCGCGTAGGGGCTAGGCGGTGGGGGACCTTCTAGTGCCTAGGCAGCCTGGGCCGCTTTTTAGAAACATTGCCACTAATCAAGAAATGTTGCATTACAGTGCTTTTTGATTATGGAAATGTTAAGACCGCTCCGAAGTAACTTCGGCAAGCTCCTTTGACCCCTCTCAAACCCGAAAATACTCTGGCTAGGACACCCCGAAATAACTCCGGCAAACAACCTTCTTGTGCTTCAATCACTTGGAATAAATCTCCAACCTTTTGCAAGGAGAGCAAAAAAAGCAACGAGTAGAAAAACACAAGGTGGATAGAACAATGTTTCATGTGAGTGAATGGTTCATATGGATTACCATTATATAAAAGAAAAGCATGGTTCGTTAAAAGAGATGCCTCAAATGTGCTGAAGGCTCCCAATGACCTTTTACTAAAGTGAAAGTGGTTCGAAAGAGCATGCAACAATTCTCCAAGACAAAGTTTGAAAGTTAAATTTCTGAACTTTTGAATGAATGATGTGAAGAGAAAGAGAATGGGTTCAATAGAAGGAGCTTGTTGCCATGGACCCTGAGTTACACCCCTTCAAATGCGGATGCTCATCAAAGATAGTCTTGATCGTCGGTAACTATAATCGTTCATGATGCGTCTATGTCCTTAGTTTGAGTCGTGATTATTGGGACCATGTGCCCCATCTTGACATAGCTTTAGCCAAGCTGATTGCTGAGGAGAATAACTTGGTACTTTAGCAACACATCAAACTCCTATCTTTGGCATAATTCTTGCGACCATATAACACGCGATCCTAGTGTCCGAGTCCCGCACACCTATGGCAACTACCAGCACCCATTATTTCTACTATTGTTGTCGATGTAGCCATTTGAGAGATGCATGTCCCAAGTTATCGAAGAAATATGTTCATCCTTATCGTTCCGTAGCTGTTGTTGCTGAATCAGTGACATCCATGGGATCTCTAGTCTTTTTGAGGACCTCTACTCAAGCTTGTACTCCATAACCGATCATCTCCCATCTTGTAGCTCAAAATTGGTGGTTGTTGCGGGCACTTCACGGTGTGATTGTTCAATAGCTACTCTTCTGTGACGTCGGTTGGTACTTCATTGTCCATGTGGATGCTTGACTCTGAAATATCCCACCTTGACTCTGGGGTACCCCACCACATGAGCTATGATGATTTATCCCCATTAATTGCTCACAAGTTTCTCCACAGCTTCATATGCATACTGCCGATAAGTCCCCCCTTACAGGTTACTCGACGTGGTTCCATTACTTCTTCCTCAGCCTCTAGTGTTCGACTTGCACTTATTGATGTGCTTTATAATCCCCATTTATGTATGAACTTAATTTCTGTTAGTCAACTTGTTGATTCTAGTTTTATTATCTTATTCTCATCCTCTTCTATTATGTGGATCCTCAAGTGATATCGGTCCTACAGTTAGGGGACTATTATCTTGAGCATTTTAATGTTCTTGTATCATGAGTATCATCTTTCATCTTTTGTGTTACTGCTCTTTCGGTATCTGATCGGCCAACATTGTCTTGGTTATATTTGTTTTATCATAGGCTTAGGAGTATGTTCTAGTTGGGTGTGTTAAAGGGTGTTTCTTTTTTATCCTTTTATCAACTTTTGCGGACTGCTGGTTGGCAAAGCACTTAATCTCCCATTTTCTTCTAGTAGTACTTTGTCATTATCATCATTTGATTTACTTCATTTCAATATTTGGGGCCCGACTTTTATGTCCCTCTATGATGAACTTTTTAGTTTTATGCAAACTTTTATTGGTGATTACACTTTTAGTCTCTTTTTACTTAGGTCTATCTCATGCTTCGTATGTTTAGAGTCTTTGGACGCACATGTTTTGTTTTACTTCCACCTGGTAATTGTACTAAATGTTTCCCTCACTTCGCTAAGTGTATTTTCCTTGGTAGTCCTTAGCATAAAGGATTTTGCTTTTACGATCCTTCTGTCATCGTCTGCGCTTCTCTCGCCACATCGCCTTTTTCGAAGATGTGCTATATTTTAATAGTTCCTATCCTTCTCAAATCTTTTCTTTGCTCCATGATCTTGATCCACACTGCAATCTACATCCTTTCTCAAAGCTTTTTTGGGGGTATATCTGTAATTTCATATTTCCATGTTAGCTTCGTAGACGGGAGTGGACCTAGTTTTTAAAAATACATTATTTTGGGGCGAGCTTTAAAGATCTTTTGACGATGGACTTTTTATTACATTGGGGTCAGACTTTTGACCTCTGAATTAATTTACCCTTTAATTAAAAATAGTTATTCAAATTTTAAATTAAATCTTCAAAAGGTTGCTACAGTGAATAGCACTTGTGTTTGGGCATTTGGTTCGATGGCCCAAATGTATGTTTTATCTTATGTTATATATTTGGGCTGCACGCCTAGTCCCTTATATATATATACTAGTAATACCTATGTGCCTGTTGGCACACCATCGCCTCCGACAGCCATGGTCGCCATTGGCGGCACTCCCCTGCCACCTTCGGCAATCATGGTCGCCATAGTGTGAAATATACTTGTTTTTGAGAATTTAATGTTTTTTTTTTTGAAACAGGGGTTTATTTACCAGGAAAGAGAGAGACGACTATGAGTGTGGGATTCTCTCTCGGAATATGCTACTTTTCTACTCGTCCGTGCTTGTTCGGTGGAACCCTTGGACCTCTCCACCATATGAATCGTACTTATCAAACTAGTAGATCGGAGGGCTATGAGACATTTTTTCATTCGTCATTTATGTTCTCCCTCTATTGTAAAGGCGAATCATATTAATGCAACCAGTGGATCGGAGGGCTGGGAGATATTTAGCTATCCCCCTACTTAGATCACAGTGGTCTTCCTTATTAATTACGATACATAAATGGGTGGGAAGGAGTTAATTATCATGCATAAATGTGAGGGAGTTAATTACCTTGCATATATTAGTTGGAGGGAGTTAATTACAACGCATATATGTGAGAGATGGAGTTAATTACCATGTATATATGGGTCGGAGGGAGTTAATTGGTGTGCATTTATGGGAGGGTGGAAGGGAGTTAAATCTCTTAATTGGCAGAGGGAGATTCAAATATCAAATTAAATCCTTAAAAGATAATTAGGATGATCTCACTCGTTTTTGTGCATATAGTTCAGCGGCCCAGATATAACTTTATCTTATGTTGTATATCTGAGTCACACGCCTAGTCCCTTTTATATATATATATATATATATATATATATATATATATGATGCCCTAATTGAGATGTTACATTTCCTCGCCAACTTGAATTCTAATTTGACTGATGATTACTTCTCTCTCTACAGGTATCTATCGGCTGCCATTGGTGGTTTCAGAGAAAGACAGCGAAGGGCAATTTCGATAGAGGTATTGTTTATAGGAATGTGATTATCAGTTCTAGTTCATTTATCCAATTTGGTACATTAACAATCTAAGATTAGATGAGAATGTATTTATGTCACCGAGTTGAGATGAGCATATTAGCCAACGATAGCGAGCGATTGTTTTACATTAATACTCACTGCTCAACATCATTCAACATGAAAGGATTTTTGCAGTCATTTGTGTTTCCATTATCTTCTTCTCTCTTCTCTCTTCTCTCTCTTTGGCTCATCTCTTCTTCACCATCTCTCCCTTTTTATCTTATGTCAGTACAAGAGACTCTTCCATGCAAAATGCAGCATCATACTCGTTGTGTGAAGCGTTACATAACTTTTTTGGTACTTGAAGGATGATCAGAGCTATTTACATCATACCTGCAGGTCGGCATGCAGAATTCCTCCTTGGGTGTCGTCCTGGCAACCGCACATTTTTCGTCCCCTTTGGTTGCCATACCGGCTGCCCTGTCAGCCGTGATTATGAACATCATGGGCAGCACTTTGGGCTTCATATGGAGATACATTGATCCCCTCGATGCTGGGAATGGATCCGAAGCAGAGTGATCAAATATCAGAGTGCTGTAAGTGTGAGATTTTCTCTTCGTCTCATGTTCTGAATATTGACAGAGCTGACTACGTTTGTTCTCTTCTTGATTTCTATATTTAATCGATATGATTGATTTGAGTATTTTTTGGGGGATAAAAAGCTGCGGGGTTAAATGCAGACGGAGCATAGTTCAGGGTTCAAATTGCTCCAAACAAAAAAGTCAAGGGACCAATATGAAATGAGGTGTATAGTTCAGGGAAGGCTTTTTTGTAATTTGGCCTATATAATATATGGAAATAGAGTGTAGTATCCGAGTATAGATTTATTTGAAAATCGTGTACAATTCGAACCCAGATTTTTCGAGGCATGAATGAAATTGGCTCATTTACAAAGTTTGACACATTCTTTGAAAATCGTCCATTCACAACTTGTTTTATCGACACCCTAAATGGGTGGTTGATGCAGGATACGCGTGCAAGTGTGGATGAACCAAAGAGATCAACCAATAATTTCAATGCCAAATAATTGCCAACACAAGTTTAAACTGATGCAAACTCCAATTACGACGATATTCAGATAGCAGAGAAATTATGAGTAAAGGGCCTAACTGTTTGCACGTATTTTCAAACACATAAAATTTTGCAATTTATTCGATCGACGGAAGTCTAGAGATTCCGATGACTAAAGTTCACTTCTCCTTTAATAAGAAATCTTAATTTGAATAAAAGGATTTGAAGAAGTAAGTTTTCAGGCCTCAAAGTTGTCTCAAAAGTCGTATGTTTAATTATGTTGGTAGGATTATCTATGATGGAAACCAGCAGTTTGATTCGAGCTGATAGTATACTAAGTTTGATTTTGTGTTGGAAGGATCTCACCAGTCTTGTTGGGTTTGCAGGTTGCGGTAGTGAGCGGTGAATACCATCGAGGCACAAGGACGAGCACGATTAATTTCCAATGAAGGGATCCCCGCCAAACTTAGCCGTCGGAGCCGGCAAGCAATGAGATTCGAGGTGGGCACAGAGTGGGCCTCGAGCGCAGCCCGTGGGCCTGGGTAGCTGAGGCCTTGCTTGTAATAAAACTCATCAATATTGTTTTGTGGATGTGTCGGCAGTAGTAACCAAAGTGGGGTGGGGCCGGCTGTTTGTTTGATACCATTGCAGGGGATAAGGAGTAATGATGGGTGAGTTTCTCCTTCTTTTCTTTTCTTTGGGTTTTGTTTTGTTGTTTCAGCAGAGTAAAGAGAAAGGAAGAGGGGTGGGTGGGTTTTGTGAGGGAGACAGTCAGGTACAGCCAGAAGGAAGGGGCAGTATCTGGTGGGTGGTGGCGTTGGGCGCACGACGTACGAGGCAATGGAGGAGGGGAAGCCGGCGGTGGGGTGCGGGCTCGTGCTTCAAGCGGGTGGCCGGTGCATCAGGCGAGGGAGGAGGTGGGGTTTGGTGGCTGTGCGACAAGGGGGGGGGGGGGGACATCTCGCAGGGTTGCAAGCCTCATGCTCGCACGAAACCTCTCACAGGGATCAGAGCCAAAAGAAAACTTTTTTAGTCATTCAATCAATACCCCTTTCTTCATCAGCCATAGAAGGTATAGATAACCTCTAAAAGAACAAATGTACACCTCTTGTTATCTGACACCTACCATAACTAAGAATAGGACTCCTAACCCTTGTTGATTTTTAGCTATACTTCTTGCACGAATTTAACAATAGAAATAATAGAAAGTAACCTAAAACATGTACTTGGGCTGCCATACATGGGCTTCCAATACGTAATGCATCAGTTCATCCACATAGCGAGCGTAGGGGTCCTGTTCCTTTTCCGGCGGTGCATGTAAACTCATGGGAATGACGATGAAGCTTCGGTATCCTCACCAGTCATGGGGTATTGTTCCTCCCCCTGTGTTTCCATTATCCTCTCTCTCTCTCTCTCTCTCTCTCTCTCTCTCTCCCACCATGCCTCCCTTCTCACATGGTTTTTCTCCCATCCGAACCTTTCAGTGAATAGTCTTTTTAAGATCATCCTCCATAACAAATGACAATTTTGAATCTCATGTTGACCAATATTGATGCAACCATGACGAAGAGGGAGATGATCGGTTGGAGGTGGGTGTGGATTGAATCTTGGACCCTGATGCTAGTGACTGGCGATTAACAATTTTGATACATGTAGAAAAGACGATTGTTGTTTTCAGCTATGCACAAAAATTTATGTAGTTGAATAAAATTAATTAGTTTATTTTGTTGCTCTTTTTATTCTGAACAACTTCCGTTCGTGTTTCATGTTGATCGAATGTGTGGATCCAAAATTATGATCGTTTCTATTGTAGATTAACTCAGGTGCGAGAGTTGTGTTCACACCAACTTTGCTAAGTGGCTAATTAATAAAAAAAATATGCATCATCGGATGGATCTCATAAAGCGATGAGATCAAAAGGACTTTAAGTCCCGATTGATAGTCACAATTAAAGATCCTCCGGGATGGATGGATAGAATCAAAAGGAGGTCCAAGAGAATCCAAAGCCAAACCCTAACCACACCCACTCTCCCTTTCAGTCGTACGACTGCCTCGATTGGCGTGCCCACGGGAAGGAGCGAATGACTCCTTTCCTTCTTTGGATGGGATAGATCCGAGGCCTCGTCATTTGATCTAATGGCTCCTATGCATCTCCTATGAAACCCTAATCTTATTAAAAAGGATATTTTAGGGAATATTTTGAGATCTGAATTTTGATGAAATAAACCCTTATTTTTATCGAGTATTCTTCGCGGGATCGAGAAAACATTCTTCAACGAATAATCCATCTTTGTCTCTTCTTTTTGATCATTGGCTTTGATCTCTCCTCCCGACTTCATCTTGTTTCTAGCGAACGATCGCTGGTAGAAGGCTTCTATCTCATATATCGTCATCAACTTGGTTTAATACCTCCCTCTTCTCGGTCAAACTCATTTCTCCGCCACTTCATCTCAAGCATCGGGCGTTCCTTGCATAGTCAAGCCTCGTCAAGGTATTTTCTGAGCTATGTTCTTCAGGTATCTTCTATCCCAAGGTAGCCATAGGAATAGATCCCTATTTTCTTGACCTTACGGCCACTTTACTGCTTTCCTTTTGGATTTCCTGCTTATTGTCCTTTCATCACAGTAGTCCTATTTTGGCCTAAAAACTATCCCGGTTGTATGAAAGGTAGATCCATCGATCCATTGGGGGACGTATCCGATATTTTTGCCTATGTTTTGATCATCTTTTGTTAATTTCAACATGTTTGAATGTCAAATCTGATCTGAAATTGAATGTTAGTAAGGCCATAAATATTATTCGTATGATCTTTGAGTAGCTAGACTTGCTTGCCTTCCTTGGAGGCTTGTTCAGTTACTAATTTATAAAATTCTGCACTTATAAGTTATAATATGGTTGAGAACATTATTAAAGTCCTCTTTAATCTTTCATTTGCATCCATTTATTGATTTAGCAAGCTCGTCTGCATCAAATTTAGATGACATAAGCAGTGATTAGGATGACTATTACACCAATAACGAGGATGATGTTGCTGTTGTTGAGTAAATGAGTTTAGGGTTCGTTTGGTTGGAGTATTTGCAGTCCAAACTAGTGCAGTTGTTGTACAAATATATAATAAATATGTTGTAAACAGGATCAAACTATTGTAGTTTGGGTTAATTTAATGATGGACTGAATCACCAGAATCAAAGGGCGAGGATGGTTGTGATAGAGATTGAGGTGAGTCTTTTAGAAGTGCAGATGAATGATATTTTAGTAGGTGATACAGACACGCTTACTAAATTAATGAATGGATGCAAATGAAATATAAATCACTCTGTCATTTTCGCTATAATTCATACCGTTTGTTTTTACTACATTATCAAGTTCAAACATTTATAGTGTATATCATTTTTTTTTGTTCAATGTGAGGTTTTAAAGTTGTAAAATATTTTGTGTCAGTATTTTCTTCTCCTATGTTATTGTTGTTTTTAGACATGTAGTTTCTCCATAAATAATTCTCATATTCTCATTGTACACTTTAATGGTTATCTTGGTTGAGTCAACCCTTACAAACTATGTTCATGGTAACACAAGCATGGGTCATAAAGGTTGAATCAACCAAGATGACCATGAACAGATATGACATAAACATGAGAGATATTTATGGAGAAACTATATTTTTAAAAGCAACAATAACAGAGAAGGGAGAAAATACTGACAAGGATATTTTAAATCCCCAAAACCCCACCTTGAAGCAAAAGAAAAATATGATATACTCCAACGGTTTAAACATGACAATGTAGTAAAAACAAAAGGTATGTACTACAAAGGAAAAGACATTGTGGCTTATATTACACTAGTGAATGCTCTTGCATGTCGGCACTGTATGGGGCCGCATTCGACGTCAACACATTTATTTTTGCCTTTTTAAGAGATGACTTTTAGTTGCATGACACATTTATTTCAAAACATAGCTCAAGTCCCTACCGACGAATATATACTTAGCGGTGGCAACGGGTAGGGTCGTGTCGGGTTCGTGTCGTGTCTAGTTTCGGGTCGTGTCCAAAACCCCTAGACCCGGGCCCGACCCGTTTAACTAATCGTGTCGAGATCCTAAACCTGTACGCAATCAGTTTATAAACAGGTAGACCCGATCCGACCCAATCCGACTCGACCCGACCTGACTCGATAGACCCGCTGGTACTACATATTATAGTATCGGATTACGGGTAGACACGACCCGTTGAATTTTAAACGGGTCTTACCGGGTCTACCGTGTGCAGACCCTAAACCCGGACCCGAACCGTTTATTAAACGGGTCTATCGTGTTGACCCGTTTACGACCCGAACTTGTTTAGCCCTGACCCAGACCCGCTAACTTCGTGTCAAGTCCTATCGGGTCCGAAATTGCTAGCCCTATATATACTCTTTCTGAAACGAATATATATTGTTTCTGAACAGGAATATATACTCTTTCTGGATACGAATGTATACTTGTAGGGACCTTAGCTAATATAACAAATTATGATGTCCTGTAGCTAATAGTTAAGGACCTATACCTAATTTACCGGTTGCCGAATTGAGATTGTAGGGTTTTGAGAGGGGCTTGGGACTCTGTCACTCCGTTGCTCAGAGCCTCAGGCTCAAGTGGCAATATGTATAGAATCGGATCAGTCGACCTGGTGACTTAAGAAATAAGAATGATAGCCGGTTTGGTTGATTTATATAATTAAGTGAATGTCCGTGCTTGTCGGGACTGCAGTGGGTCACCTTCGACGGCAACACAGTCCTTGAGCATTTCCACCCTCCCAACCCCCGAATCCAAATCATCTGCCCAATTTATTTGCCACATAGTCTGGCCCCCAAGTCACAACCGTCCGATGCATTGTACCCGACCGGTGCATCGCACTCAGTCCCAACTGGCAAGCAAAGAAACGGCTCTGATTGGACCAACTACATAGGCACCAACATGTACCTGATCACGACCGTCCCTTTGCTTGCCAGTTGGGGTGGGTGCATCGTGCAACGGAGGTCTGTGACTTGGGGGCAGACGATGGGGCAGAAGATTTGGGTTCCTTCCCCGCCACCCTCGGAAGAGAGAGAGAGAGAGAGAGAGAGAGAGAGAGAGAGAGAGAGAGAGAGAGAGAGAGAGAGAGAGAGAGAGAGAGAGACTGTAGGGAAGAGAGAGAGAGAGGAATCTATGGTGGTTGCCATCGTGTGGCTATGATGCAATTGTTGTAGTGTTAAACGATTTGATTTGCATGTGATACCAGTGATCTAGCATCATGGTTACACCATAGATTTTCTCGTGTGTGAGAGAGAAAGAGTTAGTTAGAGAGAGAGAACCGGGGGAGGGGGAGAGAGAGAACTGGGAACGGGGAGAGAGAGAGGGAACCCAACTTGGTTCCAATAGCTACACGCCTTTCATTCTTTTAGCTGTCCAAGAACCCATCACAACAGCCATCCATTCTCCATCACAGCTGTTGAGACCCAACACCATTCATAAAACCTGATCATAGCCCTTTAATCCAAACCCATGCAGCCCCTCATCCAATGCTCTCTACTCAATCCCGAGTCTCGCTCTCTCTATTTCCTTCTACCTACCCGACAGCCAATCACAGCCGTCCAACATCCTCTCCCCCTCTCATCTGATCACAGCCGATCCCCCTTGATTCTCTCACCCCAATCTCTCTCTCTCTAACTCTCTTTCCATATCTCTCTAACTGCCAAGCTCTCTTTCTCTCTTCTAATCCTACCCGATCACAGCTGCCACTTGGCACTCGATCTCGGCCCCGTCTCTCTCTATCTTTCTATTCTCTCTCCATCTTTTCTCTCTCTAACCAGCTATCTCTCTCTTTCCTTATCTCTCTCTCTGACAGCCAATCACAACCGTCCAACATCCTCTCCCCCTCTCATCTGATCACAGCCGATCCCCCTTATTCTCTCACCCGAATTTCTCTCTCTAACTCTCTTTCCATATCTCTCTCTCCCTAATTTCTCTCTAACCGCCCAGCTCTCTTTCTCTCTCCTAATCCTACCTGATCACAATTGCCCCTTGGCACCCGATTGCCTCCCCGTCTCTCTCTATCTTTCTATTCTCTCTCCGATCTTTTCTCTCTCTAACCGGCCATCTCTCTCTTTCCTTATCTCTCTCTCTCCTTCTCTCTCTCTGACAGCCAATCATAGCCGTCCAACATCCTCTCCCCCTCTCATCTGATCACAGCCGATCCCCCTTATTCTCTCACCCGAATCTCTCTCTCCCCCTAATTTCTCTCTAACCGCCCAGCTCTCTTTCTCTCTCCTAATCCTACCCGATCATAGCTGCCCCTTGGCACCCGATCGCCGCCTCGTCTCTCTCTATCTTTCTATTCTCTCTCTGATCGATCTTTTCTCTCTCTAACCGGCCATCTCTCTCTCTCTCTCTCTCTCTCTCTCTCTCTCTCTCTCTCTCTCTCTCTCTCTCGAAGAGAGATCGACGGTTATGATTAGTGTTTATTTTTGTCTAATCAGCATGGGTTCTTTTTTGTCCTAGTCAGCACAAAACCGCCGTGCCATGTTATATAGACTAGTAATGCCCGTGCCTGTCGGCACGCAGATTCGGTGAGGGCGTGACAAAATCTTGAGGGAGGCGAATATTTTGAGAGTGGCAATAATAATTCAAAAGGATGAAAATAATTTTGAGCGAAGTGATAATATTTCTAGGACGACAATATAAAAGATACATGAAGATGATCATGTCGACACGTACAGTCTGCGAGTGTGCCCAAATTCTCGTGCAGGTGTTCACATTCGGCGTGGGAGACCATATTCTGTGAAGACGTCCACATTCAACGGGGGCGCCCATATTCGTTGAAGGCACCCACATTAGGCAAGGTTGCCCAAATTTGGCGGGGGCACCTACATTTGGTGAAGGTGCCCAAATTTGGTTGGGGACACGCACATTCGGTCGTTGCAACTATTTTTAGCTAGATACATTTCCACGCTCCATTCCGCCCAATGAACGGACCCTAAAGGCTTGGCGATGAATCAAATATAGAAATTTTACTGCTTTGTCTCGATTAATATATAAAGTGAGCTAATAATCAGCATCGACTCGTACATAGCGCTTAGATATTATTTATTTAATATTTTCTATGCAAAAAAAAAACCTATTTATTTAATATTTTTTATGCAAAAAAATCTATATCCCAAGTGAATTCATGGAATTCCTAATATTTAATGCTCCCAACAGTCCGGGTTATTTTATTAATGCTGGTGTCTGCTTTGGATTTTCCTTATTTTCTAAAAGGGTTCGAAAAACTGGTCAGGTGAACTTACCCTATCAAGGACTTCAATTTGCTCATCTTGCAGAGAATATTCGTTGAAGTCTTCGGTCACCTCAGTGGTGTTCCCATCAACTTCCGGTGGTTTGGATCATTTCCCAGCGTTAATTCTTATGGAATTTGATGTATAGGGCTTGTCGTCATCGGATTTAGAATCACAACCATGGTTCGAGTAAGGGGATAAATTTGAGTTTCTAGATTTTTTGAGATTTTAGGCGGACGGTAAGAACAATAGTTGTTAGAACCCGTTGCTGCAACACCTATTGGAGCAAGTATTGATCGAGAGTAATGCTATTCAAATAAACTAATCGACAAAAACCATGTGATAATCCACTCTTATATCACTGTAGTGGACACCAGTGCCCAAGCACCGAGTCCAGAGATCCGCTACAGTGATATTGGAGTGGATTGTCCGACGATTTTTGTCAATCAGTTTCTTGGAATAGTATTACTCATTGTTCGGTAAGTTATTGGATGGATGTTGGATGAACCTATCTATTGGCGGGACACGTGGCGTGATGCCACTTGTCGAGCATAGAAAAAATCAGAGACCATTTGTTTTGGGTAGAAAGAATCAAAGACCATTTGATGACACTGAACCACCTCTCTCTCTCTCTCTCTCTCTCTGGGCTGCGGTCGGAGGGAATGCTAGAATCGGGAGGCTCCCACGTGGAACTTGCAAGATCGGAGCTCTTCTTGCTGCAGCCTTCTTGGCGGCTGAACTTTGACGGATTCCGACCGTCAGAGATATAGGAGAAGACCCCTCACGGCCTCCAAGACTACAATTATGGGATTTGTATAATTTGGTATTGTTAGGGTGAACGCTTCTTAATTATAAGGATAAATTACACTTTGCCCCACGCTAAAGTTTAGCTTAGAAACACTTAACCACCCTATAGTTTATTTTGTTCCAAATCGCTTCCTCATTTGGTAATTTTTATCTGATCAAAAGTTTCAAAACTGAGTTGATGGGGGCAAAATATATTTTTCTAACTATAGGAGGGTTAAGTGTTTTTGACCTAAACTTCAGGGGGACCAAGTGTTTTTGACGTAAACTTCAGGGGTTTTGATGCTGGATTCGAGAGTCTGGATCTAGAGAGAGAGAGAGAGAGAGGAGAGAGAGAGAGAGAGAGAGAGAGAGAGAGAGGAGAGAGAGAGAGAGAGAGAGAGAGAGAGAGAGAGAGAGAGAGAGAGAGAGAGAGAGAGAGAGAGAGAGAGAGAGAGAGAGAGAGAGGTGGGGTGCCTACCGGAGCGGAAGGGGAAGGGATCTTGTCGGGTGAGGTAGCTCACCATAATAGAAGTGCGTGGGATACATCTGTGGTGGTTTAACAATCCGGTGGCTCAAAATGGTTTAGATTTTTCAACACAGCCGTTGTTTATACCCCCCACAAAACTGTAGCTTATTATATAGATATGAAAGCACTATATGAAATTTTTGTTCTTTTGTTTCTAGTCAATTCTTCGATTTTTTGACTAAATTACTAGTTACTTCGAACCAAACAGAGCCTTGAAGAACCCACAACCTCCTTACCCAAGCTTCAATTGCTTTGCCAACTCTCCTATCCCCTGGTGGGTTTCACTTGCAACTCTTTGCTCTGTGTGTGTGTGTGTGTGTGTGTGTGTGTGTGTGTGTGTGTGTGTGTGTGTGTGTGTGTGTGTGTGTGTGTGTGTTGTGAGAGAGAGAGAGAGAGAGAGAGAGAGAGAGAGAGAGAGAGAGAGGATTACCCGAGTTATCCCCAGGTTTTGGAAGAGGCCTGATAACCGGCATCGAAGCCGCCGACCCTGCAAGAGCGAAGGAGTCAGCTTGCATGATCAGCGGTGGCTGCCGGATGAATCCGACGAGCCAACCGCCGGGACGATACTGTTGGTCTAAATTAATATATGTTTGACTGATGATAGCAGTCAGCAGCCACTGGCAGCACGCTATCGTTGTCGGTTGCGTCCACCCGAAATCCAGCATCCAGTCAGTCCACTGTTTGGGCGGGTCAATGGTGGTTGTGGTCCGGGAAAAGTTGCTTTCAACCGAACCCATCACCGCGTCTGAAACCAGAGAGCCGGGTCCTCATCGGCTCATCCCACTCATTTGTCAACCGTTATCCCTTCAACACTTAATTTCTTTTTTCAATAATATTTTGAAAAAATCATTTCTTTAATCTTTTTTTATTTGTAATTGACTCCATCTATCGGCATTGACATCAATTTAGTATTCACTGATACTAATCATTTGCGATCATCGATCATCAGACGATTGTAATGCCGCTGGATCGGATCGCACATGTGTAGAGAGAGAGAGAGAGAGAGAGAGAGAGAGAGAGAGAGAGAGAGAGAGAGAGAGAGAGAGAGAGAGAGAGAGAGAGAGAGAGAGAGAGAGAGAGAGAGAGAGAGGATAATCATAAAAAAAAATAGAGGAGGGGATAATCATAAAAAAAATAGAGAGAGGAATGGAAAGGCTGACACATGGCATATAAGGCCTCAACCTTTATAATTATAGCAACTCAACCCCCCTCCCCCCCTCCTCCCAAAAAAAATAAAAAAAATAATAATAAAAGAAACTTTAAGAAAGAGGCGAGAATTGCCATGTGGCCTCTTGAGATGGATAAGAGCGATGGGGTTTTCTTTTCGCGGTGGTGCCATGTTAGGAACCCGGCCTATATTATAGTATAGGAGCAATACTATTCAGCCCGAAGATTTGTCCCAAATTCGTCGGTCCGAAAGAAGTGCCAGTATGCAACTGGTGCTGTTAAAGATTTTAAAATCGCCAGTGAGTTTCAACCACCAATTGCACGCTGACACATCTTTTGGGCCGGCGAATTTGGGACAAACCTACGGGCTGAATTGCATTTCTCTATAGTATACATTCCTTGAGGAAGGGGATGGGAGTGTTTTGGAAGCTATGATCCATTGCTGTAGTATAAAGCACTAACCATTTGTTTGAGGGGGAAACAAAATTGACTATTATGCTTCAACAAGAGGACATTTTAGACCTTCTAAAAAATACTTTGGAAAAATTACATTGTGCCCCCTAAAGTTTACCTAAAAAACATTTAACCCCTGTATAGTTTAAAAACTACATTTTGCCTCCTTCAAGTCAGTTTTGATCGTATTAAAATTATCAAACGAGGAAACTAAGTAGTTGACAAAAAGGGTTATTGTGCTAACATTTCAAACTTTAGGGCCTCTTTGTATTCGGTCAACAGGCTAACTAGTAAAGTAAATCAGATAAAAAATTTACTTTGCTGTTGTTTGGATTCAAAAAGTTGCAGTAAAGTAAATGGTAGGAGATTTACTAGTAGCCAAAAAGTTTTACTTGGAAAAATCCAAGTAAAACTTTTGATTTACTAGTAAAAGGCTCCGTTGACCATGCCACGTCAGCCAATGCATTATTTGGGAAGTGACATGCGGCCTAGCTACTACCCCGCCGGCCACCACCACCCCGCCAGCCACCACCACCCCGCCACCACCACCCCACTGCCCCGCCGGCCACCACCACCACCCCGTCACCACCACCCCAGCCTCCACCACCTCGCCACCACCACCACCACCTCGCCACCACCACCACCACCCTGTCACCACCACCCGGCCGCCATCACCCCACCGGCCACCACCACCCTGTCACCACCACTCAGCCGTCACCACCCCACCGCCCACCACCACCACGACGCTGCCAACCACCCGCCACCACCACTCCACCGCCGGCCACCACCACCTCGCCCGCCACCACCAGCCCGTTGGCCACCGCCACCACCCTGCCGTCGGGGTGGTGACAGGTTTGTCGGTGGCCGACGGGATGTGGTGGACTACGACAGCAGCGAGCGACCGGTAGATTTATTTCTGATTTACTTTACTGGTCAATCCAAATAGTCGTCCTAGAAGTAATGATTTACTTTACTGGTCAATACAAATAGCAAGACGTAAATCAGATTTACTAGTCAATCTGGGAGACTTACTAGCCCATATCTGATTTACTAGGCTTTACTTTGCGGGTCCAAAATACAAACAGGCCCTTAGGGAGCGGTTTGGAACAAAATAAACTACAGGGGGGTTAATTGTTTTTGAGCTAAACTTTAGTGGGGGCAAAGTATAATTGACCCAAATACTTTCAGTGATTGCACGTGTCAGCACACATAAGAAAACCTTAAAACACTTTTGAGATGGCCATCCACACGCATTTGGACAGCCATCTGCACGATCGAACATCTCCCAACTCCCAAGTGAATCGGTCCTTGTGACGAGGGTTCAAATAATCCACATGCATGTAGACATATCTTTCTCCTCCTTCCTCCTCCTTGTCGAAAACTTAATCCACCCTAAAATATGTGATGACTACTAGTCAACATCATTGGCAGTGGGTAGCCACCAACATGGAGTGAAAGTGCCAGGTGGATACCCACCAATGTTGATATCGTAATGTTAGACGGTAGCCACCGACATGTCTCTAGGGTGAGCTAGGGGTTAGGCACGACAATTGAGAAGGATAAAGGAAGAGGAGGAAGGAGGAGGAGGAAGAAGAAGAAGAAAGAGAAGAGAAGGTGGCTTTGGGTTACACGAGAACTGGTGGTGACAGTGAGTTGCACTGTTAAAGGAACTTAAGAATTTCCTCAAAATGGGACGATGCATTGTTTGGACGAAGAGAAGGCATCGAGGGGCGTCAATGAAATGATCAGAGTTGGAATCACTGTCGGGATGGAGTTGTTCCATGGAAGGAGGAGATGATGAAGTTGTTGGATTTGGCCAAATGAAACCCACACACGCTCGAAATGAAGAAGGACCGATCTGATAAGCAGCTCATGAGCACAACTTGTCAAGGTCATGCACATGGATGAATCGGCAAGAGAAATCCTGGAGAGATTGTGCGCACGACCAGGGCCTGACAGCACGGGTCAGGTCGGTTGGGGTCACGAGATCGATCGAGTTGCTTTGGCTAATTTTTTGAGCTATTTGGGAAACCTAAAACTAGGGTTTGATCCCATATATAAGGGTAAGCATGGGAGGCTTTAGGGTTGTGACAAAACACTTGGAGATCATCGACGATGGCTACGAGGGTGATTGAGATCATATACGAGAAGAGAAAGTTGCGGAGAGAAGTAAAAGATCAGAGGGGCGACGACGCCGTGCTCCCCTGGGGCTCTTGGATTTTCAAGGCAACGGTGGCACAGTGGAGTAGTACTTCTCAGTAGATGACTGAGAAGGAGTCATAGACGAGGAGAAAACGAAAATCGATATAAGGTTTGCCGCATAGAGAGGGAAGAGTAGAAGGAAAGTAGAGAGGAAAAAGGAAGGAGAAGAGGAAGAGAAGAAGAGGAAAGGAGGAGGATAAGGTGTAGAGGAAAGGAGGAGGATACGGTGTGCGGATCTTCTCCGAGTACTTCGGTGCGGCTATGTTGGTTTCTCCTCTGTGGTGCTTCCATATCTTGGTGATCCTTCGGTAATCTGTGTGTATTTCTTAGTGGCGGGTGGTTCTCAACTTTGTGTATGTGTGATGATTGAGAGGAGTAAGATTAGGGTTAGTAGGGTCCAACAAACGCAGACCACTGTTTGGTGTAATTAATACTAGTATAATCCAAGTCCTTGATTGCCGGTGAAATTATGTATTTTATATCATTGTATGTTCTTTGTATTCTCTATTGTTGGTTGCTAGGCGTGATCTCCGCAGGCTCCTGTTCCTCGATCCATAGCACGATGTTTTCGCAAAAAGACCTGATGACCGGTTCAAAGACCGTCGGATCCTTTGGTTCCCAACAAAGGTAGGTATGCGCACCAAATTGAATATACTAAAGCTACGTTTGGCTAAGAATTTGCAAACCGCTACTGGTGCTAGCTTTTTGCAGTTGTGGACTACTATATTGGAGAATGTGTGTTTGGATGTATGGTTCGAAAGAGTAGAAAAATCAACACTAGCGGGAGCAGTCGAGCAAAAAACGATGCATATCTTGTAGTAACCTTCTACTCCCCCAAATCTTTTCGAATCACACCTCCGATCTAAACGGTTTAGATTTTTTCGCCTCCGTATGAAATAGCTTTTCTTACCTCCTACCTTGCCTCTCTTTGGTTGTTTGGTAATTCAGAGCTTAGCCAAGCGTAGCTTAAGAATATTTTGGAGAAAAAAAATTCAAACTTTAATAATTTTTTCTTCTTTGGTGTTATCTTATATGATACCTTGTAACTTAAGGTTTCATCGAAATGAGAGGCACTTCATCATTGAGATGCAATAGCATTGGGAGGTTCAACGATCTCCAATGCCTTCTAACTTCTTTGATGATTCAATCTCCCCTCGGTTACCAAACCCCTAAACCCCAAATTCCCAACAACCCCATTTCAATGCCTCCATTGTTGAAAAGTAGGGGTGCGACTTGGGCAGGTTGGATCTGACCCAACCCGAGCCCAACCAGAATTTTGGGCGGATTTGGGTTGATGTACTTGAAGATTGGGTTGGGCTAGGGTTGAAAGAATACAACCCGAGTTGAATTTGGGTTGGGCTAGGGTTGAGGGGTTGGGCAACCCGACCTAACTCGAATTAGAGTACTCATGTATATCTACGAGTCTGTGATATATAGGTAACAGTCACAACCATCCCGAGTATTCATGTGTTGAGAGGTCGCAGTCATTCGTTTTATCCACTCCCATATTATTTATTTGCTTATTGCTTATCAAATAAGGCATTACTAATGATTTACTAAATTGAATGGATAGAAATGCAAAAAAAGTTATATGGTAGTGTTAGCAAGTATAAGTTTTTTTTAGATTTTGATATTTGAAGGTTAAACTTTTTAACAATAAGTATATCCGAACCTGCATGACTCGACCGTCCTACCAACTTGGGCTAACCTGAGCCCAATCCAAGCAGAGAAATTTTTACCTGAGGTGGGCTTGGTCTGGGCATCTCCAAAAATTCTCAATACCTCTTACTGATTAAAGAAGCGAAAAGGAGTGCGAGTTCCTCTTCATCCAAAAGTTTTCCCTCTATTCTCGTCTCTTACGGATCAAAAGTGATTCAAAAGTAGCCAAAACAACGATTGAAGACCTTAGCCCATAAGGTACACTTAGAAGTTTTGGCAGGACAAGTAATAAAGACGAATGAATGCTACCTCAATTGGATGACAACTGACCCCAAACAGCCGGGTTCATCATGAAAATCTTATCGTGAAATTGTCGAGGTGGAAAAGGAGACTCAATAGTCCATCATATAAAATCTCCCCTCTTTGGGACAATGCCGAAAATTCCATTTTTATCAGAAACCAAATGTGACATTCGCTATGCAAATTTGCTCCTAACTTCCATCAATTCTCACAACCACCACACAGTCCCCTTGGAGGGTCTCCCGGAATGCCTACTTCTTTAGTGAAAGGACCACATTCCTTTGTAGATTAGTAATTCAAATAAAAACTTTAATATAGCTAACATCAAAAGTTTCCCCTCGCAAGCTGAATTACTTACGTCGAATTCATTGGAACGAGAGAAACAACTCCTATAAATGTACGTAGATCTTGCAGTTAAGGAAGAGTTATACTGGAGGCAACGGATGAAGGTCAAATGCCCGATAGAAGGTGACATGAACATCAAATTCTTTCATATTTTGGTACTCAATCGAAGGAAAATAAATTACATACACGAGGTCATTTTATTGTCGGGTAGATGTATCTTTGACTCCAATTCAATTCATAGCCACCTGCTTCCTCGATTATTTTCACAATATTTTTTCTTCTTCGTCTCCTGGTCTTTTTCCTAAGGATCTCTTGGAGCGAAGTCTTATCACTAACGAGGAAAGTGTTGAGTTGTGTAAGATTCTAGACGAGGAAGAGATCTTTTCGGTTATTAAATCGTTAGGAGCTATAAAAAGTTAGGATCTCGATCGTCTCTCGGCATTAGTTTTTCAAAACCACTGGCAAGCTATCAAGTTGGATGTTGGGATATCAATAATACAAACCAGAGCATCCTTGAATCATCTATGCAATATGTGTAAGGGTTTTTTAGGTGAACAAAGTAATCAGGTCCAACCTCAGACTACATAGATATCAAATTCTAAAAAAAAGGAGGCATTTCACCACTGAGATGCAACAACATTGGGAGGGTTGTTGAGCAAAAAGAAAACATTGAGAGGGCCAATATATTTTTCCATTACAAAATTGGCTCAAATGCTAGGGGTCCCTTGCCACCTCTAAAAGTATATACGAAAACAGATAGTGACAATTTAGTAGTTTTCTGAAAATTCATAACCATGTGAAAGTATAAATATATCGCTAAAATTTTAATTAATGGGTGGCAGCCTACGAAAGACGACATTTTACAAATTTTGTGGGTACACCGATAATGGATAGTTTTGTTGATATACTGCTAAATTTTTAATTGACCTATAGTTTAAATCAAAAGTAGTTTTGTCAATACATCGATCAAACATGATCCTTAAACTTAAAACTGTGTCCTGTTTTGAAATTTTTTAAAAACCCGATCTGAAGCGATAGTTTACAAAGTTTGTGGGTCAGGTTTGTTACACAAATTTTTTTTTAAAAAAAGATTTTATTCATACCCCAAAAATCTGTAATTAGCCCCCATCTCCCTATCGTTTCTGAATAACTTACTAAACAATCCTTTAATACCAACAATGCCCTTTTTTTTTTATACCCCAAACCCCAAAGCCCTAAGTCAGCGTCTTTTGTACCCCCAACCCGGCCCAAAGTTTGTTTGAACTTCCTTAGTCCAAGCCCAACCCGTCGGGTTGATCGGGTTGTGCGGGGTGGGTTCGGGTTAACCCGCCCAAATTCGGGTTGGGCCCTAGGTTCGGGTTGACCTGCCCAAGTTGCAGCCCTACATATGCCTTCAAGTACTAACCAACGACATAGGGTTTATTTAAGAGTCGGGTGTATTCAAGAGTGCATATAATTGGGGTATATTTAAGGAAGTATGTGTTTGATTGTGGTATAATCAAGTTGGGGCGGGCCATTTAACTGGGGTGTATTGATGGTGGGGTGTAAGGGGGAAGGATATTTTTGGGACAGGAATGGGGTATGAAAAAAAAAAAAAGGGTTATTTTGACTTTGCCCCCCAAATTTTGTCTTGAATTAGACTTCCCCTCCTATATTTTCATTAATTAGACTTTACCCCCCAAACATAACAGTTCCGTCAGCTCACCTTCTAAGAGAAAGGGTGAGCTGACCGAAAAGAAATAAAGTTTTGAGGGGTGAGCTGACGGAACAGTTAGTTTTGGGGGGGTAAAGTCTAATTAATGAAATATGGGGGGTAAAGTCTAATTCAAGGCAAAATTTAGGAGGTAAAGTCAAAATAACTCAAAAAAAATGGGGTGTGTTCAAGTTTGTTGGAAATGGGGGCTAATTACAAGTTTTTGGAGTATGGATAAAAATTCCTAAAAAAAAACCAAAAGAAAATTTACTATTTTTTATTATAATGTTAATTTATTGTTTCCATTGTCTGAGATTCTAATCTATTAAAATATTCAGAAAGATAATCAACCCTTCACAGCTTTAACGACATGCAAGAAACTTCCGTGCATCTTCTTCCCACCAATAGGAATGAGAGCCGCCACCCCATCCCCCATCCCCCATACCATCTTCTTCGATGATTCAATCCCTCCTCTGTCACCACCCGTTAAACCCCAAGCTCTCAATGCCTCCATTGCTGGAATGCGATCAAACCCAGTTGTAAACAGAGCCCAGAAACCCAATTCCCCTTCCTCCCCTTCCAAAAATCCAGTTAATTCCATCAAGAACCAGTCTTGCAGTTTGGCTCCATCGTCCCCGATGATCCAAGCGCCGCTCTGAACAGAAATCCAGCTCCCCAAAACCCCAGATCCCACTTCCCCCCCACTCCCCAATCTCAAAACCCCATCTTTCGAAGAACCCATTTCAGAAATCGCTTGAAAGAGAAGACCCATGAAGCCGTCCTCCTCGCAGCCTCCCCCGCCGGCCTCCAAGCCCGCCTCGGTCCTCCCCCACAGGACCCCCAACCTCCGGGACCACTACCGCATCGGCAAGAAGCTCGGCCAGGGCCAGTTCGGCACCACCTACCTCTGCGTCCACAAGGCCGACGGCAGCGAGTACGCCTGCAAGTCCATCCCCAAGCGCAAGCTCCTCTGCCGCGAGGACTACGAGGACGTGTGGCGCGAGATCCAGATCATGCACCACCTCTCCGAGCACCCCAACGTGGTCCGGATCAAGGGGACCTACGAGGACGCGCTCTTCGTGCACATCGTCATGGAGCTGTGCGCCGGCGGGGAGCTGTTCGACCGGATCATCCAGAAGGGGCACTACAGCGAGCGCAAGGCCGCACAGCTGATCAAGACCATCGTCGGAGTCGTAGAGGCGTGCCACTCCCTCGGGGTGATGCATCGGGATCTCAAGCCCGAGAACTTTTTGTTCTCCAGTGCTGAAGAGGATGCAGCCCTCAAGGCCACCGATTTCGGGCTCTCGGTGTTCTACAAGCCCGGTTAGTGTTAGCTTCATCCTGATGTTCTTTACTTGTCGATTCGTGGGAGGGACATCTTCACGTTTCAATGATTCCAACACCCATTTTGTTCTATACTGAATTATAATTAGAGTTCAGCATACTTTCTTGAATTCACTTGTTGGTTTGATTTAGCCAAGAATTCTGAGAAATGTGGTTCAAGGATTTGTATTTGCATCCTGTTTGGGTTTGAGATCTGTATACTTGATCGCACTTGTTAACTGGATCCGGTGCCAGGGTTATCTGGGTTTCTATATTATTTTCGGATTTTCCAGTTATTGGAAATGAGAATTCATGTAGGCCAGATTGTGTTGTTAGTTTAGTGGAATAATCCCAATAGGATTCATTCCAGCTAACGAGGAAGTCTCAATTTCCAGGTTGTTTCATTGGATCCGTACTCTATATATTTCCAATTATGTATGACTACTGATGATTATTCTAGTAGTTCCTCCTTCCACCATGTTTGGTTGACTAATTTAGAGTTGAATTTCCATAAGCATGCTGTAGGCCTTTCAATTTGTTTCTATTAGAGATGATAGAGTTGTACGAATGTGTTTTCCTTTTGGGTTTCCCATTTTGGGTGCTATGCTCACCGTGTTGGTGGCCAACTTACCTTATTGTATATATACCTTGGGCTAGGGACCCTAATGGAGGAGGTTCATTGGCTTTGTTAACATGGTATTAGAGTTTTGGATCCCTCATCAGAGCTAGGGTTTTGCCGGCTCCTTGCTAGGGTTCCATCTCCGCAATCTCTTGGAGTGAGGGTTTCCATCCATCATTCTCTCGAGCAGTTGCCGTCCTCTCCCTCAACCTCGGCATTTCCATCTTCATCCTCCTCCATGGCTCAATTCTTCCTCGTAAGGATAAACTCTGACAATGATCCACCAAGAAGTACCTCTTTGGCTACAACTGCCATTCCCGACATTTCCATCTAGCCATTCATAACTAACGTCTTCGATCTTTTTGGCCTTTCCCGACAACGACGATCCTCTGGTCTTTCCTGCTCAGCACTGCCGCTCGGCTTGCAACAACTCTCGTTGTAGCGCCCTTTAACCCTAACCTAAAGGGTAAAAAGGAGTTTATCGAGCCATTGTATCTGCTCAATGGTTGTGATTACCCCACTAAGTGAGGAATCCGACCCTCCTTCTCTTGAGGAAGTTTGATACATATAACTCACTTAATGAAGTCAAACTGACCGACAACTCTGGTCATTAACCTGACCCATTGGTTGACTATTCACCTTCGAATGGTATAGTGGAGGCACGATTCATCTTCTCCTACCCATGCTCTCTGCCTGCCATTGTCGCTTATCCACTGATCACCTCCACTCCCTGCTGCTCACTGGACCCAGCAACTACGTTGTCTGGTTGCCACCCTCCGGTCGAATTGTAGGCACGTGACTTATGAGTATATGTCGATGGGATGATACTTTTGACGTCCAGTCCCACCTACTCCTCTAGTCGTGAGTCTCGTGACCACCTTTGTTATCTCTAGTGTTACTGGGCCTGATATGCATGCTTGTTCGAAACGGCCATGTAAATATCAAATATGGTTCAAGAAGACTTAAAATTGAGTTAACGGGTCTACAGGTCCTTTGTAAAGAAAAGTGGTCAGGTTAGTCTAGCAGCAACAAATTTAAATTTCATGGATTAACATGTTTTAGATGAATAGAATGTGCTTTTGGATTTAACACAAAATGGTTATCATGTATTAGTAGTAGGGAAGAGATTGAAAGGTTGCGACCGGTGGCAGCAGTTGTGGCCCTCGTGGGTGTTCGCATAAGGTGAGGGAGGCAGTTAATGATGGCAATCATGTCGAAAGAGAAATAAGGGCAATGGCCAATGTGAGGAAGAGAGGTGACATATTTAGTAAGACGATCGTGGGTGACAGTGGGCCCGTGATTGGAATGGAAACTGATCATTGCGTCCGGTGGTTGTAGCATTTGAGTGGCGTGACTAACAACCACGATGATATGGGCAATGGCTTCGTCAAAAAAAAAGGAGGTTGAACCTTAGAAGGAGAATCACATCCTGCAAAAAAAAAATCGTTCTCAAATCTTTGATTTCATTAGCCATTAGGTTACTTAATTAGCAACTTACAATAATGTAAGTTGATTATAAGATTAATTCATATCAAATCTCCCCATTTACCCACAATTGATTCTAAATTAATTTCTAATTAACCTACTCAAACCATTTTGTAGCATCTAATTTCAAGTTCAAATTTTTGGTTTGATGGGCTTTCTTGAGAATAATGGTCTTTGTTTGCTTGGGCTAATTTATTTGGCTGGAGGAAGGTGTCATGTCATTAAGGATTGTACGGGCACGAGAAAGTTTGGGAGTCCTCTTTTATCTATATGTATCTGACCTATTAAACTTCTAGAAACTCATAGGTGTAACTCATAGAATCCTAACTTATAGTACAGCACATGCCACTAAACGATAGGAATTAAATTGAATCCAATTCGTTCCCCCCAGATTCCTAATAACTAGGAATCATAATTCTAAAGTTTAGTACGTAAATTCCTAAAAGTTAGGAACCCTAATATCACACAACTGACCAAAAAAGCCTTGAAAATAAGGCCTAAACATTATCGGCATCCCTTTCACATTCACAATTCCCTCCCAATTTTGCGTAAAATTTGAAAAAACTCCAAATCATTAAATACAAATTAAAGTAAATCCAAGATCCAGATTAGATCCAATGGCTCTATCCTTGATATAGTCTCGACCAAAATAGAATTTAAACTTAGATCTACCTAATCCTAAATCTAACTACATCAAAACATGTCCTTAAATATAGGATTTGAAAAGCTGTATTCATCAGATAATCCATCACTTCACTTACCTTTAACTCCACGGCTTTAATCCATGTCCATTGAAGAGAAATAATATTTTGTACTTCAAAATTAGCTTTATGCAAATGTTATTCAAATCATTAGATGATAATTATATGTTTCATATTAAAACTAAATATGTGTAATTGGTCTTATTTTTTATAGATTTGGTTATGATCCTCCTTGATAACCAAGTTAAATAGGTATTAATCATGTAATGAAACTATGAAGATGACATCAAAAGAAACTAATAGTTTCATGTTTTAGGAAGCCGTGCTCATTGATTTTGTCTCAAGACCCTTGCATTATCCGAAGCCGAAGTTCTTCCTAGCTATGAACTCAAAATTACTATTTTGCTTGGACAGTGGATCCAGATTTGGATGCTCAAGTGGTATTTTGGAGCATTCCAAGAATTTGGTGATCGAAATGCATGGCTTTCGGTTATTTGCATCCGGTTTTCACATATCTACTATGCTGTGATTCATCCT